>JANBPO010002057.1:4889435-5489435 GCA_024336825.1 Amorphophallus titanum
AGTGTGGGAATCCTCACAGATCGTGAGGGGTGGACGTAGGTTGCCGTTGTTACATCCGAACTAGCTAAAAATCGTGTCTTTTGTGTGGTTTGATCCTTTCTTCTTTCTCTATTCTGTGCAAGCACACACGTAAATTAATTAGGTCACATCTCCTGAGTTAGATCTAACATAAGTTATCATTTTCACATTAGATCTTGAGTATATTAAAAGGTGGGTTCAGATCGACAAGACAAACCTTGTCAGGAAGATAACATCTTGCGTGAGTAGAATCTTCGGATTCACACCTCCGCCACGGTACCAAGGATCTATTATATGTGATAGATTATATTAGATCTGATATCTTTTATTAGATCTGAACTTCATTGTGACTATACTTCACACTTGTTTAAATCGGTTGAGATTTCATTAAAATTTTATAATCACCCAATCCACACCCCTCTTGGGTGTCATTGGTCGCGGGACTTCACACTCCTCTCCCCGCACCTCCCTCCGTAGAGCAAAGGCATGACAAGGGCAAGGCCCCTGCGGTGGTGGACGCTGGCCATCTTCCTCCCCCAGAGGTCCCTCCGCGAGGCCACCCTTCACTGCCTGAAGAGGCGATGTCCAAGCTGGCAGGGATCGCGATGGTCGTGGATCTCATGGGGAGAAGCGTTCGGTAGTATGAGCCCCTTGGGGGGTTTGGGCCCCAGATTGAGAAAGAGCTGACGGCCCTAGCTGCGAAGGGCGTATGCTCGGTCATTAGTGCTCTCAGCCTGTGAAGGCACCACTCAGGGGTCTTGCTCAAGAATTGGAGGCTAGCCAAGCCGTTCAGGTAGAGCTCTCAGCTAACTACGAGGTGCTTGAAGAATGCTTGAAGGTGTCAGAGATCGCCAATGCTGGAGTCCGTGATCAACTAGTCCAGTAGGGATTGGTCCTCTCCGGGATGGAGTAGGACCGGGACTTCTTCCGGCTTCAGGATGACACGGCTAAAGCCCGCGTGATCAAGCTGCGGGTGCAGGTTCAGGCCTTGGAGGCCCGAATCAATGACGTCGAAGGAGAACTTGCCGGGCTGTAATCATCGATGTCCACTGCTGGTGAAGAGGCAGTGGAGGGCTTTCGCGCCTCCCCAGCCTACCGGGACAAGCTGACCATGGCGGCCTTGGAGATTCTCAGTCCTACTCACGACCCGGGTTCCGGGAGGGCTGGAGTGCTGCCGTCGTGGCTACGGTCGAGCACCTTGGCCTTGAGGTGCCGCCTCTCCCTCCTCCGTCGTCACCATATAGCCCGAAGGCTGGTGATGGCCAGGAGGGGATGGGTGGTGAAGAGGCCAGGGCCGAGGAGTTAGTGCCGGGGCTAAGCACTTGCGAGTGGGCGCCTGCTACCCCCCCAGCGACGGAAGACTATGTAGGGGAGCCGACTGAAGCCTTACTGATGCGGGACCGCTAGGTGGCCTAGGACTCTAGGTGAAGACTCGCTACATGGACAATTGAGACCAGCAATGCGCGATGTAAAGAGCTGGATGATGCTCATAGACACCTTCGCGAGTCCCAGGAAGGTGATTATGTCATGATCCGGGTCAGACCGGAACGGTTTCCTTCTGGAGCTGTGAAGAAGCTACAGGCTCGTGGTGCTGGCCCCTTTAGAGTCTTGAGGCGAGTTGGGTCCAAGGGGTTTTCTGAGTAGAAGGTCTTACCATGGCTCTGTTAATTACATAACAGGCCGTGTTGACTGCTTCAGCCCAGAATTTTCTTGACAGTCCTCCCTCCACTAGAAGTGTACGTCCCATTTCAACTAGGGTTCTGTTTCTTCTCTCCACCACTCCATTTTGCTCAGGAGTCCTTGGTGAGGAAAATTTGTGAATTATTCCTCTAGTCCTGCAGAAGTCATCAAACTGTGAGTTTTCAAACTCACCTCCATGATCAGTCAAAATATTTTCTATTTTTTGGTTTAGGCTAATGCAGAAATCCTGAAATTCTGTGAAAGCATCATTTTTATGAGACAAGTAGAAAACCCAAGTATATCTAGAGAAATCATCTACCATGACAAGTCCATATCTTTTCCCTGATAAGCTGACAGATCTGGTTGGCCCAAAAAGGTCCATGTGTATCAGCTCATAGGGTTTGGAAGATAGACTTTCAGTTCTAGATTTGAATGACTTTCTAGTTATCTTGGATTTAGAACATGCTTCACATATCTTGTTTTCCTTTTTGAAAGAAATTTCAGGAAGTCCTTTTACCATTTCATGTTTGTTCAGTTTATGCAAAATATTATAGCTAGCATGACCCATCCTTCTATGCCATAGAAAGGCTAAGTCTTCACTGCTGGCAGTGAGACACAAATTGTTATGCTGGATGTCATCTAGATCTATCATGTAAGTGTTATTTAACCTTTTACCAGAAAATTTGACAACATCAGAATCAGGTTCAAAAACTTTGCAGCATTGAGAATCAAATAAAACTTTGTGGCCCTTGTCACACAGTTGGCTTATACTTAGCAGATTATAGGCCAAACCTTCAACTAGCATGACATCATTAATGCAGCAAGTAGAGCACTTACCTACATTACCTGATCCGATAATCCTACCCTTGGAATTGCTACCAAAAGTGACAAGACCGCCTTGCTTTTCAGTCAGACTGTTGAACTTGGTCTTGTCCCCTGTCATATGCCTGGAGCATCCGCTATCCAAGTACCACAAGTTGCTCCTAGCTGCCAGGCATACCTGCACATGTGATTAGGGCAGAGATTTTGGAACCCAAATCTGATTGGGCTCCGAAATGGATGAAATGCGTGCAAAGAAGGGAAGTAAAGTCTTGGGAATCCACATTTGTTTAAACTTGGTTTGTTCAGCGACTTTCCCAGCTTTTCTCTTGTTGTTCTTTTTCTTGTTTAAAGCACCAGGATTCCTTTTGTTATTCTTTTTGTTATTTGAAGCACCGGAATTGTTAGCAACATTTCTCTTTTGCCAGTGCCTCGGCCAGGGTGCATTCAGAAAATGTTGGCCATAGTGGTTCCTAGGTTGGCTATGGAATTGATTCCTAGGTGCCCAATAGCCACCCCTATTGGCCCAATTCCTGGTGTAAGGTGCCTGATAAGGAGCAAACCTGTACTGACCTGCGTGCCTTACAGGTTCTCTAACCCAGTTAGACCTATTGACATAGGTTGTTTGAGGATAGAAATGGTCTTGCCCTCTGGGTTGGTTTGCCCTACTTTTCCATTGACCCTTGTACCCTGTAGATCTGCCCGTTTGGTTGTATTGGGTTTTCTTCAAGGGTGGAGTTTGTGGAGTGGCCTTGGCTGGCTTGGTTTGGGGTTTAGCCTTAAAGGTTTGCTTTGAAGTGCTGGCTTGTCTAGGCTCCCCAACCTTTTGTTTGCCCTTTTCCTTGGCACTGAGCTTTTTCTGATTAGCATTTTTGTTCGCAGAAGAGTTTGAATTTAAGCTAATTAATGGTCCTTTCTCTTTGTTAGCAACAAATGACATAGTTTTCATTCCAAAGGTTTTTGTTGCATTAGAGTTAAATCCTAGACCTCTTTTACCCAGATTTATTTTTGACCCTAACAAAGCATTCAAATTTTTCGTTCCTTGGGTCATGTTTTCAATTATTTTCAGCTTGTCCTCACTGTCCTTGGCTTTGCATTTGACATTGTGTTGCCTTAGTGTTGCCATCATCAAAAAGGGGGAGACTGTTGAACCTCTACTGTCTTGTTCCTACTATTTTGATGATGTCATACACTAAGGCTCAACTCTTTAATTGATCTGTCATTTAATAACACCTATTTTGTGTGATTAATCTGAGGGTGATTTGCATTAAAATCTAATTGTGTGTTCATCAGTGTGCATACTGTGTACTTGATCTTTCCAATTACTTTTATACTTGCTTGAATTGACAAGTCTTCTTCTGTTGCAAAGTCCGTACATATTCATGCATTCGTTGTGTCCATGCATACCTCGTGCATATTAAGTCAGTGCAAGTTCAACCCCGTGCATGTTTTATTTCCATTGCACAAAGCCCATGCACATTGTGCATCTGTTCGAGCTGAAGTCCGTGCAGACTTTGCCATCATGCATATTTGCATTTAGTTTAAGCTGAAGTCCATGCAGACTTTGCCATCATGCATACTTGCATTTAGTTTTTCCCGAAGTCCGTGCAGACTTTGCCTTCATGCATACTTGCTTTTAGCCTAAGCTAAAGTCCATACATCTTCCTTTGCAAGTCCGTGCAGATTTTTCTTATCAAAGTCCATGCATATTTCAAATCTGCAAAGTTTGTGCACATTTTTCTTAACAAAGTCTGTGCACATTTTCTTAACAAAGTCCATGCACATTTTCTTCAACGAAGTCCATGCAGTTTTTCTGCTATAAAGCTCGTGCATGTTTTTCAAAGAAGTCCGTGCACATCTTCCTTGGAACTAAATCCGTGCAGATTTTACATCAAAGTCTGCACAAATCTTTACAAGGTCCGAGCACATGAAACTCAGTGCTCACTTCATGTCCATGCACTTGAAACCTCGAGCACTTCATCTCCGTGCACATGATACCCCGTGCACGTTTTCGTCAAGGTTACAAAGTCCTTGCACATATTACATACCCCGTGGAATCAAAACCCCATGCACATTCTCTCCAGTTATCAAGTCCTTGCTCGCTTGTTGAACCCCGAGCAGGTTTTTGCCTCATGCTTTTCTAAACTCCGAGCACTGTTAAACCCCGAACAGTTTTGTGCTTTCTTCAAAGCCATAGTCCGAGCATGAACAAGAGGAGTGTCTTCTTAGTCCGAGCTGTGTTCCCTCTTAGGCAAATTCTAAGTCCGAGCAGATTAGCGTTCTGCTTACCTGTGCTCACTTCATATACTCAATACCTCGAGCACTTCTCCCAAATTGTACCCCGAGCATGTTTTGTGCAGTTGGTCATCTGCATTCGAGCAAGTTTTTTACCTGTTTGATATAATACCTCGAGCATAATTATTTTTAACTGCACTATTCTAGAATGCATGACTGTTCAATATCATTCCAGGTACCATCTGTCCGTTGGAAGAGAAATTCACCAATGATAAGGACACGTGATCCGAGGTTTCAGCACTCTAACACGTGTGACAGATGTACAAGTGTTTTGGAAGATGCTAAGGGCGAGATCATGCCTTCCACACATTCCAGGTGTCCTTCTGTAGCCCCTATAAATATAACTGGTCGTCGTTCAAGACTCGAAGTGCACTTGAAGAAGAAAGAAAACTTCTTCTAAGAAGAAGAGAGAGCCAGAGAAGAAGAAAACAAGCTGAGCGCCGTCTGAGAAAGAGAGAAAGAAAACAGAAGAGAGAGCTACTGAAGAAAATCTTACTGAAGTAAGGTTAAGAAGGAGAAGCGAGCAAAAGTGTGAGCGGTTGAAGAGTTATCTGGCTCGTGGATCAGATCCAGAGTGGTCTGCTCCTTTGAGCTACATTGATTCTGGATCGAGCATCTGATTGTATTTCATTTGATTGTTTTTATTTTTGTTTTTGATTCTGTGTTCTTTAGAGTATCTTGTATTTCCTCCTGAAGTTCCGGAGAAGAGAGACCGGAGTCTCTGGTTTGTTTGCAACTGGGTTCCACCCCTCCATCACCCCAGCAACCTCCCCTCCACCTCCCACAGCCATTAGCCCTCACCCCTTCTCAATCCCCTCACCCCGCTACACCTATCACCCTCCTGCACACCTAGTTCACAGGCAGCAGTAGAAGACCCAGCTTGTTGAGTCTGTTTTGGGACCATCCGGCATCTTCTGGAAGTGTACCATACATCGACGGAAAGGTATTCAAGTAAGCTTCGATTCCAAGGTGATCCCGCCTTCATCTGAGTTCGGGGATGTCTTGGAGGTCCATTTTCGTCAGAGCGCACATCTGGCATCTATTGGAAGACCAGAGCCCTACTGCAGAAGCTGATACACCCACACCCCAACTCCCCTTGGTGCCCCGTTTGGCTGGGGTGTTCCTCTACTAGTCTTCTATCCAATGCCACTGGCGGAGCCTCGTTTGGAGTCCGGAGCTGTCCGTTCTGATTTTTCTTCCCTGGGTGCGCAGGTCAGTTCACTCAGAACTAGCACTGACACCCCGCCACTGTTCACCCTCTACCTTCCTACTCCGACCTCCTCTGGTGCCCTTCCTGGTGGGAGAACTAAGAAGAATCACAAACGGACGCATTCTCTCTGGTCTCGCACCTTTTTGACTCCAGGAGTGTTCGTGATGCCGTCATCTTCCTGCTGCTGTGACCTGAGAGCAGTCCCAGCCAGAACAGAACACCCTAGTTCCAGAGCCATCCACGACCAGCCATGACAACAGACTGTTCCCCGAAAATTCTGGAGCTGTCCTGGACCCGTCAGCGAAAGATTGGCGTTGGCTTCAGCGTCATCCGAGTTCGTTACCGTCCATGGCGGCATCAACAGCACCTATCGGTCAGCTGTTCCAGAAGCCAATAGAACCGGTCGAGCGGCCTTTCGATAGCCTAGTGTTCTTCTCCCTCACCCCGCCTGGCCAGCTTAACGCCCCTCCCTGCGTGGAGGTAGTATTTTGATGTAATATTAAGTCCCCCTCCCCTAGTCCAACCCCCTTGTGCGGGGAGTAGTGCATGTATTCTTGAACAGGGGGAAGCATCACCGACGCAGTGTGCGGGGAACCGACACTTCCCCGCTCACCCACGTCTCCGAATGGGGGTCGGTTTCTTCAAACCGGCCAGGTAAGCTCGAAACCCTCACTCTCATTTCTGTGCTTGTTCATTTCATATCCATTGGATTGCTCTGTTGGTGGAGAGAGAGCACCCGATCCCGGAGCCCCTACCTTCACGTGGTCACCGTGGGTTGTGAGTGAGCGAGAGGGACCTAGTGCCCCAATTGGCACCCGGCCAGCCCTTGAATGGTAGGCTTCGTGCCCTTGGGAGGGACACCTAAGCCTTACTAGCACTCTACTAGCTAGGGATCTGATCCACCACCTCCACTCTGTATCACCGAGTCACCCCGGGTTCGTGTGTGTGCAACGGTGGATTCGGTCATTACCGAGGACATGCTTATTGAATTTGTTTGCGTGATAGGTCCGAGGACCCATAATCTATTTGCTACATATCCCCCCCTTGTGGTGTCACATCAGTTGGTATCAGAGCAAGTTCTAGACTTGTCTCTACGAGTCTAGTCCTAGGACATTGGCATTTGGGTCTCCCTGGCATTATGTATTCCGTCGCTCCTTGGCATGACCACCCTAGGGAGACATCCTACGTACGCATGGGCCGATTTAACGCTGCCATCAAAAACCTTTGTGATGAGCTAGATATCATTGAAGCCCGAATTGATTGGGTTGAAGCTAAGAGGAACCACGGCCATAGAGCTCGATCTCCGTGGGATTAGTATGGCATGGACGGAATGGACTATGATCCTTATGATGACTATGAGAGGCCCCGACATTACGGGCATGAGGAAAGGTATCCCCGGGATAACCTGGGTCACCATCCCTTAGGAAAGATGCGGTTCGTTGGGCCCCCTAGGTTCACTCTTCCATCAGATGGTCCCAAGGATATAGGACTCCGGATCGGCTCTTTAGGAGTCTCAGTGCCGCGGCTCTTTCTGGGGGTGACCTTGATCCAGTTGGCCTCCTCCGGCTGAACCTGGAAGGTGGCATCGATTGCCTGAACAATTATTTCAGGAGACAACTCCCGGAACTCTGCCAATCCACAGTGGAGCCCCTGGGGGCCTTTCACTTCCATTGATTTTGCTTTGATTGGCACCTTCGCGAGTTCGAACTGTTGAGGTCTTTCCACAACTAGCGACCTTGTAGGCTCGACAAGAGCTTTGGCTGGAGACTCACTCAGCTTGGCTTTGCCTTTATTATCTGGCTGAGGATTTCCCCCTATGACAATGCCAGGTTAGCTTGGCCGGGCAAGGGATTTGGAACCTTCTCCCCCGGCTTGACTTTTTGGGCTCTAGGCCTTAGGCCCCTCGCACCTAGCATTGCCTTTGGGATTTGGCGGATGGTTGTCGCTGCCTGTAGACTTGCCCGGTTGGACTTGTTCAGAGGTGGGCTTGGTCTCCCGTGACTTGGTCTGCTCTTGCTGAGCTTGTCGGAGAATCTTCTTGGCAGCCTCTTTAAGACGTCGCCTCGCCATAGAGTTCCCCTGTGCATCAATATCCCCTCTTTGGATGAGGACTTTGCAATCTTGCACTTCCGGGCATTCCCGGGTGGGGTGAGACAACCTAGCATGGTATTTGCAGTAGTGGGGGTGACTCTTGACCGTCTCATTGTAGTAGGATAGCAGATCATGGGTCCGTACCCAACCATGTTCCAGGGGCTTGTCAAAAATCTTCTCAATGTCCTCCTAGGGGAAAGAACACTGATGAGAGAGTCCTCAGCGAGGCCCTTGAACTGCTGACAGTTGTGGATGTTGTGGCCTATCACCTCATGGTATGGGCAATACTCCTGATGAAATGCAACACCTGGTGTCTGCTCCATGGGTGATGGGCTGATCAGTCCCGCTCGCTGGCACATGAAGAAGATGTTCAGGGTCTTCTCGCAAGGGAAGGAGTATAACTTCTCTAGCTGCTCATCTTCGGGTGTATCCTCCTCGCCTTCAGATGAATCGGAGGATTCCTCAAAGAACCAACCCCTGAGCGAAGCCCGACCAGTAGGTGATACACCTGCCTCCCGTACGTGGGCTAGGGCTAGCCCCCCGGCAAATGAGCCGAAGGGGAAAGTGGCCAATTGCTGATCAATGCTTTCCAGGAACTGCAGCAGACGCCTCTGTTCTAGTTGCAATTGCCGGATTGCCCATCAGATCTTTCGAATAGTCCTCCGCAGGGCCAGACATTCTGGGAGTGAAGGAGGAGCGACTCTAGGACCGGCACTGGGTTGTTGGTTTGAAGGCCCAGCCTCGGAGACATTGGAGCTTGACGCCGTCGCCACCAAGTAGACCACATTAGCCGACCGGTTTGGTCGGCTCCAAGTTGAGGCTACGGCGGGTCGACCGCATGGCCGCATGTTTATCAGGCCATTTTGAATAAGTTCCTCTGCTATGTTTTTGAAAACATAGCAGTCCCCGACGGTATGACCCAACCTTTAGTGATATACACAATAGGTAGGATCATCTATTTTATCCACCTCTGAGGGCTTCCGCGGATCCGACAGGGTGACGAGCTTTTCCTTCATACACAAATCGAAGAGCATCTTGGTATGCTCTTTCCTGAAGGAATAAGGCGTCTTCATGCGCTCTGCTAAGAGAGACGCATTTGCTTTGGCATCGGACTTTTTGCCATTGCCCTTTGATTTTCCTTCTCCCCTGTCTCCATTCGTCGGGAAGAAGTCTACCGCATTCACCTCCTTGTCGCTAGCCAAGCGGTCTTTTGAGGATTAGCCATTGGCAGAAATTTGTGCAGGGTGATCAGCGAAGAACATTTTAATCTCCGCCACGACCGTATTCAGCTGATCGAAACTTCTGATATTTGAGCCCAAAAGCTTCTCACTTACTTCCTCCGACAGACGCCTGCGACAGATGGTGATCGCGTGCTCGGGCATCGGAGGATTATCGCAGCGCATGCTGGCGTCCCTCCACTGCTTGATGAAGTCCAACGCGGTCTCACCTTTCTTCTGCAGGAGGGCACAGAGCTCCATCAGAGAGACTTTGCGTTCAGCCGTTTGAAAACGGTCGACGAACTTCTTCTGCATGTCAGCCCAATCAGCTACTGAATTGGGCTTGAGCCTTGAATACCACTGGAAGGCGATGTCTGTCAGGGACGTGGCGAAGTACCGTAGCAAATATACCTCTTCCAGTGCCAACTCGCCCATGGCTGTCATATAGTAGGCCAGGTGTTCATGTTGAGAGCCATGCACGTTGAACTTCTGGAGTTTCAGGGCCTTCGGACAGTCAGGCGGAAGCTTCTTGAATTGATGGTGAAAGAGATAAGACACACTGTACAAATCGATAATGGCCACACCCTCACCGTGCTGAACAAACTTCGCCTCCACAATGCGCTCGATCATCTGCCTCTTCACCATAAGGCTTTCAGCAGCGGGAGTGGCAGACGATCGCGCATTGACTTCATGTGGCGACACTTCAAATTTCACCGCCAATGATAATTTTGCAGTAATGACAGAGACATTAGCCGTGGCTGGAATGGGAGGAGGCTGTTGTTCTCCCCCTGTGGGTGCCGCTTGGGGCTGAATATGAACCTCCTTTTCACTCAATAGCGCCTGTAAGAGGTTCTTGAGTTCTTAGTTTTCACATCGAAACTCTTCCAACGCAGGAGTCTGAGCCTCTCTCCCTGGATCTTCTTCATGTGCGGGGTTGTTGTCCCCGTCGACACTGTGAATATCTTCTTGACGCTCTTCTTGCCGCGCCGGCTCAGGCTGAGATGCCCTGATAGTCGGGATCTACTGTGTCTACGCCAAGATCTGGGAGACGAGCCTCAACCTCCTCAAATATTGAACAGGCTAGTTGAGTTCTCCCCAAGTGTCCTCCGGCTCTTTGTCGGCGGAGGTAGCATAGCAGGTGAACACTTTGACAGTGTCATTGGTCACCTGAACCACCCGCTTTTTCCTGGGCGGTTGTCTCCCAGACTTGGGCGCCATCCCTAGTCTGTCAAAAACAGATACTCGGGACGTGGAGGCCTGAACTGAGCAATCCTCCTCTGTATGTGTGAAGCTGGCCCATGGAGAGGTCGACCGAACCTTCTTGCCGGCTCCTCGGCACTTCTGCCCACGTAGGGGCTGGGTTGGGGACCTCGGAGATGTCGAGGCCTCAATGGTTGTCGGACTCCCCATGCGTTGAAGGTCCGACATGCGGAAGGGCTTTTCCGCCCTTACTTGCTTTATGATTCGGGCCTCCTCCTTGGTGACCCAGATTTTCTTCAATTGGAATTGACGTTCCTCAATTGGATTGCCCCCTGACTTGGGTTGGGGAGCGGGCTGCCTGGGTCGTTGCATTGGACCCTGAGGGTTGCCAACCATCGGAAGCCAGATTTATATCCTCTTCGTTTCACCTTGCCGCCGGTACGGCGCGCTTCTTCGGCTTCGCTCCGTCCTCTCGGACCTGTCGGAGGACCTCGAAGCAGTTGGAGATTAGGATAGTTGAGACGTGGCGGTCCCTTGGCAAAATCGGCTCGCCTCCATCGAGTCGAATACGAATGTCCCCGACAATTATGGTCTTGCCAGAGCGGAGATGTCGCCGCTGCAGGCTTTGTACCCTTAGCGCTACCCCCGTTGAGCAGGAGCGGCACTGGTGATGCCTGCTGTAAGCGTGGCGTCATTGTGGCGGCGACGCTGCCCCCGTTGTGCAGGGGCAGCACCCCTGAGGGTGGCCGCAGAAGAACTTGGGCCGTTACGGCGACAGCGCTGCCCCCGTTGTGCAGTGGCAACGCCGAAGGAGACTTGATTGACCGAGAAAACTCGGCCATTTGCTGGGGCAGAAGGCCTGACACCTTTGGCCGTCATCATGGTAGCCGAGCAGACTCGGCCAGTTGCTGGGACAAAGGGTCTGACACCCCTAGTCCGTGAAGAGTTGGCCGGGCGAACCCGACCAATGATTGAAGCCGAGGGCCTGACACCCCCAACGGTGGTCTTGTTGACCAGGCGGACCCGGCCGATTGTTGAAACTGAGGGCCTAACACCCCCAGTAGTTGTCTTGTTGACCGGGCGGGCCCGGCCAGTTGATGAAACGGAGGGCCTGACACCCTCAGTAGCTGTTGCCGCCGGCCTGACTGAACTGGCTTCAACCACCAGTACAACGCCCAAGAAAAAGGGCGAATCGATGACTGGCGGGAAGTCGCCGAAAACGAGCGGGGTGGCCAGGTATCTGAACCTGGCATGGTTGACGATGACCTAGGAGCCGAAGTAACAGCTACCATCGTCGTCTTCTCGTTGTTGCTACTGTTGGCGGTGATGCGTAGCACGGATGTAGTGGCGTGCAAATGCACAGAGAGCTCTCAAATGAGCAAAGAGATGTGCCCTCCTCTTCCCGTCCTGTAAGAGGAAGAGGGGCAATCAGAACCCTGAAGAAGGTTTGGGGGACTTTCTTTGACAGAAAGAAAAAAGGTAGGAAAGGTCCCACCGGGCGTGCCAGTCTAAAAAAAAGAAAATACATAAGCAAAATAAAGATAATCATGAGGACCACATCTCCAAGGGGTCACGAGGTCGGAGACGTCTCGTGCCATAGGGAATGCCGGGAGATGTCCTCATCACCATAGCAATGATGTATAGTTGACACTGGCATCGGGCACCGTATGTTTCTGTTGACCTTGCCGTTTCTGTGTTTTCTGTCTTTTGCTTCAGGAGCGAGCATGGCGCCGAGGCAGACGACTCGCTCTCAGCAGGGACAGTCGACAGAGGTTCAGGAGATCCAGCAGGAGGTTCAACAAGAGCAGGAGGAGCAGATCAGAGTGCCACCAGGGGCCATCGAGGCAGCGGACATTGCGAGGGTTCCGGGGGCCGAGGATTTGTTTCGTGGCATGTACCAACTTATGTCGCAATAGTTCGGAGGAGAGGCTGGTGAGGGCTCATCAACCAGGGGAGGGCCAAGCCATGTTGTGAGGGATTTCATGCAGTTCCATCCACCTTACTATGATGGAGCCAGACCCTGATTTGGCTCGGCGATGGCTCGACGAGATGGAGAGGGTTTTCAGTTCCATGCAGTGTACTGCGGAGGACAGAGTGATATTGGCTTGCAACAAGTTGCAGGACACGACTCGAGAGTGGTGGACTTCTGAGTGGAAGATGTCTTTTCAGTCTCACCCCCTTGAGAAGAACTTGTGGAGTGACTTTGTCAGTGCTTTCGAGCGTGCTTACTGCCCAAAGTACATTTCTACGCAGAGGATGCGTCAGTTTCTGGAGCTGGTACAGGGCGACGTGTCCGTGTTGTAGTACAGGGCCTGATTTGTTGCGCTGGGTCGTTATGCACCCCATATCATGGAGCATGAGAGGGTGAAGACCGAGAAGTTCGTCCAGGGCTTGAGGCAGGAGCTGAGGCACCATTTGATCGCGCACGCTGCCACTGATCTGGAGACGGCTTCTCGTATTGCGGCATTTTTGGAGCTGGATATGCATAGGACACGAGGATCGATTAGCCAGGGGCAGTCCTTGTCAGGCCGCAGCCACCAGACGATTACCCAGCAGCAAAGCACATTCAAGCTTCCTTCTGGTAGTTCGGGAGCTTTGACTCCGGCATCTTCAGCGATAGGTTCTGCATCCCTCGGCGCCAAGATCTAGAGGTTCTTCGGGAAGGGTTTCCGGAAGAAGAAGAAGGAGGGCCAAGAGCAGCGACAGGCTTCTTCGGACAGTGTTCAGCAGCTGACACCTTTGCAGCGATAGGGGTCTGTCGGTGGTTCTCGTGCGGGGTGTTCCCGTTGTGGCGAGTCACATTCAGCAGGCAGTGTTCGACGCTGGTGATCTGTTTCAGATGTGACCAGTTGGGTCACATGGAGCGTGAATGTCCACAGCGGCCACGTCAGCCACCCCAGTTTCCTCAGCGGTAGCAGTAGTACCCACAGCAGCAATTTCAGCAGCAGGGGCAGTATCTGCCACTACCACTATCAGTGAGTGTGGGCAGGTAGAGAGCTCGAGGCCAGGTTTCCCACATGACCACGGCAGAGGTAGAGTCTTCGTAGCTTATGGAAGGTACTGTTATGATTTTGGGTTGCGCAGCGTGAGTCTTGTTTGATTTCGGTGCGTCGCACTTGTTTATTTCGGAGGATTTCGCACGGAGTGTCGAGGACCCGGTCTCCCAGATGTCTTGTGATTTGATGGTGGATTCACCATCTGGTGACTTCATGGTCACTCCGTTTTACTTTGAGAAGGTTCCGATTTGGATCGAAAGGCGGAGTTTGCCAGGCAGGCTGTACGCGTTGTAGCTTCGGGAATATGATGTGATTTTGGGCATAGATTGGCTTGAGGCCCACAGAGCGGTGGTGCATTGTGGAACGAAGAGGGTCTACTTTTAGCATCCTCATAGGCCGACCTTCTACTTCCAAGGTATCCGTTCTACCTCTCCTCGTTTCCTCATTTCTGCTATTCGAGCCCGTCGTTCCCTTTGTCTTGGAGGTCGGAACGTCCTCCGTCATCCGCGAGGGGATATAAGCATTGTGCGCTGTTGGCATTCTGGAATCCCACTGCTTTAGGGTTTTGCTCTCCTTCGTTTTTACTTTCATGCACCGTGGAGATAAGGCGGAAGAGCAGGGACTTGCGACGACGTTCGTAGAGTTGGCGGAGATAACCGCGGCATCGATCCAACAACTTCCTCTCCCCCCAGAATCTTCGGAGTGTTTGGAGCTTCCTTCCCCAAGCTCCTCTTCGGATTCCATGACAGACCAGCATCCGGACGAGTCTGAGGCGAGAGTGGTGGTGATATCGTCGGCTCTGAACTGCAGCGAGCTGGGGGAGGCGGAGGTGAAGCAGTTGGAGCACTAGTTTCGCCTGCCTTGGAAGTATTACTTCGACGCTGCTACCCCTTATGATACGAGCCTAGATTCTCATACTGGTTATTTTTGCTCTTTCCTTCTATCGTGGAAGGGTGGATTCCGTCTCCCCTTCAACCCTTTTGTTCTTGACCTCCTCAATTTCTTCCTGTTGGCTCCCGTCCAGTTGGTAGCCAACTTTTATCTCCTCATCTCTGCTTTCCGCATCCTCTGCCTTGAGTGTAGGGTTCCTCCTTCCATGGACCTCTTCCATTATTTCTTTGAGCTGAAGGAGCATTCCTCGACTGGCAAGGGCTTCTATTATGTTCAGGCGAGGCGAAACAGGAGCTGCGTGCCTTTAGCCATGAAGGACTCTTCCCACAAGGGGTGGAAGACTCAGTTCTTCTAGGTGGGAATTTTTTCAGTGGAGGAGCCTTGGAGATGCCCCGTGATGTCCAACTTTCACCTGAACATCCCTTCGAGACATGATGAGTTCACCCCGGAGGTGGAGAAGTACGCAGCGATCCTGTTGAAGCATCGCCAGTCTACGGAAGAGCTAGTGACCCTGGAGAATATCGAGCGATGCCTTCTCAAGCGACTGCGGCCGGCAGGTATGGGCACCAGGAATCAGCTTTCTCTTCGGACGACGAAGCTGTTCTTCTTTCCCTAACCTTGTCTTCCTTTGCGCAGACACCAGGCGGCCGGCTGAGGAGGAGGCACCTTTGACTAAGCGAGTAATGATCGACTTGGGTGATGACTCAGCTGCCGTTGAGTCACGAGTTCTCGAGGGTTCCGCCCGAGTCCAAGACAAGGCCAAGGGGGTGGCTCGGGAAGGGTCTTCCAAGCAGCGGGGGTCCAAGCGCAAGGATCCCGTGGAGAGGATGCTACAGGACGCCGTGAAGGCCAAGAAGGCCGGGGCCGTCCCCGTGGTCGAAGACGGCTCTAGTTCAGCTCTCCCCTCTGCCGAGCTAGAAGGGGTCGAGGAGGCCGCGACTGTCCGTGCGATTGGAGGGGGAGTTAGTTCAGCTCTCCCTACTGCCGGGCTAGAAGGGGCCGAGCCTATTCGGCTGGCTCTCCCATCTACTGGGCAAGAGGGGGCCGGGGCTAAAGCGGGCGGCTCTAGGACTGTGGCCGAGACTGGAGCGTCGAGCGAGACAGGTGGCGTTCAGGGTGGAGATGTTGGGGCCGAGCCGATGGAGGCCGGGGGGTCGCGAGAAGAGGTGACGCAGCCCCAACCAACCGAGGCAAGAGGGGTGGAGGAAGCAGCGGTTCAATCTGGGCCAGCCGATGGGGTTCCCGAGGGGGTGCCGCTCGGAGGGCGAGCCCCTATTCCGGCTGCTCTAGAGAGGTTGGGCATCCGGGGCCCTCTATACCAGAAGTGTTGCAGCATAGCCACAAAGGTGGTGCAAGAAGGAGACAGGCAGCGCTCCCCGACCACGGCCCTCGAAATGGTCATGGAGGGTGGCCTTGATGAGGGCATCTCACAGCGCTCTCTTTGGCTCGGATCGCTTGCATCACTTTGAGGAGGACCGACTATGTTATCACATGTTACTTTCCCTTTCATTAAGTCATATCATATGTAATTTTACCAGGGAAGACCCCAATCCCCCTCTCACTCCTACCTCTCTCTCCACTCTTCCTTCTTCTCTTCCCATCCCCCACTGACTGTCTAGACAGTAGTAGCAGCAGAGCTTTCTATCCTGTTGTAGCACTGCCTCAACCTTCCCCGTGAAGGTTATGATGACAAGACTAGTACTAATGGATTCCACTCTAAACCATCTTCTCAACAAGAGTTTGGGTGCCCTCATCCGACGTCGAAGCTCACCGGGAGAGTTGTTCCCATCCGACTACGCAAACTGACTCCGATGAACGACCAGAAACGTATTTCAGAGACCCCCACGACCTCCACATCGAGCTTCTGGACGTGCCCTTCGACCGAGGTGTTCCCCTACGAGTCCTCTTCCAACAGCAAGAAGAAGGGATCCATTTGGCCACCGGAGAACCCCAGATCGGCCATTTTCCACGGCAAGTGCAGACTACCCACCCCTTGCTCAGGTTGGATCACTCTCTATCTTTTGATCCTTTACTGCAACCTCTGACCTCGAACAGGGGCATCCCTCCTACCGTGTGTAGTAGACGCATCCACAATCATTTCTACTCTGGTCCCGCCCCCTTCTGCGATCGGAGGAGTTGGTAGTGCCCCCAGCATCGCTGTGCTTGTCTGTTGGGTCCTACAGGGTCATCCTTGTTGTACATCTGTGATTTTGATGATGTCAATCATTATGTCTCATTTTTTTTAACCTTGATGCATCCATTATTGATATCATCACATACATAGAAGCATGAAAAATAAAGAGTCAACACCAGGTCAATGCCAGTCAACAAAGGTCAACACCAGTCAAAAAAGGTCAACACCACTGTTTAAGAACTGACAATTGGTCAACTGTTCAAAAATGTAAGTCAGCTTATTGACAGGTAAGGTCAATGCATGTCTAAGTCATTAGAAGGTCTGTGCACATTACTATTCCTTCATAGGAGGTCGGTGCACATTTTTGTCTAAGTCATATAAGGTCTGTGCACATTACTGTTCTTTCATATAAGGTCAATGCACATTTATGTTTGCTGCATATCAAGGTCGATGCATGTGTACTCATACCGTCTAACAGGTCGATGCACATTTCTGACCATTGCACATAAGATCGATGCATGTTTTGCTAGCACGGGGCTAAGGTCGATGCATATTCTGCTAGCACGAAGCCAAGGTCGGAGCACCTTTTACTAGCATGAAGCCAAGGTCGGAGCACCTTTCGCTAGCACGCAGCCAAGGTTGAAGCACCTTTCGCTAGCGCAAGCCAAGGTCGGAGCAACTTTCGCTAGCATGCAGCCAAGGTCGATGCATATCATGCCAAAGAATAACAAAGGTCGATGCACATTTTGAAGGTCTGTGCAACTTTTCTAAACTACCAGTAAGGTCAATGCACCTTAAGCAAATTCAAGAGGAAAGGTCGGCGCACATGTCCAAGGTCGATGCACATGGAGACTTGGTGCTCAACAAAGGTCGACGCACATGTCCAAGGTCGATGCTCATTTGTATGAAAGGTCGATGCACATGAAGGACTGAAGCTATCAGGTCGATGCACATGGAGACTTGGTGCTCAACAAAGGTTGACGCACATGTCCAAGGTCGATGCTCATTTGTATGAAAGGTCAATGCACATGAAGGACTGAAGCTATCAGGTCGATGCACATGAAGGACTGAAGCTATCAGGTTGATGCACATGAAGAGCTGAAGCCAACAGGTTGATGCACATGAAGAAGCTGAAGCTATAAGGTCGATGCACTTGGCTCTGCCGTGCACATAAGGTCGATGCTACCTACTAAGGTCGATGCACTTTTAGTCAATTAGCAAGGAAAGGTCTGAGCAATACTTGCCTTCAACAACACAAGATCTGTGCATATGTGAACTACAAGGTCTGAGCACACTACTAGGTCTATGCACATATGCATGTTTCTTCAAGAAAGAACGATGCACATGTAGAGGTGATTAGTCTTGCATCGAGCAAAGCAAGCTGCCCGAGTTCCGAAGAGCATAGAAAGAGTCCTCGGGGTGTCACTTTACCTCAATCACGGGGATAATCTGGCTTTCTGGTGCTATCTCCCCTTCCTCCAGGGCCTCCTCGGCGGCAGATGTAGTCCCTGTAGCTGCCTCCTACTGCAGGACCTCGACGAGAGCCGCCAGCTTCCCCAGACCGGCGCTACCACCCCCGGGTCGCTCAACCGATGCGTCGGGGAGGGGCACCTCTGTGGCCTCCGGCCGAACCACCTCCTGCAGACAAACCAGAAGATAAGAGATGGAGGACCGAAACTAATTGCAAAAGGAGGGCCCGTATGAACGGGCCCGCACTTACGACATCTTCCTCGGGAGCCGCCTCGTCGGAAGAGTAGTTATAATCTACCTTCTCACTAGAAGAAGACTCAGCCGAGGTAGGTTCTTCCCGGGTCGGAGAAGGAGCGCCTGCTCGGGCACCCTCGGCCCCTTCCTCGCGTGGGCTCGTAGATGGCGAGGCTCCGGACCTCAACCTCCTCCTCGTATATATCAACTTCGGCTCAGGGATTGCCTGGGCCTCTATATGCGCAGGAAGGGGGGCGAGGGGAGCTGTCCAACGAAGAGACACTCTGGTCAAGCAAGGGCTCACAAGCTCCCAGCATAAATCAAAATACGTCAGCCCTGACGGGGGGAGGAAATTACCCTACTGGGTCACCGTGGCTGGGAGTGAGCCGGAGGCCATCTCCTCTACGGAAGGCACAGCCCCAGAAGTGCTGGCTTCATCCGTGACTGGGGCGAAAGTCGACGCGGGCTCCTCTGCAAGGACTGGGAGGAGGGAAATCCACGTGAAAAGCCTTATCTTACGAGGCGAAAGGACGCTAAGCAAGGCAAGAACCTAACCAGTGGGCCCACTGGGCTCGGCCAGAATAGCTGCCATCACGACCATGAGCTCCCTGGCTTCAGCCTTCTTTCACTCCACCTCCTACAGACTGATCGTCCCGAGAGGGACCCGCACAGAGAGCCTCCTCACTGCAGTTGGAAGCAGAACAAATGCGTGTCACACAAAGGTAAAAGGTTCCTCGGGGAGGGTGACCGAATTCTGAAAAGTGTTGACGTCGGAAGGCCTTGCCTGTGGAGCGGCTCGGCTCGGCCTGAGGCAAGGCAAATTCGACAAAGGAGGGGATCGACGGAGGAGGAGAGGTCGAAGTCGCCTGGAGCACCTCTGCTTTCCTCCGCTCCGCCTCCTGCTCGGTCATCACCCTCACAGCGGCGAGCGCCTTCTCCACTGGTGACGTCACCGGAAGCTCCCCAGCATCTCTGGGCAAGCGAATAGGGGTCGACGTTGGCTCGGACCCGACCCAGGGTTCATCTGCAGTGTGGGCCGGCGAAGGTAGAGGCTCCTCCCTAACTGGTGAACACAGAAGATAGCCGGGTGTGAGCATCCCAAGCCAAAATAGAGACAAGCCCTCTTCAGGGGCAAGGGTGCCAAGGGAAATCTTACCGGTCGGTCGGCTCGGCACGGCCTGGCCCGCCTCGAACTCCTCAAATGACAAGATTGGAGGCAACGCAGGGATGGTCCTTGAAAATTGGGTAGCCTCCGTTTTTCGGCGCTTGGCTTCCCGCCGTCCGGCCACCTTTGCTTCACTTATCACCTTTTTCACAGGCGACCGTGCCCGGGACCTCTTTGCGAGGGGAGGCAGTGGAGTGGTGGTCAGGGCCGCTGGCGCCTCCTCGAAATATGTCGACTTCTACGCCTGTCGGAGGACATTGCGGTATGTTGCCAGCTGATTACTGTCCGGGTGGTCTGCAAGAGAAAGAAGACAGGAGAGGCCAGGAGTTAGCCGACACTTGGCACTCGATAACAACCAGCAAAGACGAAAAGGAAATTTAACACATGGGCGTGAGGATGCATACCGTGCGGGCCGGTGTAGAGGCGGAGCGACACTGGCCTATCCTTTTATCCCTTCCGAGTCTTCGGGCTCGTGGGAGGCGGGCCGAGGTTCGAGTTGCGCCGGTTCCTTTCCGGTGCTCGAATCCCGGGTCGCCACAGTTGGTATCAGAGCTATGGTTGTGGAAGTACATGGGAATTCAAGATATTGCAGTGATCAGAGTCCGTAAGGTCCAGTACAGTCGGCAGCTGGCATAGGGTTTCGTATTTATTTTTTGCTTGGCTTCTCGTGAAAGAGCGTGAGTGTGCGGCATTGGCCCTGTAAAGGTGGTTGCTGTCATCGTCGGAGTGTCGGTGTGGGGTCTAAGAATCGAGGTCGAGAGTCTTCTCCCTCATCGATGGTGGCCCCAGTTGTGCTGCGTTGGGCAGAGGTTGTCGACAAATGTATTGCTGTGGTGCGACGTTCGAGGAATCTGCAATGAGGTCAGGTGGCTGGCAAGGATTGTCCGTGGTTAAGTGGCCGTGAGTGTCCTCTGAGGAAGCTATTATTGGTGTTGGCCACTCCAGCTGAGGATTTATCAAGCCCCTGAGGCGTTGAGATCATGGTTCGAGGTGGTAGAGTGGGCGCTCTGGTTGAGATGTACTTGGATGAGCAGAGGATCTTTTTGGTGAAGTGCTGATTGTCGAGCCTGGCATTTAGTGTATTATTGGTTTCGAGGTCAGAGGCAGGTGTAGGTGAAGAGCGTGTGGCAGCGGCTAGCTCGACTGCTGTGGCAATTGTGTGGCTGTCTGTGTGAAGCGTTGCCCATTCCCTTGTGTGTAAGGGTGTGTTGGCGCTGCACTGAAAGGATGCGTGCCAGCTGGGCAGTGTTCGTGAGAATTTGTGGCTGGTGTTGTACTTTCTGAGGTGTTGTGGATCGGAGCTTGCTGAGTTGTAGAGGATGTGTTGAGCGTCGGAGTATTGGTTCCTCGATTTATGGTTGTCTCGGGTTGCATGAGGCGTGTTGTTGCCGTGCTGTCGCTTGAGGCATTGTGGTTTATGGCACTGGCAGGGTTGAGAGTTTGGGAAATGTGCTGGCGAGATTGCCACATGAGTACCATGTTCTTGCGTTGGAGGTTGTGTTCTCAGATGAGATTGTGTTTTGGAGGAGTGATCTCTGACAGATTATGGGTCCCAGTTGGTGGCCGTGAGCGGTTGGTCGGATTGACCGAGCGATCGACCATGGTAATATGTGTATTATTTGGGGACCCGTGTGCATTGGTCGTGGCGATATCGACCTGCTTGCTATGGTAGCAGGCGACACTTGTTGGTTTTGGAGACGTGTGCCATGGATTGTGAGAGGTTGTGTCCCGTGGCTCTGTGGTAAGAGTGGGATCGGGATTGGCAGGCGTCCATCGGGAGTGGTTGAGATGAGTTGTGATTGGATAGCGATTGGATGATGCCTGTGAGTGGTGGTCTCTGATGAGACGTCGATGTTGGATGGTGATCCTCGGTGTGCTTTCGACGGGGGAGAATTTTCCAAGGTGTTGCGTCGAGTAACGTGAGGACCGAGGGGAGATCCTGTCATGAGGTTCCGTCGTGCTCCCCTGAGAGGGTAGAGTTGGTGTGAGGTTCGGATCGGGTGCGATGTTTGAGTGAGATTTGGGCTTGAAGTGTGGTGGTGTCTGCGATGCTGTGGTTGGTTTTGGAGTTGTCTGAGGTGACGCCAGACTTGCACTTTCTGTATATGCCTGCTCTGAGGATCGATGTGTCTTGGGTTGTGAGCGAGACGTTGTCCGCGATCATTGTCTGGCCGTGTCCCTCAGGATCGGAATTTTTACGAATATCGAGATTTGGCTGGGGCTCTGACGACATTGTCAGGTGGTTTATGGCGTTCTCCCCTTGTCGCTTGGTGCTTGTCCTAAATTTCATGGGCGAAATTCTTTTAAGGGGGGAGGGCTGTAATGCCCCAGATTTTTCAGGTATTATTCGGATCCTTTTTGTGGGTCCCGGAGTGTGTTTTGTGATTTACGTGTATTACAGCTGGTATCAGAGCGCGGTTGTGGGATTATACGAGAATCATAAGTAATTGTAGTGGTCCACTAGTCCACAGCGATGATGTACAGTTGACGCTGGCATCGGGCATCATGTGTTTTATTGACCTTGTTGTTTCTGTGTTTTCTGTCTTTTTCTTCAGGAGCGAGCATGGCGCCGAGGCACAGCAAGGGCAGTCGGCAGAGGTTCAGGAGGTCCAAGAGGAGTACGAGGAGCAGAGCAGAGTGCCACCAGCGGCCACCGAGGCAGCGGATACTGCGAGGATTCTGGGGGCCGAGGATTTATTCCGTGGCATGTACCAGCTTATGTCTTAGCAGTTCGGCGGAGTGGCTGGTGAGGGCTCATCGACCAGGGGTGGGCCAGGCCGAGAAGTGAGGGATTTCATGCAGTTCCATCCACCTTACTATGGCGGCCAGCCAGACCCTAATTTGGCTCAGAGTTGGCTCGACGAGATGGAACTGGTGTTCAGTTCCATGCAGTGAACTACAGAGGACAAGGTAATGTTGGCCTGCAACTAGTTGCAGGGCACGGCTCGAGCGTGGTGGTCTTCAGAGTGGAAGACATCCTTTCAGTCTCGCCCCCTTGAGCAGATCTCGTGGAGAGACTTCGTCAGTGCTTTCGAGCGTGCTTACTGCCCAGAGTATATTGCCACGCAGAGGATGCGTTAGTTCTTGGATCTGGTACTGGGCGACATGTCAGTGTTGTAGTACAGGGCCCAATTTGTTGAGCTGGGTCGTTATGCACCTCATATCATGGAGCATGAGAGGGTGAAGACCGAGCAGTTTGTTCTGGGCTTGAGGCAGGAGCTGAGGCAACATTTGATCGCGAACGCTGCCACTGATTTGGAGACGACTTCTCGTGTAGCGGTGTCTTTGGAGCTGGATATGCAGAGGACTCGGGGACTGATTAGCCAGGGGCAATCCCTGTCAGGCCGCAGCCAGCAGACAACTACCCAGCAGCAGAGCACATTCCAGCTTCCTTCTGGTAGTCCGGGATCTTCGACTCCGGCGGCATCAGCGGCATGTTCTACATCTTTCAGCGCCAAGGTGAAGAAGTTCTTCAGGAAGAGTTTTCAGAAGAAGAAGGAGGGCCGAGAGGAGTAACAGACTTCTTCGGGCAGCGTTCAGCAGTCGGCACCTCTTCAGCGACAGGGGTCAGTCGGTGGTTCTCGTGCAGGGTGTCCCCAGTGTGGCGAGTCACATCCAAGCAGGCAATGCACGGCGCCGGTGATCTGTTTCAGATGTGATCAGCCAGGACACATGGTGCGTGACTGTCCGCAGCGGCGTCAGCCACCCCAGTTTCCTCAATAGTAACAACAGTACCTACAACAGCAGTTTTAACAGTAGGGGCAGTATCCGCCACTACCATGGTCAGTGAGTGTGGGTAGGCAGAGAGCTCGAGGCCAGATTACTCACATGACCAGGGCAGAGGCAGAATCGTCGCAACTTGTGGAAGGTACTGTTATGATTTTGGGTTACGCAGCGCGGGTTTTGTTTGATTCCGATGCGTCGCATTCGTTTATTTCGGAGGATTTCGCCTTGAGTGTCAAGGACCCGGTCTCCCAGATATCTTGTGATTTGATGGTGGAGTTATCGTCTGGTGAATTCATGGTCACTCCGTATTGCTTCGAGAAAGTTTTGATCTAGATCGAAGGGCAGAGTTTGCCAGGCAGGTTGTATGCGTTGCAGCTTCAGGATTATGATGTGATTTTGGGCATGGATTGGCTTGAGGCTCACGGAGCAGTGGTGGATTGTGGGATGAAGAGGATCTACTTTCAGCATCCTCGTAGGTCGACCTTCTATTTTCAAGGTATTCGTTCTACCTCTCCTCATTTTCTCATTTCGACAATTCGAGCCCGTCGTTTGTTTGATTCTAGTTGTCAGGGTTTTCTCGCTTCTGTGGTCTTGGTAGACCAGCCGTGTCCAGATGTGGAGGACCATCCTACACTCCTCAATTCCAACATGTTCATCATGGCTCTCACCACAATTCTTTCAAGGGATCACGTCCTCATTCCTACGGTCTTGCTCGATCCATGGGCAATGTCCAATCTCACGGTCCCTCGCCTCAATCGCAAGCCACTGTTCCCACAGGACCGTCTCCTCCTGACGACGAGAAGGTCTCCCAAATCTTGCATGCCATAGATCATCTCACCTCTCAACAGATCCAAGCCCTTAAGGCCACTGTTGAGGGTGCATCTCATTCTTCTCATCCTCCTTCCATTCCTATTCAGGTGGCCCATCACCCACCTCCCTCTCCTATTCATACTCATAGTCGGGTGACCCATCACCCACCTACCTCTTCTATTTACATTCCCATTCGGGTGGCCCATCATCTGCCTCCTTCTATTCCCCCTTATTCACGGCCCCAAGGCTCATTCACTCCTCGCAACCCGGCCCGACCGGGTCCTTCTTTGGGTCAACTCATCAACCCTCCGCGGCCTTCTTATGTGGCCCCTCCTTCAAGGCCACCGTGCCAACCCTCCAATGTTCAAGTTACACCCCTCCAACAAACTCTTCTTGATAGAGTCACTTCGTTGGAGGAACAATTAAAGAGGGTTACGAGCCCACGGCCCGCTCCTCCTTCTCCTTCTCCAGTCAATCCCCTTCACGTTGCTCTAAACGACATTACAAAGATGGAGAGAGATTGGAAGGATAGGAGAGATGACTACGGCATCGATAGTTTCGGCGAGCAAGAGCCGGCAGATTTCAACGCTCAAGTGGACGTTGTCTGCCCTCCGCCCATTCACCCTGCTCGTCAATATGGCCCTCCGCCCCCACTTACACATGCACACTTACACCCACAAAATCCTCTACAATATCATTACATTTCACCACCCACATATACGCCTCCACTACGGCGTCCACTTGAGCCTGCTAATGAAGTGCCTGCAACTGAAGAATTCAAGACGGCGCGTGACAATGAAGTTCTGAAGGCACCCCTTCTGAGTTTCCTTCATTTTCCCCTACCCCCACTACCATCAGACGAACCTCCCGCTCAGGACGAAGCCACCGTCCCCAATCCAACCCCCACATTTGAGACTTATTGGTGCTATGACGATGGGTCAATACTCCAATCACCCGTATCGGTGCATCATAAGTCTCCTCCTACCCCTAACACCGCTCACCCCATTCGGCATTTCCTCCGTACCAAACCTTCCACTTTTACACCCCCTACTATGCCATCAATCCCCACAACACCAGCCTCCGCTGAGCCTTCCACTAAACCTCCATCAACTTCACCATTAGCCTCCACAACGTCGGCCTCCGCCGAACTCACCACTAAACCATCTCCAATTAACCTTCCATTACCGCCATCTCGGCCCTTCATTACACCTTTAACACCCAACCCAACTACCCCTATTCCACCACTTAACCCTTCATCTTTACCCATGGTAAATCCTGAGTAGGGTCCATCCCTTTTTGCACTCAAGCCAATCTCGTCCGCTTCCGAGCAAGAGGAGAAGCTCGACGTGTTTAAACCTCCGCTTTCACTCACCCCTCCTCCAACATCTTCCATTACACCTCCACCATCTATGGAGCCTTCCACCTCCACCTCACCTTCCTTTACCACTCGGAACGAGCATCTTTCTACAAGAATTTATGCCGAAGACGATCAAGAGCCGGGTAGAAAGAAATTGTCAGTGACTATGCTATTCAAGATGCAAGACTTCATTTTCCAGATGCCAAATCGTGTTTTCTTGCCAAGCATGGTCGAAGAGGCCAAGTCCCCGCCGCTGCTCGCTAGAAGAGAATGTCAAGCATTGATGTCGTATAAGTCTATGCCTAAGTGATGGGGGCATCCCTTGCCCCTCCACATTTTTTCGAGGCTCAGATTGTTCGTCGGCATGTGCCATTGTGTTTGTCATATTTTTATGAGTCTAGTCATGTAATTTCCTTGCTTTTTCCTTTTATTAGTATTATTATTATTATTCTCCCTTCTTCCCCCTTTCCTTGAATTAATTTATTAAATGCTTGAATAATTGGTGAATGATGCAGGGGAAGCGCAGGACCCACATCTCATGGCTGCAGGTCCGTGCAGTGTTCTTGGCACTGCCGGACTTCCAGCGGGAGTAGCTGACTGCCATGGGGTTCACCCCATTCCAGAGTATTGAGGTGTGTCAGTTTGACACACCTCTGCTCTACGCTCTGCACGACCGCTGGGATCCCGCGAGTCAGACCTTCCTCTCCCCGTGGGGGCATATGGTCCCTACACTGGAGGATGTGGCCAGGCTCACTGGCCTGCGCATGCATGGGCTATCGGTTAGCGGGACTACCTTTCCCGACTACCGGGGGATGGCTCGGGAGTTACTGGGCCTAGAGCTTCGGCGCCTCGAGAGGCAGTCGACCCTCCTCCCTAGGGCGAGTCTGCAAGACAGCCTAGGGCTAAGACGGGCGGGTATAGCAGTTGGCGAGGAGCCAGAGCAACACCTACAGTGCCTGGTGGACCTGGCCAGACCGAGAGTAGCCGCAGCTGGGAGCAGAGGCCGACCGAGTGCTGCGACGTTTCTTGATGCTGATGTTCGGGTAGCTTCTCTTCTCCATGCGGGCGGACGCGATGAGCTGTCACTTCCTCCCCTTCCTCGAGGAGCTCGACCACGTAGGCGACTACGCCTGGGGAGCGACAGTCCTCACCTTCCTCTTCGACACGCTGAGTTCGACGGTGCGTCGGACCATGCTCGGGGGCTTCTCCCCCTTACTCTAGGTATGACTCTTACCCTAGTTTTGACCACAAGACTTCTACATGTTTTCTAGATGCTGACGCACTACTGTGATGAAGGTTTGGGCCTATGTGTACCTACGGGCACTAGGCAGAGGGGAGGAGGCCCGCCCTGGGCTTCTCCCGATAGCACAGAGGTGGGTAGCACCTCGAGAGATTGGCTCCCTGAGACGACGGGTCAGGGAGTTGCAGGACGACATAGACGCTCTGCCGTACACCTCGGTATGATCTTAAACTCAGACTCTCTGATTAAATGCATTCCTATATGATCATGGTGCTGATGCAGTTTTCTCATTTTTGTAGGTGCGGTGGACGTCTTATAGAGAGGAGGGCCAGGGAGACCAGCCGTGGGTGGTCGGGGCCCTCACCTTTGCCGGCCGAGATGTGTGGCTTCACTGCATGAATGTGGTGGAGCCACTATACTATAGATTGGTGATGAGGATCGTCGGGGTTCACCAGCCCGCGGTGGAGTTCCCGATGCCAGAGAAGGCGGGGGAGCAGATTTTGAGGTCAGTGAGAGGCCTGACCATGATGTTCGATTGGACTTTGAGGAACGCCACGCAGGTCGCTGACTGGACAGCCCTTGGGTGAGCAGTGACTGTCCAGGCAGAGAGTGACTCGGTGTACTACACCGCGTATGCACGACACTATCGAGACCAGGTGTTTCGGGGCACCCATCGACCGGTATGACTTCTTACCCTTGGACTCTTTCAATTATGATTATGATTTCTACTCAACGATGCGCTAACACTTGGACTTCTAAATGCAGACCGATCCTGAGGGACGCCTTGCAGAGCTGACAAGGCTCCTTACGGCGACAATTCGGGAGCGAGACGAGGCCCGACAGGCCTTAGCCCCTTTGATGAGTTTTCGCTTAACTGATGCATTACTATTATGCTGAGACACGACTAACCTAGAGTTTTGATTTCAGCGGGGGGAGGAGGCCCAGAGACAGGGGGCCAACGCTCCGTCTTCCTCTACCGCACAGACTCCCGCTGACCGAGCAGAGCGGGAGGCAAAGTTCCGACGGATGGTCGATCGGGCCAAGGTGGCCGAGGCAGCACTCGTCGAGCGGGTACGTCCTACACTTCCCTTTGTGAATTATGTTCTTATATTAAAATGCAGTTGACTAGGAGACACCCCAAACTTGTACGTCTTCAAGGCCCTTTAGCATGTCAGACCTACAACAGTTGCGGAGTCCGGCAAACATTGAGGCCACGCAATAATGCTTGCAAGAGATTCTTGAGTTTTTTATTTTCGCGTCGGAGTTCTTCCAACGGGAGGGTCTGCGCTTTTCTTCTTAGATCTTCCTCATGTCTTGGGTTGCTATCCCCGTTGACACTATGGATGTCTTCTTGGTGCTCTTTTTGCCGTGTCGACTTGGGCTGAGATGTTCCGACAGCCGGCATTTGTTGCATCTGTGCAAGAATCCGGGAGACGGGCCTTGACTTCCTCAAAGGCTGGAGAGGTTGGTTCATTTCTCCTGAGGTGTCCTCCGGCTATTTATCAGTGGAGGTTATATAGCAGGTGAACACTTTGACAATGTCGTTGGTCACCTGAACCACCCGCTTCTTCCTGGGTCGTTGCCTGCCGGGCTTGGGTGCCATCCCTAGTCTGTCAAAAATAGATACTCGGGACGTGGAGGCCTGGGTTGAATAATCCTCCTCTGTGTCCGTTGAGCTGGCCCACGGAGAGGTAGGCCGCACCTTCTTACCGGCCCCTCGGCGCTTCTGCCCACGTGGGGGCTGAGTTGTAGACCTCGGGGATGTTGAGGTCTCAGTGTTTGTCAGACTCTACATATGCTGCAAATCCGACATGCGGAAGGGCTCCTCCGCCTTGCACGCCTTATAATCCGAGCCTCCTCTTTGGTGACCCATATCTTTTTCAAGTGGAGCTGACGCTCCTCAATTGGGTTGCCCCCTGACCGTAGTCGCGGAGCTGGTGGTTTGGGCAGTTGCACGGGGCCCTAGTTTGCCGCCGATACGACGGGCTTTTTCATTTTCACTCCGTCCTCCCGGACTCGCTGAAGAAGCTCGAAACGGTTGGAGGTAGGGATAGTTAGGACGTGACTGTCCCGCGGCATGATCGGCTTGCCTCCATCAAGTTGAATACGAATGTCCCCGACAATTATGGTCTTGCCGGAGCGAGATGTCGCCGCTGCAGGCTTTGTACCCTTACGGCTATGGCGTTGCCCTCGTTGAGCAGGAGCGGCACTGACGATGCCTGCCATCGGCCTGGAGTCATTGTGGCGGCGACGCTGCCCCCGTTGTGCAGGAGCAGCACCTCTGAGGGTGGCCGCACTAGAGCTTGAGCCGTTGCGGCGGCGGTGTTGCCCCCGTTGAGCAGGAGCGACGCCAAGGGAGACTTGATTGACCGAGAAAACTCGGCCAATTGTTGAGACGAAGGGCCTGGCACCCCTGGTCTGTGAAGAGTTGGCCGGGCAGACCCGACCAGTTGCTGATGAAGCAGAGGGCCTGACACCCCCGACGGTTGTCTTGTAGACCGGGCAAACTCGGCCAGCTGTTGGAGCGGAGGTCCTGACACCCCTGACGGTTGGCTTATTGATCGGGCGACCCCGACGTGTTCATGAAGCCGAGGGCCTGACATCCCCGATTGCGGTCTTGTTAACCGGGCGGACCCGGCCGGTTGCTGAAGCTACGGGCCTGACACCCCCGACGGTTGGCTTGTTGACGGGGCGGACCCAGCCGGTTGAAGCAACAGAGGGCCTGACACCCCTGGTGGTTGCTGCTGCAGGCGCAGCTGAACTGGCTTCAACCACCGGTACGATGCTTAGGAAGAAGGGCGAGCCGACGACTGCTGGGAAGTCGCCGAAGACGAGTGGGGTGGCCAGGTATCTGAACCTGGCGTGGTTGGCGATGACTTGGGGGCCGTAAGTAACAGCTGCTATCGTCGTCGTTGTTGGTGGTGGTGCATCACACGAACGAGGAAGTGCGCAGACGCACAAAGAGCTCTCAGACGAGCAGCGAAACATATGCCCTCCTTTTCCAGTCCTGCAAGAGGAAGAGGGGCAATCAGAACCTTGAAGAAGGTTTGAGGATTTCTTTGACAGAAAAAAGAAAGGCCGGACACGCGTGAATCATGAAACAAACTCCGGATTGCCCGAAAGAGATCCGGAACCCACGGATCCTAATCCGAAAAATATCTGAAAAATCTGGGGCATTATAGCCCTCCCCCCTTAAAAGAATTTCATCCTCAAAATTCAGGACAAACACCAAGCGATAAGGGGAGAACGTCATGAACCAACTGACAACGTCGTCAGGGCCCCAACCAAACCTCGATATTTATAAAAATCACGATCCTGAGGGACGAGGCCAGACAATGATCACGGGTGATTCCTTGCTCACAACCCTAGACACACCGGTCCTCAGAGTAGGCACGTACAGAAAGCACAAGTCTGGTGTCACCTCGGACAACACGAAAACCAACCACCACATCGTAGACACCACCACACTTATCGAGAAAACACACTCCTCGCCATGAGAACCAAACCACCGGTCAACGCCCATGCTCGGCGGACCGACGAAATGTCAGCCTCACAACCCGCTGATCGATCTCACACCGCTCACACCCGGCAAGTCGTACGCCCTCAGCAACACGGCCAACTTTGCCAAAAGATAGACTTTAAACAAATCTCAGATCCAATCCAGGTAGGCACATCTCATAATCAGCCACCCAAGGCCTCGCTGGCACACAGCTCACGCCATTCTCGAGCCTCCACAACCAGCATCTTCTATCTATGAAAGACCACCTACTGGTCGCCAGACACACGTCAACAGAAAACCTTCACTGGCCTAGCAGGCACGATCCAAATCACGATAGGCCATCTACTGACCCTCCACAGACTAACACTACACCCAGATGCATCCTCACGCCAACTCTACCCTCTCAGGGGAGCACGACGAAACCACATGGCAGGATCTCCCCTCGATCCTCACGTTACTCGACGCAACACATTGGGAAATCCTCCCCTGCTGAACGCAGACTAGGGATCACCATTCCAACACCAACGTCTCATCTGAGACCACCAAACATAGGGATCATCCAATTTCTATCCAATCACAACTCATCTCAACCACTCCCGGTGGACGCCTGTCAATCCTGATTTCACTCTTACTGCAGAGCCACGGGACACAACCTCCCACAAACCACAGCACACTTCTCCAAACCAACAAGTGTCGCCTACTACCACAGCTAGCTGGTCGACGACGCCATGACCAATGCACTCGGGTCCCCAGACATTACACATCTTACCATGGTCGACCACTCGGTCAACCTCACCAACTGCTCACGGCCACCAACTGGGACCCATAATCTGTTAGAGATCACTTCTCCAAAACACAATCTCATCCGAGAACACAACCTCCAACACAAGAACAAGGTTCTCATGTGGCAACCTCGCCAGCACGTTTCCCCAATTCTCAACCCTGCCAGTGTCATAAACCCTAATGCCTCAAGCAACGGCACGGCAGTAATACACCTCGCACAACCCGAGATAACCACTCACCGAGGAACCAATCCTCCAATGCTCAACACATCCTCTGCAACTCAGCAAGCTCTGATCCGCAACATCTCGGGAAACACAACACCAGCCATAAATTCTCATGAACACCGCCCAACTGGCACTCATCCTTCCGGAGCAGCGTCAACACACCCTTACACACCAGGGAATGGGCAACGCTTCTCACACACAGCCACACACTCACAAACCAAACCCAGGGCAACCACAGCCCAATCCAAAGGATCCTCCGCTCATCCGAGTACATCTCGACCAGAGCACTCGCTCTGCCAACTCGAATCACAATCTCAACACCTCAGGGGCTGGATAATTCTCAAGCTGGAGTGGCCAACACCAATAACAGCTCCCTTAGAGCACACTCACGGCCACTTAACCACAAACAGTCCGCACTAGCCACCTGCCCTCGCTGCAGACTCCTCGAACAGCACGCCGCAGCAACACACCTATCAACAACCTCTGCCCAATGTAGCATCCTCACACTCTCACGCGAGAAACCAAATGGAAAATAAATATGAAACCCTATGCTAGTTTCTGACTATACTAGACCTTACGGACTCTGATCACTGTAATATCCTGAATTCGCATGTACTTCTACAACCATAGCTCTGATACTAGCTGTAATGACCTAAGATCTGGATACCGGGAAGGCATGATACCATTCGAATCCCGAACCACCGCCCACGAGCCCGAAGACTCGGAAGGGCTAAAAAGATAGGTGTGGTGTACATAGAAATAGAAAATAAAGTAGGACAATAGATACAATAACAGAAATAAACAACTAACTATAACAGAGTCCAGTCCAACAGAAAGTATAGTCTAAAGTAGTAAAATGTATCACACGCCAAGTGAACACTCAGCCCGGTGAACTGGCAACTAGGAACCTCTACGTAACTCCCTCAAACCCTGAGGAAGAACCGCCGCACCTGAAAACCTGGGGTGAGCCTCCTGTCACAGGCTCAGTAGCGATCTTGCGGAACCCCAACTGAGAAATAATGGCGGCACGAAAAGTAGTAACTACAAAAGAACAACGGCAGCAGCAGGAAAAGTAACCATGGTGGCTGGTAAAACCTCGACTCTACAGCTACTCCTACTGTACCAAAAAATACGACCCGGTCTCCCGTCGGGGGACAACCAAGTCACACACCCGAAATTCTGATACCACGGTCGAGGACCACCAGATACAAATCGCCCTAGCCACGCTACTAGGAAACTGTCACGACACCTCAGTCGCGGAGGCCTGCCCTCACAGAAGGGCCCAAGCCAAAACTACACGGTCTGGAAACACAGTCACGACCTCACCATCGTGAACCAAATGATGTCTAAGGGAAAAGCGCTTGGTGACGCTCATCAGAATGCTAGACCTTGAATACGGGAACACTCCCGAAACCACACACAAAACCCCGTCTCATAGGTGAGAAATGAAAATCATGACACGACAACTCACGTCACGTGAGGGGACTACCGCTACCAGAAGAACGACAGGATGTGTCCCCTGACATCTTACACCGCATTACACATGTCTAGCTACAGCGCCCCAGGCAGAGACTCAGACATACACAGTAACCAGCAGTACCACAAAATAAGGACTAGTTTGGGTCGTGCCCGCCAGCGCTGTCCGACGCCCCCAACCTCGTGTACACACTCAGACCATATGCCCTAGGCCTGTCCTCTAGCTGGTAATTCCCCCTAAGCCCAGACTCGACTGTACGTGGGGGCCCTACGGTAACCAGCCTACTCACCGTCTCTCTAGGGTCAGCCACTCCACCGCTTCCGGGTGGGTCAGCACACGCGTGCTGTAAGAAGGCAACGACTAGTGGGGGCTCACAGAACGTAAACACAGAAAACCATGCATGCACCCATTGTGAGCAACATGGAGTAACAGGTGGCTCGAAGCCACCAGACTCTTAATACCCCACTAGACCTACTACACTCAATGGTCTTTGAGTCACAAGACTCGGGGTCCTGACCGTTGCATGCGACAACACTATGCCGTCCATCTGGCCTAATCCCTAGATCTGAAATCACCATACAATGATTTACGAGGCAGACCACAACTCACAGGAACCACGAACGAAGAGAAACGGGACTGCAAACCACTTAGTGCAGCCCAGAGCCTGGCCGTCCAACCTTGGGCCGCCACAGGCTCTAGCAGCCCAACTCTGGTTTGCTACAGGGACTCTGGCGGTCCACCCTTGGCCCGCCAGAAGATGAATCATACAGGGCCTGGCGGTCCTACCCAGACCACCACACAGCTCTAGCGGCCCAACTCTAGTCTGCCACAATCCCTCTGGCTATCGAACCCACGGTCGCCAGGGGCACAAGACTCCCAATCGATCAAAATGCACGTGCTCTGAGGCACATGGATCAAAATGGAGTAGAGGTTGAAGGCTCGACTGCCACCCAGTCTGGCGGTTTATCGTGAGACCATCGGATGACAGAATCCCCTGCCGATAAAATAGTAACAAGTGGTGCACCTAGCTTAGGCCGCCAGGGTCTCTGGCGCACCTACCTTGGGCCGCCAGGGCTTTGGCAGTCACTGGAAGGACCACCATACCAACCTAAGAATGGGCCGACGGCAAGAACCCCAAAAACTCGTTCCATGCCCCGATCATCCACGAATGATGGGGAAAACAAGGGGGAAGCTCCTCTGACACCCCTAGCATGCATTTACACCCTCGAATCGGTCAAAAACGTGACGAAATGGCGAATCGGCACACAAGCCCTAAAATATGAATTTTGTCCAAAATTTCCCAAATAACCCGCTCGGCTCACCACGTCCTATAAAACTCATGGGAAATGAAATGCACGAGCTAGGGAACCGTCCCCCTATCTCCACCGAAGAAACGACACGCCGTGGACGTCGATCCACGAAAAAATGCCTCTGAAACCCCACCGATGCCTCCACGCTCATGAACCGGCTTCACCGTGCCCTCGTGCCTCAATCCTCGACCCATCCTCATCATCCTCCTTGCTCACGCTGCCCCGTCTCACCCCCGCCCTAGTCCGTCGGCCGCTGGAGAGGTGAGAGTGAGAGGAGAGTGTGAGAGTAGAGAGAGAGGGAGAGACGAGAAATGAGGGAGCCTCCCCCATGTCCTATAGCATTCCAGCGCGAGCCCCCCCTTTCTCAGCTCCCCCCAATCGGATGAGGCTCAAGAGGCAAGTGTTAGGGAGAATAGCATGTCGAATGGCCTGGGAAGAGGCTCGTGAGCGGCCGCCGGTGAACCCTCCGGAGGAGGAGGTGCCACCATCGAACCCATTGTCCGTGGCCGAGGGAGAGACGCCCTCTGTGGCCGCCAGAGCGCCTGAGGAGGCAGAAGCACCGCCAGAAAGTGAGGTGGCAACGACGGTGACTGAGAAGCCATCCAAGGGCCCTCCATCGTCCGAGGTAGGCCACGATCAAAGAAACCCCCCCATTTCCTCATTTCAATCAATGCATGTGGGTTAAAATGAGAGAAAGGGGTTAGACCAACCCCTTAAAGCTAGATGTAAGGGCCCCTAGGGCCATTTCCAAAGAATGGGGGATGGGTGAATGCCGTTCATCGCGGCAAGGAAGAGACGGTCCTAACAGGGACCGCTAGGGAGGCTAGGTGGTCCGCCTATGACCGTTAGACATGAACCAACTTAGGATGGCAGAAAATGGTCTCAACCAGACCGCTTATGAACATGATGGTCTCCAATAGACTGCTAGGTGGACATAAATGGTCAGAGGGCAACCATTTGACCTAAGTCAGCAAAGGGCACTATTGGGGATGAAAAATGGTCTGAAGGTGACCGTTGGGATTTCAGAACGGTCCACGGGTGATCGTCAGACAAGCAGAAATGCCCTAGCATGGCCGCTACCTCAATAGACTGTAATTTCTTTTTTGAAATGCATGACTATCTATGAGGTGAATGACTGATGTAAAATGTTTAAATGTATGTAGGGGAAATGCAGGATGAGGATCTCCTGGCTCCAGGTCCGGGCAGTGTACCTAGCACTATCGGACTTCCAAAGAGAGAGACTAGCGGCCATGGGATTCGCTGAGTTCTTGGGCATGGAGGTGACGAGGTTGGACACAGCCCTCCTCTACGCGCTGCACGACTGATGGGACCCAGTCAGTTAGGCATTCCCGTTCCCGTGGGGACACATGATCCCCACACTAGAAGACGTGGCACGCATCACCGAGCTTTTGGTACATGGTGCGCCGGTGAGCGGGAGGACCTTGACGGACTATCGAGAGCTGGCCCGGAGAGTATTGGGATTGGAGTTGCAGAGGCCAGAGCGTCACTCCAGGATTCTGCCCAGAGCGAGGTTGCAGGAGAGCCTGTGCCTACGAGGTACTGGGATTGCCATCGGGGAGCTACCGGAGTAGCACCTGGGGTGGCTGACGGATCGGGCACGGAAGCAGGTAGCAGCAGAGCCAGGACCAGAGGTGGATGTGGTACTGCGGCGGTTCCTGATGCTATTTTTTGGGAAGCTGCTGTTCGCCACTTGGATAGACAGGGTGATTTGCAGACTTCTACCCCTACTTGAGGAGGTTGACTGAGTCGGCGAGTACATGAGGGGTGCAACGGTACTTACTTTCCTCTTCGACACCCTGAGCTCGGCCAGCCAGCGCACGATGCTCGGCAGATTTTCCTCACTACTTTAGGTAAGCCTCGACTCCTAAAATGCTTGTGCAATCCCTATATGATTTTTAGGAAATGTTGTTTGCTGATGCTTTGATGCAATGGAGTGCAGGTGTGGGCCTACATGTACCTCCCCGGGCTGGGGAGAGGACAGGAGGTGCATCCCGATTGGGTGCCTATCGCGAGATGGTGGACAACAGTTCGGGAAGTGGGATCCCTGAGGCGTCAAGTACGAGTGATCCATGACGACCTCGACACTTTACCCTATGCTTTGGTAAGAACTAAACTTAACCTCCTTTTAAATGCAACTATATGCTTGGATGCTAATGCAATTAGCCACCATTTTACAGGTCCAGTGGACACCATACCAGGGCGAGGGACAGGAGGGCCAGCCATGGGTGGTGGCAGCCCTAGCCTACGTGGGCACAATGGAGCCATGCTGGCGAGCAACTGGGGTCTTGAAAAAATATGAAGGGCGAGAGATGCCCCCATCACCTAGACTCGACCGTGCTCTGACACCAATTTGATGCGGGATGGGGAGCAAACCTGGGCCTCTAGGTGGTGACCAAACTAAGGGGACAATACGACCAGTAATGATGCTCCAACCAAGCTAATTTGGCTCGACACTAAGTGCCTCCAAGAAGGGTCTACACCCACAACAAGAATAGCAAGCTCGCAGTCATCCCCAAGAGAAGGGAAGCACACGGATCCACACAGTTGAGAAACCGACGGAGACTAGGGTGGTCTACAAACTCTCGTGCTCGGATCGAGACATGGGACAGTCACACTCTCTTGCCCACAGAAGTGAACAGAACTGAAATGGGCTAGGATCTTACTGATCACACACAAGCAGCGGCATCCAGAACATATACGAAACAAGCAAGTGCAACAAGAGGGGAACTGGATGTGTACCTCCACGCTTGGGGCATGGGGAAGACTCCCGGCCAAGACACACGACTACCCGGTAAAATGAAATTAGACAAGTATAGAACCAAACTCAAATGCCCACTCCTCGTAGGGAGGTAAAAGAATACAGCAAGCAAATCCGGGTAGGTGTGACTGGGTAGATGGGTCGTGGGTCGGTGAAGCATGGCAACCATAGACCGATCTATGTCCAACAACAAGGAAGATGTGTCACGGGTGCTGAGGATGGAGCAAATGCCTTTGATGCCACACTGCATTGGATGATGATCCTCTTGGAAGAAGATGGAAGCTGACGGTGCTGTCGTGGACCTCTAGCGTAGGCACGAACGGAGGGCAAACCACAGGCCGGTCTGCATAGGTGCAGGCGACCAGCAAGAAGACGGGCCTGGAGCATGGCCTTCTAGTCGTCCACTGAACACAAAACATGGCGTGGGCACTGGTGGGGATGTCCCAGGGATGCCCATGGAAGATGAGCTGCAACCGAGCACCGTGGAAGCTGGGGTGAATTTCGGAACGGAACCCTACGCGTTCTAGTTTGTCTGCTAGCAACAGGTCAGTGGGAAGGAGATAAGGGTGGTACTGAGGCTTCCGGGCAGCTTTTAGGGCACGGTTTTCTCTAGAGGAAGGTGAGGGTCGTGGGAAGATTAGGGAGTAGTGGCAGGGTCATGTGTAGTGGAAGTTTTAGGGGAGGGGAACAGTTTGGGCGTGGCTCAGTTTTGTAGGTCTACATAGGCAGACTGCAAGCCTGAGAAATGGGGTGATGGGGTGTGGGGTAAATAGACTCAAAAAATATAACAAATTATGGGGGATGGGTCAAGACTTGGGGAAGAAGTGTTCAAAGTTTCAGGGCATTTGGAGAATGTTTTGGGGGCGAGATGTGGACTGTGGTCGCACTCTATCCAGCAGGTCTGCACAGGTGCAGTCTGCACAGGGGAAAAGGGCTATGAAGGGAACTTTGGTTACAGGTGGTGTTTCGATGTGATTTCTGGACTGGAGGGAGGGAACATGTAGGGGAAAACACAGACCAATTTTGAGAATGAACTGAGATGGGGAAGGGGTCAGACCAACCAGATCTCTTAGGCTCTATCCTGTAGGCAGACAGAGGAAGTGCAACCAGACCAGCAGGGTTCTTGTGACTTCCTCGCAGCAAATGGAGGTGGATGAAGCTCCCACAAATGAAGCTGGACATCCTAGAATAGGGATCTCCAGCAGCACCACACAGGAAGAGGGGGCAGAAGGCAGATCTGGGCATCGCACCCAGTTGAAGGGAGAGGGAGAGATAGAGGGCGTCGCACCCTAGAGGGGAGGGGAGGAAGAAGAAGGAAAGGCTCTTGGCAAATATTCTGATTTTCATTCATCCATTCAAATCTTTCAAGGGGGTGAATACATGAGAATATATAAAGTATGGGCTCCATTTTTCCTCCTTGGAATTTGAATTTGAACCCATTTGAAATTCCTGTCAGTTCAATGTACTACACGACAGTCCTTTTATCCCTTTAGGAGCTTTACCGCTCTTGGGAGGCCTCGCGGGTTTCAAGTGGTATCAGGTGTATTCGATAGTCCTATTGGGTACATCTGGTATCCAGGATCCGGGTCGTCACAGTTGGTATCAAAGCTGTTGTTGTTTGAAGTACATGGAAATCTCAGATATACAGTTACCAGAGTCATAAAAGTCCTGTACAGTCGCCCAGCTAATGGCTGGTGGAATTTGCTGGCATTAGGTTTCGTGATTCTATATCATTTGGTTTCTCTGTGATGTCTGTCTCGACCATTTTATACTTGGCAGTGTTTGCCGAAAGGCTCAAATCTGCGGTACATTGTTTGAGGTTTTCGTGTAAGTTGCTCAGGTTGCTATTGACTTTTTGCGTTGGTGTGATGGCCGTACTCGTTTTTATGTTGTTTTGGTCACTCCATCTTAAGTCTGTTTCAGCTCCTGATGTGTCTTGCTTCTGATGAAGTGGTCGATTAGATTCTGTAATTGAGAAGTTGCTCAGGCGAGCTAGGATTTTCCCTTCCTAGTGAGCTTTTGTTAGTAAGCTTATTGTTTCTCATCCCGTTTGGTGGAATCTTTTTTGAGGTTAGCCTTGGGATTGCTATCTTAGTGATGCTTTTGTCCTGTGTCTACTTAAGTGTGGACAGTTTTATTCTGAGCTTGATCTGCTCTTTGCTTTACGATTGCTTGGCTTTGGACCTAATCTCTGTGTCGAGAGCTGTTGTGTACCATGTTCGTCGTGTCGTGTCCAGTGGCCGATGCGTTGAGAAGGCTCATTTATTGTTTGAGAATGTGAAGGTAAGCTGAGATTAGCATTGTTCCTTGGGCTTTGTGCTGAAGCTGGTACTCTCCTTCATTGCACTTAGGCTCCTTGTGATCGGATGTTCGCTGGATCAGTACTCGTGGCGTATTAATTACGATTCTGATGAGTTGCGATGGCTCCGAATGTGTGCGAAGATGCGATTATCGAGGTCTTTTATGATGCTTGTGTACATGCTAGAGTGCGGAGTGGAAGCGTGTGGGCTAATTACCCATTGGCCGAGGATCATTGTTATGAGATTCTCACTGATCGAGGGAATTGCTTCTTCTCAATATGACTTCATCTTGGCTTCTTGTGCCTTGATGTTGTCTGTTGTCGTGCTGTTGCTGGTACTTTTTCTGGTGTTGGCATCGGTGTTTGCGAGTGTTGGGGAATTTGTCGGCTTCCCTACTGATTGAGTACCCTTTTACTCTGTATTTCCTTTCTCATGGGTGTTGTGCTCTCGAGACATTGTCTTGGTCCTTGAGATGCATCCCTTGAGATTGTCATCTTGTGTCATTTTCCGTGGTTGTGGGTCTTTCTTGGTGAGCTGTCTGAAGCATGACTCATTCCTTGTAGTCATGTGTTCAGCTGCTGTCGTGCCTTGATGTGACCCTACTTGTAGTTATGTTCCATGGTTCTGTGTGCTGTATGGAGTCAGAATCTTGCAGGAGCTACCATGTTGCTGTCGTTGTTTTTGTAAGTGCTGTTGTCTCCTTGAATTTGTCATTGGTGTCCTGTGTGCTAGGTGTTCCCTGTCACCTTTGGCACTGGAGCCGATGATGTGGTCAAGCCATCAGCTATGAGGACTGTGCTTCCTTGTGTAAGCTGATGCTTGCCATGTCTGTCGTTTCATTATTCGTGATTTGTTGTCGTGACAGTCGTGTCTCTTATCCTGAGATGTAAGCGACGTTGCCCTATTTCGGAGGTATCGGACTTGTGTTCACTTGCGTCGTGCTCTATCCAGTGCGTGTGCTCGTGATTATGGTCTAACTGTGTTCCTCTGAACTGTGTTTCTAGAGATTAGTATCACTTCATAGTTGTGTTGTTGCCCAAGTGGATCCCGTATCCACCCCTCCACCTAGGCCCATAATGACCACCACCACCCAACCCACAACTCACATTTTTTGTTTTGATCTAATTATGTTCCTCTTATTTTTGTTGTGTTTCGAGTGATTGAAGAATCAAAATTTTGGCAGCATCTCTCCTGCGGGTGCTCGTCTACAGAAGTCTGAGACGGTCCCTTAATCGTCTAGGTGTGCATGAAGCGCCAGCACCCGAGCCCATATGGAATATAGAATCCTCGAGGACTAGTCTACCAGGAGGTTAGATTATCTGAGGGGCTTCTCGATTATGTCTGCGTAAATCTTTTGACCCACTATTGACAACGTTGCATATGCATGTAATGCAAAGGCGAACTAGCGTAATCTCGGGCCATCGAGTCTAGGATTAAGAAGCATCGTAGAAAGCTCATTCGGACATCAATTCGGGGCTAATTTATGCTAAAAATGCAGCAACGCCATGGATGATCCTCTATGCTCTATGCTCATAATTGTTCTCACCAAATGCCAAGGCATGGAGTTGTTGATTATCTCCACTACAAGAAAATCGAGTATTGACGACGGCTTATATGCAGCCATCGCCAATAAACCTTTAGAGGTGACAATGGCACGTGCAGCCGTCCGTGGTAACAAATTATTAGCCAGGTTCATAACTGGGCATCTCGATCGTCATTTATTAGCGACGGGCGCTCTATAGAATAGCCGTCGCTAATAATTTTTGAAGGCGACTAAAACAAAATGCCATCGCCAAGAATATGCAGTCGTTGCTACTAAGAAGATATTATTATTCACAGTGGGCCCCGTGAGAGCCATTGCTACCATTGCATGACATCTTTAAAAACTAAAAAAAATGTTAGTTTTAGCAACAGCCAACACATGCATTCACGTCACTCATAGTGCATTTTTTTCCAGAAAAAGAAATGAAAAATTTTATTAGCAACAGATCCAAATGAAACAATCGCTACAAAATTTAAGTTTTGATGTAAAAACTTTTAAAAAACTTATTTAGCGGTGCTGAAAATGTAACAGTGACGGTAGTAACCATTGCTAGTGTTTAAATGTGGATATGTAAAAAAAAAAGTAAGGGTGCCAAAAGATATTAATAATTATGTAAAAAAATTTATGGAGTAGACATGTTGTATGTCATGTAATAATAATAGATAAACAAATAATTTATGTATCAATATAACCATAGTTTCATATGTAGGTAATATTCTGCTTATTCCTAACTTTGTACTTTCAATGAAAGTCATCCTCATATGCCTATTCTATATGCCTTGCTCATGTTATCTAAGATTTTAATTTTGCTAGAGACTAAACCATTCTATTGATTAAGTAATAAAATATTATTATTTAATTATTTTTGTGACCGTTAATATAATCATTGTTATAAACGTGAGACTTAACTATTAATAAGAACTCAATTCGTAGGGGTACGGGCAACTGAAGTCATACCTCTCCATAATGGAGGTGGACATCCTACACCTAATGTATAAGAAGAAAGAAGAGCTTCGACTCGAACTTTATAACAGATGATAAAAAGTGATACAAGATAAAAATATTAATACTTATACTAAAACTATAAATAGGTATAATAGACCTAATTAATAATAATTAAATAGTTATAATAAGAAAAATAATTACAGTTATGATACATAAGTAATAATTGATAAAGGGAGATGTTCACGTGGGGCCGGCATCATGTTAATTTGTCATGGTGTCGGCATCTGGGCCCTCCATCTCGTGAGGGTGATGATCACATGGAGATGGCCTCATGAGATCAAGGGCCCAGATGATGGCACCATGACAAATTACCATTATGCCGGCCCCACGTGAACATTTCCCATTGATAAATATAACTAAAAAGTTAATAATAGTTATAATAAGACAAATAATGAATATAGACTATTAACATTAATTATAATAACATAAATTACAGCTAGTAAAAATGATAATTATAATATAGTTGGTAAAATATACCTAATAAGCCGTCTGTTAGAACACTGGGCGGCCCCACATCCTCCACTCGGCATCGCCGAGTCACCCACGGGTTCGGGTGAGCGTCGAGTGAGTCGGCCGCCAATTACGGCCTGTTTGCGTTGCGAATTGTGCTTGCTAGTAGGTCCGAGGTTATGTCACATCAATATTTGCATCCCGAAGAAGATGGGGGCAATGGACCCACGACATCTATTCCCCATTGAGCGAATGGCCAACTGGGTGCTATCGGATGTAGCTATGTTGGAGGTTGTCTGGGGACAGTTGCATGCTCTTGGCATTTTTGACACGACTTAGCATACCTGCAACAATCATCAAACATTGTTGGCCAATAATAGCCCAGCTTTTTAATCTCAATATTCATCTTCGGCCCTACCTGGTGTGCTCCGACCAACCCGGCATGAACTTCTTTCATGACTCTCCAAGCTTCCTCCATAGAGAGGCATCGAAGGTTTATTTTCTTCTTGGCGTCTGCCATAATTCGGAATAGAATCTCATTTCTGATTTCATAGGACTCTTTCATTCAAATCAGTTTGATCTTTTCTTCCCTTTGCTTGGGCAACTATTGGTGTTTAAACCATTGTATGAGGGGCTCACGCCAGTCGGGTGAGGCGACCACTTCTACGGTTGCTACTTCAGGCTCTTCTTCTCCTGCTTCCTCTTCTATCAGACTAGGGACCAGCCGTCGGTTGATCACCCGTATGTTAAGTGACTCATCCGACGGGGCCACCAATAAGCTTGCTAACTTTGCTAATGCATCGGCCTATGCATTCTGACCACGGCTGACATGGTTTATTTCAATAAAGTAGAACTTCTCCATGAGCTGCTTCACCTTAGCATGGTAGGGGAGTAATTCGGGCTTTCAGACTTCGAACTGGCCCTGGATTTGCTTGACGATCAGCATTGAATCCCCAAACACTTGCAGCATGCGGAACTCCATGTGAAGAGCGATCTGGAGGCCGATAATTAGATCTTCATATTCTGCTTCACTATTTTTACAGGCTTTATTGATTGAGCAAGAGGTATGCAGCACCTCTCCTTCAGGAGATTTGATGACAACCCCTGCCCCCGCTCTTATTCTTGTTTGCCCCGACGGGGGTGTTTCTATTCTTGAAGCACCATCAAAGTGTAGCTGCCAAGTGACTTGCTGAAGTTGGTCCACTTATAAGGTCTCATCTTCGGGTAGTTTTATAATCAGAGGAGAATCTTCAGGCACTGGATGTGCTGTAAAGAAATCCATAATGGCCTGGCCTTTGATGGCCTTTTGCGGCATATAAGTAATGTCAAACTCCATAAGGATGACAGCCCATTTACCCAACCGTCCTTTCAGGACCGGTTGAGAGAGTATATATTTGACCGGGTCGGCCCGAGATATTAGCTTAACTTCATGGGACAACATATAATGTCTCATCTTCTTGGCTGTAAAGACCAACGCGAGGCAGACTTTTTCAATTGGTGTATATTTTGCTTCAACCCTGACCAATCTTCGGCTGAGGTAGTAAAGGGCTTGTTCTTTTCCTTCTTCATTATTTTGGGCTATCATTGCCCTTAGAGAGTATTCGGTGGCAGCTATGTAGAGGATTAGCAGCCGCCCTTTGACAGGTGCCCCTAGCACTAGCGGGGTCTTCAGATACTCCTTCAATTGGTCCAGGGCCTTTTGACATTCTTTGCCCCATTAGAACAGGGTATTCTTCATCATCAACTTATGGAACGGCTGACATCGCCCAAACAAGTTGGAGATGAACCTACGGATGTAGGCTAGCCAACCTTGTAATGAACGTAATTCTATCAGGCTTCTAGGATGTGGCAGCTCTTAAATAGCTTTGATTTTTACAGGGTCTATTTCAATTCCTTTGTAACTGACGACAAAGCCCAGGAATTTTTCACTGGAGATGCTAAAAGCGCATTTCATCGGGTTCATCTTCAGCTCATGCAGCCGCAACCTTTCAAATATGATTCTGAGGTCAGCCAGGTTGGTGTTTTTGGAATCCTGGAAGGATTTCCTACCGAATGGGTGTATTTCCCCTGCGTTTCGGCGTGCATGGGGCGTGAAACGGGCCGAACCGGCCATTCCACCGTTTTCACCATCGGATTGGCATGACGGTCCAACTAGAGACCGCCATGCAGCATAACGGTCCCGCGATAGATCGTTATGCATCGCGTGTTGTTTTTAGTCTTTGGAGGCCTTGGAGCATAACGGACTGGCACTAGCCCGTTATGTGGGACATAACGCCCCTATCCAGGTGCGTTATGGTCGGTGGATTTTGAGGTTCTGACATGTCAGAACTCTCATTGACCGTGTCTGCCTCGAAGACCGGGTCAGTTGGTTTGCATAACGGACTTCTCCCCATGCATTATGTTGTAGATGACGCACAGGCGTAGAGCCGTTATGGTTCCCTGACCGTGGCTTTGGCTAGGTTGAGCAGTTGGCATGACGCGCCTCATCCAGTCCGTCGTGTGTCTGTAACGGACGTGCTTTGGTCCGTTGTGTGCCCGTAGCCTGTGGCTACTCGTTTTGGTGTCTGTTTTGGTATAATGCATCTCCCCGTATGCGTTATGCCTATATAACGCAACGAAGGTGGTCCGTTATACGTTGGGTTGGTCTGTGGAGCATGACGCACCTTGCTCGGTGCATTATGTTAGTTTAACGCCCTTGTGATGGAGTGTTATACTTCCCGTTGTGGTTTTCTATCTGGTTGGCATACGCCCCTTCTGTGGTACGTTATGTGGGTATAACGCCCCTCTATCGGTGCATTATAGTCTTGTTGGCCATATTGGCCGTATGCTTGTGTCTGGTGAGTAGTCTGACGCATGACTCGTTCCCTGCAGTCGCGTGATCAGCTACTGTTGTGCCTTGATTATGACCCTGCTTGCAGATGTGTTCCACGATTCTGTGTGCTGTTCAGAGCTGGAATCTTGCAGGTGCTGTCATGTTGCTTCGGTGTGACTTCGTGTTACTGGCATGGACCATTATCTTGTCAGTTAGCATTGTCGTACTCTCCCTTCCAGATGAGATTAGCTTGCGACTTGGTCAGACATGTTATCCGACTGAGGATTGACTCGATTCTGTTCATGGTCCAGCACTGTTGTTTTGCCGCTGTTCCTTCTGTGTATTTATCATTGATGCCTTGTGTGCTAGGCGTTCCCTGTCACTTTTGGCACCGGAACTGATGATGCTATCAGGCTATCAGCAGGGAGGACTGTGTTTTCCCTGTGAGAGCTGGTGCTTTGTGCGCCTGTCACTCTTATCGATTCGTTTCTGGATGTCTATTGGTTTGGCAGTTGTGTCTCTTTCCCTGTGAGATGTAAACGACGTTGCCCTACTCCAGAGGTGTCAGACTTGTGTTCACATGTGTCGTGCTCACTCCCCAGCGTGTCTTCGTGATAGTGATCTGACATTGTTCCTCTGAGCTCTGTGTCGTGTTTGGCTCCCGTCAACCCGGGTTGGCTTAGCGATTGATAGGAAGCCTTGTTGCGTCTCGACGGCTTTGTCCAGTTTGAGACGTTAGTTCTGGATGCTTCGAGGTACTGTTCTACCTCGACTTGCACGTCCAGGTGTGTTGAGGGTTCTCGGTGTTCCCTCAGATCTCCGTGTTTTGGCTCTCGTGGAGCGTTATTTTCCCTAGCTTAGGATTAGACCGATTGGTGGCTTGTTCCGCCGTGTGGGACGATCCTTACTCGGAGTCATGAGACTCAAGGACCATTGTAGTTGTAAGTCTAATCGCCTTGCCCAGTGTGGTCGGCAGTGTTCTGTGTTGCCACTATGCACGTAGTACTGACTGTGTGTACCTCAGCGCTTGTGCTTCAGAGTCTTCGGGTTTTGTGGCTCTTCCTTGGTTGGTGCCTTACGACGCGCCTGGGGCATGATGGCTATTGTAGCGGGGCACTTCTTCCCTGAGATGCAGTTTTTAAGCTAGTTCTGAGGGATCGCCTTCGCGGGGGAAGGCGGGTTGGTTAAGGGTCTCTTGCCCTTGGGATCAGCCGGTTGTGGAGGAGTGAGGGTGGGGGTTAATTGGATTTGAAAGGAGGGGTTTGGGTGGTGTAGTGTAGAGGTGTTGGTTGGGGTAGAAGGTGAGCGGTGTCGTGGAGGTTGGGCCCTTATGGTGGCCTTAGAATGGCCGGGAGAGAATGGAGGAGTGATAGTGCTCCTTGGGGTATGTCGAGCCTTGTAGGAGGGAGAGAGTCGGGGTGCGTAGAGCTTCCTAAGTCTAGCTTTCATATCATCCCATGTGTCGATGGGCTCTTGCCTCCTAATCTCCCTTAGGCTTACCACTTGTTTCCACTCGTCCTTAGCTTGACTTTGTAGTTGCCCCATGGCAATGCAGACTCTCGCGGGTCCATATACCATAGTCCTTTCAAAGTACTTTTCCATAGTAGCCTCCCACCTAAGATAATCACTAGAACATGATCCGTCAAAGGTAATATCCACATCTAGAATGAAGTCCATGGGTGGTGAGTAGGCTAAGTAGGAAGTGGCCATGATGAACGGGGGGATAAATATAATGGCCCTAGGACAAGACTTAGTACAGACAAGTCTAGAACTTGCTCTAATACCAATCTGATGTGACACGACCTAGGATGGATGTGGTGACGCACTAAAGAAATGCAGCAACTAGACTGAAGACCCCTTGGACCTAGCAAGCAAACACAATTCGCCAGACCGGTGGCTTCACTCGAGCGGACTCACCCGCTAAGTGCACTCTCGTGCCCGTAAGCAACCCGGTGATGGTGGTGAGGGTCCGGGATGGGACCTCGCTACTCCGGAGATTGGCTAGCCTAAGATTGAACCCCTAAGGGTCCTAGGATGCCCACTCTCAGGGGTGGCCAGCATGCCGAGGGCATGGGATGTAATGGCTCTCTCACAACTCGCCCGCGGTAGTCACTCACACAATAGTAATTCGAGATCGGGCACTCACTTACCGTCCAACGACACTAGTGGCAATACTAAACCAGCAATGGAAAGAAACCAGCAAGGGGGATGACCGAAACTCACTTGACCCGTGTGAAGACACCGATCCCTGCCGGAGACGAGGGCGAGCGAGGAAGCGTGGGCTTACCCGCACGCCGCGTCGATGAAGCTTCAACCTGAAATTTTAATTAACATACACTACGTCCCTTGCAAGGGGGTTGGACTAGGGGTGGGGGGCGTGGAATTACAACCAGGCGGGGAAGGGAAAAGTTGAAATAGAAACCAAGCGAACGGAAGACGCCGGTTCTGCCCACTCTCTAGAGCAGGGGACAGACGGCTGATGTTGTCACTACTTCGATCACTCCCAAATTTTGTTGTTGATGAGACCAATGGAAAATTCTTTGGGGCTGGATCAGAATAACCTCCAATTTTTGTGGAATTCCCTGGTGGGCAAGGCTGGTCGGGGAAGAGCCGCACATAGTGTCCCTGCATTCTGACTTTGACTGCTATAGTACCACAGTAGCGGGAAGATGAGGCCGCCCCGAGTGCTCCCGAGCCTGAATCATGCGCGGCTGGAGTCGTTGGAACCATCGCTGAGTCCTCTTTCATCCGGGACCAACGGTGCCATCAACTGAGGTCGGTGCTGATTGTACTGACCAGAACGGTGGGTGTGGGTCAGTTCTGGAACATGGAGACTGGCCTGGTGCACCTCTGGAAAAAAATTCAGAACTTCTAGTGACAATGTCCAAATCTCGTTCTGCTTCTTGGGGATGATATAGGACTGGTGGAGGAAGCTCTCAGCCAAGTTTCACGCCCAGATCTACAAGGGAGTGGTCGTGGTTGAACTCTCTCTGAGGCTCTAGTTCTCTGTCTGAGTGATCTTGTGCAGTCGGGGGAGAATAGATCCTCTGGGCAGCAAGGATGTCAGATGCCGGTGAGACCACTCAGCTGTGAAGCTACCTCGACGAGCTTTCCTAATCCCCCTCCAAAGGACGCTACGGTTGACGAGGGGCCCACGGAACTAGTCTAAGAACCGTAAATTGGGAAAGTGCCCCGCTACAAGAGTCGTCACGCGGAAGCGTGCCGTAAGGCTACGACTAGTGGAGGCTCACAAGACACAGAGACTCAAAACACGGGTGTGAAAGTATAGACAGGCAAGAGAGCACTGTCGCACGTACTCCGAAGCACCAATGACAACACAGCCACTGCCGACAACTCAGGACAAGGTAACTAGACCTACTCACGTAACGATCCTTGAGTCAGATTACTCAGAAGCAAGATCGTCACAGACAGTAGAATAAGCTGCCAATCGGTCTACTCCTAAGCCACAGGAAACGACGCTCCGCAGGAAACGACTCACGGAGACCCGAGGGAACACCGAAGGACCCTCAACACATCTGGATACGCAAACCAAGGTAGAATGATACCTTGAGTCATCCAGAAACATGGTCTCGAATTGGACAAAGCCGCTGAGACACACACAAGGTCACATGTCAACCCCTGGTCTCACTGGGTTGACCAAAACCCGACACGACACAAACACATAGAGACACACACAGCATGCACAAGCATTCCTAGCCGTCCCATCATGGTCACTGCCCTCATAGGATGTTAATAGACACCCACGGGTCATGGGCAAACCATGAGATCAAGCCAAGACAAGCAAAAACCAAAGCGATGGACGACGACAACACTCTGGGCAAAGCGAACCATCACTCAATCGCTAGGCGAACCCAGCAGTCAAGAGGCAGCCGCCACGTAACCAGAGGCAACGACACTGGCAGTTCTAGATTGAGTCGTTAGGGTACTATCGCAGTCAAGGAAAAGATCACACCCAGTCACCTGAACCAACAGATCCAGAAACCACCGACACACAAACACCGCCCTAAAACACAAACCTAAGACTGACCAACACACAGAACAGAACGACGACCATCATAGCAAACAACAGAATCGTAACGCACTAGCATAGGGGCGTTACCTACTATAACGCACCATAGAAGGGGCGTCAGGGCAAGCAGACCTGAAATCCAATGCAGACCATGTAATGCACCAAAATTGACACGTCACATCAGTATAACACACAAAGATAGGGGCGTTATGGCCAACAGAACAGAACTCACATAAAGGGCATGTAGCGGACCTACATAGGTGCATTACACAAGCCTAACACACTAGGATAGGGGCGTTATGGCCAATAGTCCCAAAACCACTCATCACGGATAGAACAACATATAACGGACAAGGCTGAGTCCGTTACAACAACATGGTGCATTGGGTTTGGTGCGTCACACCAACCACCATAGCCAGACAAACGTCAGTCAAATCCAACGTAGCAGACCCACACAGGTGCGTTACCTAACCATAATGCACAGAGAGTGATCCGTTAAAGTGAACCAATTGACACGATCTTCGAGGCAACACGATCATCGAGGGGCTGACAACATCAGCAGGCCTCGAAAACCACCCGAGCGTAACGCCCCTAGACAGGGGCATTATACTCACGTAACAGACCAGGTCTGGTCCATCACACCAACAAAGTCTCGAAAGACTAAAAATGACGAATGATACGTAATGGTCTATCGAGGGACCGTTACATGTGCGACGGTCTCTGGAAGGACCGTTACACAAATCTGGCGAGTAAAATTGTGGAATGGCCAAATCGGCCCGTTCCACGCCCCATTCATGCCGAAGCGTAGGGGAAACAATGCCAAATGATCATACAACATATCTGGAGTTGAAAAATGGCACATGCATCCACTAAAACGTGAGATCGAGGCGATTTCAATGAATCGACCCTAAACGAGTCACCGGGGTTCCCGGACTCCTACCGGCCCCAAATGACAACCGATTGACACGAAACTGGTGGGGTTGGGATCCTGACATCCCAGCGGTCAGTTTGACACTAACTACGCTACGAGAGGTTGCCAGGGTTAAAGGTTGGTGTGGGAGTGTACAAGAAGCTAAAATAAATGCAAGAATATAAATAATGAACAATTTAATTGACACTGGAACTACACTATTACATGTTTATAACAATTATATAGTCTAGAAATACAAGTCTAAAGTAAGTACAACCAATAGAAAGGAAAGGTACAAGTACATGGGACATACTCCTGATTACAAGCACTACGGCCCACTTCTGACGCACCACACTGAAGCCTTGCCTCACCTAAAAACAATGGGGGTGAGCCTCATCTCCTAGGATCAGTAGGGGTCCTGCGGATCCCCACCTCACACGATGAAAAATAACAATGCGATAACTAAAGTAAGTGTAGTAAATAAACAACAAGAAAGGCAGGGAACAACGAGTAAGGAACTCTACACAGGATGACTACACTTGCCGCTAATCCAGCCTTGTCCACAGAACTGAATACTTGAGCCACCCATACAACAAGAAAACCCACGTTGGAACCACCCAAGTGACAGGAGTACTAACCCCCTAACCACAAGACTGGAAGCATCCTCTGACGATTTACACTGTAGCCTCAAGTGTCTCCCTATACGCCCTGAGGCAGAAACTGAGACATGGTACACATCACCAAAGAACAAAGACAAGTCGGGGTCATGCTCGTTAACACGCATCCACTACCCCCGACTACGTGTGCACACACAGACTATTTGCTCTAGGTTGGGTCCTCTAGCCGATTTTTCCCCCAATCAGACTCAAGCTGCAAAGGCAAGGGGCCCTCAAGCAACCAGCCTACAAACCACTACACAAGACAAGCCTCCACCACTCCCAGGTGGATCAGCACGTAAGCGTGCCCAGGTCAGCTACGTCTAGTGGGTAGAATCACCAAGGGTGAGAACTTACCAAAAACTACGAAAGTCACCGTAGTACCACCGGATCGTACCAAACCACCACGAGGTGGCTCACCAACACGAGAACCAAGGGCTACTAGCCCAACAACTGAACTATGACTACTAGTGCATACGACGAAGATCGGAGCCCTCAAACATGTCAAAAATCAAAAATTGGGCAAACCGGGCCTAAAGGCGCTGGAAGGCCAGGGTACTAGCTGCCCATTGGCCTGGGTAGCCACAATGTTGGTCCCCCAGAGGCTGGGCGGCCAACCGACTAGCTGCCCAACCTTCAGGCTGGGTGAGGGCCTGGGCGGCCAACCCACTTGCCACCCAGGGGCAGGGCCTGGGCGGCCACCAGCGCCCAGACACCTGGGCGGCTAGCCCTGCTACCGCCCAAGGTGTTGGGCACCCAGGCGGCAAGGAACCTGGTCTCCCATGGGTTAATGACGGCCTATCCGTCGGCCATCACCTGTGGAGGGTCCCCTCCCGCACTTCAACCTTCGGAGGGTCATTCCCAAGCCCAAAACACCCCCAATGGGCATAGAAAAACTCCAGAAAACACAGGGAACCCTCTATAACCACCATTCCATGGATCAAACTTGATCTAGGCTACAAATCCATCTTACGGCCCTTAGTATGGAAATCCCCCCGTAAATATAATAAACCCTCTCTCTCGCATTAAAACCCATGGATCTGAAAGGGAATGCGGCAGGAAGAAGGTAGAGTCCATCCCCCTACCTCAATGAGGTCTCAAACCTCGAAGAATCGAAGATCCAACCGACGTGTGCCGGCCACACGCCACGAACATGCCCGCGGCTGCCTCCGCGAGCACGCACCATCACCACCGCTTTCACCTTCACCTGCACGCCACCAAGCCCCCACTGTCGCCGATCGTCCACTGCCTCACGCTCACCGTATGCAGTCGGAGAGGGAGGGAGAGGGACGCCTACACTTGGAACAGAAGGGAAAAGTGGGGGATATAAAAGAGGGGGAAAACGGTCACATTGCAACGAGAAGAAGGGGGTGGGCACCTTTTTAGGTTCCCTCTAAACCCCAAAGAAATCAAAATCGTATATATGCCCCTCGTGCCTTAACGAGCCCACGAAGGAGACGTAATCTCCCCTGAAACTCCTCGCCTCGCAGGGCTCCTACGTTCATAGGTCGCTATATAAACTTGGGAAACCCTCCTGCTAACGGTAAGCGCTATTAAGCAGTATCAACCTTGAGCTAGAGCAACTTCACCACTTGGTGGAGAGGAATCTCGCGCCCTCATCTCCTTCCCTTTCTCCCTTGCACCTAAGCTCTACTTCAATCGCTGACTTAAGCATCAGAGGGTTTTCCCTGGGGATTCGTCCCTGGGCAGCTCTGAATCATTTCCCTCTTTGCAGTTCTAGCATACGTGGTCATCATCCTCAGCTCAGGCACCACGTAAGATAATCCCTCTTCATCTGGCGCCGTCTGTAGGAAACGAACAAAGAGCCAATGTGGGGTGAAGGAGTTCTAGCAGGAAGGCCGCCGGCGACAAAGGGAAAGCTGTGGTGATGGAGGAAGGTGCACCTTCCTATCCTACGGGAAACACCCCCTCACGGCCAGCGACCCGACCGGCGACAAACCCCCACCCACCATGGAGGGGCAACCTCCTATCGGAAGTGCGGACCCCCTCCAAACCCTCAATGTAAAATTGGATAACCTCATTGATCTAATGAGGACCTAGGCGGCCAGGGAGGAGCGTTCGCGAATTCCTCGGGAAAGCCCCCCTCGTGGAGATGCTTCCTTGCAAATTGCAGGGAGCCGTTTCATCCTCCGGGGACGGCGGATAATCCTCAACTGGTCAGGTGGGCCATCGCAAGCCCCTCCCCTGGAGCAAGAAGCCTCCTCCACCCTGAAGAGAGAGAAGTTCAGAGCGTGCCGGCCACCTCCGGAGACCGAGGCCTTCAAGGGGCGTTGAGGCAACGTGTAGGAGTGCCCCCACAGCCTCTCAACCTTGCGACGACCGGAGCTGTCCCTCCGGCTGTGAGACTTTAAGAGGTATTTCGCAGAGCAAGAGTGCGCCCTCCGCGCCCTACAAAAGACCTCCACTGCGGAGGACAAGGAGCAATCCCCATTCTCCAACCTCATCTTGAAGGCCGAGACCTCCCCTAGGATCTCGTTGCCGACCATCAAAGCGTATGACGGCCAGGGAGACCTAGTCGACCATTACGATAGTTACGATGCCCTCATGACCTTGCATGGGGCGTCTGATGCCCTCAAGTGCCGAGCGTTCGCGACCACCTTGGTCCAGGGCACTCAGGCATGGTTCCGAGCACTCGCCCCAGGCAACATCCGTGATTTTTGACAGTTTGGGTGAGTATTCAAGGAGAGCTTCGCTGGCAGTGGTCCTCCACGGTCAGTAGCGGGGCTATTGGTCCTCAAACAGGAACAAAGGGAAAGGCTCTGGGCCTATATTAACCGATTTAAATCGGAGGCCTTGCGTATCCCCCGCCTAGATGTTGCCTCAGCCATAACCGTGCTGACTGGGGGCACCCGTGATGGGAACCTGCGGCACAAGCTGGTCCTTCATCCTCCCACGTCCCTCGCCGAGCTTGTGACCCTGGCCCTACGCCACGCCGAGTGTGAAGAAGTCCTCACCGCCTGTCGCAGCGCAATGGGCCCGGGTTAGGAGGGGGACAAGAAGTGACAGTCCGAGCAAGGCTCCGGACAAGGAAAAAGGCGAAACCGAGACGGGGACCACAAGGAGCCCTCTTGGAGGTATGAGCGGTACACCCCCCTGACCGCCCCCGTCTACGAAATTTACAAAGATATCAAGGGCTCGGGCCTTCTCCGCCAACCCGAGCCCATGAAGGCAAAGCACCGCAGTCGCCAAAAGCACTGTCTTTTCCACATTGACCACGGACACCACACCGGCGATTGTCATCAACTACAAGATGAGATCGAGTGCCTCATCCACCAGGGACATTTATCTCAATACGTGTCCGAGCACAAAAAAGATGCTGCCGCCCCCGAGAAGATTGACAATATCCCTCGCGGGGTCCACATCGGTGGAGCCCGAAGGCGCGTTGGCCCCCGGAGAGTCCTTCACGCGGGAGCAGAAGGCGTATTTGCAGGGGCTTTTAACGGGGGTATTTTTCGGGAGGCAATGAGGTGAATGATTTTGTGGACGAACGATGAATGGCTCCCGTCATTTCCGCGCGATTAGCAGGGCGGCGAGGATCAGCGCCGCGAGAAACAAGGAAAGACTCAGGCATTTGTAGAACCGAAGGGGATTTCGTTCGAGAAGAGAGGCGTCCCGGCGGACAAACGGGGCCACGGTTTCGGGGTGGTCGAGGTCGTAGGCCATTTCGGAGAAATGCTGATAGCGCCGGGCCGGGTCCGGAGAGATGGCGCGGAGCGCGATCTCATCGAGCCATGGAGGAATGGCGGGGTTGCGGCGGGAGGGCTTTGGAGGGGCGTGGTCGAAGCGCGGCGTCTGAAAGCGCTCGATTTCACCGTAGGGATATGCTCGTGCGAGCGCCTCGTAGAGGGTGACGCCGATGGCGAAGACTTCGGTGCGCTCGGAGAGGGCGGCGCCCTGAAACCGCTCGGGGGCGAGGTAGCTGGGAGTGCCGGCGCGAGAGGTGACGGAGAAGGGTTCGGACACGCTCCCGAAGTCGATCATTTGAAAGCGAGGGATTGTCTCCGCGAGGACGAGGATGTTGTCCGGCTTGATGTCGCCGTGCAAGAGGTTGCGGCCGAGCAGGGTCTGTCCGGCGCGCAAGAGGAATCGGGCGAGCCCGATCGCATCCTCGGTGCGCAGGGGGTGGCATTCCAGAGTTTTTCGGAGAGAGGGCGCGTCAATGAACTCCATCGCATAGTAGCGCAGCGTGCCTTCGCCGGGAATTATGGCACGGGCGAAGTCGGGGGAGTCGATGCGCGCAGCTCGCCAGAGTTCGCGGACAAAGGCGTCGGTGCGGACTTCATCATCGCGCGCCTCGAGCGGAGGGAATTTCAAGACTCGTTTCTCGCCGCCGTCTCGCCGGGCAAGCCAAACACGGTCCCCATCCTGGAGGGAGCGAATAAGGGCATAATCATCCACCCGGTCGTTGACGCGAAGGGCGGGCAGGACGTCGAGGGGACGGGGGGCGGCGGCATCTCCCCAGCCGCGCTGGATTATTTCCAGAACAATGGCGCTGGCGTCGTCCTGGAGTTCCGGGCGTCCGGCGGCGATCTCCGCGGCGTCGGAGACCATGGTGAGTGCTGTGGCGCGGCGGGAGAGAAGAGTCGAAAGCGCGCCGACGGGGAGTGCGTTGGCGACGCCGTCGGAGCAGAGGATGATGATGTCGCCATCGGAGAGTTCGCACTCGAATGGGGTGGGCTCGACGGACGGCTCAAGCCCGATGGCGCGCGTGAGCACGTGCTCCATGCCGGGCTGGGCGAGCGCGTGGGACTGCGAGAGTTGTCTCAGCTCGCCCCGGCGCCAGAGGTGGACGGGGGAGTCTCCGACGTTGAAGCCGTAGAGCCGCCCCCCTTCGAGCGCGACGGCGCTCAGGGTGCAGAGCAGTTCGGGGGAGCCATGCACGGCCAGCGACTCGTCGTGGAGCAGACGGTTGATCTGGGCGGCGAATTCCGCGAGGGCGCGACGGGGGCTCCACGACTGGGGGCGGGCCAGGTAGTAGTCGACAAGCATGTCCACCGCGCGGCGGGCCAAGACTCAATGTTGACAATAGTGGGTGGACAATGCACGGGTCAGACCGATGATGACTCCAATGCAAGCGTGCCCTAAGACTTGACTTGTAGAGACAAGTCAATGACTTGCTCTGATACCACTTGATGTGAAATGACCTTGGGGTTGCCACCACTAGGCCAATGCACCTTGGACCTATACTCGCAAGCAATCAAATTTGAGCGGCGAACCCACTCTAGTAGACACACCCGTGTAACACACACATGTACCCGTGGGTAACTCGACGATGGTGGAGAGGGTCCAGGGGGGACCTTGATGCTCCGGGGGGATTTGGCTAGCTTTAGGCTGAACCCCTAATGGTCCGGGATGCCCAACCTCGCGGGCGGCCAGTACGCCAAGGGTGTGGGTTTTATGGTGATCTCTCTCACAACTCGCTCCGCGGTGAACACTCAATTTCCTCGATTTGGGATCGGGCGCTCACTCACCATCCGATGGAGCTAAAAGACAATACAAATTAAGCAAGATAAACCATACATGAGAGGGGGTCAGTAGCTCACCTAATCAGCTTAAAGACGCCAATCTCGGTCGGAGACGAGGCGAGCGGGGAAGCGTGGGTTTCCCCGAACGCTGTGCCAATGAAGCTTCACCCTGAGATAAACAATTACATGCACTACACCTCACACAGGAGGGTTGGACTAGGGGTTGGGGAAGTCTAATTACAGTCAAAACACTACCTCCCATAGAGAGGGGCTGTAAGCCGGCCAGGTGGGGAGGGAAAAATTGAACTAGGAAACTAAATGGAGGAAGCTTGTCAATTCTGTCCACTCTCTGGAACAGGGGATAGACAGTCAATGTCGGTGCCGATGCGGCCTCTCCCAAACTCCGTCGGCAACAAAACCAGCAGAAAAATCTCCTGGGTTAGCCCAGGAGGATGTCCAATTTTTGGGGGAATTTCTGGTTGCGGCGATGGTCGAGACAGAGTCGTTAACAGGGACTCTGCTTTCTGGTTCTGATAGCTTCTGCACCACAGTAGCAGGAAGACGAGACCACCACAGGTGCTCCCGAGCTCTGAATCAGACATGGCTGGAGTCGTTGGATTCGTAGATGCGTCCTCTTAGAATGGAGACCCACGGGGATGCCAGAGGTGGTTGGAGTCGATGATGAGAGCCTGAATAGTGATCGGGTGTCAGGTCAGTTCCATAGGGGAACAAACCTGTGCACCTGAAGGAGAAAAATGGGGACTCACAACTCCGGATGCCGAATGGAGTGCCGCTTCTTGGTACTAGTAGGTGACTCGTTGTAAGAGACCTCATACAAGCCCTGCCTCTAGAACTTTAGGGGGTTGGCCGTGGGAGCCTCTGCAAGCGGCTTTAGGTTGACTGTCAGGGAGAAGAAGCAAAGTTCGGGGAGATCGGCTCCTACGGGCAGCCACGAGCTCAGACTGGGACGAAACTACTACGGTTGCGAAGAGGATAGGGAGACGCTTATGACGATACCACTTGTGCTTCCAGGGACACCGGGACGAAGTAGTTGTTGAATCTGCAAGATGCTGGTACTCTGCTGCCTGTGAACTGGGAAGTGCAGGATGGAGATGGGAGGTGGGAGATGAAATAAATGGGAGGGGAAAGGGGGTGGATGGGTGTGGAGACAACCCTTGGCTGTTAGGGGATTTGGGAGGGGACAAACCAATGTGACGGAGGGGGAGAATGGGGGCAGGAAGGTGGTCTAGCAGGTGGTGAGAGAGTGAGCTACGAATTTGGGACTAGCAGGGAGAGGGAGAGGGATGGTGATTTCCTATTTGGGGTGGTCCAATGTTTGGGGGAGGAGGGAGTGGAGGGAAAATAATTCAAATCTTCCATTAGGGGCTGGGAGATTAATTGTGTGGGGAAGAGAGAAGATTGTGTTGGGGAGAGGGGGGATTGTGTTGGGAAGGGCACGATCCTCCTAGGGATGGAAAAGATTTGGTGGGAGTTGGTATTATTGTTATTAGGTTAATTTTGACAAAAATTTGGCAGCATCTCCCCTTAACCCGGAGCGTAGGGGAGTAAAAGGAACGCGCCCACATGGAGTGGCGAAACCTGACAATCTGAGGTGCGCGTCAAGGACGACAACACCTTTGACAAAACTTCAGAAAACTTGAAAGAAACAATGGATGAGAGGTGCCTCTAAGACTGCCCAGGGGTGCACCGGGCAATGGAGGGTGACTGGTGTGCCGGCTAGAAGAGTACAAAGGGTTGGAGAGGTCTATCGGGCTGGGGCAGATGGAGGGTGCACTGGGCTGGGGTGATCAGGCGGTGTGCCGGGCTAGGAATGGTCTGGATGGGGCTGTGCCTGCCAGAGAAGTCGAGGAGGAGTGTACCGGGCAAGGGAGTGCAGGGAGTACACTGGCCAAGAAGGCATGTGCCGGGCTGGGGTTGTACCGGAGGAAGGTTGGCCCAGGTGTGCCGGCTAAGGGCTGGGGAGACTGCACCGGGCAAGGGGAAGGGCTAAGCGCACTTGGCTGAAGGGGTTAACGGTGTGCCGGGTAAGACCCATTAGGGTATGCCGGGTAAGGCACATTAGTGTGTGCCGGCAGGGGAAACGTTGAGGGTGTGCCGGGCAAGGGAGGCTGGGGAGCGTACCTGCCAAGGCAGGTTAAGAGTGCGCCGGGCTGGGGAGGTTAGGGGTGCACCGGGTAGGAGTAGGCTGGGGAGCACTTGTTCCCATGAGAGGGGGCTTGTGATGCAGGGAGAGAGGGAAGCCACCGAGCTATCCTATAAGGGAGGAAAGAACAACGGAGTGGAACATCAGAGGGAAGCCGTAATACTCGGAAGAAATCAGTAGAAAAGATCACGAAGGGAATGAAACAACGGAATGCAAACACGGGAGAAGCGTCTGTGAGAAAAGGATTTGTAAACTCTTCGTTTATTCCTCATGGAAGGGGGAGTACATGGGCTAATACATCGCAAAAAAAAAGGAAGAACAAAGTGGGAAGAATAACAGAGGGGAACGAGATACAATGGGGGAGAGGGACGGAGCATGAGCTCCCCCCCCTTCTTCTCTTCTTCTCTTCTCTCCTTTCTTCTTCTCTTCTCATGGACGGTGGTGGCGAAGTAGTGGCAGGGGAGGGCGGCAGGCCCTCCTGTCTTCCTCTCTTCCTCTCTTCTTTCTTCTTCCTCGTTCTGCCTCCCTATCTCTGTCCCCTCTCTCTTCGTGTCTCTCCCTTGTTCACATGGAGAAATGGGCCTTTTATACCCCAGCAGCGGGAGCGTCGATGGCGTGTTTGTCCATGGCAGGAACGTCCAGCATTGGGGGATAGCCTGCGTGTCTTCCCCTCTGGGTGACACCTCAGCTAGCTCACTACGTGCCAAAGATCTTTAGGGTGTGGCATTAGATTTTATCTGCCGGATGCACCGGGCAAGGCCAAGACACAGTGTGCCACTGGCGAGCCAGCACACCGCACAGTTGGAGGGCACAGCAAGTGTGCCGCTGAAGAGCTGCCAAGGCATGCCGTTGAAGGGCCCTGGAGGTGTGCCGCTGTGGGCGCTGGGCGAGTCTGTCAGTGGAGAAGGGCACCACGGGTGCGCCGTGGGAGGCAGCCATGGGAGGTGTGCTGGTGGAGAAGCCCCCACCGATGTGCTGTTGGAGGCCAGTTCGGGTGTGCCGGTGAAGAGGACAGGCCAGGGGGGTTTCGTTGGAGGGCCGACAGGGGCGTGCCACTGAAAGGTCGCCCCGAGTGTGCCGCTGAAGGGGCCTAAATGGGGGTACCGCTGGGGGGGTCCCTTGGGATGTGCCGCCGAGGCCGCCTGCAGGGTGTGCCGCTAGGGCATTGGAGCGTGGCGCTGGGAGGCATAGGGAGTGTATCGGGAAGGTGCTCGGCAGGGTGTGCCGTTGAAAGGCTGTACCGCTGAGAGGCATTGGAGGTGTGCCACTGAAGGGCTGAAGGGCGTTTATCCTTGATAGTTAGATAAATTTTTAATTGGTCAAGGCTTTTAGAGAAGGATTCATTCACCCCCCCTCTGAATCCGGTGCACCTAAACTAACAGGAGCACCTAGCCCAGCGACCCTCTGCTCTGGAGGCCGCAGTCGGCCAAAAATTAGGACCACCAGGTCCTATGTGCCCTTGGTCATTGCACCTTCACCCTAGTCATCGCTGCCACTATCGGAGCCGGTCTCACCAGCTTCAGTGCCCCTCTGCTGCCCCGACTCCCAGACGAAGAACCCCGACTGTTCCGGGGCCACTGATCCACAACCCTCTCTATCTCCCAGTGGATCTGGGCAACACGGGTCCTCAGATACCCGTCATCTAGTGGGATGGGAGGCAGATCCTCCCTCAGCAAATGGCCCTCCTCCGCCTTCCTGATCGCGGAGGCCTTCTGCCGATATAGGTGGCTGTGCTCGAACCACCACCTGGCGTAATGGACGTCGAATCATCCCCCACGCCCCTGTGTTGGTCTCGGGAACTACTTTGTCTCTAGGTGGTAGTAGAAGTCCCACCATGTGGCCACCAATAGATGGGTGTCTTTCCCCCTATACTGTCGCCCTGTAAATGGGAACTCCCTATTCGGCGGGATCCCCTGATCGTACTCGAAGTTCCTCGCGAATCGATAAGGATAGTATGGCTCTAAGGAACTCGTCGCCAACCAGTGCAACGACAACACTACCGACTGGGTGCTCATCACCCGCTCTGTCTGAGGTCGGCCTCTGACTCCCTCTGGCTGGCATGGGCGCTGGTCGCCCCTACATCTGTCACTCCCAGAAAATGATCGCAGTCTCCCACGCCACTGTCAAACGGTAACCCCTCCTAGCCCCAGGCGGGTAGGTAGCAAAGGGCTCTCCTAGCCCCCTCCAGCTGTGCCTCCGTGTCTCCGTCCGACTGCCCAATGAAGCTGAACAGAAGCGGTGCCATTGCATTTGCCACAGTACCTCGTTCCACCAACCCAAGAAATAGCAACCTAGCCCACACACTGATATAGTGGGTCGGCAGAAGCATACTCCTCTCTTTCGGCGCCAGGTGCATAGCCAGGACTCTCAGCCCCTGATAGATGTTGGCCAACACCATAGGAGCTAAGGCCAACTGGCGTCCCTCTACCAACAAGGAAGCTGGCCACAGTAACTCAGCCCTCAGTAGCCCGTCCTCTCCGTGTGGAGCCACAAAAGTCTCTAGCCAATACGCCAGGTATGCTGCAAGGCGTGTCACGCCTAGCAGACCATGGGGATTCCACCACTCCTATGGTACATACACATATCTGGAGTACGTTCGGAAGCGTAGCTCCACCTCGGTGTACTCCTCCCACGGAGTCTGATCCCTGGCAAACTCCTGGTAGAAATAGAAGGGCCCATTGTAAAAGTGGCAGACCCATATATTCAGTGGCACTCGGGGAGTCTACACAGCTCTCTCTCTCCCCGCCAGGGCTAAATCCCACCAGGTCTTCATAAGGTACCGATAACTATGGGGTACTCAGTATCTTCCCTATCCGTCTGTGTGGCTGTGGTGGAGGTCATCCAGTACTACCTCCTCGTACCCCTCGCCACTGATCGACAATCTGGAAATCCAGAATAGAGACCACAAGTTAAGTGTGGTCTCCCCCTCTGCTATTGCCACTATGTTCCACCAGCAGTTGAAATGCCCCAGTAGCCCCTGTAACAGTCTGGTGTAGCACGGGTACACGTACAAGGTGGCAGTCACCGCATACCTAATCCCAGCATGGTCCAATAGCACCTGGTAGTGGTGCACAATCCCCATCAGCCACTCAGTAGCCCCCTGACGGTATCGGTGCGATGGAATCACTGCCCAACGACCATACCAGCTAATGACGGTCTATCTCATCACCCCGTCCAGTATACTGTGGTTGTCGTAGCCCTCTCCAGCGTACTGCAAGCCTGCAGGCTCCAGCACCAACCTGTTGATAGCGTCTTTTCGCACCTGGAGAAGCGAGATCGAGCGGCCATTGGTGCAACTCTTGGCTTTCCAGTTGAGTGAACTGGCTGTGACAATTGGACTCTCATCCGGTCGCTCGATCAAAAGCGCCAGAATGAGGAGGATACGCCATTCCCTGGAGCCTTTAAGAAGGGTGGGAAGCGCCTAAAGTGGCACCTGTATAATCTCCCTCTCCGGCGCTGGTTCTCGTTGCCTCCTTGCTGCTTACTTAATGTCTGGTGAGGTCCCTTATTCCGCTCTTCTTCTTATAGAACCGATGGCTCCTCGTAGGAGAATCATTCTTAATGACTCTAAGTCTTCCAATGAAGGGATGGGCAACTGTGGTGGTGCCACTAGCACCTCGGGTGCCCAACCTAGTCGTTGCCCTCCATTCTTCAACATCTCATATCAGGTAGTTTACAACCTTAAGGAAGACTTCTAGATCTCAGCAGATGTCAACATTAAATCTTCCCAACCGTGGATGACTATTTAAGAGGATATTTTTCTAGGGGACTCAATGTCTCCATTGAGGCTTTCAAGGTAGGCTTCTGCCTCCCATCCTTCCTCTCTACAAGGGGATTCTTCATTTCTATGGTCTACAGTCAGGACAATTATCTCCCAACTCTTGGCACATCCTTTGCGATTTTGTATATAGTTGCCATCAAGTGAGTGCCACTCCCACCCTTTGGCTGTTCCATCATTTTTTCAGCGCCTAGAGCTACCCAGTCTTCGATGCCCTTGCCTATTATTTTTGGGCTCGGAGCAAAAAAGCTTTTTCGCACTTAATTCTCTCACGCTGTCTCGAATGTCAAGCGCTGGTAGGAGCACTTCATGTTCCTGGTGAAGGCCGGTGACACTGGGTGTGTCAGTGATTGGGACTTCACTAGCCTCAGCCAAATCCACCAGGCCGACAAGCCACCACTGTCGACCAAGGATGGAGGGGGAGCTCGTCATTAAGGCGATGTTCTATAACCCCATCGTGGACATCGGCATGAAGCTGACTCCCATGCTCCTCAGGTCATTGGGGTTGAGCTCCCCACTGCCCCACTATAGGACCTTATGTTGTCAGCGTTGCTTGCTTCAAACTGGAGTCTAACCTTCTTCATTGTCATTAGCAGGTGCTTCTAAGCCCCCTCTGAGCTCTCAGAGGGTGGAGCCCGAGTTAGGATTTGAGACAATCGTGATGTGGTCGTCCGTTCCTCGCCCGTGCGACCACGTTTCCTCACTCGCGGCCACCCAAGCAGAGGCTACTGCTCTCCTCACCGTCTCACTAGCTGTTGTGCTTGTTCCAGTGCCCCTGGTACACCGCCCCCTTGTAGATGGAAGCAGGGGAGAGGGCGTCGCACCACCAGACGCCGTCGCCATCACCTCTGGCGCTCACCGCTATCCCTAGGCTCAAGACAGAGATGTCGGAGGCGACGTCGGGCATTGGTGTCATTCCTCTAAGCGTTTCCCATAGCCTACCGAGTGAGTTTTTTTCAATGGCGAGGGTCAAGGGCAAGGCCGTGGATTTGGAGACCGTGACGACGCTGGATCGCCAGTGTCGCCAGGAGAAGAAGAAGAAGAGGGTTGCGACACCGGCCCCAGCAAGACCGCCGAGGCCCCTAGTGTCGTTGGTGCCGCTGCCCCCGATCATGATGCCACCAATCTCCGATATCGGCCCATCCATGTCCGTTTCGACACTGGCTCGTAAAGACTACGTGTCACTACTGGCCACCCCCACCAGCTTGCCTTCACCGAAGGAGACCCGGGGGAGTTTGGGCCCCCACGTCATGTCCTTCGACATGATTAAGAATGCTTTGGGGCCGAGGGGCCTGCCCGTGAATCTCTCCCTCAATATTGATGAGAGTCTCATGCGATTATCAGCGAAGAATTTAGTGTCCATGAGTCGAGTCCTTGGCTTGTGGGGTGCCCACTTCTGAGAGGTTGAGTAGCAGTTGAAGGCTTTCCTACCGTCAGTTTATCCTCGACTTCCTCGACCTCTTTCTTCTTCCCTTCCGACCTTACGGCTTCGACCGAAATTACGTAGCACCTTCTGACTGTTGCCTGGTTACTTCGGACTTCCCCGATACCGTATTTAGTGAAAATTTTTATTTTTTTATGATAGGTTGAGGGTACTGCCTTATCTGGCCAATGATGCCTCGGCCAAAGATAGCGTTGTAGGCTGACATCCCTTTTATCACCACGAAGTTCACCAGAAATGTGACGATTTTGGGAGGGGTACCAAGAGTAACCGACAGGCTTGGCTCTCTCGGAATAAGTTGCCTGGACGTTGAACCCGTAGAGGGGGGTTCAAATCGGGAGAAGTCGGGATGGGTTTTAACCCATTTTCAAGAAACATTCATACGCCAAAACATCTGCAGCACTCCCATTGTCCACTAGCATCATGTCTATGTTACAATGCTTTATAGTGGTCAAGATTACAAGGGCGTCATCATGCGGGGTGGCTACCCCTTCTAGGTCTTGGTTAGTGAAGACTAAGGCCTGCTAGTTGCTTGCCGGTGAAGTCTTGGGGGGGCTCGAAAGCCCGAGAGGCTCGTTCGGCATGAGGCTTTCATCCTCAACTATTGTCCCCTCCTGAGGTGGATCCTCCTGAGGTGGCATTAATGTGGACCCCACTGGGCCAGTAGTCAATTTCTTCTAGAGGGACTCCGCGATCTTCATGCCGCTCGGCCACGTACTGGGAAAGGCGACCTTAGCGGATAAGACTCTCAATCTCATCTTTGAGGTGTTGGCAATCCCTAGTGTGGTGGCCGTGGTCGTTGTGAAATTGGCAATGTTTGTGGCGGCTTCAACATTGAGGATCAGCCTTCATGGGCTCGGGTTGGAAAAGGAGGCCCGAGTCTTTGATTTCTTGGTAAATCTCATAGACAGAAGTGGATAGGGGAGTATACCACTCGAACTTCCATGGAGGCTGTCCATGTCTCAATTTCTTCTTTTTCCTTAGCCCAAGGCTTGCTCGGACGGTCACTTTTTGTCTCCTTCTCGCCCTGAGCTTGAAGAGTCTCGACAAGCATGGAGGACCTCCTCACACTCTGCATGACGCAGAGCCAAGGTCACCAGATCGATGAGAGAGGAGGAGGGGAAGCAGTAATTGTTGCTAGAGGTTCTCATCTCGGGTGCCTCTGGTCAGTGCGGCGATGGCTGAGGTGACGACTAGGCGGGGGATGGGTAGGGCTTCTGACTTAAACCACAGGTTTTCTCCTTGTGCTTGCTTCAATGCCAATAGCCTCACTATCGACCTTGGAGGTCCACTACCAGTGAAGCTCTCCTTGAAGAGTCTCCCAAACAGACGGATGTTGTCGACGCTGCCAGGAGCGAGTGCTCGAAACCAAGCTTGGTCTCCCTAGATCAGAGTGGTCACGAATGCGCGCCACTTGACAGCATCAGACACTCCAAGCAAAGTCATTAGAGCATCAAAGCTATCAAAATGGTCAGCTGGGTCACCTTGGCCGTCATAGGACTTGAAGGCTAGGAGGGAGACTCTTGGGGAGATTTCAGCCTTCAAGATTTGGTCAGAGAATGGGGATTGCTTCTCCTCCTTTGGAGTGGAGCCTTTTTGCAAGGCACGGAGGATGCACACTTATTCGGTGAAATGCCGTTCGAATTCTCGCAGGTGGAGGGACAACTCCGGCTGACATGTAGCTGGGAGACTGTGAGTTCATCCTCAGCAGTTGCCCCGCCACTCTTCAGTGGGAACACCTACTTCTAAGGGTTACTGAGTCAGCCCAGGTTTCCTTCCTCTCAAACTGTAGGAGGCTTCCTACTCTGAAGGCGAAGCTTGTGAGGTCCCACCTAGCCCATTACGAATAAGTCACCCACCTTAGAGGGTGAATCAACCTCCGGCTGTTTGCTGAGAAGCTTCCGCGTGGGGGGGACTCACCTGAGGTAGCCATGATGGCGGTTGTCCAGGGCGCACAGCAGAAAATCTTCCCGGAGGTTAAAACGTTGGGCCAGGTGGGTCCGGATATCCTGGAACGGAGGCCGACCTCGAGGCGTCTTAGCAATAACCGCGTGTTGGAGGGGCTTGCAGGAAAGGTGAACTTCATCGTGTGAGAAGAAGGCCGCAGGTTCTCCACCATCCGTGAAGGCGGGAGGGTGAACCTCTAGGCTTAGCGTAGGTGGTGCGAACGATTGCAGGAGGACTTGGGCGAAGGAAGGGCCAGGAGGATCGGCCGGTGAGAAGAGAGAGCCAGCGGGTGGCCGTGCAGCAGCCCAAGGTGACTTCGCCGGAGGTGCCGCGAGGAGACGCACCGTGAAAGGGCGACGGTGATCATCCAGGTTAGCTTCAACCGCAGTGCGAGGAGGAACATGCCGGGGAGAGACAGGGCTGCCAAGGACCGGGGCGGCCAAGGGCTTGGGCAGCGCAGGCAGCACGGCGCGCGGCGAGGTTGAAACAGGGGGACCTTGGCGCGAAAACAGAGCATCGGTTTCGGCCAAGGTCCCATCCAACCGGGAGGGAGTGGGGCCCGGGCGTGGAGCATCGGACGGCTGGGAGGGTTGGTCAACGCGCGAAGACCCAGCTGCGTCTGCTAGCGTGTTGGCAGGGCCAAAGACGTGGCGACCGGGGAGTGGGTGAGCCGTAGTGAGGTTGACCTAAGCGGACGACGCCGGAGCTCATTCGATGTCCAAACTTCGCGGCGAGGGCACAGGGAACACCAGCGGCGCGTCGTCCGGTGTCAGAGCAAGCGAAGTGGACAGTGCGCCGGAAGAAGCAGGGGCCGGTGCCAAGGACGGCAAAGGAGGGACTAAGGGGGAGACTCCATCGTCAGTAGCAGAGTGAGCAGTCCCTCCCACGGTCGGACCGAGAGCCTTCACGCGAGCCGTAGCGCCCTGAGAACCCAGGGGAGAAGCGACCACCGGAGCAGGGGCCCCAGGGGCACCAGAACCGCCACCAGATACAGAGAACGCGTGGCCGTCAACAGCAGAAAGGGGGCCACGACCAGGAGGCAAAGACTCCGGCACGAAGTCGACAGGCGTGGATGCGATGATGGAGGTGGACGAACTGCCTTCCAAGGCGGCAAGGAAGAGAGCAGGACCAGCAAGAGAGGGGGGGGGGAGGCACAAGGCCTCCCCCCTCGCCGTCGGCCATTGACGGAGCTCAAGCACAGCAACCGTGGGCAGCCCACAGGAGGGAGGGGTTCCCACGGGAGAAGCGCCAGGGGGGGGGGGAACGGGAGGAGAGAGAAATGCATGGAGTGAATGATGAAATTTTATTTGAGCCAAGTGCTTCTGTGTACGCTCCTGTGGAGGAGCTGCCCCCTCGACGACGGCGCCGTACTGCCAGAGAGTACCGGTAGAGCTTTCACAGTGCTCTTCGGGGACAGTCCCTGGAAACTTTCGTGAGTGCGATCGCTGCACCTCTAGCACGTGTGCAGCAGAGGCGTAGAGAGGATGGACATGCAGATGGCGCGAGAGTGGTCGCGTAGCATCGGGCGAGCTCTCTCCCTTTACCGGTGAGAGATCGAGCGCCTAGACCACCGACGATCGTGACTTCTGCCAGAGCAGGGAGAGTTGCAGCAGGCAGCTAGCAGGCTGCTGCCTAGCGACCAGCTAGAGAGCTTCCCTCGTGTCCACAGACGCCACAGCAGCTTTCGGAGCCCGCTCAGGCCGAGTGGGAGCTTTGGCCTCCTAGTCGGCATGGGTCGCGACCAGTTGGGCCTCCGGATGCACCACCTCCACCACAGTTTATTCCTACTATTCCTTTTGTGACCCCGGATGGGGAGCTGGTAATACTTTATGGATATGTATAGTCGTTGTGCGTTACCTTATGTACAGTTCCTTTTAGCAGTATACTTTTGTTCCACATTTTGTACGTGTGTCTGTACACGCTTGCAATGGATCATGTGCATCCATAGGTAGACCGCCTATGGTTGAGCGGCCATCTGGAGTCTGTTTCGTGGTTACTATATTGTCGGCAGGTTTTACGATCTATCATTCGACCGTCTAGGGTATAGGCGGCTTCGTAGTCGACCGTGTACCCTGTGGAGTCAGCGTGACTCTCGAGACATTTTGATCATGAGGTTTTGCACCATTGGGTGGCTAAGCGACCCAAGGGAGACCGCTTAGATACCCACGTGGCCTAGCCTTGGACCGTTTAGCTTTTGAACGGTCAGACTATAACCGTTTGGATTTTTGTGCCGTTAAGTGGCTGAACGGCCCCTTGGGAGACCGTTCACCTTCTGGAACGATCCTGAGAGGGACTGTGTGTGTCTTGCACGGTCTAGGGCAGACCGTGTGTGTTTGTGTGGGGGAGGTTTGATGGTGACCGTTCCAGTTTGTCAAATGGCCTTCAGTGAACCGTTTGAATTCTGAGGCTGCCCCTTGTCAGACCGTTTACCCTTGGACGGGCCAAGGTGGAGCGTCTACGTCTTGGAGGCGTCTGGGTCTGCGCAGTCCTGGATGGACCATCGTGCTTGGCTACGCGGTCCTAGCAAGACCGCCTAGCTCTTGGACGGCCCAGGGTGGACCGCCTATTGGCATTGTGCTTGCCGTGACCGTTTGAGCATTGTGTTGGCCTCCGGTCGACCTGGTTGTGACCCAGAGGTTGACTTTTGGTCTCGTGAGTGTCTCGGACACCTTGAAGGTTTCGTGTCCGTGTTTTGAGGTGTCCATAGTTTCTGTGTTACCGTGGTTTCAGACCTAAGGATTAAGCTAGATTGACGGTGTCGTGTCATCACGTTCAGTAGTCTTGACCCCGAGTCTCGTGACTCAAGGACCGTTGAATTCAATAGGTCTAGTGGGCTATCCAGAGTCTAGTGGCCTCGGGTCACCTATTACTTCGCATTACTTGAGATGGGTGTGTGCGTGATTTTTTGTGTCCACGTTCTGTGAGCCCCCACTAGTTGTAGCCTTCTTACGGCACGCGCGTGCTGACCCACCCGGGAGTGGTGGAGCGGTTGACCCGAGAGAGATGGTTGTTAGGCTGGTTATCATAGGGCCCCTACGTACAGCCGAGTCCGGGCTTAGGGGGAAGAACCAGCTAGAGGACAAGCCTAGGGCGTATGGTCTGAGTGTGCACACGGGGCAGAGGGTGTCAGACCCGCGTTGACGAGCGCAACCTCAGCTAGTCCTTGTTTTGTATTCTTGGTTACTTGGTGTGTCTTTGTCTCCGCCTAGGGCGTGGTAGCTAGACACTTCTGACGTGGTGTAAGACGTTAGGGGACGCATCCGATCGTTCTTCTGGTGGGCGGTACTCCCGTCATGTGACGTGAGTTGTCGTGTCCCAGGTTTTCATTTCTCGTCTACGAGATGGGGCTTCGTGTGTGGTTTTGGGAGCATTCCCGTAGTCGAGGTCTGGAGTTTCTGGTGAGTGTCACTGAGGGCTTTCCCTAGGCGGTGTTGAGGTTCCAATGACGAGGTCGTGACTATATTTTCAGACTGCGTGGTTTCGGTGTGGGCCCTTGTCTATGAGGACAAGCCTCCACGACGGAGATGTCATGTCGTTTCCCTGGTAGCGTGACTAGGGCGGTCGTAGTCTGGTGGTTCTTGTCTGGTTGTTCCCTGACCGTGGGATCAGGGTGTTGGGTTCCGTTCCGGTACAGTAGGAGTAGCTATAGAGCCGAGGTTTTATCGACCACCGAGTTTACTGTTCCTACTATTACTATTGTTCTTATTGTAGTTGCTGCTTTCCGTACTGCCGTTATTTTCGGTTGGGATTCCGCGGGAACCCTACTGAGCCAGTGATAGGAGACTCACCCCTGGTTTTCAGGTGCTGCGATTCTTCCTCGAGGTTCGAGGACATTGCGTGGTGGTCCTTAGTTGTCAGTTCGCCAGGCCAAGTGTGCACTTGGCATGTGGTATGTTTGTGTCATTTGCAAACATTGGTTATTATTTCATAAAGAAGAGTTTTTGATTATATATTGTGCATTCATCTTCTATGTGGATTTGTTTAGCGCTCTGATTAGCATTCTAGCTTGAGACTTTATTCGTCAGCTGTTCACATTCCCTACTTATTTACCCTACATATCTCGGGGCTTGACAGAGCAAGTGAAGGTTTCCTGTTGACGAATAACTGGCGACCACTAAATGGGTTTCCTCATACGGAACATGTCAATTGTGGTGAATTGAGAATGACAAGAGCCGTGTGCAAGCGAGGCCTTGGGTGGCTGATTATGAGATATACCTTTTACCTGACATGGATCTGGGATCTGTTGAAAGTTTGTGTTCGGACCAGAGTTGGTCCAATGCTGTTTTGGCGTTCGACTTTCTAGGTGAGAGATGGTTCATGGCAGGGAGCCGACAGATTTGTGGCAGTCAATTGAGATGACTGTGTGAACTGGTTGAGGCTCAGTGATGCTTGTCCCTTATGTAGGGTGTGAGTTCAGTCAGTAGAATAAGAAGTTGATGTTTGATTGGTCCACCGAACATGGGATTTAAACGATGGTAGGGTTTTGTGATGCGGGTTGCCTCTTCTCGGTAAGCGAGTGCATGGCAGCGATGCCATGGTTGGAGTTCTGTGGTAACTGGGGTAGTGCCAGGGTTATATCCTTGCATGTGTTATGCTTGCTCTGAGAATTGGTGTGTGTGGGGTTAGGGAGAGAGGCATTTTGTCGGTGATCATAGTTTGGCTGTGTCTCCCGAGAGAGGTGGTTTCACCTGAATCGAGGTTTTAGCTGGAGCTCTAGGAGTGTTGCCAGCTAGATAAGTTGTTCTTCCCTTGAGATGATTATTGCGTCAAATTTCGAGGACAAAATTTATGTAAGGAGGTAAGGACTGTAAAACCCAAGATTTTTTGGGCCAGAAGTTGTCGGTTTCGGAGCGCTTTTGTGAGTCCCCGATCCTATTTTATGATTAAATCAGATTTTTAGTTGTTTAGCCTTTGGATCCCCGTGTAGGGTGAACCATTGAGTTCTCGGGTTCCGGGACATTGCAAGCATGGTGTGTATTTTTCGAGGATCGTGTGAATGATTTTTTTCCTATTTTTCTATTTTTTAAAATTTTAAATTTCAAAAATATTTCTATATAAACCAACCCTCACCCCCTCTCTTCTCATTCTCTCATTCTCTTCCTCTCTCCTCTCATTTCTCTCCTTCTCTCCCCCCTTCTCTGGGCAGCCGACGGAGGACGGCGTGGGTGAGGCGGTGAGGCACGTGGGGCGACGGGCAGTGAGAATGGAGCGAGGATCGGGGCGGTGGCACGGAGAACCCCATTCCTGGATTCGAGAGCCCAGTGGCGATTCAAGAGGTAATTTCGCATGGAATCGGCGTCTACGACATGGGAAATAGTCGGTGGAGGTAGGGGGACGCATCCCTAGCCCGTGCATTTTCTTTTTTTGCGATTTATAGGCTGAGGTGAGGCCAAGAGTGGATTTCTTTCCATGTTTGGGTTAAAACGCATATTTTTGGGCTGAGCGACAGAGTCATCGATTTTGTGGGATTTTTATGGTTTGAATGGGACCTCCCGATGCTAAGAAGATTGGGGAAGAGTTTCCCCATGTTTTCCCCATCACCCAGGGTGGTTGGGGAATGGATCGGACGATCTCACATGGATTCGTGGAGGTTCGGATCGTAATTGATATCGCGGTCGGTTCCCCAACCGTGTTTGTCTTCTAGATGATGAACACAGTGTGCCCAGACATCGCGTTCATTTGAGAAGATTAGGCTAAGCCGGTCGTGGACGCGGTCGCGCAATCCACCACGTCCATGGCAGGCCGCGGCCCTCAATTCGACTGCGACTGTTGATATTTTTTGTTGTTTGTGTTGATTTTGCCTTCCTCGAATGTTGCGAATGTTGCTGTAAACTGAAATGAAATAGAAAGAGCTCTCTTCTCACGCTCTCCCTTTCTCTCCCTCTCTTCTCCGACGGCCGATGGAGGTGGACAAGGGTGAGGCGGCGAGGTTCATGGGGCAAGGGATGACAGGGATGGGACGAGGGACGAGGCGGTGGTGCGTGGCGAGCCAATTCGCGAGCATGGGACACTGGTGGGGTTTATAGCGACATTTTCGCTATCGGTGTGCGGAATCTTCGGTGGAGGTAGAGGGACGGATCCTTGGCCCTTGTACTTCCTTTCCCGTGATTTTGGTAGGCCGAGGTAAGCTGAGTGAGATTTATTTCGTGTTGGGGTCAAAAGTGCATGTTTTAGGGTGTGAGCCCGATCTAGCGTTTTGATCACATTTTGGGGGTTTAAATGAGTCCTCTCGGTACTAGAGAGGTAAGGGACTAGTTTCCCCTTATTTTCCCCTTCCCGTGTGTGTGAACGGGGTGTGGAATGAAATTTTTGGGGTGGTTCATCGATTTCAGTCTCGAGACAACTTGGCGATCTTCTAGAGACCACCCCACCTCTAGCGGCCTAAGGTAGGCGCGCCACGGGGTACTGTTTTGTCGACAGGGTCGGCGTCGGCTAGCAGCCGCACGATAAACCGCCAGCAAGGGTGGAGACCGAAGCTTCGACCGCCAACTCCATTTTTGACCGTTACGTCTCGGGGCGTGTATTTTGACTGATGGGGTCATGTGCCCTCTAGCGGCCATAGGTACGGGCGCCAGAGGGAGTGTAGCCGCATAAGGTTGGGCCGCTAAAGTTGTGTGGCGGCCCAAGAGAGGACCTCCAGGCGATTCTCCATGTTTTACGTGTTTGTTTCGTGTTGTATTGGTCTCCGATTGACCCAGTTGTGACACAGTGGTTGACCTTTGGCCTCGTGAATGTCCCGGACACTGTGGGATCTGTGTCTGTGTTTTTGGGGGTGTTCGGAGGTGCCGCATCATCTTGACTAGCTTGTTCCTGAGTCTTGCGGTCTGGGTGACCCCATGCGTGTGTTCCGAGTTTTCGTGTGGGCCATGTGTATGGCCTTGGACTGCGAGTCCATTTCCCCAGCTTGTGGCTAGAGGTCTCTTGCGTTCCCCTATTGAGGGAGGAGTCATGGCAGGGTTGAACTGCCTCGTGAGTCATTGCTTCATGGTTTCAAACCTAGGAGTTAGGCCAAATTGATGGCATAGTGTTGTCATGTGTAACGATCTTGACCCCGAGTCTCATGACTCAAGGACCGTTGAGTTTAGTAGGTCTAGTGGGCTATCCAGAGTCTGGTGGCCTCGAGCCACCTGTTACTCAGTGTTTCTCGCAATGGGTGCATGCGTGATTTTCTGTGTTCACGTCAGTGACCCTCCACTAGACGCAACCTTCTTACGACATGTGTGTGCTGACCCACCCGGGAGTGGTGGAGCGGCTTACCCGAGTGATATGATTTTTAGGCTGGTTACCGTAGGGCCCCTTGCCTTTGCTGCCAGAGTCCGGTGGGGGGGAAAACCAACTAGAGGACCTGACCTAGAGCATATGGTCTGTGTGTGCACGCGTAGTTGGAGGCAGAGGACACGCGCTGACGAGCGTGACCCCAACTAGTCCTTGTTGTGAGTTCCTGGTTACTGAGTGTGAGTCTCACACCCGGGACGTTGTAGCTAGACAATTGTGACGCAGTGTAAGACGTCAGGGGACGCATCCGGTCTGTTCTTCTGGTGGGCGGTGCTCCCATCATGTGACGTGAGTTGTCGTGTCTGGGATTTCCGGTGAGCGTCACCGAAGGCTTTTCCCGAGACGGCGTTGAGTTCACGACAGTGAGGTCGTGACTGTGTTTCCAGACCGTGTGGTTTTGGCTCAGGCCCTGCTGTGAGGGCAGATTTTCGCGACTGGGACGTCGTGGCGTTTTCCTAGTAGCATGACTAGGGCGGTTCGTGTCTGGTTGTTCCCCGACCGTGGGATCGGGATGTCGGGTGCGTGACTTGGTCATTTATTTACATGAAACACAATTACATGGTATTTAAATCATCATCAAAATTCCTTAACACAATGTTGTGTACGGGGTTCAACATGGATCTATGGGTTGCCGATCAGCGGCGAGGGGTATGAGGAGGTGGTACTGGATCATCTTTACCGCAGTCACACCGACGAACATGGGCGATACCAGGTTCCTTATAGTTACCGATATCTTCTAAAGACCTGGAGGGATCTGGCCCTGGCTGTGAGAGACTGAGTTACACAGACTCCCAGGGTACCACTGCATGTGTTGGTCTGCCACTTCTACAACGGGCCCTTTTGCTTTTATCAAGAGTTTGCCAGGGATCAGACTCTGTGGGAGGAATACACTAAGGTGGAGCTATGATTCCAGTCGTACTCCCATTATATCTATGCACCGCAGGAGGGGTGGAATCCCCATGGTTTACCGAACATGACGCACCTTGCGGCTTACTTGGCGTACTGGTTGGCGATGTTCATGGTCCTACACGGTGAGGATGGCCTGCTGAGGGCCGAGCTGCTATGGCCAGCATGCTTGCTGGCGGAGGGGCGACAGTTGGCCTTGGCTCCTGCCGGGTTGGCCAGTGTATATCAGGGACTGGGAGTCCTGGCGGCACACCCGGCACCTAGAGAGAGGAGCCTGCTTTTGCCAACTCACTACCTGAGTGCGTGGGCCAGACTATTATTCCTGAGGCTGGAGACTCGGGGGACGGTAGCGAACCCAATGGCACCCTTATTATTCAGCTTCACTAGGCAGCCCGATGGAGATGCTGAGGCATAGCTGGAGGGGGCTAGGAGAGTCCCCGCTCGACAGTGCCACGAGGGACTCCAGCCTAATTCTGGGGGTGTTGAGTGGAGGGTCGGCCAGCGCCCACCAACATCAGAGGGACTCGGAGGTCGGACAGTAGATAGAGTGGGTGATGAGCACTAGACTGGTGGTACTGACACTACACTGATCCGTGACAAGTTCGCAAGAGTCGTACTACCCGTACTGGATTGCCAGGAACTTCGACTACCACTAGGGGATCCCGTCGAACCGGGAGTTCCCTTTGACGGGTCGGTAGTACAAATGGAAGGACACCCACTTACTGGCAGCAGCGTGGTGGGACTTCTACTGTCATCGAGAGCCAGAGCCACTTCTGATGCCGAGACAGGGATGCTGAGGATGGTTCGACGTCCATTACGCCAGATGGTGGTTCGAGCATATCCACTTGTACCAACAGAAGGCCTCCTCGATTAGGAAGGCAGGGGAGAGTCATTTGCTGAGGGAGGATCTATCTCCCATTTCGCTGGATGACGGGTACCTGAGGACCAGTGTCGCTCGTGTCCACCTGGAGGTTGAGTGGCTGGTGGAGCAGTGGCCCCGAGGCAGCTGGGGCTCGTCGTCTGGGAACCGAGGCAATGGTGGGCCACTGAAACCCCTGAGGTAGGTACCGACAGCAACGGTGATGACTGGGGTGAAGGTGCCTCGACCGAGGGCCCCGAGGACCTGGTGGGCCCAGTTCCTGGCCGATTGTGGCTTTAGGAGCAGGGTTTCAGTAGACCAAGTGCTCCCCAAAGGGAGCTTTGCCGATACAGCTACCGATGACTGGAGGTGGCACATCGGCCTCGCGATCAGGTCAGCCAGACTCGTGGAGTTTGTGTCCCAGATAGAGTGTGCCCACACTCTGAGGGACATTCGGGAGGCCCTTGCGAAGGCGGCCCGGGCACTGGCGCTGAGGCCGGAGCAGCTAGTGCCCTTGTCGTTGACCCCCTTCGGGGCCTCAGGTAAGGTTCTTTCCTTAGCATACCGCCTTAGCTTGGTTGCTTTCTGGGACATGTGACTGAGGCATTGTATGTTGCTGTGTTTGTTGACAGGTTCTACGACAGAGAGGGATCACCCATCCATGGAGACGTCCTCAGGGAGTGGGGACGGAGGTCTACAACCCAAGCAGAAGCGCCCTCGTATGGAGGCTGCGGTAGCTGAGGTTAGCGGGTCCGATGGAGGACTCGAGACTAGTGATCAAGCTGAGGCAGAGACGGCTTTGTGTAAGTGTCACGTCAACCTTTTTGCTCCTAGCCAGTTTGGTTGTGATAACTGACTAACCTTGTCTCGCCAGATTTATTTCTTGTAGCCCCACTAGAGACAGATGTGGAGGTGGCCTTCTCGCCCCCTCAGGAGGTTGACCCCTTACCTGACGATGGGGTCGAGTGTGAGATAGATATAGAGGGGTTCATTCACATGATGACCGAGATTCCCCTCAACATGGAGGCATTCCCCGACTTCGAGTTGTGGACGACTTTGGGGAAGGCCAGCTCAGGTAAGGGCCTTTGAGACTGGACATACGCTGGCTGTGACTTTGTCTGGTTGTGGCCACTAAGATAGCCGCTCGTACCATGAAGGGACGGCAGAGGCATTAGGGGCCGTAGGCCCATCTGAGGCGCCGAGCGGGGTACTCGCACAAGCAGTTGAGTAGAGGCCGATAGTGGCCCACGACCACTTTGGTAAGCATTAGACTACCATGAAGGGAATAACCTTGCCTTTGTCCTACTTTTGATGGGCCGGAACAACTGACTGGGCTTGTGTTATTTGTTTGCCAGGTGAGGATGCGGCTACCACTCTGGAAATGATCCAGGAGTTGGCCAGCATCGGCGCGTCAATGGCTCTTTCATCCTTTAAGGATGACTCTAAGCAGGTGGCCCCTTTACCTCCACCTGTTACTGGGGATGTAGTGGGCATACTACCATAGCTGTTGGCGAGGATGCCTCTCCCTCCTTTGCCTACCGTGGTGTCAACCTACATCGTGGGACTGGCGAGGTCTTCTAGCGTGGGATCCTCAGGTATGCAGCTGAGCACTTAGTTGATTGTAGTGGGCTTTCTACTTTGCCCATTGATGCTGAACTTTCTCCGGTGTTGACTGTAGGTGCTTCTTCCCACCTAAAGGAGGGTGAGCTCCCTCGTGACACGGCCGGGGTAGTAGGGGGCGAGCCCACTACCACAGCTTCTACTGGGGACAATGAAGAGATTGTCGATATTGAGGGGGTTTCTGAAGGGGGTGCCCCTATTGGTGAGTTTCTTGTCTAAAACCCCTAGCCGACAAGTTGTCTTCATATGAGGCAGGATTGGGTAGTGACTTGGGTTGATTCGTTGATCTTCAGGTGCCACTGGCTCACCCGTGTCTGGGAGCTCATCAGAACCCTCATCCGGCTCTTCGAGTAGCGGCAGTGTGGCGATGGAGACAGAAGATAGCTCAGGCTCAGGCTCTTCCTCTTTTGATGCCTCTTCTGCCGGGGATGCCGAGACAGAGGCGGCTTTGGAAGGGATATAGGGATCCTTCCCTCCTCCCCATCGACTTTGGTTCTGACTTTATGAATGGGTATTGATGTCACGGTGTTGTGACTAGGGTTGGAGTCTGAAGGGGACCACGTGTCGGCTCCTACCGAGAGCGGTCGGGAGGAGCCTTCTACCTTGCCGATGGCCACTGAGGATGACTGGATCGCGGGGGAGCCTTTGCCCTCTCCGACCCCAGCGGCAGAGGTTGTCGATGTGGAGAAGAGGTTGCCCTCACCGACCCCTGCTGAGGAGGCCACAGGCATGGCGGGAGTCGCACCAGGTAAGGGCTGAGACTTTTATCAGGTTTTCCACCTTATCTTGTCAAAAGAAATTTTGGATTTTGTTTATTTCCCTCTTATGCTTGGTGGTATTGTGCAGGCCCTACTAGTGTGCTGGCTGAGATGGGCCACTCTTCCCTGGACCTAGGTGTTTAGTGGCCTATGTGCCCTTGCCCGCCAGAGCCACTACTGGATGCGAGCATTAGGGCCGCCTTGCTCCAGCGAGCATGGCTACCTACGAGGCAACCCCTTGCCTTCTCCAGAGGAGCTTAGGCAGTGGTTAAGGGATAGTACCCAGGGCTACCACAGCCTTGGCTTCCCACGTGAGCTTTGGATGTCTAATTTGGCTGGCATCTGGGCAGAGTACCTGTGACTCCTGGAGGCTCACGAGCAGAGGGCCTAGTGGCTAGCAGCCGTCTGAGAGGCACAAGAGCAACTGGCCCAACTTATGTCAGCCGCAGTCAAGTAGAGGGGACATGCCGACGTGGCTGTGTCATTTTCCTGAGACTGCGCCATGCATCTAGGCGAGGCGGAGGGTAGAGCCAAGACTTTAGAGAAGGCCTTGGAGGTGCAATTGCGAGCTGTGGAGCTTGCTAGAGCTGAGTGGCGGGCTGTCGAGACCACAGTCGAGGCTAGCGTATAGCTCGCGTCGACTTTGGAGGCAGAGCGTGCAACTGTTGAATGCCGCCTGGCGACACTGGAGGGGAGCGAGCCTGGGATTTAATTGTACTACCCCTCTTTCTTCCCTTTTCTTTTTTTTTGTGCTATCCGGCATGTATGTCTTTTGTTACCTCAAGGGCATGTTTTGGGCCCCATTTCACAGAGTATCAATGACAAACTCTAGATTTTGGTGTTGTTATCTGCTGAGTTGTCCCACTTTCCCTTTTATGGTATAGCATTGGATGCATAGACCAACGACCCCTTTAGTGTTCCGGTACTCGGATCCCGGGTCGCCACAGCTGGTATCAGAGCTATGGTTGTGGAAGTACATGGAAATTCGAGATATTGCAGTGATCAGAGTCCGTAAGGTCTAGTACAGTCGATAGCTGGCATAGGGTTTCGTGCTTGTTTTTCGCTTGGTTTCTCACGTGAGAGCGTGAGTGCTCGACATTGACACTGTGAAGGTGGTTGCTATCATCGTCGGAGTGCCGGCATGGGGTCTGAGGATCGAGGTCCAGAGCTTTCTCCCTCATTGGTGGTGGCCCCAGTTGTGCTGTGTTAGGCAGAGGTTACCGACAGGTGCGTTGCTGCGGTGCTGTGTTCGAGAAATTTATAGCGAGGTCAGGTGACTGGCGAGGATTGCTCATGGTTCGAGGTGGCAGAGTGGGCGATCTAGTTGAGATGTGCTCGGATGAGTGAAGGATCTTCTTGGACTGGGCTATGGTTGCCCCGGATGTGGTTTGAGATTGTGAAGGCTCAGTGGCGAGCTCGTGGCTCGAGGATGAATGTTGGCGAGTGCTGACTATGGCTCGTGTTGCGGCTCGAGGCATGGTGTGTTGCAGTTCGAGGAGTCGCAGTGATGGTGCATCGAGAGGTGCTATGATAGTGGTCCGACAAGACACTTAGTGAGTGTGTTGGAGGTGCTGACCTGACAGGAGTAATAGTTTTTTCGGTGCTGGAAGGTGCTATTTCCAGCGTGTGTAAGGTTCGAGGTCAGGTCGAGCACGGGGACCTTCTGTTGGTCAGAAGTGTATTAAGTTTTTCCCTTGACTGGAGGAGATCACGTTGGGTTAAGGTTCGTCATCTTGCATTATGTGTTCGGATTGGTTGGCCTTCGCGTGCCATGAAGTCCGTGCGAGACGCATCCTGTGTGTTGGTAAGGTGGTTGCCAGTGAGAAGCGTTGCCCATCCCCCAATGTGTAAGGGTGTGTTGGCGCTGCTCCGAAAGGATGAGTGCCAGTTGGGCGGTGTTTGTAAGAATTTACAGTTAATGTTGTGATTTTTGATGTGTTGAGGATCGGAGCATGCGGAGTTGCAGAGGATTGTCGGGATGGAGGATCCCGAGTTGTCATTGTGGTGGCTATGCACGTGGGTCTGAGTGCGCAGCGGTGGATCATAGCGTTGGATACTACAGGTGGATTTTTGAGGATGTGTTGAGCGTCGGAGGATTGGTTCCTCGGTGTGAGTTTATCTCGAGTTACGTGAGACGTGTTGTTGCCATGCCGTTGCTTGAGGCATTGTGGTTTATGGCACTAGCTAGATTGAGAGCTGGGAAAATGTGTTGGCGAGGTTGTCGCATGGGTACCCAGTTTCTTTGTTGGTAGCTGTGTCCTTGGGTGAGATCATATTTTTGGAGAAGTGATCTCTGACAAGATTATGAGGTCCCTGTTGGTGGCCGTGAGTGGCTGGGGAGGTTGATCGAGTGATCGACCATGGTAAGAAGTGTATTATCTGGGGACCGATGTGCATTGGTCATGGCGTTATCGATCAGCTTGCGTTGGCAGCAGGCGACACTTATCGGTTCTAGAGAAGTGTGTCGTAGGCTGTGAGAGGTTGTGTCCCGAGGCTCTGTGGTAAGGGTGGATTCGAGATTGGCAGACATCCTTTTGGATCATTTTGAGATGAAGGATTTGATGAGATAAGATGAAGGACGGTGCTGGTGTGTAGAGGTCTCTGGTGAGACGTTAACGTTGGATGTGGTGATCCCTGGTCTGCGTTCGGCAAGAGAGGGTTTCCCAGTGTCTTGCGTCGAGTAACGTAAGGACCGAGGGGGGATCCTATCATTTGAGTTCGTCATGCTCCCTTGAGAGGGTGGAGTTGGTGTGGAAGTTCGAGGTCAGTTGCTGTGTCGGAGCGAGGTTTGGCTTGAGATGTGGTGTGGGTCTGTGGAAGAGTCAGCGGATGGTCTGTCGTGATTTGGAGTGTGCTTGTTGGGCTGGTGAGGGCCACTGACGGCTTACACTGCGTCTCAGGCAACTCGCAGGTCAGACAAACACAACCAGCGAGAGGCGTAAACAGTACCAAAACAAGGACTAGTCAGAGTGACACTCGTCAATGTCAGTCCTACTACCTCCGACCACATGTGCACACTGACTCCTGCCTAGAGCCAGGTCTCTAGCTAGTTTTTCCCTCCCGTAGGACGCAACGGTATAAGCAGGGGGCCACGGTAACTAGCTTAAGAACCGTCAACGGGAAGCACCCCTCCACCTCTCTCAGGTGGGCCGACACTCCCAATCACGGGGCTACGACTAATGGCTCCATCACAAGGAAAGAGAAGGCTACTCTATCGGGGGTCTAAAATAATGCCATAACTTTATAAAATAACTTAAACATGGCGATTATGCACTACTGAATGCATTAGAAACTAAACATACCCTTTTTAGAATGCTAGAGGATATAACGGACCAAGCTGGCACCGTTACCTGACATAATGGATTAGGGCAGGGGCATTATATGGAACATAACGCACCTCCCTCCATCCGTCCAACTCACTCGAACACCTAGGTGAACACAAGCACACAGACATACAGACCATAACGCACCACCACTGGGGAGTTATGTTCAGTATAACGCGCCTCCCACAGCCCGTTATACTAACCGAACAATGCAATGTAACCAGAAACACAGGGCATGGCACGCCAAGCATGGGACGTTATGCTGAGTATAACGCGCCTCTCATGACCCGTTATACCCACCTGCTCTTTAATTAGAAATCACAGAAACATAACGCACCAAGGCTGGTGCGTTATGAGGATATAACGCACAGGTCTAAGCCCGTTAAAGTCACCCGAACGCCAAGAATCACAAAAAATCCACAGTTTTAATGCATAATATAACGCACTAGATCTGGGGCGTTATATGACTATAACAGATCTACCCTACACCACTATGCTAACCGCCTTACAGGGTCAACGGTCAAATGACCGATCAATGTTCAAATGATGGACCTGGAGGAGTTCGTCAAAGGGCACATAACGCACCACTTTAGGCACGTTAAAGGACTATAACACACAGGGCCTGACGCATTATGTCGACTGGGTTACGGGTTAGACGAGTTCGATACTGAACTCCCTCCCGGTTGACCGAAATCGACGGGGGACGCACGAAAACAAACTAACCTACTCAAGCATACATCCATACATCCATTTACATCTACAAAAATGTAAAGACGATGCCCATGGATGTAATTTCATAATTTAATGATTAAATTATGCTAACATAGAATAATGCAAAGAAAATGATGCAACTGGAGTTGGACCACGGCGCATGTGGTACCGGTAGGTTCCTAGCGAGGAAGAGAGTCCATCCCCCTACCTCTGACACGACGAGGAAGCCGATCCGATGCCGAACAGATGATGAGGGCCACGGTGACCTCTCGGCTTCACGCGCCTCCACGCTCTGCTGATCGAGGGAAGAAGGATGTCCACGCGGTCCTCACGACACGACCTTCCCAATGGCGCCTCCCGTGCCTCGATCACCGACCGTCTGGACCAAAATCGAGCGAGGAGAAGAAAAACCCCAAAATTAGGCATAAAATCTGCCAAATAGTGTTTTGCATGGAAAACGGTGAAAATACCAGTCATCGGCGACGCATGAGGCATCAAAACGCTCCTGGCGAAATGAGGAACCCATTCCCCTACCTCGATCGCGATGAAGCCCGCAAAACGGTGTAGATCAGACGACAAGACATCGCGACTCCTCTCGGCCTGTCTCGTCTCCACGCTCCCCGAACCGTGGAATAGAGGGTACCACCTCAACCTACGCGTCGAGCCCGTCCCAATGGTACCTCCGACGCCTCGATCGGGCCTCGTTTGGACCGAAACCGAGAGAGATTGGGAGAGAAGGAGAGAGAGTGTGAGGAAGAGAGAGGAAGAGAGAGAGGGATCGAGAGAGAGTGAGAGGCGGAAGGATCCTTTTATTGACTGGTCAGACGGAAGGTCCGAGCCAGAGGTCGAAGATGGGTCTTTTTATTGTTTGGCTGGACGAAAGGTCTGAGCCAGAGGTAGAAAGGGACCTTTTTTTCTTCTCTAGTCAGAGGGAAGGTTTGAGCCAAAAGTAAAAAGGGCATTTCTGTTCTCTGGTCGGATGAAAGGTTTGAACCATAGGTAGGATATGAACTTTAACCCAACAGGATGTCAGAGTCAACAAACCCTACTTAGATGGTATGTCTCGGACAAGGGTCAAAAATAGACACCTTTGTCGTCTCTACACCATGTCGAAACTAACTAACTTGGGAGAGACGTAGGGTCTGGGACAAGGTAGAATATGGTTGTTGACTTTGATGGATAGTCGAAGTTAGCCAACGTGGCTAAGACGTGGGGCCTAAGCCAAGGGAGGAATATAGGATATGTGTCGACTGGACGTCATGTTGAAACCAACGAACTTGGCAATGACGTGAGGTCTAAGCGAAGGAAAGATTATAGGATATGTGTTGACCTGACATCATGTCAAGGTTAATGAACTTGGCAGTGGCGTGAGGCCTAAGCCAAGGGAGGAATATGGGGTATAAATGTTGACTCGATGTCTTGTTGAAGCCAACGAACTTGACAGAGACATGAGGCCTAAGCTAATCACATAGTATAGGATAGGTGTTGACTCGATGTCCTGTCGAAGCCAACGAACTTGACAAAGGCGTGAGGCCTAAGCCAAGGGTAAAATAATGGCTAAGTGTTGACTTGACATCTTGTCGAAGCCAATGAACTTGACAGTGGTGCGAAGCCTAAGCCAAGGGCAAAATATAAGATAAGTGTCGATTTGGCGTCATGTCGAAATCAACAAACTTGGCAAAGGCATGAGACCTAAGCAAAGGATAGAATATAGGATCGGTGTTGACTATAGGTCTTGTTGAAGCCAACAAACTTGACAAAGGCGTGAGGCCTAAGCCAAGGGTAGAATATGAGATAAGTGTTGACTCGACGTCATGTCGAAGCCAACAAACTTGGCAAAGGTATGAGGCCTGAGCCAAGGACAGAATATGGGATGAGTGTTGACTCGATGTCATGTCGGAGCCAACAAACAATGAACTTGGCAGAGACGTGAGGCCTAAGCCAAGGGCAGAATATGGTATAAGTGTTGGCTCAACGTCATGCCGAAGCCAACGGGCCCTATCCTGATAGAAGGTTTGGGGTGAGGGTTGACTAGAATGTAGATGTATGAGAGTCCCAGACCCAGGGCTAAATATCAATGTCAACCTGACGAAATGTCAGAGTCAATGAACTCTACTCTGAGAAAAGGTTAGAAGCAAGGGAAGAACATATAGATGTAGATGTCGACCCGAAGTCATGTCAGGGTCAACAAACCTGGCAGAGACGTGAGGTCTTAACCAAGATAGAATATGGACGTTAACCCGTGGAGATATCAGGATCAAGAAACCTTGCTCAGACGGAAGGTCTAAGACAAAGTATGATGTGAGACCGAACGTGAACCTGGGACTCTAGCTCGTGGATGCCCCTAAGCGAGGAAAACACGTGGATCTGTGCGGTTGAGATATTGGCAATGAGTAATGGGTATCGGCTTTTTCGCGTGCTCGGATCAAGTCACGGGACTGTTCCACTCACTCGCTCGCAGCGGTGACAAAATTGATCAAGCTAGAATTCTAACACACTCATGTAGCGACATATAGAAATATATACAAGAAAAGAAAATTGCTAAGAGGGGAGTAGACACGATACCTCTATGCTACTGGGCGTGGGGAAGATGACCCCGGCCGAGCTTCATACTCTCGGTATAGTAAATAATTAAATCCATATGTCTCAATGGGGATTCCCGGCTACTTGGATTCACATACCACTCATCATTATCATCATTTTTTTAAGTGAAGGGGGTAGGCAGCTTTTTCCTCACGGTCACCCTTTAGGTGTAGTTATAGAAAGGTCCGAAGGTAAAGGAACTGATGCAACAGGTAAAGTTTTGGCAAAAGAAGTAGAGATAAAGGAATGAGAAGCACTAGTATCAAATAGCACAAATGCAGGACGAGAGCAAATCTAAATTATACCTTCCATGAGCCCACCATCCCTGGGCGCTTCTTCTTCTTCTTCTAGTACCGCATTGAGGCGAGCTTGCCTTCTGCGTCCTCCTCCTGCTGCCTGTTCTTTCATGAGGGGGCAATAGGGCATGCGATGCTCCCTACTACCACAACGTAAGCAAGCGCTGAGGCACTTTCACCATTCTTCTGCTGAGTGGCCGAACTTTTCACAAAACGTGCAAGCCGCCATGACCTGCTTCTCCTCTTCCTTAACCTTCTTGTATTTCTGAGAACTTCTACCATTCCCGCTCCTAGACCTTTTCTTGTTATCACAGCTCTTGTAGGGTTCCGTGATACTAAATTTCTCCTTCTTGAATCGTCGATCGGATCATCGGCTAGATTCTTCTCCTTTTCCTTTCATCTTCTCGACCTTCTCTAAGGTCCTTTCACACAAATCGGCCCACTGGACCATCTCTTCATATGTTCGGATATTTTGGGTCCCCAATTGTTGAATATAATCAGGCCGTAACCCGTCCATGTACCTATTTACCTTCTATAGATCGGTACTGATAAGATGTGGTGCATATGGTGCTAGTCTGGAAAACTGTAATTCATATTTCGCTACTGACATCATCCCTTGACGAAGGGACGCAAACTCCATGGCCTTTCTCTCCTTGATGTGCTCCTAGAAATACTTGGCACGAAATAATGTGAGAAAACCTTCCCATGTGTGAGGTGCATCGACTGGTGGTGCCAAGACCGACTTCCACCATGTCCGAGCATCTTTGTTAAATTGGAAAGTAGCTAAACGCACCCTCACCTCCATCTATCTAGACGGAAGGTCCGGATTGATGTTGGTACAGCGACAGAATGTCGATCATCATAGTTTTCATTGTTGCATTACTCTTTTTTTTTACATCCTCATCATCATCATTCATCATCTTTTTTTTTGACATGCTTACTCAATCATTCGCTACCCCTTCAAAGGGCAATGGCCCTAGATGCTTCCCATTGAGAGGCGGGAATTACACTTCTTCACGATGGTTGACAACCACATAGGCTCCGCCCTCGTAGACCCTTTGGACCATATACGGACCCAGCTAGTTAGCGGCAAGTTTACCTTTTGGGTTGGAAGCCATGACTTACTTTTTCTTCGCCATGACTAGGTCCCCCTTCTTGAATTCTTGCCCTTTGACGAGCTTGTTGAAGGCATTTGTCATGCGGGCCTGGTATACTTGGATGTTCCTCTGCGCCTGAAGGTGTTTTCCCTCCAGTTCGGCCAATTCTTCAAATCTTCTTTCAGCATTTATTTGTTCATCACGGGGCAGACCATATTCAATAACGACCTTGAGTGACGGAACTTCCAGCTCTATGGGGACTACCGTCTCGGTGCCGTATACCAGTGAGAAGGGTGAACAACCCGTGGGAGTTTTGTAGACAATACGATATTCCCACAATGCTTCATACATCTTTTCCCCTCAGTCTCTTTTATGGGAACTGACAGTCTTGGCAAGGAACGCACATAAGGTTTTGTTAAATACTTCAGCCAATCCGTTTGCATGTGGATTGTAAGGGGTGGAGGTCCTCTAATCAATTTTATACTTCTTGGTGAGCCGATATATCTTTTGATTCTTGAAGTGGCTTCTATTGTCAGAAATTATTCGGTTGGGAATACTAAACCGAAAAATGACATTTTGCTTGATGAATCTGGCGACCAGTTCACTAGTCACTTCTTTAAGTGCTATAGCTTCTGCCCATCTGGAGAAGTAATCTATTATAACCAAGATATATTTGTGTCCGGCTGAGAAAATTGGAAGAGGTCCAACCACGTCGGTTCCCCATTGAGTTCTATCTTGCGCACTCTGTCTGTATGTGTTGAATGCACTACACTCTGATTGACATGAATGTTATAGACATCGTCACACCACTTCCGGATAATCTTCCGCGCTCGGGGCGTGACAGTAGGGGTGCCGTAGGCACCGTTGTGCTAGAGCAATTAGGCGTCACCAAGGTCGAGGTGACCGAATGACATAGGCATCACTTGTCACTGGAGCGGTCGGGCGCTGTTGAGACTAGAGCGATTGGACGGCGTGAGTATTGCCATGACTGGAGCGACCAAAAATCGTTGAGCTCAGAATTATCAGGTGCCATGGGCCCCGGTGGGACTGGAGTTGTTGAGTGATCGGGCGTCACGGATCCTGATGTGATTGGAGTAGCTAGAAGTCGGGCATTGGGGGCACTGCCGTGACTGAGGCAGCTGAGTAGTCGGGTGCAACCGGCCCCGATGTGGCCGGTAGCCAGGCACCGGGGGCACCATTGTGACTGGAGTGGCTGGCAGTCGGGTGCCGGGGGCACCGTTGTGACTGAAGTGGCCGACAGTCGGGTGCCGGGGGCCCCGATGTGACTGAAGTGGCTGGCAATTGGGTGCCAGGGGCACCGTTGTGACTGAAATAGATGGGTGCCGCTGGACCTTGATGGTCGTGCTTGGGACCCATTGATAGAGGCAGGGGCCTGGCACTTCATCTTGCACCTGGACTTGTGAAGTATGCCCATTGTCCGGGTAACAGCACTGAGGGCATGCTTATCCAGATGACACCAAAGTGGCACACGATCATAGAGGCAGGGAACCAGACTGGGCGCCTCGATTGAGCCATGTCTGGTGGTACACGATCATTGAAGCAGAGACTAGGCAGGGTGCTCTCATCAAGCCATGTCTATGTTGTGCATGAATGTCGAGGCAAAGATCGGGCAGGGAGCCTCTATCGAGCAACGTTTGATGGTGCACGATCATTGAGGCAAGGACTGGGTAGGGCGCCTCTATGAAGCAGCATCAGAGGTCATGCATGAACGTCGAGGCAAGGTCGAGCAGGGTATTCTCATCGAGCAACGTCTCGGGGTGCATGATTATCGAGACAGGGCTCGGGCAGAGTGCTTCCTGATGCGGGATAGACACGCGACCTGGGACTCTAGCTCATGATCGTCCCTATGCGAGGGAAATGCTGGACCGTGTGCAGTTGAGAAACTGACAGTGAGTCTTGAGTATCGATTTTTTTACGTGTACTCAGATTGAGTCACGGGATGGGTCACTCACTCACTCTTGCTGTGGTGATAAAAATATACAAGCTAGATTAACCTATCACATGCAGCGGCATAAGAAAATATACGAATAAAGCAAAATGCCGAGAGAGGAGTGGACACGATACTTCCACTCTCCGGGCGTGGGGAAGGTAATCCCGGCCAAGTGCGGTAACTCTCGGTAACAAAATTTTATAATAATTATAGTAGTGAATTATCATCCACTCCACGCAGGGAGGTAAAGGGCTACATAAGTGGGCCCGGGAGGACCGATCTTGGGTTGACGGGCAGCGTCTTGATGTAGCTTCGGCAGCACGCGTACTCACGATGTGAGGCCCACGTGCTGGTCGGCGGGTCCGAGTGGGCCCAAAGTGGTACCGCTGTAATGCTGGCTCCCGGAGAGGCACTCCCTAGGACGGCGGCACGCTGGTTTATCTTGTGGAAGGCGAATCGGCTCTGGTCTTCACTTGTTGGAGTTGCTACCCACGGATCTGAAGTTCTATTTTTACAGCACCCGACCCGGCAAGATTAGCTGCTGCGATCACTCCCGACGTCGGATCGATGCGAAAGAGGTACCGTTGGAAAGCTGACTTGAAGTACTTCGATCAATGGCTAGATAAAGTTTTTGAATATCCTAGATCTGGCCTTGGTCGAATTTACAAGTTGCTGGCTGACAGACTCAGAAAACTCATGACAGAGGTGGATTTTCCTGAGAACAGACATTGACTATTCTCTACTGGACAACAATCTGAAGCCAGATTTTTATCTTCCACGACTGTTGTCTGATTGACCATAAAATTTGAGCGTTTATTCCCCCTGTCGTCTCCCATCTCTAGTTTAAATTTTGTGTCAATCCGCCTCCGTTTACTATTTTTCCCAATAATTTAGTTCCCCCTAGCAATCTGCCAGTTTGTAGATCTATGGGATAGTCCCCAGTTCTTTTATTTTCCCATCCCCTAAACCACATTATAAAAATCCCCAAAATATTTGTGTGTCATCCCTACATCCCCCCTTCCACCCATCAAATTCCCAGAGTCTAGATCCACCATTTTCCTTTTGGTCAAAATTTATTTTTAGGTAGATCCATGTCTGTCCTGCCAGTTCTGTAACTTGAGTCAGAAACTCACAGTGTTTGCAGAGTTTTTCATTTCCAATCCTATCGCTAGATGGATCTGTAAAAAGGATATGTTGTAGCTCTTCGAGTCTACTTTCCAACGGCGCCAGCTTCATTCTGATCTGCCTCCAGATCTGAGCACAGAAATTGTTTTCGTGGAGATGAATAGATCTATCCCGAGATAGGCCAGCAGAAGCAATCCGCCGGATAATTCCTCAGAAAATATGTCGACTCTGATTCCGCTGCAGTCGAGTTTAGAGATCGAAGAGAAGGATTCCGCCGGTGTCTTAGCCAACTGCCTTGATCAGAAGTCGACTGGAAGCCATTGTCCTAGTAGTCGAGTTTGCTTGCTGTCCAGCGAGTTAGAATAGTATCGAGTCAGACCAGTAGCCAACCTCCGGCCCGAAAGCCCTTCCGGCTTGCTGCCCGTCAACCCGAGTTCACAACTCCTGGGTCGCCATTGTAGCCATTTACCTCCCTGCATGGAGTGGGCACTGAAATTCATTTTTATGATTTATCGATAATTATTTGTACTGGGAGTACGAGTCTTGGCCGGGGTTGCCTTCCCTACGCCTAGAGCGTGGAGGTATCGTGTCTGCTCCCTCACTCAGCATTTTGCTTACTTCGTATATTTCTATATGCCGCTGCTTGCATGTGATAGGATAATCTAACTCGTTATAGTATTTTAATCACCACTGCGAGAGAAGCCAAAACCCATCCCGTGACCCGATCCGGGCACGAAAGAGAGTTGACCACCCTAGCTCATTGCCGGTTTCTCAACCGCGCACATCTGCATGTTTCCCTCGCTAGGGATGAGTCACGAGCTAGAGTCCTAGGTTTACATCCAATTGGTCGAGTCGCATCCCGTCCTACATTAATTTGGTATCAGAGCTGAGGTTGAGTCTAGGGTAGTTATTACTTTTTAAAAAAAGTGTCTTGGTTCGCATTTCATCCTAGTACCCGATATATCAAAAGACGTTACTAGAAAGATAGGTTACACCTATTTGGAAGGTAGACCCTTGTGTGAGGTTTCTACCTCCACCACGTACCAGACATTGGATAGGTCTAGGGTCCTCAGTGTGCATTAGTTTGTGTATTCCAACTGTTTGTGTCGTTGTATGCCCACTTGGCGAGGTACCCAATACCATCGCCCTACGTCTATGGCAAACCCACAAGATACTACCTCAGGAGGCTTTCACTCCTTGCAGGAGGCGATGATGGCCATCATGGCCCAGTTGGACTAGTTCGAGGCCACCTTTCGGAGCTTCTCCGATAATATGGATGGTCGCCTTAGGGCCATGGAGGAATGCATGGAGTCATCCGACCGATCTATCCAAGATCAAGTTGGACGGTTAGATAGAACATCTCACGGGGACCCTCTTGGAGCGGCCCAGGGTGATAAACACGGAGTGTGTGTGTGATCTAGAAGGGGAGGGGCGGAATAGATCACACCTTGAAAAATTTTAGCGAAAAAGGACTTAGATCACTTGAGTTAAGATTTAGAGGAGTTGCAACGAGCAAGATCTAAGCGGCACTCGCTCAAGCACACGTTCTGCACAGAAGGTGGCGTGGGTGCTGGGTTAGGATCCAATAATATCAGGGTCTTTCTCGATATTCTGAACTTAGGTCATTACAAATGCTATCAAAGCGTGGTTGTGGGGGTGTATAGGAATCTAAGTTGATTGTAGTAGTCCAGAATGTCCATAATATGCAATAATATTGGCAACTGGTATAGGACCCCACGTGTTTTGTTGATTCTATTATTTCCTTTTCTTGTGTGTTAGAAGATCATGGAGCCTAGGAGGAGGACCTGCTCCCAGCAAGGGCAGTTGGCTAAGGACCTAGAGGGTCAGAGTAGGGCATCGATTGTGGCTGGAGCAACAGCAGTAGGAGCTCAAGGACATGAGGAGTTCGTCAAAGGCATGTTTTAGTTCTATTTTTGATAGTATGGTGGGGAGGTCGGAGAGGGTTCTTCATCTGAAGGAGGCCTTGGGCGAGCGTTGAAGGAGTTTTTGCAGTTCCATCCACCTCAATTCGAGGGATAGTCAGACCCAAATGCAGCAAGAGCTTGGATTGATGCTATGGAAAGGGTGTTCCGCTCCATGAAATGTGTGGAAGATGAGAAGGTGTTGCTGGCTAGTTATCAATTATAGGGCCCAGCTTTGTCATGGTGGACTATAAAGTGGGAGTCAGCATTTTAGTCTCGCCCTCTATAGCAGATTTCATGGCAAAAATTTCTTGAAGCATTTGAGCATGTTTTCTGCCCCGACGATGTCAGATCCAAGAAGATGTGTTTATGGAGCTGACCCAAGGAGATATCTCTGTGATGCAATATTGCTCCAGGTTCATTCAATTGGGCCGTTATGCACCCCACATTATGGTTGATGAGAGGATGAAGACTTGGTAGTTCATTAGAGGCTTGAGGGCTGAGTTCAGGCACGTGGTGGTTGCTACCCGTATGACTGATATGAAGGGAGCTTATCTAGCAGCCACAGATTTGGAGGAAGAATTGGTAAGGACTCAAGAGCAGGCCAAGATGGGCTAGGTATGACAAGTCAAGGTCAATAGAGTTCTGTCCAATAGCAGGGTACATTTCAGCCGGGCTCAGGCAAGTCAGGGCCATCCCCTTCAGTAGCCTCTGCTGTAGGTTCCCCATCTTTTGGCTCGAAGATTAAGAGGATGTTTCAAAAGGTTAGATTTGGCAGGAGACGTCCTGATCAGCAGGATCAGAGGCAGAGTTTAGTGGGTAGTGTGCAATAGCCAGTACCATTTTAGTGCCAGGGTTCTGTGAGTGGACAACATGGATCATGTCCACGGTGTGGTGGCTCTCACCCCGGTAGACCATGTCAGATGCCCATGACGTGCTTCCGGTGTGATCAGGTGGGGCACATGGCTCGTGATTGCCCTTAGAGGCCACAGCAACCCCATCAATTTCAGCAGCAGTAGTAGTTCCCCCCCCTAGCAGTAGCCGCAATAGCAGTTCCAATAGCAGATGTAGATTCTACCTTTTCTGTGGTCAGCTAGTGTGGGGAGGCAGAGATCTTGAGGGTGCGTGATACATATGACACGTGCAGAGGCAGAGGCATCCTAGTTGGTTAAAGATATAGTTATGATTCTAAGGTGCACAGCTTAAGTTCTATTTGATTCTGGTGCTTCTCATTCTTTCATATCTGAGGATTTCATTGCTTGTGCTGAGGAGTCTACTATGGAGATGTCTTGTGATCTGGCAATAGAGTTGCCGACGGGTGATTTTATGATCACTCTTTATTGTTTAGAGAGGGTGCCTGTGTGGATTGAAGGGTAGAATATGCCAGCTGGACTCCATGCATTACAGTTAAGAGATTATGATGTAATTTTATATATGGATTGGCTTGAGGCCCATGGTGCCATAGTGGATTGTGGTTCGAAGAGGGTGTATTTTCAGCAGTCTTGGAGAGCCTCGTTTTAGTTCCAAGGTATTCAATCTTCTTCACCATGTTTCCTCATTTTAGCTATTAAGGCCCGTAGACTACTTGGTGCTGGTGATTGAGGCTCATGTGTTGGACATTGAAGTTCATAAAGATCAAATTTGTTCCATAATAAATGAAAATAAAGATCTCCTTGCCAAAATCTATGAACTTTAGCAAATAGAAAGTGAACTAAAAGATGTTGTACCCTTGTGATTTTGATGATGTCAAACATTATGACTCATTGGTAGTTGATGTCATATGTGTTGATGCTGCATTTATGTGGTTTTGATAATGTCATGAAAATAATACGGTTTGATGATGCCTAGCATTGATGCATTACTATTGCTATTGCATTTGGCTATGATACATTACAGTTTTGTTGATATATTGCATTTTGAGAATAAGGCAAAAGGTTATGTCAAAGTCATGACAAGATAGTCAACGTAGGTCAACGCTACAGTTCAAATTATGAGTCAGCAATTGCCTTGAAAGGTTGCTGCATATACCTTCTCTTATCAGGTAAGGTCAATGCACATCTCAGTCTATTGCATACAGGTTAGTGCACATTCATATCTCATGCGCATTAAGGTCGACGCACATTCATATAGTGTACTCATTGAGGTCGATGCACATTTGAACCTTAGTTAACTAAGGTTGATGCACATGGCGTTGATATGCACATAAGGTCGATGAATATGTGTTGGGTATGATCTGGTAGGTCGGTGCACATGCATACATTCATAGTCATGAAGGTCGGAGCACCTTCACACAGGTTGGTGCACATTCATGTCTTACACATATAAGGTCGATGCACATGGTGCTGACACATATATAAGGTCGCCGCACATTTGCATTGGTCATATATAAGGTCGATGCACATTTGTATTGGTCATCTATAAGGTCGATGCACATTTGCATTCGTCATATATAAGGTCGATGCACATTTGTATTGGTTATATATAAGGTCGATGCACATTTGTATTGGTCATGTATAAGGTTGATGCACGTTTGCATTGGTCATATATGAGGTCTATGCACATGCTGCATTCAGGTCTGTGCACATTAGAAGTCTGTGCACATATAGGTCTGAGCATGTTTTGGGTCTGTGCACATTTGGAATTCAAGGTCTACGCACATGTAGAAGTCATGCTCCATAAGGTCTGTCCATGTATGCATATTACTGTATAAAGTCTGTGCACATTAGAAGTCCATGCACATTCAGCTCTAAGCTTGTCTAGGGTCTGTGCACATTAGGAGTCTATGCACATATAGGCCTATGCATGTTTTAGGTCTATGCACATGTTACAAAATGTTGTATGAGGTCGGTGCACATGTAGAAGTCATGCATTTGATTATGATAATAAAGTGTTTGACGAAATGCCTTAACTCTTATTTACAGGGCCTATCAAACACTTGAAGGGCAGAACTAAAGTAATCACGTGACTCAAGGGCAGGTCAGTGGCACGTGATCTGAAGAATGACAAAAAGTTGGCACGTGGACTCAGGGAGCATATGATGGGCACGTGATCTGAGGATACTCAATTAAAGGAACCTTCTTGTCCCTGCCACGTGGGCCAATAGAAGAAAAGAAATTAAAAATCCCTTATCCAAAGAGCTTTTTCAGAGCCCCTGTTTTGGGTATATATAGGAGGTATCCTCCTCCGAGGAAGGTAGAGAAGAAGGAGCAGCCGGAGAGGAGCTAAAAAGAAGAAAAAGAGATAGGGCCTTTAGAATAAAAGCATGGAGAATGAGAACTGAGAAGAAAAGGGAGGAAGAAAGAAGATCAAGAGAAGAGCTAAGAAGAGGAGAGAGTTCAAGTCAGGGCAACCCGTCACAACTGAAGATCCATGTTTGTCTGTTCTAGGATGAAATCCTGAACAGTTTATTGCTCCTGCGAGAGTTATAATTTTCACTTCGGTAGTTGCATTTTGTTTTCTTCTTTGTTGTTTTCGTTTTCCATTTTACTCTTCTGATTTCCTGGTTTGGGATCGGGGTTCCTCCTGTGTTTTCAGGAGAAGGGAGAGCAATCTTGCATGTCCACCCCATAGGTCCCACTCCAAAACTTCCCATGGCTTTCAAGTCACCCGAGCAATATGACTGTCTACATAGTAGGGAGGAGAGATACACACATGGGCTTGGGAACCACCCCCTCTCGTTCCTTAGGCCCATAGCCCCTACCTTTGACGGTTCCAAGGTCTCGAGTGACTACTTAACTTGGGAAGCCGCCATGGATAGATATTTTGGGTGTTACCCCATGTCCAAAGCCATGCAAGTCTCTTTTGCCAAGGAGAGATTTTTGCATGAAGCCAAGGATAAGTGGAGATACATTGAGAGCTTGAGATAGGTTAGGCGGCAAAAGCCCATCGAGACATGGTACGACATGAAACATGAACTTAGGAGGGTCTACCTACCTCACCCTATCACCTCCAGCTGAGAAGATCAAAGTCAGAGGAGAAAGGCTCCGCTTGTGCATGAGTCTAGGTCCATGACTAAGCCTCATGATTATGGACAAGTCTCCCAGGACATCTTTATCTGGAGGGATCCCACCCTCACTGAGCTTCTGCAAACTTTTAGAGAGAGACTAGAAAGGATGTGCACTCCTGTTGGGTCATCGACTTCCCCTAACCCACCTCCGAGTCTGGATGAAGTCATGCCAGAACCTATGGAGGTCAGGGCCGACACTCTCGGCCCAGCACCCTCGATGGTGAGCCAAGGTCCCACCCAATTCATAGAGGATTTCCTTTCCCACCCAAGGGAGATGCTTCACCCTTCGACCCTCATCTAAAGCCATTCTTGCCTCCCGAGGGCAAGTTTGTCATTGGAGAGCCTTTAGCTAGCTGGTTAAGGAAGGGTCCACTTCTAGATGTCTCGATTCCTTACTACCCACCCATGGAGCCAGCACTCTCAGTTGTAACCCTTAACTCCTTTCACACCACTTTCCAGTCCTTCTACTTTGTAGAAAATGTGAAGGACTTTATTAAGAGTTTAGATTGTCAATAGGAGTTGACGTATATGTTGGCCTTAGGGTTTGACCAACCCTATAGTCATAGTTTCACGCACCCTGCTTTGGGGTCCATTACCTCGGTGTACACTATAGGTCATATCACCTCTGAGGTCCTTTTGCTCCTTCCCATACCTGATGAGCTTGACTCTATCCCCTATTACGGCATTACTGTCCTGACGGAGGAGCCTTACCTTCCATGTGTGCCCCTTGTCCCATCTATCAGAGTGCCTGAAGGTGACCATCTGCACCTTGGTGAATGTCGAACATGGGCAAGTATTATGAAGGGACTTGTCAGGAGGAGTCATCACTTCTTTGACCCGTTCGATCCCCTCTCTAGGGGGCCTCTCGACCCATATTCTCCCCTTCACTTTGTCGAGGGGGTCCATCATCACACCCCCTCCACACATGCCAGTCAACATCCTATCCAGCATGCATCCACACTTAAGAGCTTGGAAGGAAAGGAACACAGGTCTCTCTCTCATGCTTCATCATGTCCACCATCATATAGGGGTGATGTCGTGAGTGAGTTTGGATATACTAGTCCCCTAGAGTCTACCACATTTAGTCGAACACCTATGCATGATAGGTACAGCTTTGGATGTCTAGGTTCTCCCCTTGTTGTCTAGTCAGGTAGGCGTCATGGACATGCTAGGTCCATGTTCGGATGTCCAGGACCACCATTGCATTCGCATAGGTATGAGTCCACGCAGCTATCTTGGAGTCTACATCATCATCACCACCTAGAGTCTAGCAACGCACGATATCAAGAGCTAGCCGATACTCACAGACACCCCTGTGGGTTCCAAGAGGGCGATCATGTCATGATCCGGGTCAGACAGGAACAGTTTCCTTCTGGAGCAGTGAAGAAACTACAGGCTCATGGTGCCGGTCCCTTTCGAGTGTTAAGGCGAGTTGGGTCCAATGCATATGTTGTTGACTTGCCAAAGGACTATGGTATCAGTTCCACATTCAATGTCTCAGATTTAGTCGCATATAGGGACCCGACAGTGATTCTTAGTGAGCTGTTCGGGCCTTCTCCACCCCCTGTGAGTGACCGCTCCCCTGAGAGCCCACTTCCAGAACCGTCACCTAAATAATGTGAACGTATAGAGTGTATACTAGATGAGCAGGTGACGACCACTAAGAGTGGCACATATCAGCGCTATTTGGTGCGTTGGAGAGGACGACCTGCGTCCAATGATACATGGATCACCCGGGCAAAGTTGGAGAGGTTAGATCCGGACTTGCTGGAAAGGTACCTGAGCGACAGAGACCCTTACTCGACGGGGTCGGGTTCCTCCCACTCGGGGAGAGTTGGTGAGGACACCCACGCTAGAGATCGGCGTAATGCGACAAAGCGTCACTATAGGACACGTGGAGCTGTTCAGGACTTGCAGGCTTCCTTGTGGCTTGGAGATGGCTTGGAGATCTAGTCTAGAGCTTGAGAGTTTTATTCTCTTCATTATGGATCTTTTGTAGGCCAATTTGAGGTCAATTTGATGGTACTCGGGTCATATTAGTGTTTATTAGGCTAAAAGAGAGGTTAGTGGGCCATATTTACATAGGCCCAAGGAGGGCATGGGCTGGCCGCCCCTCCCTATAGGGGCCCACATTGGGGGGGCGCACCCCTCTTTCTCTCTCCTAGGCCCACTTAGGCTTGGGAGAGGGCGCCCCTTCCTTCCTAATCCAATTAGGAAAGGGCCCTTATCCCCTTTATCCTCTTATCCTCTCATCCCTTTCTTTAAGCTTCTAGAGAGTACTTTAATTAAGTTTAATTAAGATTCTTATTAGGATTCCTTTGTGGAATATAATTAGGGCTTTTCTCATTCCTCTATAAATACCCATGTACTCTTTTTGGAAAAGGTTAATGAAAATTTTATTGGAGAAATCTTTGGTGAAGGCTACGCCCTCTTCCCCTCTCTCTCTCTTGTGGGTGTAACTCCCACCTTTTCCCCTCTTCTTCTCTTCTCCTTAGGTGCGACTCCCAAGGTCTATTTCAGGTTCTTTGCTGCACCAAACTACTGGGAGGTGACCTCCCCATCATCTTCCCAAGCTAGGAGCTTAGAGATCAAGGCTTTGCTGCAAGTGCGGAGGAGATGCCCTAGTTGTCCTGTGCCCCCTCCCTGGTTGTTTGCCTGCAGGACAGAGCTGTGGAAATCAGGTTGGCACACCCCTCTCCCGTCCTCAGACCCCATCCACCCCTTCTGCAACTTTCTTCCTCCACATGTCCCCTACGTCCCCTCAAAATCCCACGCCAAAATTCACCTAGTAGCCCAAGCTTTCTTCATACTTCTTTTTCTTGTGCAGACTGTCCCTGTGCAAGTCTGCTGAGACAGTGCCCAAACCCTTCCAAATGGAAATCCCTCAAAACGTCTCCAAATGCCATGAAAATTTGTGCACTTATTATTCATGTCAAAAATCTTCCCCCATAATTTTCTTATGCTTTTTAGGGCCCTCTTTCCTTGCTTACCCTGTCCTCCATTATAGCCCTTAGTTCTAACTGCACTGGACTGCAGAACTGAGCCCTATTTGTCTTCATCTCCCACGCCCAAAACCTCCACTGCTCGCTGCCCCACCACTACTACCCAACCATCCCACGACCCTCACCTATCCACCAGAGAAAATCTCGCCCCAATAGCCACCTGAAAACCATGGTTCCAGCCCTTTCTTCCACCCCCTGTACTGCTACCAACAGACATTCCAGAACGCACAGGGGTCTGCTTAAAAATTCACCCCGACTACCACAGTCGTCTTCTGCGACCCTCCTTCCACTAGTGTCTTCAGGACATCCCCGCCGAGTTTCGTGGTCAGAGGACATCTAGAGGTCCGCCTTACAGGCCTCCCTTGGCACTGGTCTCCTACACCTATGCAGATCAGCCTGTGGTCTGCCCACCATTCATAACTACACCGGAGGATCTATCCGGCGCCGTCGGCTTCCGTCATCTTCCAGGAGGATCGTCCACCACTACAGCATGTCATCAGGGATGTGTGCACCATCCTCGGCCTCCATGACGCATCATCCTTGCCCCTGTACCACAGGCCGTACCAGTTCACAGTACGTCGGAGTTGCCGCATGTCGTCCACTTGTGGCCCGTCCCCCCACTTCTCACGTCCCCCAGATTCACTGTGTAGCCTTTTACCTCCCTGCAAGGAGTGGGCAGTGTTTGGATTGTACCTATTTAGCTTTTGTACCAGGGTTCGTGTGATTTGGTCGGACATCTTCTCCCACGCACCGAGCGTGGAGGTACGCGTCCATGTCCTTTTTTGGTTCAGCTTGCTTGTCTCGTATACGCTCTTGAGCCGCTGTTAGTGTGTGTGATTAGGTTCCTAGCCCGTTATTTATATATCACTGTCATGGTGAGAGAGTGTGACCGTCCTGTGACTTGCCCGAGTCACGAGTGTGGAATTACCTACCCTAAACTTCTGCCGGTTCCTCAACCGTGCGAATCGACACGCTTCCCTTACTCGGGGATGACTGTGAGCTTGAGTTACTTGTTTAGGCGTGATTCCTCTCTTGGGAATCTTAGGCATTATAGGAACGCTATTATTCATTCAGAAATTAAGTTCCATCATAATTTGGCCTAAGTGTTTAGACAAAAATTTGGCAGCACCTCCCCATACCCTGTGGGGGTAAAGTGGAGGCATTCCCACAGAAATTGGGGTAAGCTCCTTAAAGTCGGGAGACCAATACGGTGACTGGTAGACCCAGATGGATGGAAATCTCGAGGGCTAGCCTACGAGGGGTACCAGTGCTCCATGGGCCAAAGATATTGTTCAAAGGGACGGCCAGAATGGGAGGAGACCTCGAGGGCTAGCCTACAAGAGGTTCCTTACCCATGGCCACCACTATTCCCCAAGGGAATGTGGGTTTCATTGTCAGATCGAAAGACCCATTTCTATTCACCTTGGATGGCTCGAAGGGCTCCACGCCACATGTGGACGGGATCCTACAGCCTTGTGGTGATTCAGAAGAAGAAGGCAGCGTGGGTGTTTGGTGGGGATGTTCCCCCTCCCCGGTCAGTGAATCATTGTTGTCAAGAGAAAACACGGTGTTCCCATAAGAACGTCAATCTTACCCATAGAGCAAGGATGGGGAACAGGCCACATCAGGCAGACCTTCCCCCACCCTTCTCGAGATGAAGAGATTGCGATGATGCATTATTCATCCACTACACCATTGACGATAGGTTAGGCGTGGAAGGAGGTTAATTCGTTAGTATTTAGAAGTTTGTCGTGAGCCGGTGAACTGCTGAGATTGTAAAAAGTAAATGCTCAAGCAATTGGCAGGTGGTATGTGGGAAATTAACCATGCCAGAAGACTTTGCACCCAGATTATAGGGGTGACCCTATTCTCTCCAATTCATAACTGTGAATGGAGAGATGGTGGGGAGCCAATCCCAGGGGTGAACGGAGATACGCATATACAAGTGTCTCCAGTGGTGAAATCCACAATGAGTACACAACATATTCGACGTAATCGACTCACTGAGAGAGCCCCGGGGAGGGGGGAAATATTAATGTAGCCCTTGCTAACCAAGGGCGTGTTTGGCATCGGTGAAAGAAATCATAAGACAATAAACGATATGAAAATGAATGCAGTAGAGAAGGAAGAGGGTCTCAAACACAGCTTAAGAGATAACATAACATTACATTCGGCCTGGTGTTGTCACATAGAACCGTTCCATTACATCCTTACATTTAGACAAAGGAAAAGTACAGGAAGCAAATGCTAAAAAAATGAAGATGGGATTCGATAGGGGATGCAGACTCATATCATTGTCTGTCCATTTACATATCACAGGAGAGATACTCTCAAGAAAAGGGGAAGGGAAGAGGTTGCAATCACTCCACAGAACCCACCTCTGTTCCTCGTCGTGAAAACAGAGTATCGGAATGGGTGCTCTTCTTCCTCACACTAGGCCTCTCTCTTCGGTCAAAGGACGGCAGGCAACAGCTTAGGAAGATCTCTCTCACCCTTTCTTTCTCCACAAGCCTCTCTTCTCTTCTATCCTTCACACCCTTGGCATGAATCTTCCCCTCCTCTTCTCTTATGCGCATGAATTAGGCCTCTTTATTGGCTTAAACGGCATGGCTTAACCTGGCAAGGGGGGGGTGAGCGCACCAGATTAAGGGTTGTGATAAGCTACATTTACGCGCCAAATTCAGACGGCGCCGGTGGAGGTGAAGTGCACCGGATAGGATGCGTGTCAGATTAACCTCTAGCTATATTTGTTTGGGTCGGGGTCAGTTTGCAGGTCTCGGACTGGCTTCGGGAGTCGCCTTGATCTTTCATCTCATCGTGGCCTTCTAAAGTCACCATGAGAAGTATCGGAAAAACTTTGAGGCCATCAAACGGTCAATTTCGGAACCATTCGTGCCTTTAATTCAGACACTCGGGCTTTCCACTGACTTGGCCTTCGGCACCTTGTTCTTAGGGGTCAGAAATGTTTCTTCACCTCAGGAGGGTTTCTTATCGGGTGGCGGGCCACCGGGTACATTCTCGTCCTGCGAAAGTTTGGGTATCTCCACTCGCCTATCCTCTCTAGGTGGTTTCTACCCTCTTCTTCAGGTAAACCTAAACCCTTAAACTCTGTGAATTTCACACTTATTTGTTTATGTTAATCAAATGTGAAATACTTTTTAGGTTTGGAGCTATTTGTACTTACCCACTCTTGAGCGTGGCTTGGAGGATCGAGGAGATCTACTTCCCTTGGCACGATGGTGGACCACGTGACGAGACAGTCGATCGTTGAAGGACCAGGTTGCGCGCATCCAGGACAAGATAGATGTGATGCCACGCATAGAGGTAAGATTTCTTTTAGAATTTAAAATTTGTTGTATTATGAGGGCATGAACACTAATAATCTTCCATGCAGGTGGTGTGGACTCCCTATCGGAGGGAGATCGGTGAGATGCCATGGGTGGAGCCTGCCGTCCCCTACTTCGGGAGAGAGATCTAGTTGCACACCCTCAACCTGGTGGGGCCACTACACTACAGACTGATCATGAGGACACTGGGGGTCCACCAGGTGGCGGTTGAGTTCCTGGCTAGGGAGACAGTTCCTCGGCCCGGGCAGAAGTCTCGCAGCCTCTGGGGAGTGGACGACTGGCGTCGGCGTGCACACGACCAGCTGGTCGACTGGGAGCGGCATGGATGACCGACCCCCGTGGGAGCAAATTCAGAAGAGGCCTACCTACGGGCCTACACATAGACCCATGGCACTCGGGTCTACCGCGGCACCTGGCAACAGGTGAGTTCATTCATTTAGCAAATTACAAACCTTAAAGATTCATGATTATGTTATTAACATTTTTTTATTTTTATAGTTTGATCCAGAGGGTAGACTATCCATGCTACAAGGGCTCCTTGACTTCACAGTCCAGTAGCGAGATGACCTCCAGCATACGGTGGAGGAGCTGGTAAGATTCTTACTTGCAGCTTAGTGATGATTCTTGGGCTTGATTGTTAATTGATGTTAATCCTTTTAAGTTTAACGAGAAGAGCTAGAGAGAGTCCGATCTTTCCATGGTGCCTCTTCTTCGACGCAGCTTGCCTGCGACCACTCCAAGTTTAAGAGCCAGCTTGCCAGCACAGTGGCTCGTGCCGGGACAGTTGAGGCCTCCCTTCAGGAGAGGGTAAGTGACCTACCCTATTGGCTTAGTCTTAAAAAGATTTATTAATATTGTTCATTGACCAAGTTTTCAGGTAAAGGAGCGAGAGTTACGAACGACGGAGGCAAAGCTGAGGTGTCGTGACGTGGAGGAGCTCCCCCGGGATGCGATAGAGTTGCACGCCCTTCTCAGCATGGAGAGGAGTGAGCGAGAGAGAGAGAGAGAGAGAGAGATGGAAAGGAAGAGGGAGAGATGGGAGAGAGAGATATTAGAGTGGGAGATGGAGAGAGTGCAGTTGAGCACCAAGCTAGAGATTGTCGAGCAGTGTGCAAGAGATGTAGAGGAGGGTTATCGGCGAGGGCGCGAGCATGCTCAATGTGAGGGGCGCCCCAGTGCCTACTCGAGCACAGACTATCTTGTTTCCTCCTCTGAGCATCATAGGAGGGTGGATACTGAGAGGAGAGCACATGATGACAGGAGTGCAGCCTCGCGATGTTTGATGGCTCCACCTAGACTTCCTCCTCAGGGTGGAGGACAGAGAGAGGCTGAGAGTTTGCATAGAGGGGGAGAGGAGGAGGGTGGAGGAGAGAGTTAGAGAGATATACTTGTATATCCACCCTCATTTTTGTACATCTGATAGATATCAGTGGAATGGAACAGATTTTTACTGCTACTTGTGGTTCCTGTGGTTATTCTTTACTTTGCTTTGCTTGTATACCTATTCCTGTAGAACCCTCGTAGAAACACATGTTAGTTTCCCTCTTTAGGCTTGACCTCTTGGTTCTGATGATGGATCAAAGGGCCAATCCCCCCTCTCCTTCTTCCTTTTTTTCTCTTTTTTTCTTTTTTTTAAAGGAAAATGAGAAGAAGAAGAGAAGAAAAGGAAACTCCCAAAGTGCCCCAGCGGCACACCCTTTAGAAGCCCCCAATGGCACACTCCCTGTGTCTCCCAGTGGCACGCTCCAACGCCCCTCCAGCGGTACACCCTTTTGGGTAGCCCAGCGGCACACCCAGGCCACCCTCTCAGTGGCACGCCCCACGGGCGCCTTCACCGGTACACCACCGATTGCCCCCAGCGGCACGCCCCCCTGGCTGTCTTTAACGGCATGCTCTGCTAGCTCCTCCAGCAGCACGCCCTGCAGATGGCCCCTCGCCGGCACATCCCTATGCCCGGCACACTCTCCCAGCGTGCTCCAACGGCACACCCCGTGCCCCCTTCCAGGGGCACAGCCCGCCAGCACTCCAACGGCACGTCCCGTGCCCCCTCCCAGTGGCACAGCCCTGTAGCGCTCCAATGGCACAGCTCCCAGTGCCCCCAGCGGCGCCCCCGTAGGCCCTCCCAGTGGCACACTCCCTGGGTCTTCCAGCGGTGTGGCCTGCTGGCTCCTTAGCGACACTACCTGTTTCTTCCTCGTCCGGTGCATTCGGCAGTTGAAACGTGACGCCCACGCCCTATGATTCGTGGCGCGCAGTGGAACTAGCTGAGCTATCGCCCGGAGAGGAGGGCACGCAGGCTATCCCCCCTACCACCAAGGATGAACAAATCAAATCCCTATTCAATGCCTCCAGCCGCGAGCACTTCCCGCCTTCGACCAATCTCGCCGCTACCGGGGTATAAAAACCCCTCCCTTCGCTGCGAACAGAAGAAGAGAAGAGACAGAGGGAGAGGCACACACACAGGCGGGCAGAGGCCACCACAGAGAGAAGAGAAGAAGAGAAAGAGAAGAAGAGAAGAAGAGAGGGGGGGCCGCCGCTCCGACCACCACCGCCCGTGCGAAGAGAAGAAGAAAAGAGAGAAGAGAGAAGAAGGGGGAGGAACTCATGCTCCGTCCCCCTTCCCCCATTGTCTCCCATTCCCCCTCCTCACCGTCGCTTGCCCCTTCTTTTTCATTTCTCCCCTTTTCCATTCTTTTTCTTTGCATTGCAATGTATTAGCTCCCTTGGAGCACTCCTTTTGCAAGAATGGAAATGGAAGGTTTGCAACTGTGTCTGATGGGTTCCTACAGACGCTTCCCCTGCGTTTGCATTTCTTGTTATTTCATTCCCTTCGTGGTTTTCCACCGATTCCTCATGAGTGCCATGGCTTCCATCCAGTGTTTTACCCTTAGACTCCTCCCTCAGCTGGTGCATCCCCCAGCCAATCTCCCCCGGGCGCACTCCCAGTCTGGCATAGCTTCCTTCACCGACGCACCTCCTTGAGCCCCTATCCGGCACAGCCATAACACCTCAGCCTGGCACAGCCTTCCTGGCCGGTGCACTCCCTGCGGCCTTTACCCGACACGCCCCTTCTAGGTGTCCTCGCCGATGCACCCATCAACGTGCCCTGCCCGGCACGCCCCCCCCTCTGGGTGTCTTCGCCGGCACACCCACCAGCGCCCCAGCCCGGCACACTTGTGCCTCGCCAGCCTGGCACACTCCCTTGGCCAGTCCTCCCCTAGCACACTCCTGTGCCTGCCAGCCCGACACACTTTTAACAGCCTCTGGCCGGTGCACTCCCCCAGCCTATGAAACCTGGTACACCCCCCCTGGGGCACCCCTGGCCAGTGCACCCTTGGCCTGTTTCAGCCTAGTGCCCTCGCTCGTTGCTTCCTCGGGGTTTTCCGAAGCTTTCTTAAAGGTGTCACCGCCTCGGCACACACCTCATATTATCGGGTTCTGCCAGTCCATGTGGGCGCATTCCCTTTATTCCCCCTTACCGCTCGGGTCAAAGGGAGATGCTGTCGAATTTTCGTTAGAAACAACAACGTGTTGAGAGATGAAAAGAAGCAACAAACAGATAGAATAATGATACGATAAAAGGTAAAAGCCCACTAAGAAAGGGATCGAAGGGGTCGAAGAATGTGTGACTCCTCGACATGGGTTCCCTAATCTCGAGGAAGGGATAGAAGGGATCAATGAATGTATGACCCATCGATAGGGATTCCCTTATCTCATGGTCCCACGTATGGAATTCTAGAAGGTGTTGATGGTCACCTTCATGCTTTATAGTAGATGGGACGGTGGTCATGGGTATGAGGTATGGTTCCTCCCTTGGGATGAAAGAAATAAAGTCGGGCTCAGCCGGTAAGGGAAGGAATAAAAGGACCTCTGTGGTGACATGACCTATGGTGTATAGGGAGGTAATCGACCCCAACGCGGGATGCGTGAAGCTATGACTCATGGGTTGGTCGAAGCCTGGGGCTAATAAGTGCGTCAACTTTAACTGTCAGTCTAACCCCTTAAGAATGTCGTCCAATGTATCGACGTGATGACTAGACCGAAAAGTCGTGTGGAAGGACTTGACGGGCACTAGTGGTAGCGCATGGTCCATGGATGGGTAGCGAGAAGGGATAGGGACCAAGCCTGTCCTATGCCAGCTAAGAAGTGGCTCGGCTATGAGTAGCTTTCCTGTTAGAAACATGGGTAGCTCTGGCTGAAGTGTCTCCGACTGAAGATTGGAAGGAGAGGGTGGCAACGGAGCACTCATGGGTGGTGAAGGAGGGTCCTCCATGCTGGGGAGAGGACCTTGGGTTGGCACGCCGTGTGAAGAAGTAGATGCTTGCCGAAAGGTGGCATCAAACCATGACTCGAACGGCTCGACCGCTAGAGCGACCTGATAAGATTACACCAGAGTGATCGCGTCGCGGCAAAGACACTCAAACAAGTAGTGAGGCCACAGACCTCTCTGGAATTGAAATCCGGATGAGGTGCTCTCCTTCCTGAATCCACATCTTGACTGGCACACTTCGAAGTCCCAAATGTACTCGGACATGGACTGATTGCCTTGGACAGGTCAGATGTAGGGGTTGGCCATAGTTGCGAAGAGATGGGAATTGATTCCCCTAGGAGTGGACATGCATTGAAACCCCTTTCTTTTTATTTTCTTTTCTTATTTTTTTTAATGCAAAACTAATGCAAGCACCTAGACTTTCAAGACTCAAGACCCTAGACTTAACCCAACTTCCAGTACGTGGCGGAGGCTTTAACCCGAAGGTCCGACTCGACGCAAGGGGCTACCTTCCAATTAGGCGCAACCTAATGTCTTTTGATATACTGGAGTATTGGGATGCAAATCAAAACACCTTTTTTTTCCTTTGTTTTAAAACAATGATGTTCCTAGACTTAAGACACTTTTTTTCTCCCCTTTTTATGCAATGACAACCCCCTAGACTCAACCTTTAACTCTGATACCAATTTGATGCGGGATGGACACGCGCGGACTCAACTCCAAGTTGATACCGAGCTTGGACTCTAGACAAGCTCGCTGTCATCCCTAACGAGGGAAGCGTATGATCATGCGCAATTGAGAAATCGGTAAGAGCTAGGGTGGTCAACTCAGTATCGTGCCCAGATCGGGTCACGGGACGATTTCGCTCTCTCTCTCGCAGCAGTGATAAATATTTGAGCGAGCAAATTTCCTATCACATGCAGTGGCATATAAAAAATATACAAGCAAAGCAAAGCCTATGTGGAGGGCGACGAGTTTATCTTCACGCTCTGGGGGTGGGGAAGATGACCCCGGCCAGTTACGGTAATTCCCGGTACAATGGTAAAAATTTAATTACAACAGTGAATTATATTGCCCACTCCATGCAAGGAGGTAAATGGCTACAAGTGGGGCCCGGGAGGACCAACCCTGGGTTGACGGGCAACAAATTGGGAGGGTTCTCGGGGTGAACTCGGCCTGCTGGTCTGACTCGATCCTGCGTCGACTCGGTGCTACGCCGACTCAGTTCTTACTCGCTGGGCAGCAAGCTGTTGCCTCCAAAGGAACATCACCTTACATGACCTGTGACGCGCCCCCTTGGGTCCATTACACTCACCCGAACGATGCAAGGAATACAAGCATATAGGTTGCCATGCCGTTGCAGGAGGTATTGTGATTCATGGCGCTGGCAGGATGGAGAATTGGGGAAATATGTTGGCAAGTGTGCCGCATGAGTACCTGATTCATGTGTTAGAGGTCGTGGTTTTGGAGGAGCGATCTCTGAGAGATTATGGGTCCCGATTGGTGGTTGTGAGTGGCTGGTAATGCTAGCCAAGTGATCGGCTATGGTAAGATGTGTATTACTTGGGGACCCGTGTGCACTGGTCGCGTCGTTGTTGACCAGGTTGCCGTGGATTTGGATGGCACTTCCCTCCCCTAGAGATGTGTAACGACCCAAGATCTGGATGTCGAGAGGAGCCCGATACCATTCGAATCCTGGCCCACCGCCCGTGAGCTGGAGCTCTCAGAATAGCGAAAAAGGAGTGTGGAGGTTTAAAGAAATAGGAAATAAAGTAGGACAATTCAACAATTAATAGGAATAAGTAACTAACTACAACAGAGCCCAGTCCAATAGAAAGTACAGTCTAAAGTAGTCAAACGTACCACATGCCAAGTGAATAGTCGGCCCAACGAGGTGGCAGCTAAGGACCTCCACGCAATGCCCTCGAACCTTGAGAACGAACCACCGCACCTGAAAAGCAGGGATGAGTTTTCAAATAGAGACTCAGTTGGGGTCCCGCAAAACCCCAACGGAGAAAAACAATAGCGGAAAGGAAGGCAACACTAGGTAAACGACCACAGCAGGAACAGCGAACCGATGGCCGGTCAAAACTTAGCACTACAGCTACTCCTACTTGCAACAGAAAGGGAAAATCCCGATCTCACAATTGGGAACCAGACCACTCTAACACCAGACCTAGCGAGGAAACACTCACGACAACACTGCCGCGGAAGCCTGCCAATACAGGCACGACCAACCAGGACTGCACAGTCCCACACAGGCCCAGTGAGGCCTCGATAATCCCCACCAAGCACCCCTAGCTACCACCGCGGGAAAACACACTAGAACGGTCCAGAAGCCACGTCTCGTAGACGGGAAGTGAAACCCAAAAATAGGAGAGTCACGACTCACGTGACAGGAGTACCTGCCCATTAGAAGCACAGCCGGATGTGTCCCCTAATGACTTACACCGTGTCGCAGTGTCTCCCAACTCACCCCAGGTGAAAACTGAGACACACACAAGTAACACTGACAAGGGTCTAGTCGGGGTCGTGCTCGTCAGCACATGTCTGAAGTCCCCGACAACGTTTGCACACACTAACTAATTGTGCTACGTCAGGCCCTCTAGTTGGTTCTTCCCCCCGGCCCGGACTCGAGCCGCCACAGTAGGAGACCCACGGCAACCAGCCTAAAGCCATCTCTCTCAGGTAGCCTAGCCACCACTCCCTACTGGGACCACACGCGTGTCGAAAAGCTACGACTAGTGGGGAGTCACTGATGTGACCGCTCTCTTAGGAGAAACTCCAAGAACCACGAACGCACCCTACGTGAAAGTCACAAAGAACCAAGTGGCGCTAATTCACTGGACTCTGGACAGTCTTCTAGACTCGCTAAATCCAACGATCCTTGAGTCACAAGACTCAAGGTCAAGACCATTGCATCGAATGGTGCCATGTCGTCAATCTACCCTAACCCTAGGGTCAGAAACCTCAGCACGATGACTCACGAGGCAGTCAACAACCACAGAGACCATTCCCTTAAAAGGGAATTGAGAAATCCTCTAGCCCCAAACTGGGTGACTGGACTCACAGTCCAAGGCCTTACGCATGGCCCACTCGGAAACCACTTTCCGGAGAACTCACGAGGTGCGGGGGAACCCCCATCGCACTCACACCGATACACGGTGACTCGATCAAGCGTAACACAAAAGCCTTGAACACATAGAGTCACACGGACTCTCAAACCCATCTAAAAGCCTATAAATACCCTTGCCCTCCACCCGTGAGTCTCTATTCGTCAATTGCTGTCAAGTCACGGTAAGGAAGTATTTTCCATTGAAGAGATGTAAGCCTACCACGGTAAGGAAGTATGCAATCGACAAGAGCATAAGCCTACCACCAAATTGCATCCAGCTCGCATGCGTCTCAGATGAGCACAGGGTTGAGCAACTCACGACATTTATCGTCACTTACAGACGATGGCACAGGTCCAAGAAGAAGGCTAGTGGGGATATATCCATTGTTTTCCACAAAGGAGACATGGTCCCTCCAGCCCCACCAGAAGATGACTTCGGCTGGTCTAGGCAAGCCGACCACACCCCTGAAGCCATCCAAGTTTTGGACGGCCTGCCACCTCACATCTGGGAAATGTGCCTCAGGTAGCAAATCCCCCAGTGGCAAGGCTCCGCACAGCGGAGTAATTTCCATAATTTGTGGACACCTTCACAAGTCTGGGGGCAACCCCCATTGTCCTACAAAGACACCAGGGGGCTTGGCTGTGACCAAGACCCAGACTTTTACATCTACTACGCGGTCCACGTCGCAGGCCCGATGCAGCCAGCCGTCGACTCGGTGGCCATCAACACCAAGTTCGACAGCTCGGGAGACGAGGGAGAGGAGATTCTAATCCCACTCCCCGCCACAACTAGTACCCCAGTCCCAGCATTCGATGAGGTTTCCTCGCCTGTCCGTGGAAATGGTGAGATGAAAGAGACCCCTGGAGCCTCCCAGCCAAATGGTGATCCTAGTTTGCCAGACTTTCCCCATGAGGGAGGCCCTCATGACAGAGACTACGGAGCGTCACCGGTGTTGGCAGGCAAATTTAACCAAGCCTCTGGGACATCAGGCGACAGCTGTCAGCCCGATGGGAGCGGCCTATGACAACCTTAGTCCAGGCCTAGTAACGACAGCCCTCCTGTCCCCTCAACCTTAACTATTGACTCCGAGGATCCCTGGATGCATGAAGTCGACACTAACGATGAAGACTTCATCGACTTCCAGCCAGCACCTCTCGAGCTGGAGGACGGTGGTCCGGCAACCGTTGATGAGCTCGTCGAGATTAATCTGGGCGAAGATGAAGCCCCTTAGCCAACATTCCTCAGCGCTTTCCTTACCGAGGCAGAAAGGCAGGACTACAAGCAACTCCTGCTCGGATACAAAGACTGCTTCACCTGGACGTACAAAGAGATGCCGGGGTTAGACCCCTCCGTAGAGGAGCATGACCTGGCTGTATCTCCCTCAGACACTCCAGTCAAACAGCCCCAGCGGCGTATGCGCCACAAGCTGGAACTCCAGGTTGCGGCCGAGGTCAACAAAATGGTGGAGGTCGACTTCATCAAGCCACGCATCTACCCGATCTGGCTCGCCAACATTGTCCCAGTTAAAAAGAAAAATGGTCAAGTCCGCATCTGCGTCGATTTCTGAGATCTCAATAAAGCTTGTCCGAAGGACGACTTCCCCATTCCAATCACAGAAACAATGGTCGATATGACCACCAGACATGAAGCTCTATCTTTTATGGACGGATCATCCGATTACAATCAAATCCGAATGTCCCTAAAAGACAAGATTCACACTGCCTTCAGACCTCCTAAAGGGATCTTCAACTACAAGCGCATGCCCTTCGGTTTGAAGAATGCCGATGCTACCTACCAGAGGGTCATGACCAAAATCTTTGATGAGATGCTGCACAACATCATCGAATGCTACATCGACGACCTCATCGTCAAGACTAGAATGCGAGAAGATCACCTACGCGATCTGCGTTAGGTCTTCGAGCGTCTCCGGCAATATGGGCTCAAGATGAATCCCATGAAATGCACCTTCGGCATATCCAGTGGCAAGTTTCTCAGTTTCATTGTTCGATACTAAGGAATCGAGGTGGATCCCAGCAAGATCAAAGCGATTCGGGAGCTTCCACCACCCGAAACTCCAAGTCTTCATAGCTGATGATGTGTGCAGGATCATGGACATATTTACGGAGCGTAGATACGTGGAACACTGGATGGATTGCTTCCATAGATGGAGGTAGGGCCAACTGATACGTCACGTCTCCCACTCGATCCAAAATTTTGAAAGGTCCGATAAATCTCAGATGTAACTTTCCTTGTTTGCCAAATCTAGCCACTCCCTTGGTAGGTGATACCTTGGGAATACATGCTCGCCAACCTCAAAAGCCAAGTCTTTCCTTCTGTTGTCCCCATAACTCTTTTACCGATCTTGTGCTGCTTTCAATCTTTGCTGGATCAACTGAATTTTCTCAGACGTTTCTTGCACTACTTCAGACCCGATCAACTATTGTTTACGCGCGTGGGGGAATTCCATTCATGTTCTCTCTTGCGTGGCGGGGACGCACGCTCGCCTTTTATGGAAGGCTGAGATGGGTCGATTTGGCACGCAGAGATTCTGGGGGTATTGAAAGGAGGGTGGAAAGAACGATAGGAGTGCACAGGAAGGAGTGGCATATGGTTAATCATTCTGGAAGACTAGAATAGGGATAGCTGGATGGAATGCGGGCGTGCCAGTCGATTTCTTGATGATCACCAGCAGAACCAAGTGCTTGACTAGGGATGTGCCGCCACGGCATGGCACATGAGCACGAAATATTAAGCGTTACATGGAGAGAGGAAGGTTCTGCTAGTACGAGTGTAGAAGATTATGGGGGCTCGTGTACTAGACGTCTTCCCCATCGACCGCAAGTGATCGGTGTTTATTTTACACTGGGCAGAGTCTGAGCACCTTTGTTTCTACAGCCGAAGAAAGAGTCAGGGAACTTGGGAGCCGCGACGTCGGGAGGGCTTCATCCGTGCAATAGCGACACGGCAACAACAACACGATAGGGATAACTGGGGGTAGAGAGACTGGTTCGGGAGAGGAGGGGGATCCGCTCCTTGACTGGATTACATGACTTATATGTCATGAAAGGTATTTATATAGGGGCATAAGAGCCCGATTACAAGTACTTGCAAGCCATGGTACAATTCCATCGTTTATGACGGTCCCCGGGTCATTGCATTGTTATGTTGGTAGTTTTGTATCAGTACATTATGTCCATCAGAGGACCTGTGACTCAACTGGATGACACCTGAGGGGCATCACAATGTCTTCCTATCATGACACAATGTCGAGGTCAGCCCAGTAGGGGTGCCATAGGCACCATTGTGCTGGAGTAGTTGGGCATCACCAAGGTCGAGGTGACAGAATGACATAGGTACCATTTGTCACTGGAGCGATCAGGCGCTGTTGAGGCTGGAGCGGTTGGACAACGTGAGCATCTCCATGACTGGAGCGACCAAAAGTCGTTGGGCTCAAAATTACTGGGTGTCGTGGGCACCGGTGGGACTGGAGTTGTTGAGGTCATAGGCCTCACTTTGGCTGGAGTAGTTTCGTGCCGTTGGCAGAGCGGTGACTGGAGTAGGTGGGCGGTCTGGTGCCGCAGGGCACCATTGTGATTGAGGTTGTTGAGTGGTCAGGCACCGTGGGCCCCGACGTCACTAGAGGAGCTAGAAGTCGGGTGCCGAGGGCATCATTGTGACTGAGGTTGTTGAGTGGTTGGGCGTCACGGGCCCCGACGTGACTGGAGTGACTGGCAGTTGGGTACTGAGGGCACTGTTGTGACTGAAGGAACTGAGTAGTCGTATGCCGCGGGCCCCGACATGACTAGTGTAGCTGACAGTCAGGTGTCGAGGGCACCGTTGTGACTGAAAGAGCTAAGTGGTCGGGCGCCGTGGGCCCTGAAATGATTGGAGTAGCAGAGAGTCATGTGTTAGAGGAACCGTTGTGATTGAATGAGCTGAGCAGTCGGGTGCTGTAGGCCCCGACGTGATTGGAGTAGCTAGCTGTCGGGTGCCGGGGGCACCATTTGTTGGAGACAGATGGACGGCGATGTCTTCGATAACGGAGTGCTATTTGGTTCGTTGCAGTTTTTCGGCAACTACAACCTCAATATCCCGGCCGATATCCAGGCAGAGCTTTACCGCGCGCGCCGCATCGAGAGCTACGACGTTGCGGCGATCTCCGGCGGGTTTGCTGATGACTCGCGCTTCGCCATGTTCCTGACGCATTGCGGCACGGAGTTGCTGCCGTTTACCGTTCGGGTGAAGTGCTCACGCGGAACGGCGTGGCTCACCGAGAATGCCGGGGAATTGAAGAGCGACTGCGGATTGCCGGGGCTGTCGTGCGATGCCACCCCTGCCTCGGCCATTGGGTTTTATCGCAAAGCCTTCGAGCAAATTCGCGCCGGTGCGCCGCCGCTGACCTCGCTGGCGGATTGCATCGGCTTCAGCAAGACGGTTTGCGGTGGTCTGCTGTCGTCCGGTGGCATTCATACAGTGCCGAGAAAATACGTGACGACGAGCGGAGCCCTGCCCGATACCTATTATCACGTCCGCGACTTGCCCCGCATCGCGGAGAAGGCCTGTCAGCAGGGGCTGCTTCCCTCGCAGTTGGATGTTCCATGGGCCGTGGAAGGTCGCCGCATCGACGTGGCTGACATCAGGGAGATCGATCCATTACTGTATCTGCCGGCGCGTTCCGCGGCAGAAGCTGTCGGCTGACCGGTTGGATCGGGATCCTTGGTCCTGCGGCACCGCATCTGTCTATGTCCATTCTCGACTGGGTCTTGAGCGCTTTGCCCCTTGGCATCGTGATCTTCGCGGCCCTCTACTCCCGGCCGTACATGAAAAGCGTTGCGCACTTCATGTCGGGAGGGCGACTCGCCGGCAGGTATCTTCTCATGGCGGCGGGCGGGGAATTGCAGGCAGGCGCAGCGGTATTCATCGCGTTGTTCGAGTTGATTTCGCACGCGGGTTTCACGGTGGCTTGGTGGGGTTCAATCGGCGGGCCCATCTCGCTCATCGTCACGATTTCGGGTTTCGTCATTTATCGCTACCGCGAAACGCGCGCGATGACGCTGGCCCAATTTTTCGAGATTCGCTACAGCAAGTCGTTTCGACTGATGACCGGCGTGCTCGGATTCATCGCGGGAACGCTTAACTTTGGAATCATTCCGTCGGTCGGCGCGCGCTTTCTCGTCTATTTTTGGGGGCTGCCGCCGGTGCTGACGATTCAGTCCCTCGAGGTGCCGACCTATATTCCGCTGATGGCGTGCTTCCTTGGTGTGTCGCTCTTCATCACATTATCCGGCGGCGTCATTACGTTGCTGATGACGAACTGCATCGAGGGCATCGTCTCGCAGATTTTCTTTCTCATCATCATCGTGGCTCTCCTCATGATGTTCCACTGGTCGCAAATCAGCGAGGTGATGGGGCAGAGGCCACCGCATGAGTCGTTTTTCAATCCGTTCGATTCGAACGCCATCAGGGATTTCAATCTTTGGTATGTGGTGATGAGCGTTTGCATCAGCGCGTACGGCACGATGGCGTGGCAAAACGCGGGCTCGTTCAATGGCGCCGCGGCTTCGCCGCATGAACTGCGCATGGGCGGTATTCTCAGTCGCTGGCGCGAGCTCGGGAAAGGCGCGGTGATCGCGCTGCTGGCGGTGTGTGCGCTGACGTTCCTGCAACATCCCGATTTTGCCGCGCAATCAGCCGGGGCGATCGCCGCGACGCAGCGCATTGCCGATCCCCAGGTTCAGGAACAAATGCGTGTACCCATTGCGCTGTCTTATCTTCTGCCTGAGGGCGTGAAAGGGATCTTTTGCGCTCTCATCCTCATGGGCGTTTTCGGCGGTGACGCGACGGCGCTTCATTCTTGGGGCAGCATTTTCGTGCAGGATGTCCTCGTTCCGTTGCAAAAAAAGCCGTTCGAGCCATCGCAGCACATCCGCCTGCTGCGCTGGTCAATCTTTGGGGTGGCGGCGTTTGCCTTTCTGTTCAGAAAAGAGAAGAGAGAAGATCTGCTCCAACGGAGCTACAGTTTCGCATTGTAGTGTTTACAGCTTTCTGGCCTTTCGTGTGAAGTGTCTATTTCTCATTCTGGGGGACTGTTAGCGGAACATGGAGAGCGACTTGGAGGACGATGATCCTGGCAGGCGTCAAGGCATTTCTGCTACTCTGGCATGGAAGAAGGGACGACGATGGGCGGACAGCATGGAAGAAGGTATGACGTGTAGCAACGTGCCCCTTCTTGACTTCTGGATCGCCGCCACTATTTTTGGAGGGAGGCTTGAGGGAGAGGGCATTTGACACGGTGGCCTCGTCCTGCTCCTTCCTCATCTCTACCCACTCATCCTTCTTCCTCTTTCCAAGGGGGGTGATGGCACAACGTCATTGCTCCTCCGGTCTTTTCCATCCCCGCCTCCCTTCTCACCTCTTCGAGGGGGTGGCTATCTTTCTCCCTCTTTTGCTCTACGACCCACTTCTCATCCTTTTTCTTTCACTCTTTGGAGGATGCCAATAGCTTGCCCTCCTCTTCCGCCATTCATGGGTGCTTGCTTTTTGTCAGGCTTCTGACTTTGTGCCTTCCAAAGAGTTGGCAGTGGAGGCCCTCTCTTGTTTAAGCAGTGGCCAGACGTTCCTTCCTTTTCCTCCTCTAATATCTTTCTTCTGAGCTTTCCAAGCCAACAGGGTTAGTCATCCCGTTATCTGAGCCAATTTCTAGACTGGATTGAGTCAGTGGCTTAACTTAGGGGTGCTAGGCTAGTCAGCCGAGTAATCAGCTCGTGCCACAGTGGATTGTAATCTTTTTACTTTATGATATGCATTGTATCCACTGCAGCCTATCTGATGTACAAAGAGACATTAATGAAAAGAAAAGAAATTTTTTTATTATTATATGCCGCTTACATTTTTTGAGAAAAGTTCAGAAATAGAACTTTTGTAATGTCGTTGCATTCTATGTCTGAGGGATAAGCACTCCTTTCATGGTGGACAGTCGATACACTCCTTTCTCGAGCGTCTCAACCACTTGGTATGGGCCTTCCTAGTTAGGGGCTAGCTTTCCCCCCATCTCTAGTGGCCGGGAGGCTTCGGCTTTCCTTAGGACGAAATCTCCCACTTGGAAGTGTTTGTCTCAGACTTTAGCATTGTAATATTAAGTGAGGCGCCGCTGATATTTCGTGGCTTGGATGCCTGTAATCTCTCAGATCTCGCTCGCCATATCGAGGTTTTCGAGTAGTTTCTGCTCATTTGCCTTGGGTGAGAAATTGATAACTTGGAGAGATGGGCTACCGACCTCCAGAGGAATCATGACATCTGTGCCATACACTAGCTAAAAAGGGGCCTCTTAGGTGGCTATTCTCGGAGTGGTTTGGTGTGACCATAGTACACTTGGCAATTCCTCAAGCCAACTACCCTTGGCTTTGCCGAGCCTAGCCTTAATGCCTTTCAATATAGTTTTGTTGGCATTTTTAACTAGCCCATTGGCCTGGGGATGAGCTACCGAAGTGAAGTGGTTGCAAATATGTAGGTCAGCACATTTGTTCTTAAAATAATGAGAATCAAATTACCGACCATTATCGCTTACGATCACTTGGGGGATACCAAAATGACAAATGATTGACTTCTAAACAAAACTCCATACGACCAACTCGATGATCCTGGCAGTGGCTTCGGCTTCGATCCACTTGGTAAATAGTCGATGGCGATGATGACAAACTTCTTCTAGGCCTGAGCCATAGGAAATGGACCCAGGATGTCGATCCCCCACCCGGTGAAAGGGTCTTGCTCCGTAAGGGTGACGAGCTCTGAGACAGGCTGATAGACCAGGTGGTCAAAACACTGGCATCAGTCATATTTTTGAACATAGGCTGAGCAATCGCGCTGGAGAGTGGGCCACTAGTAGCCTTGTCGCAGCAAGATCATGGCAAGTGATCTTCCTCCTTGATGCGCGTCGCAAATACCTTCATGGACCTCTTGAATTGCTTGGCTAGCTTCGTCGATATCGAGGCATTTGAAGAGGGGACCAAAAAAAGACCTTTGATACAAGGCTCCATCCAAGATGACAAAACGTTGAGCTAGTTACTTTAGTCTCTGAGCTTCCCGAGGGTTAAGGGGCTCCTGAGAGTCTCGGAGCCAAGATACATAGGGGGCCTGCCAGTCACTCGGTAGTGCCTGGTCAACGGTAATGAGCTCTGCCTCTATGCTCGATCGTTCTAGCTCTTTGAGGAAGACTGATCGGGTACCTTCTCGGCCAATGGAGGAGGCCAGTCGAGAGAGGGCATCTACCTGGGAGTTCTCCTCCTGGGCTATCCGGATGACCTGTAAGCTCTCAAACAGTCGGGCTATTCCTCTTACCAGTTGAAAGTATTTGATCATCGGTGATTCCTGAGCTTCATAGTCGCCGTTGACTTGGCTGGCGACCGGCTGGGAGTTAGTGTCGATCCTGACTCGCTCGGCCCCCAATCACCATGCCATGCTAGCCCCGGAGATGAGGGCATCATACTCAGAGATGTTGTTGGATGCCTGGAAGTTGAGCTTCAAGGCGTATTGTAATTCTGCTCCTTCTGGAGATCTAAGGAGGACGCCGGTGCCACTATCGGCCGAGTTGGAGGACCCGTCAACAAAAAGGTCCCAGGTGGACCCGGGTGTCAGCTGAAGGGCCTCCCTAGTTAGAACGGTGCTCTTTGCAATGAAGTCCACGAGTGCCTACCCATTGATGACAGAATGGGGGTGATAAGAGACGTCGTATGCCCCGAGCATTATGGCCCACTTCACGAGGTGACCCATTGCCTCAGGGTGAGCGAGGATCTTCTTTAGGGGCTCGTTGGTCAGCACCACGATGGAGGCACTAGTCGTAGCTTTCCCACGGCACGCGTGTGTTGGTCCACCTAGGAGTGGTGGTGCGGCTTACCCGAGAGAGACGGTTGTTAGGCTGGTTACCATAGGGCCCCCACGTACAGCCGAGTCCTAGCTTAGGAGGAATAACCAGCTAGCGGATAAGCCTAAGGCGTATGGTCTGAGTATGCACACGAGACTGAGGGCATCGGGCTCGTGCTAATGAGCGTGACCTCAGCTAGTCCTTGTTTGTGGTACTGGTTACTTTAGTGTCTCTGTCTCCGCCTGGGGCATCATAGCTAGACACGGGGGCGCGGTGTAAGGCATCAGGGGACGCATCCGGTCTGTTCTTCTGGTGGGCGGTACTCCCGTCACGTGACGTGGGTTGTTCCTGGGTTTCTATTTCCCGTCTGCGAGACGGGGCTTCGCGTGTGTTTTCGGGAGCGTTCCCGTAGTCGAGGTCTGGGGTTTCTGGCAAGCGTCACCGAGGGCTTCCCTAGACGGCGTTGAGTTCATGACTGTGAAGTCGTGACTATGTTTCACGACCGCGTGGTTTCGGTGTGGGCCCTTGTCTGCGAGGACAGGCCAACATGACGGTGACGTCGTGTCATTTCCCTGGTAGCATGACTAGGGCGGTCGTAGTCTGGTGGTTCATGTCTGGTTGTTCCCCGACCGTGGGATCGGGGTGTTGGGTTCTGTTCCGGTACAATAGGAGTAGCTATAGAGCTGAGATTTTACCGACCACCGAGTTTACTGTTCCTACTGTTACTGTTGTTCTTGTTGTAGTTGCTGCTTTCCGTACAGCCGTTATTTTCGACTGGGGTTCCGCAGGACCCCTACTGAGCCAGTGATAGGAGGCTCACCCCTGGTTTTCAGGTGTGACAGTTCTTCCTCGAGATTCGAGGGCGTTGCGTGGAGGTTCTTAGTTGTCAGCTTGCCGGGCCAAGTGTTCACTTGGCATTTGGTACGTTTTACTACTTTAGACTATACTTTTGTTGGACTGGACTCTGTTATAGTTAGTTGTTTATTTCTGTTATATCTGTTGCCCTACTTTATTTACTATTTTTATATACACCACACCTATCCTTTAACCCTTCCAAGTCTTTGGGCTCGTGGGTGGCAGACCGAGATTTGAGTCACGTCGGTTACTTTCCGGTACTCTAATCTCGGGTCGTTACAGTAGAGTTGGCATGAGGCTCGAGATAGGCTGCGGTGTCCGAGCAAGGTTTGGCTTGAGATGTGGTATTGGTCTATGGAGGGTCAACGGATGGCCTATTGTGATTTGGATTGCCCCTGTCGGGCCGGTGGAGGTTCCCCATTGACGAGTATCTGGTGACTAGTGGATGGTCTTTCACAGACAGAAGATGTTAATTGTTGGGGCTCAAGAATGACGTGAGCCGTATGCCAGCGAGGCCTTGGATGGCCGATTATGAGGTGTGTCTTTTCTCAGATTGGATCTGGGGTTTGCTAGAAGTTTATCTTCTGGCAAAGTTGGTCTTGTACTGCCATGGGTGTTCAGTTTGCCGGGTGTGAGCTGGTGGAAGTTCAGTGATGGTTGCCCCTGGTGCAGGGCATGAGTTCTGTCAGTTGGTTGTGAAGCTGACATTTGGTCGATCCGCCGGGTGTGATCGCGGATCGGTGGATTGGTTCTTGTGATGAGGGTTGCATTTTCTCGGTAAGCGAGATGGTGCCTGACCTTGCTGGACGATGCCGTCGTCACGGAAGAGCTCCTGTGCGCCCAGTTTCTGCCCAGTAGAATCCGAACTATGTATACTTGGTTAATGAACGAATAAATCAGTTTGTCAGTGTGATCTTTCCTGTGATTTCACCACTTTCATATTGTCATCTCTCTTTTTTTCTGTCACTTCCCTGATAATCTCAAATAGTCTCTATCATTTTTTTGGCTGATGGCAAAGGGGGAGAGATTTTTATGGCAAGGGATGGCTGGCAAGGGGACAAGATAGCTCTGTCAGTTTGACAGTTTGTTTGTCTATCTATTTTTCTACCTAGTATATAACATCATTGACTAAGGGGTAGAGTCGTCTGTTTCAGCAACCTGTCTGTCTACAACCCAGTATCTAGTCATTTGTGGGGAAGAGAAAGGTAGGGTAGAGAAAGCTGAAATTTGTCTCCTATTGCATTTAACTGTGACCACTGCATATTCTGACTAATAATGTAGAAAGCGTTGCCATCAAAGTGTAGCAGTGTTGCCATCATCAAAAAGGGGGAGAATGTTATGTCTCCTCTGGATATGATGTCTAGTTTTGATGTTGGCAACATTGTGAATGGCCTTAACTTTGATATTGGTAACACTGTGATGATTTGAAGTCTCTACTTAAGTTAGAATAAGTTCCTGTCCATTATCAAGTCGATGCATACTCATGCTGCTGTATTATCAGGTCAACGCATACTCATGCTGCTGCATTATAAGGTCGATACATCTTCTATCAGCGTAGAATATCAGGTCGATGCATATTCAAACATTTAGAAAGATAGGTAGATGCACATATGCATTTTGTCTAGAAGGTCGATGCGGCTGTATAAGTCATGCGCTATGAGGTCGATGCACCTTGTACATAGGTCGATGTAGCTAGGCACTATATGCTAGTTGATGTATCATCAGGTCGATGCACACCATAGACTAGTCGATGCAATTGAGCCAGCGTTTGTGGCATAAGGTCAGTGCGGTAAAGGCTATTCTTCTTAAGGACTATGCAGCTTGTGCATCTACTTTGATGTCAGGTTGGTACAGTAAGGTCTTGCGTCGATGCATTAAGCATCTCCTTATGTATCACCAGGACAGGTCAATGCACCATCAATTCAGATATAGTCCTTCTATCTGAATAAGGTCTACCTGTGCAATATACAGGTCGATGCTCTTTTGGCATACTACTATATTCTTTTCTTCTCGTTAGTAAGGCAGGTCGAGGCACTTTGATTATGTATCGATGCATGGGCATATCTTTACACACCCATTTACATGATTTGCCTGTCTTATGAAACATTTGTGGCTGCATTCTATAAATACCTATTATTTGCTTCATGAGCCACCTGATGATGAGATTAATGAATCTCTACCTTTGTTTTGACAGGAAAGATAAGGTCATCAATGAATAACCCAGATTCATGCTCGATCACCTTAGATGCATAAAGGGCAACTTAATTGATTAACTGGAGGCAGCATTTTCGATTGTCACGTGGGTTGAAAGTGAAATTGATTGAGGCACGTGATCCAAGGTGACTTCCCAGTACCTTGGAGATCTCTAATGAAATATCCTCCACGTGGCTAAAACTTAAAGGATCTTCAACTCAGCACTTGACACGTGGGCTCTCGATGGGCACTTTTCAGAAGAAACCTTGGGGGCGGGAGCATTTCTTCCACACGCCTAAATCAAATTTCGTGGGGACCACAAGAACTCCTTTTCGTGAGGATAAATAGAGGCCAGAGCTCGAGCAGAAGGGATCAGAGGAGACGAATAGAACCCTGCATTTGAATCTCTGAGAAGAAAATCTGAGAGAGTAGCTTATTGTAGAAGAGAGAGAGAGTGAGAGAAAATAGAGTATCAGAAGAAGGTGAAGAAGGCTGAGAGAAAAGAGAGGGAGAGAAGAAGCTGTGCTAGTCTCGACTTCTGGATCAGATCCAGAGGGCTCCCCCCAAGAATACTATTTGTTTGTTTGTTTATTTCATGTAAACAATGACGTTACTGGGATTTTCCACTCTTACCTTTGGCCCCACGATCGTCGCCGGCCATGCTGAGCATGGGTACCTGGCGGTGCCCACTGTCTTCGGCTCATTCCCTCCAGTGGTAGGCTTCCCCAACTTTCTACTATTAGCCTTCACTGACCTGCTACATATCGAGTCCTCGGAACTCGCCAGGGAGAAGACTATGAAAGCGGTCGAGGCCCCGAAGGCTCGACGCTATGCAGGCCCACTCAGGGGCCCAGTCCAAGTCGCTAGTTGCATGGTGCACCATATTACTCACGGGACTCGCCCCATCCCTGCCAAGAACTCCGGGAGACACCAACATAGGAGCTTTCGGAAGAATGCTACTGCTGTTATCGGGCGTCTCTCCATGTCAGGAAAATCTGTACTGATCGGGGGAGTTCACGTCTTCCTGGATGGACGCGATGCCCGAGTGATTCCAGATCGGGTGATCCCCGCTGTACCCACCTACAACTCCTAGCAGGTCCTCTCCAGAAGGAGAGCCGAGAAAGAAGAAGTTGGCCATCATGGCCGAAGGGAGCTGGCCCCCAGGCCGAAGATATTTAAGCAATTTTGGGTCCCTAAGAAGATCCAGCCCACCCGCCAGGGTGCACCAGTCTGCCACCGCCCCGAACGTGCTGGAGTGGAGAAGAAGAATGAGAGGGGTTTAGCCCCAAGAAAGGGAGAGACAGTTGTGGATCTCCCATGCCGTGCAAGCTTTAGGACCTGCGCCAGACAAGCCAACATCCCCACAGTGGGAAGAAGATTTTAGCAACCTGCCGGAAGGGCTCGGCTCGCTTACACTCCTCCGGTGGGAGGACGACAACTATCCCTAGTCCTACATCAAGGCCGGGGGTGAGAAGAGATGACCAATATGGTCAGAATTTATTTTAGGGGTCTAGGCAACCCCTTGCTGGGCCAACAACGGCTACTGCAAGTAGCCGTGGCTGAAGAAGAGCACTGCCCATCAACGGCAATAGAAGAAGAAGAAAGAAGAATGACGTCATCAGTCGATGATAATGGATATGATGATGGCTTCGATGTTGAAGCCGATGAAGCTACTCCCCGCCAGGAGGAAAGAAAAAGAGTCTCCGTGTTTGAGAGACTCACCTTCCCGGAGCATGCAAAGAGGAGGGTTCACAGACGAAGGAAAAATTTGTAGATTTTGACCTGCAATATGGCTGGGATGTCCGGTCGATATGGAAGACTGCTTGAGGAGCCTTAGGAGCTGGCTCGATTGGCCGAGAGGCCAGGGCTGAATACTCAAAGGGCGGAAGCCACAAGAGAAATGTTGGCAACGGCTGAGGGAAAGTAAATCCTAGCCCCCCACCAACAATACGATGAAGCCATTGTTCTGACTGCCAATGTAGTAACGACAAAAGAAGATGTCTTGTTCGACATCCTGCCCGAAGGAGCACCAGGGGAAACAATAGAAGCTGTCCCCAACACTGCAACTATGGACCTATCGGTGCTGATGTTACTTCAGAAATATCGACAAGAGATAGAATTCCTGAAAAAGTAGCTAGTGGAGAAGATAGAGCAAACCTCAGCTTCCAAGTAGCCAGAGATCCAGGCCGAATCATCACGGGGAGCCGTCATCTAGAGCGACTTCCCACCACTTTATACCCTACCCCAGCTGGTAGAGCCAATCTTGGGGACAACTCAGCAATGCCCATCACAGTCACTGATGTCACCGGTGCTGCCACTGGTGCACCAGATGCCTCCATTGTTGCGTCCTCCTCCGTAGGCGACACCTTGGTCACCCCCTATCTATAGCCGGCGCACTTCTATCCAGAGCCGGTTGATCCAATCGTCATGATTAAGATGATGGTGGAGAGGATGATCGAGCTGAAGCTTGCTGAACAAAGTGAAGGTGATTATGTCGCATTTGACGCATATACCCAGGGATTGATTCCCCATGTTTTCTCCTTCATATCAAGGCGAATGGGGGGAGGAATTGAGTTCGCAGGGAGTTATAGTTCCATCAAACCTAGCAGAAGGGGGCCATATGGGTGGACGTCAAGCCTAGAGCTGGGCAACCAGAGGGCTGGCTGCCCAGGTCCATTGGACGGCTAGGAGTCTGGCCGCCTAGGCTACAGGTGACCAGAGGTCTAGCCACCCTTCTCTCTGTGACCCAGTCTGACTGGGCTGCCAAAGGAGTGGCCACCCATGTCTGCTGGGTGGCCAGACTGATGGCCGCCCAGACACCCAGTTGACTGGGTGGCCAGGTTGATGGCCGACCAGGCTAGGGATTGGCCCAGGGTGGGTGGCCAGGGATCTGGCCACCGAGTCCTCTAGGTAGCCTGGTGTTTGGCCGCCCAGGCCCATTGTGCCCGATGTGCTGTGCTTCATCATTTCATGTCCTGAGACATTCATGTTTGACGTGGTTTCATGGAATAGGTGCCCGCGTGATTTTGTATGATTCACAATTTTTGTGTGATTATTAAGGGCCATCCCTATGTGACTTATGTGTTGTATGCGGTCTTTTCCCCACATAGTTAAGTAATAGCAGAAGACCATTCCCACGTGGGTATTACAAGGTCGGCATTTGCTAGTTTTCGTTATCGGCCTTAGGTGGTTTACTAGTACCGGGCTGTATTGCATCGTAGTTTTAGGTATGTGTGGGCTATACCTTCTTCAGAGTAGTACTCTGCTAGCGTAGCTTACTGAGTGTCGTGCACGTATTGATTGTGAGGCCGAGAGTGTTACTCATTGAGTGTCGACACATTTTGATAGCGTGATCGAGAGCTATTCCTAAGAGACGATTGGGTTGGTAGCCCTGGGACCCCTCTTTATTGTGCCGAGAGTCTGAGTCAAGGGGAAGTACTAGCTCTAGGACCTTGATGGGCGCAGACCGTCTGTGTGTGCACACATGATTGGGGGTAGAGGACCAGTATTGACGAGTACTATCCCAACTTGTCCTGTCGTTATGGTGACTTAGCCTCACTCCTTGAGGGAGGTGGGCAGGCATAACTTGGTGGGTAGTGTAAGACGTCGTGGGACACATCTGACCTAGTTCCCTTGCTTCACTCTTAGAGAGAGGTGGGCAGGCCAGGGATAGTAGGTGTGGTGTAAGACGTCACTAGACGCATCCAGCTGATACTAGCGAGTGGGTACTTCAGTCACCAATGAATTTAGTTTCCTAACTATGAGTCATGGTTCTCCTGGAGTAGCAGTAGTGCATTCTGACCGGGTGACTCTAGCATGACTTCTCGACTGTGAGGTCGAGGCTTTCCCGATAGCATTGTCATGGCTCTCCTAATAGCTGAGATAGTGTGTTACGGTGACGTGGCTTTCATAGTGGCTTCCATCCTTGAGGATAGTTCGTACGATAGAGATATCATAGGATTTCTCAGCAGTGTGACCGTGACTTTACTTTAGATCGGCGGTTCTGACTCGAGGTCGTGGCTTTCCCTGTAAGGGTAGGAGTAGCGTAGAGACTCCATAATTCTGCCATTTGTTGTTATTATTGTTCTAGCCACCACCGTCGATATTATTATTTTAGCTATTTTGCTGCTACTACTGTTCTTATTATTGTTGTTATTATCGTTGTTGTTATTGTTGTTACTGCTTACCACCATTGTTGTGGTGGGGATCCACTGAACCCCTACTGAGCCAATGACATGAGATTTACTCCCTACTTTTTCAGGTGCAGTACTTCTCCTCGAGGTTGTGCGATGTCGTTGGAGGGTCTTTAGTAGCCAGCTTGTCAGTGCTGGGATATGTCCTGTAGTAATATATATAGTTTTCTTATTGACTGTACTTGTGGATTGGACTATGTAATTAAGTTATTTAGTTGTAAAATGTTAATTTTATCTCTACCTATTAATTAATTAATTTAGTGATTTATTTCTGCTGCACCAATTTTGGTCCTGTCAGGACACGCTCACCCACCTCGAGCCAATCAAGCGGAGTCCGACAAGGTCGCCCGTACAACGCCTCATAAGGAGCCATACCAATGCTTGAATGATAGCTGTTGTTGTAGGCAAACTCCACTAACGGTAGATGGTGGGTCCAACTCTCTTGCCACTCCAGACAACACGACCTCAACATGTCCTCCAAAGTCTGGATGGTCCTCTCAGACTGACCGTCCAACTGAGGATGATAGGCGAAGCTGAATGTCAACTCCATGCCTAGAGCTCTCTGAAAACTCCTCCAGAATCCCGAAGTGAAGCGCAGATCATAATCGGACAAATGGAGATGGGGACTCCATGCAGCGGAACGATCCGCTCCACATACAATCGGGCCAACTCATGCACACTCCAACTGACTTTGATCGGTAATAATCGGGCCTTCTTCATCAGTCTATCCACTAGTAACCAAATACTGTCATGCCCACTGGATGTTCTCGGCAACCCAATCACAAAACCAGTGGTCACGTGGTCCCATTTCCACGCAGGAATCTCCAAGGGTTGAAGTGTACCTCCTGGTCGCTGGTGCTCAGCTTTCACCTGCTGACAGGTCAAACACCTGGCCACGAACTCCGCAACATCTCTATTCATCCCTGGCCACCAAAACTGCCTCTTCAGGTTCTGGTACATCTTAGCCGATCCAGGGTGCACGGCATACCGGCTCCCATGGGCCTCCCGTAATATCATACGCCTCACCTGCTCCTCGACTGGGATGTACAACCTACCCCTGAATCTCACAGCTCTATCTTCACCAAACTCCACCTCGACGATCGATAGAATACAAGGTAGCTCAGGGTCCGCATGCTAAGCCTCTATCACCTGTCGACGAACAGCTGGCGTGACTGTCAAACTCGCAAGAACAGCCAAACCCTGATCTTGAGGGATCTTGAGCCTGAATGTCATGGCCAGCACCTACTCCCAAAGCCTCCACTTCTGCAACAACATCCGACTGACCATCACTCTCTTGCTCAAAGCATCAGCCACGACATTCATCCTGCCAGGCTGATAAGACAGAGTAAAATCATAATCTTTCATATACTCTATCCACCTCCTCTGCCTGAGGTTAAGATCCTTCTGGGTAAACACATACCTCAAACTCTGATGGTCAGTGAAAAGCTCAAACTTCTCACCGTACAGATAGTGCCTCCAGATTTTTAGGGTGAAAATCACTGCCGCCAGCTCAAGATCATGAGTAGGGTAGTTCACTGCATGTGGCTTCAACTGTCGATATGCATACGCCACAACTCTCCCATGTTCCATTAGCACAGCGCCCAAACCTACCCCAGAAGCATCCGTACACACCCCGAAACCTCCCGATCCCAAAGGCAGCACCAATACCGGAGCGGTGGTGAGCAGTCTCTTCAGCTCCATAAAGATCCGCTCACACTTCTCCGTCCAGACAAATAGCACATCCTTCCGCGTAAGTCTGGTCATCGGGGCCGCAATACGAGCGAGATGTTGGATGAACCTCCTATAATAGCCTGCAAGCCCCAAAAGCTTTGAATCTTCGTGACAGTACTCGGCCTCAGCCACTACACCACTGCCTCGACCTTGGCCGGGTCCATGGAAACACCATCACCAGAAATCACGTGCCCCAAAAAGTGCACCTCTCGAAGCCAAAACTCGCACTTGCTGATTTTAGCATACAACTAGTGATCACGTAGGGTCTGCAATGCAATCCTCAAAGGATGCACATGCTCCACAGCAGACTGCGAATACACGAAAATGTCATCCATGAACACGACCACAAACTGGTCCAAATACAGACGAAACATCCTATGCATCAAATCCATGAACGCCGCGGGGGCTTTGGTGAGCCCAAACGGCATCACCAGGAACTCATAATGCTCATACCTCGAGCGAAACGCAGTCTTCTCAACGTCAGACTCTCGAATCTGGGGCATACCCCAGACAAAAACACAAAAAGACAGACCGATGACTGGCACTCTACGCATGGTCTCCCAAACCACAAGAACCACTAGCGGATGGCTACGATGGCTCACCTGCAAGAAGGAAGGGTGAGTCATAGCCAGACTCAGTAGGGGTCACGCAGATCCCTACACCGCACTAAACAAGCAAGTAGGTAATTAAAATACAGTTAGAGCATGCATTTAGACAATTAAACATGCAGATGCACTAATTCAACATGCTACTAGACTAGAACGGAAATGTCTATCTAGGCAAGTAAATCGGCTAACAAGATGCCAACATAAATAAATAAATAATAGGAGCAGCAGCTAGCAATAGGAACTAGCGATAAAACTAAATCTACCAACAGAATAAACTCAATCATTCCAGTGACAGGAGAAAGAACATGGAAAGTTCCACCAAAAGAGAGAGACAGTATGCATCCTCTAACGGCTTACACCACATCTCAGGCAACTCGCGAGTCTGGGCCATGAAAAACGAGAGGCATAGCTGAACCGTACCAACCGAGAACTAGTCAGAGTGACACTCGTCAGCGTCAGCTCTCGCCTCTGACCACGTGTGTACACATGACCCCTGCCTAGAGCCAAACCTCCAGCTAGATGTCCCCCCCCCCGTAGAGCGCTACGGTACAACCGAGGACCCACGGTACTAGCTTAAAACCATTTGATGGGACTGCCCCTCCATCTCTCCCGGGTGGGTCGACGATCCGTGAAGTCTAGGGCTATATCAAATGGTTCCATCACATGGAAAGTCCAAGCACTCCATTAGGATTCTAGGAGTAAGCCATTAATCATAAAATAACATGAATATAACATGGACGTAACATGGAATGCATTAAATGAGAATTAAACATGCTTTTCCAAAATTTCCAGAACAATAGAGTGTAACGGACCAAGGTCGAGGCGTTATGTGACCATAACGTGCCTCCCCCAGGCCGTTATGCTCACCTGTGCAAATACCAAAACTCAGACATGCATACTATAACGCGCCATCACTAGGGCGTTATGCTCAGTATGGCACGCTTCCACCTGCACATTATATTCACCCGAACAATCATCAAAACCACACGAAACATAATGTGCCAAGACTGGTGCGTTATGAGACTATAACGCACCTGGCTCGGTCCGTTAAAGTCACCCGAATGCATGAAATCCAGAAAAATCCACAGTTTTAACACACCACATAACGCACTAGGAGAAGGGTGTTATGATGGTCACGACGGATAGAACCTAGTCCATCATGCCAAATGACCTACAGACCTATAGAAACGACGGTCACATAACGGTCCAAGGGTGGTCTATTATGATGAACATAACGTACCACCAAGGGTCCGTTATGTGTATAACGGCCTCTAGAAGGTGCGTTATACCAGCTGAAAAATGAGAGGGACGAGTCCGAAACTGAACTCCCCTCCGGACAAGCCGGATCGATGCAAAACAAAGGAAAAGGGGTAGGAGAAGATAAATAATATTTTTTTACAACTACGGCAAGCATCAAAATGTAAGTACAACGGCCTTAATGAATTTTACAAGCATTGTAGCCTAAAAATCCCAAAATGCACGTTGCATAGAAAATGATGAAAATGCCTACGCATGGACGTGCATGTGGTACCAAAATGATCCTAGCAAACCAAGGAGTCCATCCCCCTACCTCGATCGTGACGATGACCTCGGAAAATGTGCATGTAGAAGATGGAACGCCAGCACGCCTCTCAACCCGTCCAGCCTCCACGTCCCATGAATCGTACGAAGGAGGGTACCACCGCGATCCTCGCGATGAGCCCATCCCAACGACACCTTTTGCGCCTCAATCCTGGGTCGGCACGGCCCAGAACGAGCAAAAAGGGGGGAGTAGGAGAGAGAACATGAGAGAGAGGGGGAGAGAAACGAGGGAGAGAGAGAGAAATGAGTGGGGAGAGAGAGGCTATAACCGTAACGATTTTCGGTGGGGTGCCGATGGTGACCGACAGGCTCAGGGCCCCCTCGGGATAAGTTGCCTGGCCGTTGAACCCACAGCGGGGGATTTGAATCGGGCGGAGTCTAGATGGATTCTCACCCATCTTGAGGAAACAAGCATAAGAAAGTACATCAGGGGCACTACCATTGTCAACTAAGATCCTATCTACATTACAATGGTTTATTGTATCCGATACAACTAGGGCATCACCGTGCGGGGTTGTTAACCCTTCCAGGTCTTGGTCAGAAAATACCAAGGCCTACTGTTCGCTCGCCTGCGGGGCTTTGGGGGGCTCGGAGGCTAGACTCTCCCGCTCGGTGTGACACTTCCTCAGCTGCTGTCTCCAGCTGATGCTGCACCGCCAGCAATGACATTGATGTGGACTCCTCGGGGGATATTATCTATCTCCTCGGGTGTCACGGCATCCTTCTTATGCTCAGACACGTACCGGGATAAGTGCCCCTGGAGGACGAGGCGCTCAATCTCATCCTGGAGTTGATGACAATCGCCGGTGTGGTGTCCGTGGTTACTATGGAACAGACAATGCTTGTGGCAGTTGCAGTGTTTTGCCTTCATAGGCTCGGGTTGGCAGAGAAGGCCCGAGCCCTTAATGCCTTCATAAATTTCATAGACGGGGGCGGTTAGGGGAGTGTACCGCTCATACCTCCGAGAGGGCTCTTTATGGTCCCCGTCCTGGTTCTGCCTTTTTCCTTGTCCGGAGCCTTGCTCGGACTATTGCTTCTTGTCCCCCTCCCGACCTGAGCCCATCGTGCTGCGGTAGGCACTGAGGACTTCCTCGCACTCTGCGTGACGGAGGGCCAGGGTCACTAGCTCGTCGAGGGAAGTAGGGGGATGAAGGACCAACTCACACCGGAGGTTCTCATCGCGGGTGCCCTCGGTCAGTGCGGTGATGGCTGAGGCAATATAGAGGCAGGGGATACGGAGGGCCTCTGAATTAAATCGGTTAATATAGGCCCGGAAACTCTCCCCTTGTTCCTGTTTGAGGGACAATAGTCCTGCTACTAATCGGGGAGGACCGCTGCTGGTGAAGCTTTCCTTGAATACTCACCCAAACTACCGGAAGTCGCGGATGCTACCGGGGGCGAGGGCTCGGAACCAAGCCTGGGTGCCCTGGACCAAGGTGGTTGTGAACGCTCAGCACTTGATGGCATCGGTTGCCCCGTGAAGGGTCATGAGGGCATCGAAGCTATCATAGTGGTCGGTCGAGTCTCCCTGGTCATCATATGACTTGAAGGTCAGGAGCGAGATCTTGGGAGAGATCTCGGTGTTCAAGACATGGTCGGAGAATGGCGATTGCTCCTCGTCCTCCATGATAGAGGTCTTTTGTATGGCGCGGAGGGCGCGCTCTTACTCTGCAAAATGTCTCTCAAAGTCTCGTAGCCGGAGGGACAACTCCGGTTGTCATTGGGCCAAGGGGCTGTGGGGGCATCCCTATGGGCTACACAGGCGCCCCTCGAGGGCCTCGGTCTCCGGGAGCTGTCGAAGCGCTCCAGACTTCTCCCTCCTCGGCGTGGAGGAGGTTTCTTGCTCCGGGGGAGGAGCATGCGACGGTCCTCTTGATCGATTACGGATTAGTTGCCGCCCCCGAAGGGTGAAACGGCCTCCTGCGGTTGGCAAGGAAGCATCTCCACGGGGGGGCCCATCCAGTAATAAGAAGTGCCCATCTCCATGTTATTTTGGAAGCGGAACAAGACAATGAAGGCAGACTAGTAGAAGGTACACTCACCATTTGTTCAAAGTCTGCATATGTCTTATTTGATATTGGAGCATCACATTCCTTTATTTCAAAAAAGTTCACCAACCCACTACCTAATGAACCGGAGTGGATAGATTTAGTCATTGAAACTCCTCTTGGCAAAGAATCAACTATTTCACATCATTATCTAGATTGTGAAGTATTAGAACCCGTCCAAGATCATCTACATCTAGTCTTTAACTTTTCTTAAGTCATTATTGTACTTTTTCTCTTTATTGAGTCTAGTCATCAATAGAATAGCACTATGAGTCAAGTGAATTATGCAATGATAGTTGTACTTTGGGATTCTTAAAGAATAAATTAGAGTTTGGTTATTATCTCTCTATGAGCACTCGGTCTCTATGTCAAATTTCTCTCGCTCTGATTGACATGATTCATAGAAACTTGTCACACACTCCAGGTTCCTTCCACGCTCGAGGCATGACAGTGTACCACCATAATAAAATCATCGTGGTAGAGGTCCAAAGGTGCAAGCCACAATGGTCATACCTGAAATAGCCATGCCCGTTGGGTCAGGCCTAAGACTTCCAAGACTGGAGGGGAGGTATCGACAAGAGTTGGTCTCTGTTTTGTGGGCGACACAGGTGTAGCTGATCTCTCTACAAGTGAGACAAGACATGAAAATTCTTAGCATTTCACTAGCACCAATAATCAGGATGAATACTTCACAGTGATAAAAACCATACCAATCTCTACAAGTGCCTCCTCCTCAGTCGTGACAGTGTCAACCTCTGTAGTAGGCTCCATGGAAGGAGAGACAGCTAAAAGAAGACACCAACATATAGAGTGTTAGTAATGTCACAGAGAAAGGAAGCCTCGTCGGGCGAATGGCATAAGCTCCTAATTCGACAACAATATACTTGGAGCTGCGGGCTCAGTAGAGGCTGTCACCGGGACAGCGGTGTCCCGCTCCACCGAAGGTGCCTGGGGTGATCCCGCCGCCATGTCAACCCTCGCAGGCTAGGGGAAACGCCTCTCCTCCAGGTGATCATCAGCTGTTCAAGGTAGAGGTATCATACAATGTCAATATGCATGAACATATGAAAAGGGAGGAAAGTACAAAATATTTTGTGCATACCTGAAGCCTACATCCTGCTGGACTCTGCGGCATCGACAGTACCTGTAGAAGGCCCCAGAACCGGGGGTGGTGCCACCTTATCAGGCACCCTCATCCTATGGCCCATAGCCCCCAAACCTCCTTCATAATCTAGCAAGTCAACAAAAGGCCCTGACTCAATGAGCGTGGAGAGCTCGTCTAGGGAGGAGGTCGCTCAGGCCGCTCCACAGTAAACGATAAAATAAATCAAGGGGCTCACAATTCAATGTATGAAGACGGGCTAGTCCTAAATTACTTGGGCTCACCCCTATTTCTCCTTCTACAAAAGAGCTCGATGAGGAAGAAGAAGAACCCACACTAGCGGAGGTGCTGGAAGTCCTTATACTCGAGAAGGTAATAGAACTTCCCCCGCTTGAGGAATCTGATGATGGAGAGGTCCCCTTATTGTTAGGGGATTCACCCCCTTCTTAGACGACGGGGAGAGTGGGCTGGACCCAGGAGCCTTTGCAATAGGCAATGCTATATTAGCCAAAGCATATACTTTCTCAAGTGCTAAAAGAGAGGAAAAATAAGGGTGAAGTATGAAAAACACTTACCCAAGTTCTGAGCAGTAGCAGTCCCCCATATGTCAAGTGTAGGAGAATCACCAGTCACAGGCGTGTAATCATCGGCAAGAGGATCTAGTCCCTCAATGTCCACACTGATATCAGGAGTGGACTCGTCGACCTCCAGTCCTGCCTTGGCAAAGACGTTGCCGGGACGGGGAGAAAAGCTCGTAGCAACCCGAGCCTCACGAGGAGCTTCATTCAAAAGAGAGGGGAAGAAAGCATCAGGCGACAACATTGCAAAGACATGTTATAGTGTTGGCTTGAAGTAAAATTCCCATTACTTACTGGAGACGTCTACCAGAGTAGGAGATTCCTCCCCAGAACGCGGGGGGACGACAGGTCATGGGTCACCCTCTGGGCTGTCAGCCCTCGATCTTTTCCCAGAAGCATGCTCTCATAGAGAAGTACTTCCCCCGGGTTGCTGGTCTAGTCTGCTTCCTACCCCGCCTATCGCTGCAGGAGGGGATCAGGCTATGGTGGAGGGCTCCCTAGTTGTTAAGGAGTCGTTGCCTTTTCTGACCCCAGTGATTGATGCCACAAGTGTGGGAGGGTTTGTCCCAGGTTAGGGTTAGAAGTGTTATCAGGTTTTCCACCTTATTTATCATGGAATGTTTCACATGCATTTCGCACTTTCCCTTTGTTCTTTTAGGCATTGTGCAAGCTCTACTGATGTGCTAATGGAGACATGTGACTCCTCTTTGATCTTGGAGGCCGAGTGGCCTACTTCCGCTCCACCATCGGAGCCATTGGTGGATGGGAGTGTGGGTGCCTCCTTGCTTCAACAAGCATGAGTATACCTCCGGAGTAACCCCCTCCTTACTTCAGAGGACCTGAGGTAGCACCTAATAGAGTGCACACATGGGTACCACATCCTCGGCTTCCCGCATGAGCCTTGGATGTCCAGGCTAGCCGGGCTATGGGCAGAGTACCTGCCACTTCTTTAAGCACAAGAGCAGAGGTCTCGGAGGCTGGCAGCCATCCAAGAGCAGCAGGAGCGACTGGATTAGCTTGTGATAGTTGTAGCCTAGTAGAAGGGTCACACCGAGGCGACTGAGTCACTCTTCTGAGATCGGGTTGTTCAGCTAGAGGAGGCTGAGAGTAGGATCGAGGCCTTAAGGAATGCCTTGGAGGAGCAGCAATCAGCCCTAGAGCCTGCTAGGGCTGAGTGGCGAGAGGCTAGGAGCACGGTCGAGGCCAATACTCAGCTCTTGTCCAATCTAGAGGAGGAGCTCACAGCTGCTCTATCTCGTTTGTCGGCGATGGAGGGGAGTGAGTCGTGATTTGATCATATCTCCTCCCTTTTTTTGTTATGTTATATGCCCAGGTTATGTATATTTTGTTACCCCAAGGGCATGTCTTGGGGTCCTTTCATAGAGTATGAATGACAAAATACTAGACTTCTTTGGTCATTCTCTTGTGTCGTCCCATCTTTTCATTTTTGTGGAACAATGCTGGGTGCACAAGCCACTAACCAAGGACTACTAGTCGTGGTTGATTCTTCTACTACATGTTAATGTTGGTGACAGGGAACTGGATATCTGAATTTTGGTACTAGAATTGGGGACTGGGCAATGACTGGTGGAGGTTGGACACTGGGTGCCCTGAGGCCTGAACACAGGCTACTTGAGGCTATTTGCTGGGAATTGGGGGTTGAGTGCTGAGGGTTTGCCCAAATAAGATATGTTCACTGGAGCTGATTTGAGGGTGAGGGGCTGGGAGATTATATGCATAGATTCAATAGTTCGGGGAGCTGGTGGCTGGAGGCTGATCCCTCAGGGGGTGTCGGCCTATGTTATTGGGGACTGGGGCCAACCCGTAAAGATGTGACGGCCTGTATTGTCGGGGTTGCTGGTTGATTTAAAGTATGTCAGTTATATGCTGAGTACTGGCGAACTGGCTACTGGTATATTGTTAGCTAAAAATGTAATTCACATTGGTCTGGGGAACTGGGGAATGAGACTGGTCAGTTGAGTGCCATGGTGACATGGCCAAGGACTTGGGCTAGAACTGGAACTGCTGCTGGAACTAGAACTAGAGCTGGAATTGGAACTGGCTGACTAACTACTGATATGTAGTAGCCGGAAGACTGGGATTGGAACTAGAATTGGAGCTGGAACTGTTGCTGGAACTGAAGCTTGAACTCGAACTGGCCGACTAACTACTGACGTGTAGTAGCTGAAATACTAGGACTGGAACTGGAATTAGAGCTGGAACTAGTGCTGAAACTAGAACTAGAGCGGGAACTGGAACTAGCCAGCTAACTACTAATGAGTAGTAGCATGAATACTTGGACTGGAACTAGAATTGGCGATGACCGACCCTCGGGGGTGCGATGGTCATCATCATTGTACAGTAATGTTGAGCTCTACCGTCGGTGAAAATGTCACGGTTTGACAGAAAACGGCAATCATTCTCGATGTAATTAATGTCAAGTTGACCGCTGGGATGTCAGGATCCCAACCCCACCAGTTTCATGTCGAATGTCCGTCATTTGGGACCGGTAGGAGTCTGGGAACCCCGGTGACTCGTTTTGGGTCGATTCGTCAGAATCGCCCCGATCTCGCATTTTAATGCGTTTCTATGGATGCATGTGGCATTTTTGACCTTCTGGGGTTGTTTCCTATCGATTGGATGTGTTTCCCCTATGCTACGATGTGCATGCGGCGTGGAATGGGCCGATTCGGCCGTTCTACCATTTTACCTGCCGGATTGATTTAGCGGTCCTACCAGAGACCATTATAGGCTATAACGGTCTTACGACAGACAGTTATGGTTTGTTATTTTTCATCTTTCGAGGTCTTGGAGCATAACGAACCAGGCCTGGTCCGTTATTTGAGTATAACGCCCCTGTCTAGGCGCGTTATATTTAGGTTATTTTCGAGGCCTGCTGCTATTGTCAGCCCCTCGACGATCGTGTTACCTTGAAGATCGTGTCAGTCAGTTCGTTTAACGGATCGTTCCTTGTGCGTTATGATCAGATAATGCCCCGGTGCAGGTCCATCATGGTGTATTTGACCGATGTTTGACTGGGTATGGCAGTTGATATAACGTGCCTAATCTTGTGCGCCATGTGGCTATGATGGACTCAGCTTGGTCCGTTATATGCTTCTTGTCCGTATTAATATTTTGGGTCTGTTGGATATAACGCCCCTATCCTAGCGTGTTATATTAGTATAACGTGCCTATGGAGGTCCGTTATATTCCCCTTGGTTTGAGTTTTGGTCCGTTGGCCATAACGCCACTTTCCTGGTGCGTTATGCTAATATAGCACCCCTATCTTGGTGCGTTATATTGTCTATATTGGTGTTTTGGGTCTGTCTGCCATAAAACCCCTTCTGTGGTCCGTTATAGCAGGTAACACCCCTATGCTAGTGCGTTATAGTCCTGTTGTTGGCCGTGATGGTCCTTGTTTTATTCTGTGTTTGTCAGTCTTAGGTTGTGCTCTAGGGCGTGTCTGTCTGTTGGTGGTTGTCAGGATCGGTCAGTTTAGGTGACTGGGTGTGATCTTTTCCTTGACTACGAAAGTACCCTAATGACTCAATCTAGAACTGTCAGTGACCTTGTCTCTAGTTTCGTAGCGGCTATGCCTTTACTGCCGGGTTCGCCTAGCGGTTGAGTGATGGTTCGCTTTGCCTAGAGTTTTGCTTTCATCTACCGCTCCGATTTCTGTATGTCTTGGCTTGGCCTCAGGGTTTGCCCATTGACCCGTGGATGTCTTTTGATGTCCTATGAGGGCTGGGACAGTGATGAGGTAGCCAGGACTGCTTGCGCATCAAGTCTGTTTGTGTATGTGTCGTGTCGGGTTTCGGTCAACCGGGTGAGACTAGGGGTTGACAGGCGACCTTGTCAGTGTCTTGACGGTTCCGTGCAGTTCGAGACCGTGTTTCTAGATGTCTCGAGGAATTATTTTACTGTGACTTGCGTGTCTAGGTGCACTGAGGGTTCTCGGTGTCCCCTCAGGTCTTCGTGTGTCATTTTCTCAGAGCATCATTTTCCATGGCTTAGGATTAGACCGATTGGCAGCTTGTCCCGCTATGTGCAACAATCCTAACTCAGAGTCGTAGGACTCAGAGACCGTTCTAGTCGTGGGTCTAGTTGTCTTGTCCTGAGTCTGTTGGCAGTCTCCTGTGCTACCTTTGGTGCTTCAAAGTACGTGTTGCAGGGTATTCTTACCTGTATGTACTTGGACACTTGTGTTTTAGAGCCCGATATTGTGTAATACTACTTTAGAACACTGATAGATTAGCCTCCTCATCCCTCGTGATGGAGCCACTAGTCGTAGCCCAAGACCTTCAGTGTCTGCCCACCTGGGAAAGGTGGAGGGGTGTTTCCCGCTACATGATTTTTAAGCTAGTTCCGTGGGCTCCCGTGGTTACCGTTGCATCCTACGGGGGGAGAATACTAGCTAGAGGCCTGGCTCTTGGCAGGAGTCAGTGTGTACACACGTGGTCAGAGGCTTGGACTGACACTAACGAGTGTTACTCTGACTAGTACTTGGTTTGGTTCCCTTACGCCTCTCGCTTGTTGTGTTTGTCTGACTTGTGAGTTACTTGAGATGCAGTGTAAGTCGTCAGTGGACACATTTGGTCTCTCTCTTCTAGTTGGTCTCTTCTTTTTCCTATCTCTGGGGAAAGTTGTGGTTTTTCTTCTATTGGTGGATGCAATTCGGTAACTCTTCGCATTTCTTGTGTGTCGTGACCTCTTGAGTTAGCCCTCTCGTGGCTGTACTCGAGGTCAGTGTCTGTCGCCTGCACAACGTTCTGATCATGTACGGGGCTGTGTGCATGACGTTCTAGTCGTGTTGCCTGTTGTGTAGCGTCTGTCTAGATCTTCCCTAGGCATTATTTTTTTTTTGCAGGTCTTAGTTTGGAGCCTGGTGTCGTGTCGATAGTTCGGTAAGCTTCTGACTTTTCCTAATTAAGAGTTCGCCTTCTGTCCTTGCTTGGTGTAGTGTCTGCTGGGAGTAGTTTCGGAGGCCGAGGTTAGTTCGGAAGTCGAGCTCATCTGGTATGACTTCTTCCTTTTCCTATTAGCTCCCATTGCTCTTAGTTTGTTCCCTACTCCTGCTACCCTTTCCTTACAGCTTTGTAGTTTAGCTTTCCTGCTTTACTACTTTTATTGTTTACTTGCTGTTTTAGCGTGTTACTATGTGTTTTCCAGTGGGGATCCACTTGACCCCTATTGAGCCAGTGACACGAGGCTCACCCCTGCTTTTCAGGTGGTGGTCGTTCGTTCTGCTTCCACAGCTGTTGGTGATAGCATGCTCGTAGTGGCCAGCTGGTACCTTCATCGGGCTTCCCCTGACTTCTTGATACGTCTTTACTTTTCTGTCGATTGTACTTGGCACATGTTGTCTTTCCTTTGGACTTGACTATGGGCTATAATTGTTAAATTTAAACTGTTACTTAAAAAGTAATTTTATTTTTGCTACTTTAGCAACCCGATCTAATGAAATTTAATTACTTACTGTTATATCTGTCAGTTCAATGTACTACACGACAGTCCTTTTATCCCTTTAGGAGCTTTACCGCTCTTGGGAGGTCTCGCAGGTTCCAAATGGTATCAGGTGTATTCGATAGTCCTATCGGATATATCTGGTATCTGGGATCCGGGTCATCACAGGGCTTGCTCCTCTACTACCCTTTGTTCCACCAAGATTCACCCGAATACACACACAAAAAAAGAGACATTTCACTTTGGTTCAGGTCCTTCCCCTGGCCAGAGATTTAAAGAAGAGACCATTCACTTTGATTCGGATCCTTCCCCCCGCCAGAGAATTAAAGAAGATAGAATTAAAGAAGAGTCATTTTACTTTGGTTCGGATCCTTTTCCCAACCAGAGAATTAAAGAAGAGACATTTCACTTTGGCTTGGATCCTTCCCCTGTCCAGAGAATTAAAGAAGAGAGAATTAAAGAAGAGACCTTTCACTTTGGTTCAGATTCTTTCCCGGCCAGAGAATTAAAGAAGAGAGAATTAAAGAATAGACCCTTTCACTTTGGATCGGATCCTTCTCCGGCCAGAGAATTAAAGAAGAAACCTTTCACTTTGGTTCAGATCCTCCTCCAGCCAGGGAATCAAAGAATAGAGGATTTAGGAAGAGACCCTTTCACTTTGGTTCGGACCTTTTCCCCGACCAGAGAATAGAAGAAAGGACCTTTCCACTTCGGCTTGGACATTCCATCCCTGTCAGAAAACACAAAAGGGACCACCTTGCAGTCGACATTATGACCTTCCGTCTAAGCTGACGAACATCCCACCTTGGCCGGAGTCACCGTCCGAATAAAAGACCGCCTTTGGCCGACACCAACTCTTTGTCCCGCCAAGGCCCACCATTACGCATTAAACCCCTTTCTCCCTTACTGCAAAAGTGCCTGCTAAGCCCAACAAAATAAAACAATAACCAAAAAATAAAATAAGTAAATAAAAAAATAAAAAAAAACACACACACACACACAAAGAAAGAAAGCAAGCCAAAAAAAAGAAAAAAATAAATAACAATGAAAGCATAACAAATAAAAAAAGAGAAGAGATAAACAAAAGTCTTGCATGGTTCTTGATTTTTGAGTGCATACTTTTGCATGCTTGCCAGTAGTATAGCATACCACATTTTCCTTGGATAGTCATAAGACCGTACGTCCTTGAATAAATAATGTTGCCCTAACTCTAGACACGTGTGTGCCATGTCACATACTAAAGGGGGAAGAAATCGATTCTGGTAAGTGCATACGTCAAGGGGAAGAGTCATGGCTAAATTGGTAAGCCCAACTCACAAAATAAACCCGAGGCAACACTCCTACACTTTGCACTTGATGTGTTCAATGGTCTTCAACCATAGGGATTTCCCGACTTTCTTCTTAGCACTCTATGGATGCTTGAATACCTGCACTCGCATGAAAGGTAATCGTGAGGAAAAAGTTAATGTGGACTCAAATGCACCTAAGATGACCTAAGGGACTCAAATGCACCCTAGACAACCTATGGCTCTGATACCAAAAATTGATGTGGGACGCTTTGCAAGCTAGTGCTTTAGGTGAAGACACGACAAAATGGACAACTAAGACCTACAATTGGTGATTGATAGAACGGCGTAGACTCAACACCTAGGGTTCCCAAGATGGAAGTATGCCAAAGAAACAAGCAACCACAAGCTCACAAGCGCCCCAAGGAGTGAAGTGCGCCGATCCGCACGGTTGAGAAATCGACAGGGTCTAGGGTGGTCGACTCCACACTCGCGACTTGGATGATTCGCGGGATGGTCTCGCTCTCTCACCGTGGCAGTGATGTATCAATATAGAGTTAGGCGCCTAATATCTCACAAGCAGCGACATCAAGAGCTATACTAAATGAGCAAGTAACGCAAAAGAGGAGCAGACGCATACCTCTACGCCCTAAGCTTGGGGAAGAAGCCCGATCAAATCACACGATCCTCGGGACAAGTCTAAAGACAGTGCAACCCAAACAAATGCCCACTCCTCACAGGGAGGTAAAAGGTGACACAGTGAAATTTAAGGATCGTGCGAGGTAGGGTGACGGGTACTGGGTCAGTGAAGCTCGTCGTCCACGTATGGCCTGAACTGAAGTAAACTATGTCGCGCCCACGAACTAGCCAGAGTCCGACAGTAAGGAAGGTGAGCCTTGTCGCCTAGGAAGGAGTAACGGCCCCTGGAGGAGGGCAGCAAGGGGTGAAGACCACTCAGGAAGACGTTAGACGCCGATGACGTGGGAGGGAAGCTCCGGCGTGACCTCGAGCGGGCAGGCAGACTACTGGTCAATCTGCACGGTGCTGGGAAGCAGTAGGATGATGAACCCGATACTCCACCTTCTGCTCGTCTGCTGGTCACGAGACTTGGTGTGGACGCTGCTGGGGATGTCCCATGGACGTCGGTCAAATGGCGACTGCAACTGAGCACCGAGGAAGACGTGGCAAATTTCGTAGCAGACCCTACGCGATCTGACCTATTCTTGGGCAGCAGGACCGTGGGTCGAAGATTGGGTTGGAACCAGGGCTTCCGGATGGAAAATGGGGTGGGGTTTTCTCTGGTGGATAGGTGAAGGTCGTGGGGTTGTTGTGTAGCTGTGGAGCAGTGGTGTGCAGTGGGGATTTTGGGCGTGGGAGGTGTAAACAGTTCAGGTTCAGTTCTGCAGTCCAGTGCAATCAGAACTGATGTTAGGAAGTATGGGTGGGTTAAGTGGGGAAGATAGGCTCCTTAAATGGTGAGAAAATTCTGGGTGAAGGGTTTGGTCGTGAGTAAACAATTCTCAAAATTTCAGGCCACTTGGAGTACATTTGGGGGCCGTCCCTTAGTAGGTGCTTGAGCACTATCCCGCCAAGGCTGCATAGGGACACCCTGCGTGACTAAAAGGGCTCTGAAGGAAAGTTAGTGGACACAATGAATTTTGATGTGGGATTTTCATGAGATGTGGGGGACATGTAGGGGAAGAAAAGTCATGCAGAGGTCGAAGTGATCAGAGGTCTGGAAGAGGGTGTCCCAATCTGATCTTTAGGGTTTAGGTTTCCTACAGGTCTGCACAGAGGTAGCCTGTGCAGAGCAATTGCTTACAAAGGCAACTTTTGCTACTGGACGAATTATGGCATGGGATTTTCAGGGAACGTGGGGAACATGAGGAGAACGAAAAGCTATGAAAAGGTCAATGGGATTTGGAGACGGGAGGAGGGCATGCCAACCTGATCTTCCAGGCTCAAATATGTGGACAGACAACCAAGGAAGTGCGCACAGCAGCAGGGATCTATCTCCTCCTTGCTTGTAGCACGGCCACGATCTCTAAACTCCGGGCTTGGGGATATGTTGGGGTGGTCACCTCCCAGCAGTTGGTACAGTAGGGAAAGATGGGGATAGGGTTAGGGCATCGCGGCGTCGGCCAACGGCACGAAGCCTTTCGACAGATCCCAGAGGCCGTCAGCGGACTCGAAGCTCTGGCCCGAGGTGACGTTGATCGCGAGGTCGGCGTTCTCGGTCTCGCGGTAGCAGCGCAGGGCCGCGTCGGCAGCGGCGTCGAGGCGGTCCAGCCGCCTGTAGTGCGCGCGACAGCGACGCGGGCATAGCCCGTATATGTCACTTCGTTGGTGCTCTGCGTGCCGGTCACGCCTGGGTCTGCTGTATGCAGGGCCACGTAAAGATTGGTGTTCGGAGACACCGCGGCGTTATCCGCGATGTTGGCCCACGCCGTGGCGTTGAAGATCAGATTCAGCACCGAGTTAGATGCTGCTCTCGACTTGCCCATAGGGTTCGCCCCTTCGACATCTGCCCAACAAAAAGCCGCCCGGAGGCGGCGCACACGGCGTGGGTATTCGCGGAGGTCAGTAGACCATCGCCACCGGAGCCAGCGACGCGGTGTACGTGGTCGGAGGCGTGATCGCGGCCCCGGTACCAAACGTGCCTGTGGCCGAACCGCTGACGATCGACAGGCCCGGCGACGAATAGACCGCCGGCTTGGCCGTAGTGCCGTTCGACTGGACTGCGATGTAGTACGTGCCTGCTGCAGCCTGATAGGTCGCAGTGAAGGCGATGCGCTGCCAGGTATTGGCGGTACCGGCGGTAGTGCCCGAAGTGGTCGTGGTCGCCACCAGAGCGCCGGTCGAGTCATGCAGCTCGAAAATCCAGTTGTCGGTGCCGCCAGTGCCGCCGACGAGCAACTGAATGCCGGTCAGGAGGGTGGGGCTACCGATCACGTAGGAGCCATAGTACCGGGTGCCCGCGACAGTGGTCTTGTCTGCCGAAGCAGTGAGCCACTTGTAAGCAGTGCCGAGCTGGATCAGCGTGCTAGACGCCGACTGCGGAGCCGAACCGCCGGTCTGCTGCGTATCGATCGGGGCGATCGTTTCGGCCCCAGTGAAGACGCCGCGCTGCGGAAAACCAGGAGAAAGCCATCCAGACATTGGAGGGGTGTCCTTTCAGAGATTCAATGATGTTGAGGAGGGGTCAGGTGCTGGTCGCGCCGAGCTTGGCGGACTTCCACTTCAGAGTGGTCGTCAGATAGAACTCGCAACGCAACGCGTTGGTCAGAGTGACGCCGGTAGACCCCGCCGTCCCATCGATTGTTTCTGATCCGGTCGCGTAGACCTTGATCGGATTGGCACCGTCGTTGAAGATCACAACGGAACCACCGGCTCCGACTGCAGTCGCAGCGGGGAGAACCACACCAGTGCTGGCGGCGGCAGTCGCAACGACGTTGGTCTGCGCAGCGAGCTGCAATGCATCGGCTCGAGACGTGCCTGCCGCCGTCAACGCGTCTGCCACACTCTGGTTGATGTAGGTGAAGTCACCCGCTGCCGGCGTAGTGCCGCCGACAACACCGTTGAAGGTTCCAGTATAGGTTCCCGGCGTAGTCCCGGCGAAGGCAGCGTTGACCGCCGCAAACGCTCGGTTCAAAGCGGAGCCGTCGATGAGACGGAAGCCCGCAGTGAAGATGTCATTGATCAAAGCCACATTGGGCCTCCTTGTCTCGACCTGTCAGGCGCGCATAGGTTCCGGCGGCGGTAGGCCAGCCCCGCCGGGCGCAAAGCACACAAGAGAAGCAGTGAAACCTTCTCAGGCCAGCCGTTGCCAACTGTACTGGTCGTTGCCGAGCCCTAGTACTGCTGTCACGATACCCGGCGCGGTTGGGATGGACTTGTGTGGCTGGACAATCACCCGGGGACGCCACTGGTACTTCCCCCCTGACATATCGGCGTTGATTTGAGTGATGACGCCGGCTGTCAGAACGCAGGTACCATAGGCGGCGCGGGGGGAACCATATTCGTCGTCCAGAATGCCGCCGACCGACAGCGCCTGCGGATAGTCCTCATTCACCGAACTATCCACCAAGCTCCATTCCACAAAATCCCCTTGTACATAGTAAGGAAGAGTCTAGATCGAGTCAGGGTCTATACATAGCATCATTTCCTTCTAGAAAATCTAGTGTCCGTCAGGTTCCCGCGCGTTACGTCAGCTAGTTGGCTGATAAGTGCGCGCAACTTTGTCAGATCTCCGAATTCATGTCCAATCCCATTCCCTTAGGGGTAGTTGTGCTAGAAGGGTCTTCAGTACATGACGATATAGGGGTGTATGTGTTGGAAGGAGATAACGATGCTGAGGAAGAAGAGGAAGAGCCATTAGAAGATAGTGGTGATCCCATAGCTTCCTTCATCAATGGAACCCAGAAGTGTTATGAACCTAGTGTTTCTGTTGATGAGTCCACCAAGGAAGTCAATCTCGGCACCAAGGATGATCCCAAGATTATACTAATAAGTGCCAAATTGAATGGTGAAGAGGAAGCTGCCCTTGTGGCGATTCTCAGGGAATTTCTTAATGCTTTCGCTTGGTCCTATGAGGACATGCCGGGTTTGGACTCGTCATTGGTAGAACATCGTTTGGTCCTGAAACCCGACGCTCGAGCTATCAAGCAGAAGTTAAGGCGACTTCACCCGAAGCTCGCACTCAAGATCAAAGAGGAAATTGACAAGCTCCACAAACCCAAGTTCATCAGGGTAGTCTTGTACCCACAATGGGTAGCCAATATCGTCCCCCTTATGAAGAAAGATAGTAGGGTCCATGTCTGCATAGATTTTTGCGACCTCAATCGTGCTTGTCCAAAGGATAATTTTCCTCTCCCACACATAGATGTCCTGGTAGACAACATCACCGGCTATGAGATGCTATCCTTCATGGAAGGTTAAGGAGCTTCGAATTTTCAGAGACTCCCAGCTTATACTCTGGCAATCCCTCAACAAGTATCAAACCCAAGACCTGAAACTAAAACCCTACCAAGACCTAGTTAGCAAGGTAGTCTAACTGTTTAGAAAGCTCACCCTAGTACCAACCCTAGGGCTCAAAACATTCTAGCCGATGCTCTGGCTTCTCTAGCATCCTCTCTCCCAATTCCCAGTGAAGATGTGTTAGCTACTATCATAGTGCAAAGAATGCACATTCCTTTGTACTCAGATCCTTAGGACCAACAGTTCTCTGAGTCCTCTCTTCAAGTCCATGCCATCTCTCACGAGCCCAAAGTCAACCTCGAGGATGGCAACCCTTAGTTGTTAGACATCGAGAACTACCTCCGGGGTGGCTCCTTTCCTGATTATGCTACCACCCCTAATCTATGGGCTATTCGTCGAGCTGCGGAGTGCTTAGCCATCATAGGTGGCCTCTTGCATCGCAAATCTCTTAGTGGAGTTTATCTTCGCTACCTTGATGAGACCGAATCTCGTGTAGTTGTCAAAGCCGCGCATTCCAGTGAATGTGGTAGCCATGTAAATGGCCGCATGCTCACTCAGAAACTCCTTCGGCAATACTATTGGCCTACCAAGCACGAGGATTGTGACCATTATGTCCGCCATTGCGTCAAATGCCAACTCCATGTGGACAAGATCCACACTCCTTCATCCTCACTCCACCCTCTCATAGCTCCCTGGCTTTTTGCCATGTGGGCATTCGACGTGGTCGGTCCCCTGGAGTATAGAACCGGAGAGATCCGAAGAAAATCCTTCATCCATATCGCTACGGAGTACTTCATAAAGTGGACAGAAGCTGAGGCATTCACAGAAGTCAAAGCATCAACGGTGGTGAAATTCATCAAGCGCAACATCCTCGCCAAGTTTGGCATCCCCCGTGACATCGTCACTGACAATGGGTCACAGTTCACGTCTTAGGTACTCCGCGACATGTGTGGTAAATATGGCATTAATTTGCATCATTCATCTCCATGCTACCCACAAGGAAATGGACAAGCTGAAGCTACAAATAAAACTCTCATCAGAATTATCAAGAAAACTTGCAAGTCTCTTGAAGCCGTTCGACCGCCGGGATGGCTTCTTTGTGCACCCGCATAGGGATGTGTTTCTTCTTATTATTGGTGAATCTTTTGATGACTAGCTGAGGAGCTGTCTCATGCCAGACGGGGGTCATGACCGGGAGTTCCGACTGAGGTGTGACGCCTCGTATATGAAATTCACCTGGGCTACGATGAAGCGCTGCCCTTCTCTTTGCTTTAGTCGGTATAGTGTGCCAATTTCCTTCATCTTCTGCTGGCGCTAGGATATAGCCCTTATAAGTATGTTGAGTGAAGGCTTCTGCCATTTCTTCAGGTAGTTGCTGGTATAGAGATATCATATTGATGGTTACCCCTAGAGTGGGCATTTCATGCGGGCGCGGGGGATCAACCTTGTGCTCCCCCATTTGTAATTCTCCCTTCTTGATCAAGGACTCAATAGTGTCTTTAAAGATATAGCAGTCCTCGATAGGATGCCTGATCATTTGATGATATGGGCAGAAACGAGGATCGTCTTGCCTTCTGAGATCACCCAGCCTCTTTGGTTCTGGGAGAGTAACCTTGTCAAATTTTGTTGCCCATTCGAACAGGAGTCGAGTCTTATCCCGAGGGAATGGGTATAGCTTCTTCATCTTATCCTGTAGGGACGGGCCTTCTTGCCGATCGGCGGACTTGGATGGAGGAGACTGAACTACCCCTTTCTCCTTTTCCTTCTGTTGTTCAAAAGTCTTGAAGTCAACCGCATGCACTTCTTGAGGTGTCGGTCGTTTGTCAGTTGACCTGGCCTTCTGTCTTGAAGTGGCAAGAGCGGCGGAGTATTTTGAAAGGAATGCCTCGACCTCTGCTACCACTTTGTTTAGTTGATCAAACGACTTGATTTCAGTGCATATCATTCTTTCCAACACTTCTCTTCGCAAGTTCTGCTTGCATATTTGGATGGCATCCTCCTGATGCGACAAGTGCCTGCACCTCATGCTGAGGTTCCTCCACCTATTGATGTTTTCCAGGGCCGACTTATCATTCCTTTGCCTGGCTTCATATAATTCAGCCACCGTCACCTCCCTCTCAGTAATGTGGAACCTTTCTTTGAACTTTCTCTGTATATCGGGCTAATTAATGACAGACCCAGACTATAGGCCCGAGTACCACTCAAAGGCAAGCCCCGTTAATGTGGACCCGAAGAATTTTAGTAGGTATGACTCGTCAGTCGCCAAGTTGCCCATCACATTAGTGTAGTAGGCAATGTGCTCATGTGGAGACCCCTGTCCGTTGAACTTCTCAAACTTCAGCGGCTTAGTGATGCCAGGAGATAGCCTCTTGGCAGCATGATGAGATGGGTATGGCACCCTATACAAATCAAATGAGGTGGATTCGCCATCGCTCCTCTCCGCCAGCTTCATTTCTATCATCTGCTCGACCATGAGCTTATTCATCACTGCCGGATCAACCAAGACCGGGTAAAAGTGAGCTTGTTGCATATGCGGTGTTGTTAACACGGCCGCGCGGGGTGTAGAGGGGGCTCCTTGAAATTGGAAGATTGAAGGTTGCGGCATAGCCGTAAGTTGATGTTGCGGGGGAGGAATGCCCCCAGTGTAGCTGGGTGCTGGTTGGGATGGTGTTGCCTACGGCGAGGCTTCAAACGTTTGACCTCCGCCACCTGATGTGCCGGGTTGACCTCCAGTTGCCCCGGGGGCAAGGGAATGTGCATCCCTTTCGCTCAGCTGCTTCTTCAGTGCCTCAATTTCTTGCTGGTATCTATGCAGCAACATCAACATCACTGATAAAGGGGCTAGGGAGGCTACCCCTTTCCTCAGCAGTTGTTTCTTCAGATGATGTGGAGGCACCCCACCATCATCTTCGGTTGTAATAACATTGGCAGTCAGGACCGCTGTTGTTTCTCCTAGATTTATTGTCACAGTGAGGGTCCGTAGCAGCTCGGTAGCAGCTCGGTAGCAGCTCTCCCTCTTCTAGGACCGGAAGGCGTGACAGAGGGCGCTCAGTCTGTACCGAGGTCACCGCGTCCCACAAAGGCAGACCCGTGCTGGGCATCGGCGTTATCAGATTGCAGGAGGAATGCCCCCGAGGTAGAGCCGAGAGAACTGGAGCTTGACGCGGACCACTCGTAACAGACGTCATCTGCGAGAAACCCCAGAGTTGTACGTCTGGTCTGGATGCTAAGACGCCTCGTGCCAAGGGTTGGGGACCCAGGCGAGGTGGTCGCGCTTCTGCGGTTTGGGTCAGGAGGCCCGAAAGGGGTGCTGGGGTGCCCTGCCCTCGGGCTAGGAAGCCCGTGTGGGGAGCTGGCTCGGTGGGAGCTCGGGATTGAAGGCCCGAGCAGAGTGCTGAGGAGCCGAACACCGTAGGGTGGAGACCCACACTGGAAGTCGGCTTGGCTAGGGCTCGGGGCTGGAGGCCCGAGTGAACTGCAGGACTGGAGACTGGAACCTGGGACGCAAGGCTTGCGTTAGAAGCCAGTCGAGACTAGGCCCGGGGACTAATGCTTGCCCCAGCTGGGATTGGTCCGAAAATCCTATAGGCACCGGTGGCAGGGTGATCCGATGATAGGAGGAAAGCTACTGAAAGCGATCGGCACTGCCAAGTAACCCACCCGTGCATGGGTGGTGATGGTGATGGGACGGTAGGTGACAGCCGCCATGGTTGCTGGAGTCCTAGACAAGCTGAGGTGACGACCGAAAGCAGGCGTCGAACACGATCTGGCAACTGGGAGACGAACTAGAAGCTGCTGGGAAGTACGAACAGGTGCTCTTCTGCTACCCCTCCTGTAAGGACAGGAAAAGGACACCCAGACTTCTAGGCTGGCACAGACTTTTGCATCAGCAAAAAGAAGGAAGGCGGGAGACGTCCTGATGCGGGACGACGATGAGACTCGGGGTGTGGACATGTTCCTTGGACTTCTACTAGATGACATGACTAGAGGACCAACGAGGCCAGCAACTACACGACCAAGTCATCACCTAATGTGGTTCCCGAAGGGACAAAGATGCCCTGAAACAAGAAGCAATCGCTCACGGTCATCCCCGGTGAGGGAAACAAGTCGATCTGCACGGTTGAGAAACCGGCATTGAGTATTGGGTGGTCGGCTCACTCTCGTGCTCGGAACGAGCCACGGGACGGGTCTCGCACTCACAACTCATAGCAGTGATCAACGACAGTGATCTAGGTGCCTAACATGCTCACAAGCAGCGGCATCAAGAGCCTTTACTACAAAAGTAAGCAACTAAAGTGGGGTGCGGGTGTACCTCCACGCTCCAGGCGTGGGGAAGACGATCCCTGTCAAACCCGTACTCCTGGTACAGCAATTAATAATATTACAAAAGTGATGATTTCTACCCACTCCACTCAGGGAGGTAAAGGGTTACACACGGGATCCGAGAGTAATGCGTTCAGGTTGATGGGCAGCACTCGGGGCCGCTTTGATGGTGGTACGTGCTAGTGCTCACGGGGCCCACGTCCTGGTTGACAGACCAGGGACGCCGAAGGCTGCTGCTGCATCGGAGACTCCTGGCTGGGCAGTCCCGGGGGTGGAGGCATGCGGGTTGGCCTCGCGGAAGGTGAGGCAGCCGCCTCGGGGGTGGTCGTCGGGTGCCGTCCATTAACCGGAACCGTTGTTCTGCTACACGTGACCCGGTGAGAAGTGTTGCTACGATCAGCACCGACGTCGTATCGATGCGGGGTCAGTGGTGTTGGAAAGCTCTTTCAAGATACTACCACCCTAGGCTGAGAAAGGAACTTTGAATCTTTTGTGCTGGCCATGGCTGAATTTAGAACCTTCTGATTCTTAGATCTGGGACTGACAGGGCTGATAGTGAAGTTTCCTGAGAATAGGCATTGACCATGTAGTATATGGCAGATCTGGGTGTTGCACTCTTCATGAAACTTGTGGGGCTTGAAGTAAGAAAAATGAGCTCTCCGCCTCATACCAGGAGTCGATTTAATAAATAAGTATTTCCATATTGTGTGCTTGCATGCAACTGCATCTTTTATCCTTTGGGCCCCATGGTCTTTATTTTGGTGATTAATCAATGATTGTTCCTCTTTTAGAGAGGCGTAATTAACGTCGTGACCTTTATGGTACGATGGATTTTGGGTCCCGACACGATCACCCATAATTATCTGATCTGTCAGATGAGCGGATAATAAATTGTCACGACATTGACTGGTACGCCTAATTAATAAACCAAATAAATCAATAACAAGAATATCTTGTAATAAAAAATCCATCCCCACAAGTACTAGCAAGGAACTGGTGCAACCCAAATCCTGGCCCGCTACCCACGAGCAACAGGCTCGAAATAGTTTAAATAGTGTTATGGAGATGCATCAGAATCTAAAATAAATATTGAATTTAAAGTGTAAAAATTAAATTACATTTAATATAATTTAAACAGTTTACAATCCAAAGTACAATGTGCAAAAAGTACATTCAAAAAGAAAGGAGAGTACATAGACTTGGGGCATACCCTAGCTCAAACACACTGGCCACTAAACCCTCTAGATCCTGCACCGAGTCACCAAACTCCATTTGAAAATGCCACACCTAAAAAAGAAGGGGTGAGCCTTATCTCAATGACTTAGTAGGAGTCTTACGGATCTCCACCATAACAACAATAGTAAACAACGATAATAATAATAAACGTGGTAGCAACAAAACAAGCAATAAATACAATAACAACAGAAGTAACTGTAGCAACAAGAGCAGTTACGACAGTAGTCGGTGGGAACACGGCTCTTTATGTTACTCCTATTCTCAACGGAGAAAACTTGGACCTCACGGTTGAAACTGCCAAACCAATGGCAAACCACGACTATGCTATCGGGAAAAACCTATGACACCTCTGTCGTGAAGGCCCATCTTCGATTACGAAAGCCATAACTAAGATCACATGATCAAGGGTACAACCCCCACTCCTGGGCGGACTACGATCTCAATGTCGAAAAAAAAACCTTGGCCTCGAACCAAGAAGTGAGCCATGACTTCACCATCATGTAAGCTCTACCTCAACTGCTGGGAGGGCCGCGACAACACTGTTGGTAACTCTACCTCGACTAGTCGTCTCTCAAGTCTCAAGCACGCAGCCCACACCCTATCCTCAAGTGAGGCAGAGACACGCATGCACATCTCTCCCTAGGATTGGCTATAATCTATGCCTCTGCACCCAACAACACGGCTATGTCCTGCACCCTGACACGAGATACATGCCCCTGCGTCCACTAGTGATGTACACTTGTCCTAACCAAGACGCCCTATGCTCTAGGCTGTCCTCACCTCTACTGAATGAGCATTTTACACACTAGGTTGTCCTCGCCTAGTCTATCCACGAAATGTCGTCAAGGTAGTGTTATGATAAAATAGTAAACCTGTAGTCTTATGAAAACCATCGAAGTGCCAACGCACGTACTCAAAACTCGAATGGAATACGGCCTCAAGTCGTGACACAAGGTCAGACATAAACCAACCAAAATCGGCCCGAGCAACTCACACCAACACGTCCCTCAAGTTGGCACAAAAGGCCGACTAAGGACCAAGGGGCACTAACCCTAAATGACTCACATGGATACATGGGGTGCTTATAGGAACACCCAACTATACGGGCAAACCCTCCGTAAGAACTCTAAAGCTTCGCTCATGGCGAACCAAATCTTGGGGCGACTGCCACCCAACTAAGGCCAAGATGACCCAATTTTTAATGGATTTTAAGATTATAATATTAATTTGAGTGTTCTGGGGTGAAAATCGAGTTACGGGGTTCAAATAGGCCAAAAGGGGCTTGGGTCGGTTGACCAATGCCAAGGAATGGTCTACCGGCCTCTCTAGTCAGTCGACCATTCGGTCAACCAACAGGGCAGATCGGTCGACCCCTTTTTATGCCAATGGAACAAAATTTAATGTAGGCTTTTGTTTGGAAGCCAAAAAATAAGGAAAGAAAAAGACTACACGAGTGCTTGTTCTTCCCTCTAAATAACCAAACTGAAACCCATGGAAGCCCAAGTGTACTTCTAATTAAAAGTCAATCCCTTAAATTGACAGAAGTCAAATTCACCGAAGAAATGGTTTCAATCAAATTTTTAATTGCCCCACAACCGCAACAAGTATGTGATTTCAATTAGTTCGTCAGGCCATTGACACAACCGGAGCACCAATAATCCTAACAGACAAGGACAAAACGAGAACCTCTTCCCCATGCAATCTACTGCTCATTCACGCCGAGACCACTTAGACAGATGCCAAGCCCCTGGCGCCCTCTTAACAGTAGCAAGCAACATGACAACTGCCAGCTATGCAATCCTAAACACAAAACAGCACTCCCTTCACGGCAATACCCAAACTGCATCCACCAAACTCCTCGTCCATCCGATTCCTTATAACAGTTTTTTTCCTCATCATCAAGAAGAACACAACACCAAATCAGAACAAGACCTAATCCGAAGAGGAAACCGCACCTGGATTTTGGCCTTGACGTTGTCGATGGTGTCGCTGCTCTCCACCTCGAGTGTGATCGTCTTCCCCGTCAGGGTTTTCACGAAGATCTGCATCGTCTCCCCTCTCACCGCCCTCCCTCCAACCCGGTCACTGCGTTCGAGTTCTCACAACCCTCCGGGCCCCCGGCCCGCCTTCCCTTATTTTAATCCCTCCTCGCACGTGTGGCTTAAATACTACGCAAACCAGAGCGCATCGTACGTGCGACTAACTACGCGAGAAGAATTCACATCAAAGCCCCTCACATGATATGAAATCCGGAGCGAAATCATGTCCGTACACGTGGCTCGTTCCAGTCCGTCGAGATGCTCGGTGTTGCGGCTCACGAGGCTTCGGAACTTTCCAGAGCTTCGGCGTCCCTCCCTATTAATACCACCTCACGCGCTCGCTTCCGTTCTCACATCACGCCCCGGCCAGGGTTAGCCCGTGGGATTAGGGTTTTATGGTCGTCGCTCCTGTCGCCTTTTTCTTCTTGTTTGACGCGTTTTTTCGTTCTCGCGTTTCCATTGTGCGCCTGGAAACCCCTGCCAACGTATTGCTCGAGGTCGATTAGAGTTCTCGTCATCGTAGGCTATCTCCAAACTGTTTCTTGCTGGTGTGTGTTCTGTGGTGTTTTAGGGTTCTTGGCAGCATCCGCGCGGATGGGATGATCCTTTCCCCAGCTGATCGACGCTGATTATACTGTGCTCATTACAGGTTTCGTCTCCTCTTCGGAGGTCTCGAGACTCCAAGCCAGGTTTCTGATCCGCCATGATTACTCCAAGTCCCTGATCCCGGTGTTCTTGCCCTTTTTCATTTTGTCAATTGTTTTCTCTTTTTTGCGTCCGTGTTTGATTGCTGTTGTTTCGGGGATAATGGATTTTATTTTTTTAATTTATATCTGGATTTTCCGATTTTGCGTGGCTACCATCCGCCAGTGCCGTAGTATTTAATGTGCTTTTTGAAAAAGGAGGGAGATGAACGACGCTGAGAACAATCTGTGCTAGTAAAGTTCAAGTGCGTCCCCAGATTTTGGGGTTGCAACTTGGCAACAACCAAGCCTGATTTCTGATTCCTTCTCGTAATATCCGTCATTTTGTTGGGATTTTCCGCATAAAGTTGAAGCTTAGGTTTAGGGTATTCACCAATCTAGGGACAGGGAATCCAGGAAGAATCGACAAACAGATACAGGGGAAGTGTCTGTTCTTCAGCATATTCGAAGCATGATTTTTCCGAATACTCAGAAGACGGCCACATGAACATCTACTTTATCTTTTTCTTGAAAAATCTGATTGTACACGAAGGCAGCTATTGGCACTAGTTCAAAACGGTTAATAGTTAAAATCTATAGCTATTAGTATGGCAGGTTATAGCAATTCACATCAACAATTAGTCTAACATCCAGGTACGGTACTTGGCGAAGGTTCTCCTCATGCAAGAGGTGGAATTCTAGATAGGCGTAACCTATCCTTCTAGCCACGCCTTTTTATATACCTACTGAATGAGAGACTTAAGCATGGACAACAGATGAACAATTGAGATACCGAAAAGAATGCGTGTCTTGGGCGATCCTATGCATTCACCTAATGAACGAGCAAGTTGAAAAGCAAACACATAGAATGCCAAGTCAATCACTCAGGAGACACAGAGAATTTTAGGTGGTTTGGTTTTCACCACCCCACACTCAGACCAGAGTGTGGATTACTACTGACTCACAGCTTGAATCTACTGATCCACAGCTTCGGGGATTAGATCCCTACAGACTGCTGGGCGTCACAGCTTGCTAGACCGCTAATTCACAGCTTCAACCACTGAGCTTCATATCTTGCTGTTTGAGGATTCAACCTCGCTCGCTGATACACAACTTATAAAGAAAATCAGAAATTAAACCAAAAAATAAAGACAAACAAGGAAACAATGTAGCTCTCTAGGAGCAAATTGACTTTGGATCTGATCCAGGAGTCACTCATAGTGACAGACTATCTCAGACTCTCTTCTCACTCAAACAAGCTCTCAATTTATGACACTCTATTCTTCTCTACGACTTTTGCAGACTCTTTCTCTCAATCTTCTCTCTGACCCTTCTCCCTCTCGAACTCTGGAATCTTCAGCTCTTCTCAATCACGCTTCTCTTCTGATCTACTATTCTCTATATGTGCTTGATTGAGCAACCTGGCCTCTATTTATAGGCTCGCGAGAGTAAGGCTCATGGGAAACATGTTCCCACCCAGGGAAATTCAAAAATGAGTGCTCCGCTGGAAGTCCACGTGTCAAGAGATGAAGGCGCACTATCCACGTGGCGGAATAATTCTGATTGATAGACCACCTTGGATCACGTGCCACTAATTGTCTTGGGATCATGTGTCTTGAAAGAGAAAGCTAACGAGCCCACGCGGCCCTATTTAAGTCTCGATGTGTTCTGCACTTCCAGTGTTTGAACAAATTCCTGAGAACCTTACAAAGTTAAGTTTCTGCCAAAGATAATATAAAAATCAATTATTAGCCATGTCATCATAGGTACTTAAAAAGAGTATTAAGTCAGGTAGACCTTAAGATTAGATAGAGAATGCATGCTGCAGCACATGGGGATGCATAGAACTTAGTTCAAACTGTGCAGGATATGCACAGACCTTAAGCATGAAACGCAGACCACTAGCATCGACCTTTGCATGCAACAAACAACATGTGCTCCGACTACTATAGTAAAGTTCTCTGACCAGATGCCTTCATGTGCACTGAGTATAGAAGCGATGGTTCGACCTTAGTTATGCATGATGCAAATGTGCATAGACCTTAAGTATGCATAGACTTGTATGTGCGTACACCTAATGCACTATCAAACGCAATGTGCTCCGGCCTTATGTATGACTAAGGTAGATGTGCATCAACCTTAGTGAGACTAAGGGAAGATGTGCATCAACCTTAGTAAGACTAAGGGAAAATGTGCATCGACCTTAGTGAGACTAAGGCAAGATGTGCATCGACCTTTATGCATAAGACACGAATGTGCACCGACTTGCCTCTGTCTAGATATGCAACATGCATCGACTTTTATGAAAAACATATACATACTAGCATTGACCTTAGTGAGTACCCATACACACTAGCATCAACCTTAGTATGTACTATAATAAGCATGCATCGACCTTCAAATGCAGTACAGTACACATGCATCGACCTTCATATGCACTGCAGTAAATATGGATCGACCTTCAAACGCAATACAGTACACATGCATCGACCTTCATATGCACTGCAGAAAATATGCATCGACCTTCAAAATGCAATACAGTACACATGCATTGACCTTCAATCTTCTTAGCTTCTGTTTAACGGGTGTTGCCCTTGGTTTAAGCACTAATCGGTGTTCCACCAAGGAGGGGTCAAGATCCGGCATGTCCTCGTAAGACCAGGCGAAAGAATCGCTATACTTCCTCAGGACCTTGATCAATTCTTCTTCAACTTCTGGAGGGAGATTAGCGGTAATGATAATGGGCCTGGGGTCTTCTTTAGTTCCTAGATTTATTTTCGTCATAGGTTCATCCACTACTGATGACGGCTCATCGAATCTCCTCAAGCCTTGGGCGTATAAATCGGCAGTGTCATCTACGTCACTGTCCTCAAAATCAACTGGGTCCTTCTCATCCATGATCTCATAGACTCCCAATCCATCGTCGCCCTACACCCCGTCTTGTTCCTCATCTTATCCTATCATAATCGCTGTAGCTATGAACTTCGGGCATTTAAGAAGAGCATGACATCTCTGAGCTAGATCCTACAAGAACCTATCGGGAACAGATTTCGAATGGTGCGCCAATAGATGCACCTCAGGCAAGGATGGGTTGGATGACCTAGAACAAGACCCTACTTCTCTAGACCTAATAGAATCTACTTCCCTAGACTCGATGGGTCTTACATCTAACCAAGGAGAGAGAAAATCTAATGGAATGGAAGCATGGGCTTCATGCCCCAAGGTGGAGGACATGCGAAAGACAGTATAATCATCCTCTGAAATCTCCATTTTAAATTTGGCATTTTTCGGAGATTAGTAGAGATCATGCAGCAAGATGTAGAGGACGGAGAGGATGGAGGAGGAAGCGCGAGAGGATAGATGGATGGATAGAAAATGTCGAGGAAAGGATCAGAAGAAGAGAAGAATGGAGTGGAAAGGATAATTGGTGGGCAGCGCCCACAGTCATACATCTTGACAATGAGGAATTTTGTTGGATTTTAGAAAGATGGCAATTTGATCACCATAGGAGGTGAACGGGGTAAAAAGTCCAGCATCTGAAAGAATGCGCGCAAGCGAGAAGGAGACCAAGTAAAATTGACAGGTGAGCTCGCCCTTTCCCGCAGATGGTAAGCTGGTTTCTTCGGCTCATACTGCACAAGCCGTACCTCCTGGTTTCTCTAGCAGCAATCTTCTTCATAAAATAACCTAGCAAATGCCTGACTGAAATCGAGCATGTCGTCAACGGGCCCCTTCGGCAGCAATGGCGGGGCGGCAACTATACAAGCTGTATCCTTTTCCTAGGGCTGGCATGGTGATGTTTTCAATGTTCCTGGCTGGAGAGGACCCTTAACGAAATGTTGGCGGTAATCCCAGGTGAGTGGTCCTGAATCATCCAAAATTGACAATGAGGATTCTCGGTAACCGAGACCCCTTCTACTCATCTTCCTGCCTTTGGGGATCGGTTTGGTCCACCCTTGCAATTGTGCACCGAGGCCCCTCTCTGGTTGATAGCCCAGCTTCAATATGATGGACCAACCCTTTGAATCTCGGATCTTTGGCTTCTCCTAGATATTTACTGGTGCAGTGGTGGGCTTGCGTGGCACATAAGCCCATGGAAAGTCCAGATCTAGCACTGAGATGACCGGCCGACTGCTGAGCCATAATGTCGGCAGAATTTTCTACGAGATGGCCTTGACAGATTAGACTGTGGATATACTTTTTACCTTGACCATCTTCCCTTGGAAAGGGAATTTGAGACACTGGTGGGCAGTGGATGGTACGGCACTGAGATTGTCAATCCATGGGCGACCCAAGATAGCCTTGAACATAGGGTCGATGTCCAGTACATAAAATTCAATGGGCATCGTAAGAGGCCCAAGCTCAGCCTGAATGGTGACTACCCCGTGACATGCTCTTCTTGAATTGTCATATGCTGCAATAGTGGTCAGGGTTGGCCTCAGTAGATCTTCTGAGAGATTACAGGCCCTGAGAGTGCTGAGAGGGCAAACATTAATGGATGCCCCTATGTCTACCAATGCCGCGTCTATGCTTACTTTATTCAAAATGATGGAAATGTATAGCGACATCTGTCGAGCTTCAGGAGGTGCTAGCTCGGTATCTGAAAAAGTAATTGCGGGCCCTCTAGAGATAGCTACCGGGGCTGTTGGTAGGCTGTCTACTGCCATGTCTTCACTAACCATCACCTTTTGAAGAAAATTACGTAGCGCATCCTGGTGAAGTGTGGACCTCTTGATTAATTCTAGCATAGAAATTTTGGCGGGCACCCTATCCAAGTGATAAAGAAGATCATATTGGGTACCCGGTAATGGTTCAGCCTTATACTGACTAGCAACCGGTTGGGAAGACTGGGGATTGGGCGCAGTTACACCAGTGAAAGTATAATTTCTATGAAACAACCGCCCGCTCCGCAGGGTAAGATTTATGCTGGCACGGCGTCGGATGATTGCTTAATCGGCCCGACAGGATAGATGAGTGGCATGGTAGAGGGAGTGGTGGAGATGATAGGAGTGGCGGTGAAGGTAAAATGGGTTACAGAGGGAGGATGACGGGCGGAGGGTTGGAGGGAAGCGTAGTGATGATGGGTGCGGGTGCTGGTGGAGGCGTGAAGGCAGATGGAGGAAGGATGACGGGTTGGATGAAGGTGTGGCGGTGATAGCGGGGGAGATGAGCGAAGGGTGAGATGGCAGGACGGGTGTGGGCACTGGTGGTGGAGTAGACATAGGTGGGGTAACAATGGTAGTTGGTGGTAAGACGAGTGGTCTGGCGAGTGGGGGAAGGGTTTGATGGCTAGGCGTGAGAATGACAGGAGTAGGGGGAGACAAGGGGTTGCGGTGGTTATCGTGGAGGGCCATGAGTTATTGGATAGAGCCGTCATCATCAGAGGACCACCCAGCGTTGGGAGCTGGGGGTTGGACTAGATTAACCTAAGCCGGTGCCGACGGCTGAGGCTGTAGAGTAGGAGGATGATTGGGCATGGGGTTTTGATGAATCCCCAAGTCTTGAACCAGCTACTGTTGCTGCGGTGGCTGCAACTGTGGCAGCGGTGCTTGTTGCTGCTACACTTGCTGCCTCCACACTTGTCTTCTCTTCTCCTTAATTTCCATGATGGCCTTATGCATCTTGGCCCAATCTATCTGGTGTCCTTCATGTAGATCATAAACCAAGTCTCTAAACTGAAAACATCCTTCAATCGTATGCCCAGGCAGCCTGTGGAACATATAATATTTTCTTTGATCAACGGCCCGGTTCAAAGTAGGCCATTCCGAAGGAAGTTGGATTGCACTAAGTGACATGAGAGTAGAGAATATGTCGGTGAGGGACTCCGGCAAAGGAGGGCATTGCACTCTCTTCGAAGTCGGGTGCTTATTGGTGCAGCCATTGGGCAGAGGGACGTTGTGGTACTGTAGAGGTTGCTAGGGTTGTTGCCGGGCAGCGAAGGCGTTTTGTGGAGCAGGGAAGGTAGGCGGAGGGTTTTGGGGAGCGACGAAGGCGTGCAGAGGATTTTGTGAAATGGAAAATTGAGGATTACAGGGGTTTTGCGGGAAGCGGATCTGGGTGGACTGGTTGGTGAATGGGAATGCAATAGCTTGCACCTGTTCATTCATTTGGACTCCCTCAGTGACAGACCCCTGAGGTTTTTTCTTATACTTGGGCTTTTGGGCCTCAAAGAGAGAGTGAATTGGGACGTCCTTGAACGGGGTTTGAATGAATCACGCCTGGCTATATAGTTGGTGCATATTTGCTATGTCATTCATGGCCAATATGTTTCAGAATGTGGGGGTAGCACTGGAGATTAACAATTTGACCTTTTCTTCCTCCGGAATATGACCTGGCACACGGGTGGCCATCTGCCACCATCTGTTGGCATATGTAGCAAAGTCTTCGTCTGCATTCATTTTCTCGGCCACTAGATCAGTAAAGGAATATTCTGGGCCGACCCTGTCTTGGAATCTCTGAATAAACTTTTCTTTCACCACCTTAAAACTCTCGACATCTTCTAACGGTAAGCATAAAACCACTCAAGGGCCACTCCCTCTAGTGATCGGCAAAATAGGTATGCCATAAGGCGATCATCATACTGAAATTGCACCGACTTGTACATAAAGTCCCTTACATGAATAAAGGGATTGTTGTTCCCATCATATTTACGGTACGTGGGGAGCTCGGACTGCTGAGGGAATCTGATATTGTGAAAACTAGGAACTAGAACATCTGCTAGCGACTGTGGGCCAACCCACTTCTGAAGAAAATCGAGTTGTTGTTGCATGGAGGCCCATTTATCAAGTAGTTCCTGCTCCCTGGATAGAGTAGGTGGAATGAAAGGAGTAGGCTCAAGACGAGGAGCTGGGGGATAGACAGAAGGAGGGGGAGGCCCATAAGTAGGATATTGGGTCGCAGTATAACCCAAACTACAATGGACTTGGGTTGTCCCTTGGTGAGGACGCATGAAATCGGACGGGTTGACAAGAACTTGTGGCACTGATGGGATGGACCTATAGGAATCAACCTGAGTGGATGGGGGAAGAACCGACTTCCCTTTGTCAAGACCTGGATGGGCCGGACCAAAGGACTGGCCCACCTCTAGGTGAAACAAGAGCTTATCATCCAACTTGTTTTCCATATCCCTCAAATGTAGTAGCTTATTATCGAGTCTATTTTCCATGTTTGTCAGATTGGGAATGGGTCGTCCTCTAAACTGTCCTTCTAGTTCTTGACTTTGCCTTAGTCTTTTGATTTGAGTCTTAATTTCATGAACATCTGACTGGAAGAAATTCAGATTTTTGGCCATACTATCACAGTGACTCCAAATTTGATTTACTGAAGATTCTATATTCACAAATCTCTGTTGATATGTCTTCATGGATTCTTGAAGTGAATTCAGTCTCCCACTAGTTCAGTTCTTGCATTAACAACAATTGTTGTCAACTTGGTTTCCAAGATGGTAAGGTGCTCACGGAAGTTGACACCTATATTTCTGATGTCTTCTTGCACATCTCAAAATTGAGCAGATAAGAAGTGATGCCACTGTGGTGGCTGTTCTGGATCAGCAATAGGAGATGGATTAGGAGCAGTAGTAGGTGGAACATTAGCTCGAGGGCTGTGTTCCTTATCAACTGAATGCAATGGAGAATGAGCAACCTCAAATCTTTCAACTCCTAGAGAAGAGTTAGCATATGGAGATTGGCCTTCTGAAGAACTATTAGCAGAAGATGCTACAGTAAATTTTGAGGACTCAGTAAGAGAAACTACAGATAGTTGAGGTGGTAGCTCACTATCATCAGTTGACTCAGAAGTAGACTGTGACTGGCTAGCAGATTGTTGAACTGGGCTAGAAGAAGATTGTGCTTGGCTGTCAAATGGACTGCCAGTAGAGCCAGCACTAGAAGTAGCTACTAGAGAGTGCTTTGAGTCTACAACAGGAGACTGAGCTGGGCTAGCAATAGGTGTGGCTACTGGAGAAGGCTTAGGGGAAGCTATTGGAGACTAAGCTGGGCTTGATGATGAGAGACGTTCAGATTGTACTGGAGAGGAGGGTTGTTCTGATGTAGGTTTTAGATGACGTGACCTAGTCACTACATCTCCCTCCATTTTGAACCCCATGAAGGTTTCAATGGTGTGTTTAGAGTAAACATTGACTAAAGGAACCTTCTTTGAGAGTTCAGTAGAAAGATCAATGTCTTGATACTTGAAAACAGTAGTAAGATGGCATGCATATGGAAGATTTCTTCTTTGATCAGAATGGCATTTAACAATAAGGTCAAGCAAGACATGTGGAAGAGATATGAATTCTCTTTCAAATAGATAATAGAAGAGAAAGACATGCATTTTATTAACTTGTTCCATGCCCCCTGCCTTAGGATAGATGATTGTTGAGGAAATGTGGTGAACACGGGGTTGCAGAGGGGGAAATGTATTGGCATTAGAAGAAATCATCTTGAATTTTTTAGACGAAGGAAGGGTGTCTGTCATGTAAGAATATGCCTGTGCATAGTCAATGTCACTATCCTTGGGAGTGACTCCCTTGGATTCAAGATTTAAAGCACATGCAAACAAGGATGCATCAACACAGAATGATTTGCCTTTCACAGTTGTGACAATGCTTTTTCTTTGATATAGGAGATTCAAATAGAACTCCTGAACTTGTGAAGGATAGAACTTTCGATGCTTGGAAAGAAAAGAGATCCAACCTTGATCTTTGAAAACAGATTTGAGTTCAGGAAACATCAACAAAAATTCATTATCGTGGAAGTTAACTCAGTGCGGTGGAAGAATCTTTCTCGCAGTCAAGAACTCAGTTGCTTCCTCTTTCTGGAGTAGGTTGCCATAGATCAGACTAGAATAGGGCAAGAAAGGAGTGTGAAACAGATGCGAAGTGCTATGGGAAGCGAAATCAAAGCCTAGGGTTTGGACTAGACTTTCACTAGAAATAGGGTCTCCGGAGGAAGAAAGAGAAAGAGTGAGATGTAATGAGGAAACTGGAGATCCTATCTTATTTGTAGAGTGTTCGCCAACCCGACAGACTGGCCCCAGCCGGTTTTAAGAGTGAAGCCCCTGTCAGCAAAAATAGACGACATTATGTCAAACACCTCGTCAGCATTAGTAGTTCATAAGTTGTTCATGCGAGTAATAAAGATGCACAGACTCAGGTATACATGAATTATAACGTGCACCGACCCTTGGCATGCGATCAGAAAACCATGCACTGACTGTATTAAGCTATATGAGAAACATGCACAGACATGGTTACTTGATATGCAGTCATGCACTGACCTGAGACGTGAGGTTGCACAGACTATGCAAGGCACAAGGAGAAATATGCATTGATTCAGTTTATGCACAGACTAGACTTTGCACTGACCTTGTATAGCGCAAGACAAAAGTGCACAGACTCTATTATGCAAGAGGCAAAACATGTACCGGCTTTAAGTATGCAAATGGCAAAAGGTGCACAGATCGCTAGATGCAATATGCATGAATATGCATAGACATTATGTGAAACAAACATTGATGTGCACCGACCGTATATGCAAACCACACTTAAATTGCTCTGGCCTTCTACTGAACGAATAGAAATATGCACCGACTCCCATCTGCTTAAAGCAAATGTGCACAGAACTTGTTTAGCATGTGCGAAGACATGCATAGACCTTGGCTGTGTGCAATGCAAGATATGCACGAACCCTGGGCATGCAACAACGAGTGTTGCACCGACTTGTAAAAGCTTGATGCACAAGATGCATAAACCTCAATATGCATAAAACAAAACATGCACTGATCCTCTATATACATAAGTCAAAGGCATGCATAGACCTTAGTCATGCAATATGTGAAGGTGCTCGAACCTAGTGTGGCCTAAAACATAACGTGCACGGACCCTTGTATAGCTCAGGTAAAAACGTGCACCAACTTTAATAAGGACAAGGCAAAAACATGCATGGACTTTGTATAGCATAAGATAAATGGGCACAGACCTGATAGCGCTAAGTGCACTTACCTACATGCTGGATGGGAGAATGTGCACTGACTCTATTTGTTGATGGGACAAGGTTGCACTGACCGTATGCCTTGAAATTGAACACAGCACCGACCGAGTTTGTGCAAGGGACAACATTGCACCGACCTGGCCTGCATGCAACAACAAAAGTTGCACCGACCTTATGCCAGCCCATAGCAAGAGTTGCATCGACCTTACTTCCTATATACACTAACCTCAACTGTAATGTGCACAGACTTTGACAGTGAAGTGCACCGACCTTGACTCTTGACAACTGAACCTACATTAACCTTGGCTCTTATGACAACAAGACTAGCTTCAACCTAAATAGTGGCGCCTGGGGGTTAGCCCCTGTTTCAATCAATTGGCGCCATGGGTTAGGGGGTCTTTTATACAAGTGGCACCTATCCAGAGAGTCTTCATTTAATTGAAGACTGCCTGGCTATCGCTATTTGATTAATTGGTTTATATATATACAGAAGGCAATTGGCGCCTCCCAGGCAGTCTTCATTTAATTGAAGACGTCCTGGCCATCGCTATTTAAGTAATTGAAGACTTGATGGCTGCCACTATTTAACTAAGTGAAGACTTGATGGCTGCCGCTATTTAACGAATTGAAGACTTGATGGCTGCCGCTATTTAACGAATTGAAGACTTGATGGCTGCCGCTATTTAACGAATTGAAGACTTTCTGGCTGCCGTCATTTAACGAATTGAAGACTTTGTGAGTAGTCTTCATTTAATTGAAGACTCTCCGAGGTGTCTTCAATTTAAGTACAGGTTCAACTTACAGAGAATGGAATTGACGTCATTGCACAAGTCTTCATTTAATTGACGACTTCTTAGAGGGTCTTCAATTTTGAAATTGGCGCCCTGGTCAGGGGCGCCATTTACAAGTGGGTTATTACTATTCATCAGTACAAATATTCTCTGAATCAGGAAGTAAGGGTACAAACAGGTAGAGATAAATGTCAGGATTCTAGAACTATATCCATGTAAAATTCGCCTCCAAGCCGACTCAGCCGGAGAGGCAGAGGGTTGACTTTGAAGCCAACCTCATCAGCCAGGTCATTGACTGGAGTATCTCTTTGCCACCCAAGTGCCTTCAACTCTCGTCCCAACGGGAAGAGTACGAGGTGGAGTAGTTGAAGACCTTCACTGTCTCCTATCAACGGAGAAGGAGAAGCAGCAAAGGCAAAAAGGTGGACAAGTCAATCATCTTTTACAAAGGTGACTTAGTCCCACCATGCTCTCCCAAAGATAATTTTAGTTAGGATATGCCCACCGATGTGGCGCCAGAGCCAATCCAAGAGATGGACGACATGCCAAAGCACATCAGAGACATGTGCAAGAAGCAGCACATTCCCTAAGCTTAGAACCCTGCACGAGCGGCATACTTCCATCAATTATGGAATCCTCCGCAGGTCCGTGGGTAACCTCCTACTTCGTAGTCAATGCCATAGGATTGCTACCTCCTCGTCACGGGCAAGTTGAAGTTGAGCCCGAGGCAGATGACTCAGCAAGGGAGTACGATGAAGCGTCAATAGCACCATCACCTTCATCAGAAGCCAACCATGAACACCCCTCAGAGGGAGAGGCGGTCCAGTCTGCCAACCTTCAACCAGCAGCCTAGTCGGCTGATCATCAACCACAAGGAGCAAATTCCTCGACTTCAAGCCATGGGCAAGAGTGCTTTGAAGAGTTTGAAGTCCATGAAGCAAACACTGATGACGATGGAGACTTTGTCAACCTCCAACCAGCTCCACCAGAGCTTGAAGATGGTGGTCAAGCAACTGTGGACGAGTTGATCGAGATCAACCTCAGAAGCAAAGATGATCATCGGCCAACCTTCATTAGTGCTCTCCTCAATGAGACAGAGAGGCAGTCGTATCGACAGCTTCTAGAAGAGTTCAGGAATTGCTTCGCTTGGACTTATAAAGAAATGCCTAGGCTCGACACTTCGGTGGCTGAACACGAGCTGGCAATACTTCCAACAGTTAAGCCAGTCAAGTAAGCTCAAAGACGTATGCGCCACGAGCTGGAGCTAAAGGTCAATGCTAAAGTCGACAAGATGCTCGATGTGGACTATATAGAGCCTTGCATATATCCTGTGTGGCTCTCCAACATAGTCGCAGTGAAGAAAAAGAATGGCCAAGTCTGAGTCTACATCGACTTTAGGGATTTGAACAAGGCATGCCCAAAGGACGACTTCCATGTCTCCATCATCGAGACAATGGTGGACATGACCACTGGTCACGAAGCCTTGTCCTTTATGGACGAGTCATCGGGCTACAATCAAATCCGTATGGCCACTATGGACAAAGACCATACGGCCTTTCGATCTCCTAAGGGGATCTCCAATTACAAAAGGATGTCGTTTGGCCTGAAGAATGCCGGTGCAACCTATCAAATGGCGATGACCAAGATCTTCGACGAGATGCTGTATGACCTAGTTGAATGCTCCGTCGATGATCTAGTCGTCAAGACACAAAGGCGAGAAGATCACTTGATTGACCTACGTCGAGTCTTTGAAAGACTTCGATAGTACCAGCTCAAGATGAATCCGATAAAGTGCGCCTTCGGCATCTCCAGCGGCAAGTTCCTTGGCTTTATCGTCAGGTACTGAGGCATAGAGATCGACCCTGACAAAATCAAGGCCATTAGAGCACTATCTCTACCCAAGAATTTGACAGAGCTCAGGTCTCTTCAAGGAAGACTCGCCTATATTAGGCAGTTTATTTCTAACCTCTCGGGGAGATGCCTACCTTTTGGTAAATTGATGAAGAAAGGAGCACCCTCCATATGGGAGGAAGACTGTCAGAAGACCTTAGAGCAGATTAAGGAGTACCTCCTAACTCCTCCAGTCCTAGGGGCACCTGTCAGAGGGAAGCCCCTTATTCTCTACATTGCTGCCATGGAAGCCTCTTTAGGGGTGCTTCTAGCCCAGATCAATAAAGAAAAATATACATAAATATTTAAAAAATTTAATAGACGGGGCCCACGTGCCAAGGACATAGCTACATTTATCTAGAGACATTGGTACGTGCATGGAGGTGTCATTTACCGGGGGCCTCGCCCGGGGGGGTCTTGACCTACGCAGCTGCACGTCGTTGGCCGCCCCCAGCACCGCCGACGCGTAGCTCGCGACGTTCAGGACCATCTTCTTGTCCGACTCCAGGCTCACGTACGCCTCTATCCGGCTCGGCACCTCCGGCGGCACCCACTGCCGGGAGTTGAACATGAACCCCAGCTCCGCCGGCACCGAGACGGACCCGCACGCGGACACCACCAGGGACCCCACCTCCGCGGCGCGCCCGTGGTACGACGCCTCCATCTGCTCCATGAACTCGGGCTCCCCGCAGACGTCGAGGTAGTCGGTGCCGGCTTCCACGCAGGCGGCGACGTCGGGCTCGCCGTAGAGGCGGAACGGTCCGGCGCAGTTGAGCACGAGCCTGGCCCGGCGGCAGACGGAGAGGAGGGAGGGTGGGTCGGTGACGTCGGCCTGCATGATGGGCAGGGGAGGAGGAGGGAACGGGGCGGAGGCCCAGCGGAGGGCCTCGGCCACCTTGGCGGGGTCGCGGCCGGCCAGCGCGAGGGTGCGGAAAGGGGCGGCGAAGGAGGAGGGGTCGTCGTTGGCCAGGAACTTGAGGGCTTCTCTCACCACGTACTTGCCCGTGAAGCCCGAGGCGCCGAAGACGACGACGTCGTAGGGCCTGCCATGATGCCGCCGCTGATGGTCTGCCTGCGCCATGTTCGTTCCAATGCCGCCAAGGTGTGGAGCACTGGGGAGGACGGCTTCAAGCGGAGGCGTGCATGGCTGCCGCCATATATATGGGCATGAAGTGGTGTCTAACCAAGACTGTGGAGCCTTTTGGTGTGGATCGATCGAGCATGCACAAATGGGGCGGGGTAGAGAAATTAATTAGGCTGAGCAGAAGATCTTACAGACTGGTAGCTGCACAGTGTGACACTGTGGAGCTTTTGGTGTGGATCGAGCACAAAAATGGGAGGGTAGAGAAATGAATTCTGAGCAGAAGATCTCACAGACGGGTAGCTGCAGAGAGTGGGGGATGAAAAAAAAAAACTTTTACCAAGAACGCATCACCCATCAAAGATTGAGATCGTCTACTTCATTTATCTGTACTTTATTTCTCATGGTATGGAAATGGAGACGTATCAGTGCCACTCTTTCCTGTGTGCACCAAAAGTCACCTCATTTTATAACATCTCTTCTAGTTAGCTGTTGACACCCAAAATATGATGCTCGGCAATCGAGCCGCAAAAGTAAATAACACGGTTTACGGAGCGCGCAAGCCGAAGCGGACCCCTGAAGCCTCTTAAAGTCACCAAGGTTGTTAGGAGTGAATGCCAAGGGCCTCGCCTCAGGAGAATCAACATGACTCCATCACCAACCGGCAGTACGACCAAGCCTGCCCAATGATCCGGTGTCGACTTTGTCACACCGCTGCCTTACATCGCCGCCCAATCAAGGACGGTGATTCACCCAACGGTCTCCCGCCCCAATGAAGACTCTCCTGAGGAAAAAGAGCGCCTACGGCCTTCACAGACGGAGGCCGAAAACTTTAGCAACGGAAGGATCCGAATACCCGATACGGGTTCGGCTTCTTGCGAAGGAAGGCCCGTCAGAGACCAAATGATCGCCGGTCTAGGCAGGATATCATCCCACATGGGAGCTTTGAGCATGAGTCAATTCGACCCGAAGGCACAAGCCACAGCGTTGGAGGACGCATTGGTGGAAGACCCTCACGCTCGAATCAGACACACAAGGAGTCCGCACCCGAGCCGTTCGGCGAACCAAGAGCTTCGTCAACCCCCTCGCCAAGGTCTTGCAGGAGTCCTGACGCGAAGAATCATGAATGGTGACTTCCGGGACCATCCCCGGACTCATCGGAAGGTGTTATGTCATTTCAGTCGAAGCCACAAGACCTGAGGAAGAAAATTGAGGGAGAGGGATCATTGAGGAAAAGGCGGTGACAAGTAAACCCAGAGGGGAGCTATTGTCGATCTTCTTGCGAGATGGCCCGACTCTGGACGTTAAAATCGAGGCAGACTTGTCACTAGAAGATCGGGAGCAATACAAGAATTTTCTTTCAAAGTACGTCCACATCTTTGCATGGTCTGATGATGACCTTCCTGGGATCCCCGCGGAGGCCGTAACACATCGGCTTAACCTTAATTCATTCGCCAAGCCTGTTCAACAACGAAAGAGAAGGCACGCCTTGGCTAAATAGGAGATTATCAAAGAATAGATTAGCAAGGGTAGAAAAATTGGGCTGTTTCGCCTGGTCCTTTATCTGAGCTAGTTGGCCAACATCGTCCCGGTGTCCAAGGCATCCGACAAATGACGGATGTGTGTAGACTTCACCGACCTGAACAAGGCCACTTGAAGGACTGTTACCCACTATTGAGCATCGACCAGTTAGTCAACTCAACATTGGGCAATGAACTGCTCAGATTCCTCGACCCCTACTCTAGATATCACCAGATCTGGATGCACCCCTAGGATGCGAAGAAGACGGCCTTTACTTTGGACTCTAGTGTGTACTGCTATACGTGAGTGCCCTTTGGGCTCAACAATACCGAAGCAACATACCAAAGGCTGGTGAATCAGATATTTTAAGACCAGATTGGCATAAACATGGAGGCCTACATCGACGATATGCTAGTCAAGTCCTTGAAAGCCAGAGACCATTTTATCGACCTAGCAGAAACATTTGAAGCACTACATAAGTACAAGATGAATCTCAACCCCACCAAATGTGCTTTCGGGGTGAAGTAGGGAATGTTCCTGAGCTTCTTAGTCACTCATCGAGGGAGTGAAGCGAACCCTGAGAAAATCTAAGCCATCCTAGATATGTGGCAATCACAAAACATGAAAGACGTCTAGCGGCTAGCCGGGCGGATCGCCGACCTCAATCGCTTCATGTCCCGAGCCGCGGAGCACTGCCTATAGTTCTTCAAGCTTTTAACAGGGCCCAAGGTAGCTGCCCCAATTTTCTCCTAGGACGACGAGTGTGAGCAGGCCTTCGTCGAGCTAAAATAGTTCCTAACGAAACCACCTATACTCTCAAATCCTATCCTAGGACAAACCTTGTATCTCTACCTCTTGGCGACACCTTCCACCATTAGTGCAGTGTTAGTTTGAAAGGACCAAGGGGTTTAGAGACTGATTTACTACATTAGCAAGGTGCTCCTGGACACCGAAAAGAGATACCCCGCAATCGAGAAACTAGTGCTAGCGTTGGTAACGTTGGTCAAATGGCTTCGCCCGGCACAATATCGTAGTTCTTACCAATGAACCCCTGAAGAAGGTCCTGAGCCATCCCAAGGCTTCCAATCGCCCTATGAAATGGGCAATCATGGTAGGGGTATATGATATCTCCTATCACCCCTGCACTGCCATCAAGGGTCAGACTCTCGTTGATTTCATTATAGAGAGTACTATCCAGCCTGAGGAACCTCCATCATCTAATGCTGACCAGGCCTGGGAACTCTATGTTGATGGTGTTGAAACGGATGACTAGCAGATCTAGAGGGGGGCAGTCAAGTATAATCTTACCTTTTTACATAAGAGTACACGTTTATCAGATGCTAGTACCCCTAGTTACTCAACATGATCTACTATTCTGTCTTAGGTATAGTTTTCACCTTTTTGCGTAAGGGTACACGTTTATCAGACACCAGTATCCCTAGTTACTTAGTGGAACTGGCCTTTTAATTTTCTAAATAGAGATAACTTGAAGCACTTCATGACATGAGTTTTTTTCTATTTCATTGATGAAGTACCCAGTTTCTCATTGCATTCAATCATTGCTCTGCCTTTAGTATATATGCTTTATCATTTTGCCCTTACGGGACCTCATCAGTCTCTTGGGTGGCTTCCCCAGTTCTTGGTATCGGTATATCGATGTTATCGGTATATCAGTATCCGGATCTCCGGGTCATTACAAGCACTGACCTAGTTATGCAATAAATGAAATGTGCATCGACTTGGTTCAATATCACTCATGAATGTGCACTGACCCTGTAAGGGCATAAGGTAGACGTGCTCTGACCTTCTATATGTTAAATGTAAGAAGTTCATCGACCTTGTACACATACATGGCAAATGTGCATGGACCTATACAAGCGTATGTCAAACTATGCACCGACCCATATATGCATACTGCAAAACCTGCACTGACCTTACATGCATAATGAGGAACATGCACCGACCTTATTATGCCTAATGAAGAATGTGCACCGACCTTGTTTAGCACTAGGCAAATGTGCACTGACTTGTATATGCGTAAGGCAAAACTTGCCCCGACCTCATGCGCAGTTCTACAAGCATATGCACCAACCTTATGTGAGACTAATGCAGATGTGCACCGACTTTATGTGCAGTTCTATAGGAACATGCATCGACCTCATATATAGTTAAGTGAGATATGCACCGACTTCATATGCGATCGATCAAGAAGTGCACCGACCTCATATGCGATCGAACAAGAAGTGCACTGACCTAGATGCATGAAGAGAAAAATGTGCACAGCGTTTGTGAATGATATGAAGCGAAGTGTGCACCAACCTTATAACAGATTGCATGAAGTTTGCTGACAATGGTGCAAGTATGAGGAAGGAAGGACTGGAGTTAGGATATACAATAGCCAATCATAAGGATTTAGTCAACAAAATTAATGTTGCCAATCATCAAAACTGAGAAATATATATTGTACGGAAATTGAGGTCAACAGGAACATGAAGTAGATGAAATGCACATTACCCCACTCAATCTCCTTACAATATTCTCCCCCTTTTTGATGATGGCAACACATTGTCCTTTGATATCCATTTGATGGCAACGAAGACAACCTATATGTAGTATGCAGACAGAAACGCTCTCCCCCATCAAAAGTTCTCCCTCTACCCAGTCTAAAGCTACTAAAGCTAAAGCTCTTTCCCATCAAAAGTTTCTCTCCTATCAAAAGTTCTCCCCCTTTGCCATTAGCATAAAGAAGGGTAAACTAGTATCGGGTACAGATGAGTGAAGGAAAAACTGAGAGGGACTGATGGACAAACTGACTGGTTGTTCATTAACGAAGCAAGCATAGCATGGATTCTTCAGATATAAGAATGGAGATAATGTTGTCCAAAAAGTATGTGGTTTAAAAATTATGAAAGTTGGAGGCTGGCAACTCTACTCTATTGAAAAGCAATCTTTGTGCACTCTAAATATGAATGAACCAAAGGAACATTAAGCATATCAGATTTTATCTTCCTTCATCTTAATTATCGAAACACAAATGTAGGTATCAGGAGTGACCATAATTTGTATTGAGGTTAAACAAGCAGCACAATTCTGATTTTACTCTTAGAGAATTTGTATTTTAACTTTTCTGTTTCTATTGATTTTAGAACAGTCATGTACAAACCTTACCTTTTGACATAAGAGTACACGTTTATCAGATGTCAGTGCTCCTAGTTACTCAGCAGGGTTTACAATTCTGTTTCAGGTATAGTTTCTACATTTTTGCGATAAGGGTACACGTTTATCAGACGCCAGTACCCTTAGTTACTCAGTTAGACTAGCCGTTTGAACAGAGATGACTTAAAGTACTTCATGACATGAGATTTTCTTCATTTCCTTGATAAAGTACTCAATTTCTCAGTACACTCAAACATTGGTCTGTCTGCATTGAAATTATAGTGCTGCTTCCTATTGAATTTTCAGAAGGTGTTGTTTAAAAATAATACAAACTTCCAGATTTTCTCAACTAAATCTACCCGAGTTAAGACAATATCAGATTCTGAAAGACTCCGAGGATCGGATCGATTTTTGCATGATCCCGAACGGTGGATTCAAAGCCGATCGTTGAGCTCGTGTTGTGGTTTTTGGTGGGGTTTAGTCGCCTCGGTGCTCGGTTCTTCGGTGGAGGTAGGGAGACAGATCGCCACTTCCCCCTGCACATTTTCCCTACTTTTATGCGTGGTTTGGTGCTCGAACGGGGTAGATCGGGCCAGTTTAGGTAAAATAGTTATTTTTGGGGTTTGTAGGGTTCGCCGAAAAACGGTGACGGTTTGTAGTATGATTACTGTCAAAATGACCATCGGGATACCAGGATCCCGTATCAGCCAGTTTCATGTCGATCGGTTGTCATTCGGGGCCGGTAGGAGTCCGGTAACCTCGGTGACTCATTTGGGTCGATTCGTTGGAATCGTCCCGATCTCGCGTTTTAATGCATGCATGTGGCGTTTTTATCTCCCAGACGTATTCTGTGGTCATGTGACTTTATTTCCCCTGCGCTTCGACGTGAATTGGGCATGGAATGAGCTGATTCAGCTTTTCCACTATTTTGCTCGCAAGATCGGTGTGGCGGTCATACCAGAGACCGTCACATGCTCTGATGGTCCCAGGATAGACCGACACATGCCTTTGAGCATGTTGGTCAGTTGTGACTGTGGAAGTGTGACGGTCCAGGATTGGAGCGTCACAGTCCTCTGATGTCCCCTTGTTGGTGCGTCATAGCCCTCTTGTCCTCGATGTCTGTGTCAGTCAGTTCACTCTGATAGCCTTGCCTTAGACTACCAGAGTACTGTGGCTTTTCTTCTTTGGACCGTCATAGTGTGTTTCACAGGCTATGTCGGTTGGCTCTAACGGCCCAACCCCCATGCGCCAGGGTGCTATAACGCTTCCATATTGGACTGTTACATGTTGTTCGTCCGAGTGTATGTTGTAGGTCTGTTCACCGTGACGGCCCAATCTGGGTGTGTCAGAGCGTGTGACACACCTATAGTAGGCCATTACAGTCTTGTTGGCCGTGATGGCTGGTTCTGTTCTGTGTCCGTCCGTGCGTCGTTCATCTTAGGTTACTGTTGTATGGTGGTGTCTATGACAGCTCATTCCCTGACCGTCACATCCGTATGGCGCGCTTTTATTAGACCGCCACAGTCCTGTCTCCTCTAGAGTGTAACGGCCCATCCTTATACCGTCACCTCTGTGTAGCAGTCTAAAGGTGGAGTGTTACAGCCCTAGAGTCTTGGTTTTCGTCATTTTGGTTTCTGATTGTCTTGGCTTGTCCTTGTGGTCTACCCGCTTTCTCATGGACGTCTTATGACATCCAATGAGGGCTAAGACTACGTTATAAGGCAGCCAAGAGTCTTCTTGCTTGTGGTAGGATTCTCTTTCCTACTGTTGAATCGTCATTGTCTGGTTCCGGTCAACCCGGGGTCACCCAGCGGTTGAAAGGTAGCCTTGTGTGTCTCGACAGTTCTGTCCAGTTTGAGACATGGTTTCTGGCTGTAGTGAGGTATCATCTTTCCTCGTTCTACATGTCCATATGTGTTGAGGGTCCTAGGTGTTCCCTCAGGTCTTTGCCTGTCGTTTCCTCCGACAGCGTCATTTTCTCGAGCTTAGGATTAGATTGATTGGCAGCTTGTTCCGCTATTAGTGACGATCTTGCCTCCGAGTTGTCGTACTCAAGGATCGTTACGTTAGTAGGTCTAGTTGCCTTGTCTAGAGTCTGTCGGTAGTTTTCTATACTGCCATTGGTGCTTTGAAGTACGTGTGACAGTGCTCTCTTGCCTATCTATACTTTTACACTCGTGTTTTGAGTCTCTGTGTCTTGTGAGCCTTCACTAGTCATAGCCTTACGTCACGTTACAGCGTGACGGCTCTTGTAGTAGCGCACTTTCCCGACATACGATTTTTAAGCTAGTTCCGTGGGCCCCCGGTCCAACCATAGCATCCAGCGGAGGGGGAATACTAGCTAGAGGCGGACAGGTGGAGCAGGATACATGGAGCATTGTGTGCGTTGACTTGAGGACCAACCCTCCGTGTCGTCGCTTTGCTGCTTCCATGTGTTGCTCCCATATAATAGTACGGCACACGAACTACACTGTAGGATTGAGAATTTGCATGGACTGGGGCTGGGGGGAAGCCGTCGGGCCTCCAGACTGGGGAGAGGGCGCGGCCCCCTGGGGAGTTTGCCCTCCCTTGGGGGCGCGACTGTGCCCTGGGGCGAATGGGCCCCGGGTAGGTCGTAACCTCGGGGGATGGCCCCTGGGGTTCTTCTTTCATCATCTGGGAGTGTCCTTTGAGGGACACTAGGCCCCAGGATGCCGGGATGGGCCCATGGGGGCCGTTGTGCTTCGAGTCATAGTAGCCGCTCGCAAGGTGTTCGGGTTAATACCCGACACACCCCGGGTTGTTGAACGGCTTGACTAGCTGGCTGAGGGGCCCCAAGGTGGGCCTTGGGCTGAGGATGGGAGCTCGGGGGAGCTAAGGAGGGGCACTTTAGGCACATGGGCCATGCCTCGAGTTGCGTGCCATATTGCACGACGATTTGGTGGGGTGGCCTCGGGTTCGCCCGAGAGCTAAAGATAGGTGGCTCGTCACCACGTGTCTGAGGGTTTTGGGTGGCCCCAACATGCTGGAGGTTCATTGTAGAACCCGATTAGTGTGCAGGAACTACGGGTTGGCCTGTGGTTTGATGTAGGAGGGCTGGAATATACACGCCCACAAGGTGTTTGGGAAAATACTGAACACACGTGCGTCAGCCGTATATGCGTACTGCAGGCCTCCAAAGCCTGTGGTTGGCCGAATTGGTCTCCCTTTGACCTTGAAGGGTTGGAAGAAGACATCTCGGGGTTAGCTCCCTGCCTTTTCGTTGGGTGCCACGTGGCGTGGCTTAGAGTTGGGGCGCCCCTGGGTTGGCCCGGGCAGACATGTGAAGTGCGGGCAAAGCTCGCAGCTGAGTGATCGGGATTTGTCCCAGCTAGTTGCTGGTGTAGCCGCATGTCATGGCAAGTTGATCAGGGCCCTTGGAGGGGCCCACAGAGTTGTAGAAATGGCCGAGTAGCTCGTGCGTTAAAGGTGTTCGGGAAAATTCCCAAACCCCTATTTCTTGGCATTTTGCTGGGAAATCATCCGGGTACAACAAATGCCCCCCACGGGTCGTGCGTCGGATGTGGAGACAAGGGCGTACGGCCCCTGAGCCCCCTGTTCTGAGTTGTTGTTGTTATATTTTGACACTTCATGTGCCTTTGCTTTGCTATACTGTACATGTTGACTTTTTGGTGTTCTGATCATTTTATGTGCTTTATCTTGCACCTATGGCATGATCTGACAGAGATGACTGGGTCCCAAGGCATGTAGCTCGGGAGGAGGACCACTGGGTGCGACGGATTGAGCGACCGATGCCCCCTCTGGCTCCATCAGTGGTCACCATGGCTAGTGCAGAGCAGCTGGATCTGGGTCATACGACAGTAACTGAGGGCCCAGCTAGTGAGAGGGCATGTGGAGTTGGAGTTTTAGAGGTGGCCCAGATCCTGGAGGTAGGCGGTCTGTACACCTACGACCGGAGTGGAGGTTACCCCTTGGAGTTTCCCCTGGATCGCTACCTTTTCGAGTTTATTAGGAGCTATGTCCCTCCTGGCATGGAGGAGAATGACTCACAGATTCTGGGAGCTCGTCGCCGGCTTGAGCGGGCCATTCTGATAGGCAGGGACAGCCTGCACGGCGTTGCATTCTACAGCTATCTGAGCTTCTCTGAGGACTACTGGAGGTAGCGTCAGTTTCCCAGTGTTGAGTGCCAAGGGTTCTTTAGCCGAGAAGAGTAGTTTGGAGTCAGAGTTGGGCTACTAGGCCCTGCCTCTTGGGATTTGCACAGCCACCACCGTACTGAGACAGACGGGACAGCCGGGCTGGTGCTGGAGCCTACAGGTCTGCAGATAATTAAAGAAGAGACCATTCACTTTGGTTCGGACCCTTCCTGGCCAGAGAATTAAAGAAGAGAGAATTAAAGAAGAGACCATTCACTTTTGTTCAGATCCTTCTCCGGCCAGAGAATTAAAGAAGAGAGAATTGAAGAAGAGACAATTCACTTTGGTTCGGAGCCTTCCCCCGGCCAGAGAATTAAAGACTAGACCCTTTCACTTTGGTTCGGATCGTTACTCGGCCAAAGAACAAAAGAAGAGACCTTTCACTTTGATTCGGAGCCTTCCCCAGCCAGAGGACAAAAGAAGAGACCTCTCACTTCGGTTCAGACATTTCATCCCTGTCAGAGAACAAAAAAAAATAACCTTCATGAAGTTGACATCACGACCTTCCGTCCGAGCCGACGAACATCGTACCTTTCCCCGCTACCCTTTGGCCTCCTATGGCTTGTTTCCGACATCCCTTTGGCCTCGTAGCCTGTTACCGTAATATCGTTTCGACCTTCCACGGCCTCCTACTCAACACCTTTCGGCTTAGTCATTTTGGCCAAGGCCCACTATTAAGATTAATCCATCCGTCCCACCGCGCTCTCCGATATCTTTTGGCTTTATAACCTGCTTCCAACATCTCTCAGCTTGTTAGCCTACTCCCAATATCCCTTGGCTTTTAACCTACTCTCAATACCTCTTGGCTTTTACAGCTTGCTTTTCCGATTTCGGCTCTCGCAGCCCACTTCCTAGACCTTGGCTTTCACAGCCTGCTTCCTAGACCTTGACTTTCTTAGCCTGCTTCCCAACTTCGGCTCTTGCAGCCCACTTTCCTAATTTTGACTCTTGCAGCCCTCTTCCCAATTTTGGCTCTCGTAACCTGCTTCCCAGTGTCTTTGGCTCTTACGGCCTGCTCCCCTAATGCCCTTCGACCCTTTTGTGTTCTGTTTCCCTAATACCTTTACTACTGCATTGATTCCACACAAAAAAAGAAGAAAAATGCCTAGTTACCCTACTTGCATGCTTGCTTAATATAGAATAACACACCTCCTTGAAATTTTCTAGGACCTTACTTCCTTGCTAAATAACGATGTCCCGATTCCGGATGCACGTGCGTCATGGCATACGCTCGAAGGGAACCCAATTATGGCGGATACACACGTCAAGGGGAAGAGTCATAGCTAAATTGCTAAGCCCAACTCACAAAATAAAGCTCAGGCAACACTCCCCCACTTCGCACTTAATGTGTTCAATGGCCTTCAACCATAGGGATTGTCCGACTTTCTTCTTAGCACTCTACGGAGACTTAAATTCCTACACTCGCGTGAAAGGTAATCGTGAGGAAAAAGTTACCTACCCCCACTAAAAAAAAAGAGAGAAAAGAAGAGAAAGAGAAAGAAAAAAAGAAAAAATGGTGTACGATTTGAATGCGGATCCAAGTAGCCGGGAATCCCCACTGAAACAAATGAGGAAACTCGCGTAAAATGATGAAACAAACTTTAACAAGGACGAATCTTAGTAGCTGGGAATCCCATTGAGACACATGAGGAGACTCGCGTCGAATGGTGAAATTCGCAATAGAATTATAATGAGGTCAAATCCTAGTAGCTCGGATTCCCCATTGAGACATATGAGGAGACTCACACTGAACGGTAAAATCTGCTACCAAAATAAGCAAATGGGGGCTATGCGAAGCTACTGAAATCGAGAGCCTGAAACCCATGTATAGGCGCTAGAGTAATCCTCAAGTGTTACTTGGAAACCTGCATATCCGTATGTTTGGGGCCTTTTGTTCACATGTTTGCTCCTCCACGCCATAGAGAATTGTCTCGAGTGAATATTGTAAGTTTGAGCTACGCATGTAAACCATGCGATATCCTCTTGACGGGTGCACCACCCCTTAGTTATGGCTCGTGGCCTACACCGCGTTTGTGAATTATGGGCGATGTCCTTATCCCATCCCCTATAGAGGGAGCTACCTTATGTATATTTATGTTATGCCTGCTGACGAGTGTCTGCATGCTTGAATAAAAAAAAAACAACAACAAAACAAAAAAAAAGAGAACTCAATTTCGGCTATCGCAGCCCGCTCTCCCAGTTTTGGCTCATAAAGTCCGATCTTGGCCCTCACAGCCTGCTTCCCGCCCTCGCGGCTTACTAATTTCTCAACTTCGGCTTCTATAAGCCCGTGTCCCGAACATCCTTCGGCTTTTCTAGCCTGCTTCCTGGGTTCCGGCCCATGTGGCCCGATTTCTCAACCCCATTATCGGCCTCCGGGTCGACAGCTTCCCAATTATCGGTTTCTAAGCCGACAGCTTTTCAACCATCGGCTCCTAAGCCGACAGCTTTCTAATCATCAGCATCCCAGTCGATAGCTACCCGATTATTGGCATCCACGCTAGCAACTGTCCAAAGTCGTTATAAAAAAAAAGAGAAAAAAAGAGAGAAAAAAAAGAGTAGAAAGAAAGAGAGAAAGAGGAAAAAGAGAAGAAAGGGAGCACCATATGAGGGCAAGTGCACCCACGTGCACCGCTTGTCTCATCCTTCTCCCGCGCTACCCTGCCAGTGCCTCCAACGACACACCCTTAAAGTGCCTCCAACGGCACATCCCCAAAGTGCCTCCAACGGCACACCCCCAAACGCCCTCCAACGGCACACTCGTGGTGTCTCCCCCCCCCCAACGGCTCACTTCTTGAAGCCCCAGCGGCACACTCGTGAAGTGCCCCAGCGGCACACCCCATCAACAGCCTCTCAACGGCACACTCGTGGTGCCCCCCCAGCGGCACACCTTGCCCAAGTACCCCTCCACCCGGTGCAGTCTAGTTCCTTCATCACCCGGTGAAGCGTCTCATTGTTCGAACCGGTACAACCGGTGGCAAACACGGCGGTCACTGCATGTGACCCTCGGCGCGCAGCTCGGTCACCTCGGAGCCAGCTAACGCCTTGCTACGGTGTCATCCTCTGATTCGAGCACGCAGGCTTCCCTCTGTCGGGGACAAGACTGGGGTCAACCTCGAATTGACCTGCATCGTAAGTAGACGTCGACGCCAGCGGATGTATAAAAACCCCTTGCGATGAAGAGAAAAAGAGAGGCTCAGAGAAGAAGAAAGGGGTTCTTTTTGCTCTTGGGCTGAAAGGCTGGGCTCCCGAGCTTTTCTGCTTCTCCAGGCTGCTCCAACCGCCACCAGAGTGAAAAAATAGAAGAAGAAGAAGACTAGAAGAGAAGAAGAGGGAGTGGGGAGGACGAGCAAGGGAGAGGTTGGAAGATGCCAGAAGAGAGCTGCTCTGACCACAGTCCGAGAGAAGAGAGAAAAGAGAAAGAGGGGTGAGTGAAGAGAGGGAGTGAGGCTCGGGAGGGGAGGAGCTGATGCTCCGTTCCCCCTCCCCACCGTGTTTACTTTGGCTTTTCCGTCCTTTCTGTTTCTCTCTCAATGTATTAGCCTCTGTGCTCCTTTTTGTAAGAAGAGAATGGAATAAATGATTTTCCTTTTCATGGTATTTTTCGTGCATGGCGTATGAGTGTTCCCATGCGCTACTTGCTGCTATCTCATGTATTTCTGTGCTTCCGTTCCCCACGCTTCAATGGTATGGGAGACGATAGCCATGGCCCATCCAATACAATGGGTGGTATCCTGTGGCTTGTTCTCTAGGGAGGAACTCTCTTCTAGCCTAGTTTGATTTCTTGCTTCCCTTCCCCTCAGTCGTCATCCCCTCAGCTCCATGGGAGAAGCTCCCCTCCGGTCTGAACTGGGTCCTACGGCCGCTGGCTTTCCAAGCCCCTCCGCCATCTGGTAGACCTCCTGAGGTCCCAGCTTCTTTATCCAACACAGCCACCTAAACCGTTACACCCCGACCTGCTTCTTGGTCCGGTGCACTTCCCCTACCCATGGGCCGATGAGGTCCCCACTCCACTCCAACCGGTGCATTCCCAGCTTAGCCTTGCCGGCACGCCCCAGTTGGCTTCTCCCTGGCACACACATGCCCATACTCCCCCGGGCACACCCTCGGTCGTGCTTTGACCAGTACGCTCATCACCCTGCTCAGCCGGCACACCTACTAGTTCCCTTTGGCCAGCACATGCTTGGCCCGTCTTTGCCCGGTGCGCCCTTGAGCCCTCCTACCTGGCACACCCCTGGACCAGCCAGCCCGGTGCACCCTTGGCCCTTCCAGTTGGTTCACCCAGCCCCCTCTCCTTGACCGGTGCACTCCCCAGCCCAGCACAGCTTTTCTATCCCCTGGACGGTGCACCCCCTAACCATATAGCTCAGTGCGCTCTGTGAGCTCTCCTATCCGTCACGCCTGCCACCTCTCCTTACCCGGTGCATCCCCAATCTGTCTCAGCCCTATGTCTCCCGCCCGCTGACTTCTCTGGGTTTTTCGAAGTTTTCTCAAGGGTGTCATTGCCCATGGCACGCACCTCGAATTGTTGGGTTCCATCACTCCTTGTGGGCGTGTTCCCCTTTTACTCCCCTATGCTCTGGGTCCTGGGGAGATGTTGTCAAATTTTCACCAGAATTAACATAATAACAATGATAATAAAAGAGGGGGAAACAATGTTGAGATGAAGGGTCCCCCCCTTGAGTAGTGTCAACCATATAGACTTGGGAGGTTTGATGTTGGGGAGGGAGATAATAAGTGGGAGCATAGTCTCCCTCGTGTTGAAAAGTTTGATATTGAGAAGGGGAATACTGAGTGGGGACGTAAACTCCCTCATGTTGAAACTGCTGCTGGGAGACCTCACAGGCCTGATCAAATTGACTAGCCTCAACCTCTTCCTGAATGTACTCCATATTGGCCATCTTAACAACCTTAGCCGACCTGAGTATCATGATTCTAATGACTAACAGAAGCAATCAAATACTTAACAACAGCAATTGAAAGGTGATTACTCAAATAGGTTGCAAACAAGTTGTAATGACTTATGCCCAGTTTTAAAGGCTATTAAAATTAGAGATGATTTGTTACTGGAACAACGTGTGTAACTCTCAATGAGAGAAACCTGATTTCAGTTTGGATGTAACATCGGGTAGGCTAACTTTTCTCTCATTTAACCACGCTTAGGCCAACTAATCTTCTGGGTACTTCAAAGGTACAACCTGCCTAGCTTTCGTGAGGGAATCCACGTGTGTGGGGACTTATGGAGGTCTTGAACAAAGAAATTCCAATCAAATGAGATGGAATGCTCAATTGGAGGGTCCTTCCAAGTCCAAGAGAGGGTAATAGGTCCTAAAAGTGTGGAGGGAGGAGGTCCCTTAACCAAAATGCCCCTTGAAATGTAGAGTAATGCAGACAGCAGCAAGTATAGCCGGCAATCAGAGTAGAATAGCAAGAGAAATCGAACAGAAAGAAATAACATCCAAGAAGGCAGACGCACAAACAAAAGGGCGTCCAAAGGGATGGACGCACAATCAAACAAATGGGCGTCTGTAGGAGTAGACGCAAATATTAAATGGATTCCCAATTGATCAGGTATGGACGTCAACCAGCGCAGACGCTAATTTTCACACAGCCAGAATCCAAAGATCTCTTTGTTACTTTTAACATCTAAGCCGCAATTCACCAAGTAGACAATCGAGTGGGTGTGTGCACGCGGTGCACGAAGGGGACAAGAAGAAATAATGTGCTACGTGGAGCACCAAAGGAGGGGCACACATGGGTGCCAAAAGGAAGGGTAATCAAAATAAAAAGATAATAGTTGTCCCACCGTGATCGCCAATTTATGAATGTGTTACTTAGTGTGGTTAAAAGAATAAGCAAAGAGAACTAGCGAAAACTAGATGGAGAAAAGTAAGCTAATAAACAAAGGGAGCATGTGGGGAGCACGTGGTGCTCAGTGAAGTGTGATCGCCAGAGGGGTTACCTCAACTTTAAAAGAAGAAGTGATCGCGAGAAATACTTTGTGAAGCGAGGATGTGGATTCTCAACCTTCAACCGGCCGGTCGATGAAGGGGGTCTTTTCTTTTGATTACCTTGAAACAAACAAAGAGAAGCAAAGGCGCACCGAATTAGGAACAAGAGGTGTAGTATCAATTCTCAATAACAGTGAACATATGCAAACGAGATGCGAACACACCTTGTGTGTTTGGTTTAAACCCCTTAGATGTAAAGGGTGGGAGTATGAATGTTATGCAGTAAAAAGGATCTAGCGAAGGCTAGATATAATATGTGTGAGCAGTGGTGTTGATGATGTAATATGCAAACTACTAAATAAATAAAGAGGATCAGGATAGAAATGGAGGAGGGCCTCCACTCGGGTGCCACTCCAGAGAAGAAGAGGAGAGGGGAAGAAGCCTTTCTCCACTGGACAGAGAGATGAGTCTCTGTGAACCCAGAGCAAGAATCACAGTGAACAATAGAGTGATCATATTGTCTCTCTCTAGTCCTTTTTTATCACCCTCGTCCCACGCCGGGCCCAAAGGAGCCTAATTTATAGGCCAGTTCGCGCGCGATGATCGCGGCGTGGCAGGTGCGGCCGCCGCGGTTGGTGACGATCGCCGAAGCGCGCTTCATATAACCCTTCAGTGGCCTCATCAGCCGCCTGGGTGGCGACCCCGGTTCATGGTAATGGTGAGTCGATACCTAGTATCGAGTCATCGCTATCATGGGCTCTCAGTGCAGAATGGCGGTAATTTGATACCTAGTATCAGGTTATCGGTATTGTGTACTCTGGGATGTTACACAAAGTCTCTATACATTCTGACTCTGAACAAAGAAGCCACGACCTCTAGTGGGGACTGCCAACCCATGACAAAACCATGGTCTTAATATCGAGAGAAAACCCACGACAATGCAGTCATAACAATCTGTCCTCTTTGACGGAACCACAGTTAAGGCCATGCGGCCATACGCACAACCTCCACCATCTAGAGGACAACCTAGACACTGGTAAACCTCAGTCTCGAACCAAAACCAGTAAGAAAACCATGCCCTCTACATAGGGCAACTCCAGCCTATTTGCCAAAAGGGCCATAGACAATGCTGTCAGTATCTCAACCTTACCGGCATAGGGTCTGCCACTCAATTATACACAACAAGGCCAGATAGATCCAATGACATCTTATAATGTACCAAGGTCTTATATGCACGCACACTGCCCACACTCGATCTCGGGAAGAGCAAAGGAGACACACACATACCACACCTAGGGACTTGCCAGGGTCCACGCCTCTGCGTCCAACAGCATGATCGTGTCCTACTACTTGACACGAGGTACGTGCCACTACATCCGTTAGTGACGTACGCTTGGCCTAACCAAGGTGCACATGCTCAGGCAATCTTGCCTTTGCAAGGAGCATCGTACACATAAGGTGGTCTCGCTCTGTCTAGCCATGAAATGTCCTCAAAATAGAGCAACAGTAAAATACTATCTTCCACTGTCTAGTGGGAATCTCAATAATGTGCATACGCATGCACCTGAACCATTGTAAACCTCAGAACAACACTACCAGGAATTGATGAACCATCTAAGGCCAGATGACGAACCCATGAATGTCAGCCTTCAAATACTTATGCGGGAATAGTCTACCGCTATATTAATCTATGAGGGGAAAAGACTCCCTACTATACATAAGTCACACAGGGATGGCCCTTATCAATCACACAGAAATTCCGAATCATACAAAATCACGCAGGCACCTCTTTTGCAAAACCACGTCAAACATAGACACCTCAGGGAATGAAAAGGTGAAGCACAGCACCCTAGGCACAATGGACCTAGGGGGCCAAACACCTGGCCCCCTAGAGGGCTGGGTGGCCAAACCCTTGGCCGCTCACCATGGGCCAATCCCTATGCTGGGCAGCCAAGAGTCAACTGGATGCCTAGACAGCCAGTCTGTTGGCTGCCCAACAGATTTGGGTGGCCACCCTTTGGCTGCCCAGTCAACTGGGTCATAGAGAGAAAGCAAGAGCAGACCTGGGTGGCCAGCCCTCTGGCGGCCCAGCTCTGGGCTTGATGGCCACTTCTGTGGCCACCTCCTGCTAGGTTCGTAGAACCATACTGAACTCCACACAGAGTGCGATCCCATGCTCCATTCGCCTTAGTACAAAGGGGAAAATAGCGGGAATCAATCCTCAGGCATTCATACATATGTGAAACCACTTTTAGACTATAAATCTAAGCCCAAATAGATTGAAACCATCACACATCCCGAACCATAGATTTCCCCAAAATGAAGAATACTCCCACTCTCGACCTCATCATAGCATGGATTTGCGAGGAAAACATGTGGGAGTGCTAGAGATTTATCCCTCTACCTTTTTGAAGTTTTAACTGTCAAGAATCATGAGAAATCGCCGATCCTCCCTGTGGCCAGCTCCCATGACCACAACTGCTCCCACCTCTCTATTCACCACCACTCCTCACCCTTCTCCTTGCCACATGTCGTCGTCATCGCTCCACCACGTGCCCTCTCACCGCCGTCAGCCACAATAGGTGAGAAAGAGAGAGGGAGAGAGTGATAGGAGAGTCAAGACTCACTACACTTAACTAGACTCAAGAAATAAAAAGACTCCAATCTCTAAAGCTCCAGGTTCACTCGATCACGCTGACCCAATCCCAGTTTCAAGCATTCCATCTACCGCATCACCTGAAAGGATTTGGAGAAAAGAGGGGTGAGCAAGAAGCTCAATAGGAATTACACTCTATCATCAAGCATAGTTTTGGTAATTAACCATTTCATGAATATGTATGAATAATGTGAGAAACTTAAATAAGCAACTAAGTAACCAAGAAGATCAGGAGATAATCGATAGATGAATGGAAAGGAATATTGCAAGTCAAGATATCAAGCACCATTAATAAGAATTTCTCAATAAATGGCCATTTCAAGTCAAGTCAGGTCGAGTCATATCACGTAGGTAAGTACTTCACGCCTTCAAGCATGAATGGCAAGTTTCACGAGAATGTGGAATGTCGTAGACTCACACGCTCGATAGTACTCAGTGACAATGTCACACCTAGTCATTTCACCTCCCCAAAGTACAAGTACTCTTTGGGTGCTCCTCCTAAGATCAAACTGGGCCCTTAATATGATTGCCTTGGCATTGATTTGCTTGGATCGTAGATCCCATAAAATCTAGACATCCACATGTAATGATGGCCAAGAGTTCTAAAGTCAAGCTTAAGTAATGTGATTTCAAGGATCAAGATTCTTTCAAATAGATTTGGATGAAAGAGGCGGAGTAGGCTCAGCAACCCAAATAATAGCTGACAGGATAGAAATGTAATCCTGGAGAATTACCACAATCATTAAACTTATCATGACAAAACCACGAAGAAAATAGGTCAAGGACTACTTACGGCCCAATAGGAATCGCAAGGGGCAACCAACGGTCTCATACAGGACCGCCTAGTTCCTGCCTACGCTTGTCTCAAAGGTCAAGCCAGAAACGCATAAATGGTCTATGGTTGTACTATACACATGCTGAAAATGGTCTCTTAGGTGGCCGCTAGGGAAGCCAAAACACAAGGGTTTAAAGTCGGTTGAAAAGGGGTCCCCACTTGACCAAAGGTACGTTTGCACCAAGCAAGGGTAAGGTCCTCGATCCCAAGGTCAAATGAGAGGTCTCAGTCAGCCAAAAATCATGTTTAAAATGACTTAAAAATCATATTGGAACGGACCCACTAACCAGCCCAAAAGTAGGCAAACGGTCATAGCTATGACCGCTTGGGTTGGCTTGCGGTCCTAGGCACGACTGCATGTTGTCCCAGACCAGTAGGTCCAACAACTTGGTCTGCCCAGCGTGAAATCATGGGTATAGACTTTAATGGTACAACCTGCCCGGCGTCCTGGAGGGAATCCCAAGCTCGCGGGGACTTATGGAGGTCTTCAAACAAGAATACGTAGTTCAGCGGAAGGAGTATCCAATGGAGAGGCATTCATTGCCCAAGATTTAGGCTAATAAATCAAGCGAAAACGAACGTAATCAGTCTAGTCACCTCCACCGGAGTGGTATGACCTTAAAATAATTCTAACTTATTCCATGACAGGTATAAGAATCAGACCAAAACATTAATAAAGCATTAATCTACTTCCTTTTTAAACATCATGAAATATATGAAAGATGGACACAAATGGAGCAATTATTAAGGAAAAAGTTTCACTTAGTTCATGTATTTAAAATCCCTAATTTTAGTGCATTTAACCCTGACCAAACAAATGTACTAACCAGACATTAACATGCTAATACATTTAACTATAAGCTTCTGAAACAGGGTTATAAATGGTCGTAAAACAGGCCGCCAAAGTCCACAAATGGTCAAGGGAAGGGCCGCTTACGCACTGGAAAATCCCTTTTTATTTTTAAAAAATTCGATGGCCATAAATGGTCTATCGTTGGGCCGCTAGACCAGGGCAAACAGTCTATCGTTGGGCAGCTAGATCAGGGCATATCGTTCAACCATGAGTAGCCTAGCGGTCCCTACATTCAATCTCATGTCTTAGATTGCACATATCATTGCATACTTGTGAATAGAAATAACTATTGAGAGTGACAATATGGATCTAGAAGGAGGGTTGAATAGATTCGTCCATTTTTCGATGAAAACAAGTAAGTAAATTAAGGACAGGGTGTTCAGACGCAATGGAAGCAACCTCGATGAGCTAGTAATACTCATTGTTCAGACAACTAGTGAAGCGAATACACGAACACGTCGAATGCAACGGTGCTAAGACAAAGGATCGTGCATGAATATGTGACTGGTACTAGGCGGAGGACTAGTCCAAGGACTTCCTTACGCAAAGAGAAGCTGCCTTGATGGACCTGACCTATCAATCAACCTATGCCTTTCAATATACCAAGTTAGATAAAGAACGGGGATAGATGAAATGGAAATCAGTCACACAACACCAAGAGTTTTAGGTGGTTCGATTGCCTGTAGTAATCTATATCCACCCCTTACTGATCAAGATGAGGATTCACTAGCAATGCAGCCAACGGACAAATCCATTTCACATGCTGATAACACAACTTCCCCGGAGGAACAGACTCCTCCCTTACTCTAAAAACTCAGAGGGAACCCGTGCGCACCTGACCTAGCGAGCACACCCCTGATTCTACCCCAGTAGAACCAGTCACACTGCACAAGGGTAGCACACGATGTACACTCCTTGCAACCTGGTATACAACTAGAACGTGACCAGTGAAGACTGATCACCCTCTAGTTAATGCAACAATGCACCACTGGAGAAGCACTCAGTGAACAAAAACAACGGAAAATAACAACCAAGAAAAACAAAGATCGAAATACAATGAAAGAAAACAAATGTAGCTCTAAAATGGTTTCAAGAGCTTTCTCTGAGATAGGAATGTTTTCTCTTGATCCGGGCTACAGTCTCTCTTTATCTTTTCTTCTTTCTCTCTAGCATGTTCTCTTGCTCACTCGATGGCTCTCTCCTTCTTCTTCTCAGGTGGGCTTTTCTTCTCTTCGACGGCAGCCACAATAGCTTGAAGAGATGATGGGTTTATATAACAGAGCCTCCGAAAAGCTTTAGATGAGAAGATTAACCTAGTTAAACTTCGTTGGTCCATCTGGCAAAAGAGGGAATATTCTTCCTCTAGAATACTCTAAAAAATTGTGCCAACCTTCTTAGGATCATGTGCCAATCATGTGCTTTCAAGTCGGACATGTGGCATACACAATATCTCTGAAAAACTCCCTTGCAGGCTATTTGTTAGCCTATGCCACATATAGTACACTCTTATCGTCCATTATACACCCTTATTAGCTTGACTGTTATTCATCCTTAGCTTGAATTTTAACAGGGTTAGCTTGGACTGCATCTGCTAAGCTTAGAATGCTACCGCTCTAGCTCGGACCTCCTTGCTTTTTCCTTTTAGCTCAGACTCCTTCACTGTAGCTTGGACAACATGTTTTTTAGCTCAGACTTGATGGCTTTTAACACGGATTGCTATAGTAGCTCAGATAGCTACAGTACCTCGGATAAAGCTACAATATGGCTCGGATTGCTACATTAGCTTGGACCGCTACAGTAGCTCAGACTGCTACAATAGCTCAGACTGCTACAGTAGCTCGGCCTTCATGACTTTTAGCTCGGACTTCTTCAATGTATCTTAGACTTCATGGCTTTTAGCTTGGACTTCTTCAATGTAGCTTAGACTGCTACAGTAGCTCGGACGTACCTCGGAATGCTACAGTGTCTCAGACAGCTACAGTAGCTCAGGCGTAGCTCGGGATGCTGCAGGAGCTTGAACAGCTACAATAGCTCATTGAATTTCTCTGCCTTGTCTTTTTCTCATGCATTTAGGCAAAAAAAATAGTTTTGTTCAGCAAACTAAAATCTGAAGGTTAGATTTAATGTGCAGAATATGAAGAACAACTTGTGCATAAAAGCATTTGAATATTTTAAGCTTTTAGCATCTGTTTGATTGCCTTTGTGTGCGACATTTCATTTTATTTCTCGTGTGCATTCGTGTGCCTGTGTGTTGCATTCAAGCCTTTATTTTTTCCTTCATTGATAAAGGCTTGGTCCCTTGACTCTTTATCAAGGCTAGCTTCAAAACAATCGCCCACTCATTGAGCAAGGGGCCAGGCCATAACTGAAAAACTAACTTGTTTCTCTAAAGTATTGTGTGCAGGGGTTGAAGAAGTAGGAAAGAGACAGAGAACAGCAAACTGAACATTCCATTATTTCCTTGCAAAAAGTGTACATCAAGTTCCACCCTCTCCCTCAACATTACTCATTTCACTACTCTCTAGGCGAAGAGCCCTAGAGGGTGTTGCCAAACTATGGGAGGCGGCACTCCTACCACCTTGCAAACCTCTCCTAGTTTCCGCTCCCCATCTGTGACGACCCGGACTCTAGATACCGGATATCTCTGATAGGACTACAGAGTAGACCAGATACCACTTAGAACCCGCGAAGCCTCCGAGGAGTTGTAAAGCTCCAAAGGGATAAAAGGATTATCGTGTAGTGCATTGAAGTCTTAGATATAATAGTAGGAAATTAAATTTCATTAGATCGGTTTTCTGAAATAGTAGAAATAAAATTACTTTTTCATTAACAGTTTTAGTTTAACAATTATACCAGAGTCCAATCCAAAATAAAGACAAGTACAGTCGAATAGGAAAAAAGACGTACACTGAAGTCGTGGGAAGCCCGATGCAGGTACCGCTAGCAACTACGAACATGCCACACCAGGAACCGCGGAGGCAGAACGACCCACCTGAAAAGCAGCGGTGAGCCTCCTGTCACTGACTCAGTAGGGGTCACGCGGATCCCCAATGAAAATTAACGCAGTAACATAGAACAACATCTAAAATAATAGGTAGTAAAGTAGGAAAACTACCACTAGAAAGCTGTAAAGGAAAGTCGGAATGGAAGGGGTAGAGACAGCTACAAGAAAAGGGGAAAGTAGCACCGAGCAAACATGGCTGCCGAACAAACTTCGGCTCCCTAAGCTACTCCAAGCAGCAGCAGGAAGGTGAACCCTGATTTCACAAAGTCAGGAGTTGCCAATTTGTCGACAAGCACAAGGCGTAACGCCAAGGCCTACAAAGATAGGCAAAAAGCCTAGAAAAGACCTAGACAGACAAGATAGACCCTAAAGCACACGTGACTCGATTACCGTGCATGCTCCCCTAGATAAAATCACACACACACGACTAGAATGTCATGCATACAACACAACACTGACCTCGGGCAAGAGCACGAGAGGGCTAACCCGGGAAGGTCATGACGTGCGAGAAACACGAGAGTCACGTGTCACGTGACGGAAGCACCTTCTCACTAGAACAACAGCCAGCTGCGTCCACTGACGTCTTACACAGCGCCACAAGTACCTCCCTAGGACGCCGGAAATGGCGGGGACTGAGGTACACTCTGAGCCAGAACTGGAACTATAGTAATGATTGACTAGTCAGGGTCACGCCCATTGGCATTCATCCAAACGCCCCTGACCATGTGTGCACACACCAGCTCATGCCTAGAGCTAGTCCTCTAGCTAGTTTTCCCCCGCGCAGGATGCTACTGTAAAGCAGGGGCCCATAGAAACTAGCCTAAAAATTGTGTCTCGGCTACTGCCACACCACCACTCTCTGGTGGGTCGATCATGGGAACGGGTCTCCAGGCTACGACTAGTGGAGGCTCAGTAAACACAAAGACTCTGAAACACAAGTGCTGAAGTACAGACAGGCCAAGCAAGCACCGTCACACGTACTATGCAGCATAAAGGCAGTACGACAATTGCCAACAAACTCAGGGCAGGACAACTAGACCTACTCACACCACAATCCTTGAGTCTCACGACTCATAGGCAAGATCGTCACGCAACGGTGGAATAAGCCACCAATCAGTCTAATCCGAAGCCAGAATCTTTTATGCTTCCAAGTTGTTACTTAAGGTATATTGAAATTCTATGGATATATGATATGTGAGCAATTCTGATCTAATTGGTCACTGGTCAACTCAAATAGTTAAACCATTGACTCGTGACCCACTAATTTGTCCGAGTGAAGTAAAAGGTTGGGTTTTAAAACATTGCCTAACACTGCTATCAGACATCAGGAGAAAGAACGGCATCACCAACTATTATGAGATAAAGAACGCACGGCAAAGTTTCAAATCTTTCATCTCATTAGTTTGTACAATTAAAACTCAGGCAAAAGTTTTTAACGGATTGGACAAGCGATCACCCCATTGTTGTAAATAATAATATACTAGTAATAACAAATCCCTTCCCACCATGTCCACTGACAATTTTGAATATGACAGCTCTTTTACTTTTTTTATAGCACAGATGTGTTTATCCCCTGAGGATTGAATTCAGTTTAAGTCAATTAAAGAAAGAAAACAAAAAGCGGAACTACTCCATGAATTTCATAGTCAAGATTGGATCTTTCCAATCCTCAATCGGTGATTCATGCATATCACCGTCCTATATGGCCGTCAGGAGGGCTGCTATCGACGTTAGTAGCAGTCGACTGGTTGCCTACAATTAGAAGCGTTCAAGAACACTGTTACCTGAGAGACGACTGATACTGTATCTCTAAGCATGTCACCCTGAGGATTGTTCCGCTGAGACGACGGCGCCGGTGATGACCCAAACCCCACGTACTTCCCCCCTTGAGAGGGTGGAATCCCCTCCGGCCTCGACTCATTCTCTGCAATCTTCCTCGCAAAGAAGCCGTCCTTGTTTGCGGCGGACGCCTCCAGCTGTGCCCTAGTGCATATATCATCCGTGGACCTCGACCGCGACGGATGCAATCCAGTCCTCCCCCCACCACCGCTCCCGCCTCTGAGATCCCCCACAGACTGATTCCGCCTCATATCTGCAGATCGGTAATCCTCGCTGTCCCAGGTGTCCCACGACCCGTTCGCGGCGGAATGATCACTCTTCCCCAGCGGGGGTTTTCTCGACGTGGACCCCCTTCCAGCCGGGAGGGCCTCCTTCTCCACGGGGGGGTCCCGCCACGGCCGGCCCTCAGCCAGCGCCTGGATCCGGTCGCGGTATACCGCGGCGGCGCGGGTGTTGTACTTGGCGACGATGTCCGTCTCCTTGGGCACGCCGTACTGGGCGAGGAAGGCGTTGAGCCGCTCGTTGCCACCGGCCTCCATCTTCTTGAGCTGGATCTCGGACCACGAGTCCATGGTAACGGAGCGGACGAAGCTGATGTGGACGCCGAGGCCGCGGTGCTTGCCGGAGCACTCGAGGCACATGAAGACGCCGTAGGAGACGGACGCCCACTGCGGGTTCTTCTGGGAGCAGTCCACGCAGGTCTTGTTCCCGGGCTGGGACTGGAGCTCCCGGAGGCGCCGCGAGGCCGAAGCCGCCGCCGCCATCGCGATCCCTCTCGATCCGATCGATCTGGATTTCGCGGAGGCGATGGAGGGATCGCGCCGATGGGGAGGTGGGAATCGGAGGAGGGGGGAAGAGGAGGGGAACCGGGATGTGGAGGTTGGGAGCGGCGCCCTCCTCTTCCTCTTCCCCTCTCTCTCCCTCTAGCTTTCGGTGGGTGGGGTGAGGGTGGCCGACAGGTCGAGAAGAAGCGCTTACAAGAACGATAAGAACTTTTTTTTTTTGCTCTCTCCCCCTTGCTCTCTCTCTCTCCCCCTAGCTTTTATCGTTAGCTACGGCGAAGAAGCGCGCGCGCGCGCGAGAGAGAGAGAGAGAGAGAGCGCGCGAGCGAGTGCGGGTGGGGACGCTGTTGACGCGAATGGGATTAAGGTGGCCCTGGCGAGGGAAGGGGATCTTCTGTATCTAATGGGTTCAGTGGAATCTAGTCTGGATATATTTATGAAAGATTTTTCTGAATTAAACGTAATTTAATGAATTATTTGTGCTTGCCAGTTTAAACCTAGGGATATGACTTCAAAAGCAGTTTGTATATGCATGGAATGAACGTGCAAGTTCATTGAAGGTATTCAAAACTTTGTGGCTCTGGCCACTCCCAGTTCCTGGCATTGCCATGTTAGCCTGGAGCCTTAACCTTGATGATGGGTACATCAAGGCATGAAGATTGTTCGTTGAGTTTGGACATTGTTTATGGGTCATTTGAGTTATTTTGTAGGCCAATTGAAGGCCATATGGGTCTTATTTTGGGTCATGTGTCTTAGTAGAGTCCAGTCTTAGGTAGATGGGCCTCTTTGGTTGCATAAGGCCCACTAGGAGGCTGCACATGGGCTAGCTCCCCTCTCCCCCTTGGATGGGCCCAAGGGAGGTGCACCCTCCCTTCCTGCTCCATCTTGGACTGGGCTGGGCGGCCCCCTCCCTTCCCCCTTCTTCCCTCTTCCTATTAGGAAACTAGCTAGGGATAGTTATGTCAAGTAGGGATAATTTTTGTTAAGTAGAATTCCACTTCCTTTTAGGGTTAGGGTTTTATTCCTTTTCCTATAAATACTCTTGTATAACTTTTTGGAAAATTAATTGAAGAAGAATAGTTTTTGGTGGCTGCGCCCCTTTCTCCCTCCTTGGGACTTGTGTTTGAGACGAACACGGGTTTGGGGTGAGACGCCCCTAGGGCTTGGTGAGAGGCCAGCCCCATATCTCCTTCCTGCGCCCCCTTGCTGCTGCTGCTCCGCCTCGCCTCGCCTTGCCTCGTCTTCCTCCTCTCGCTGCTGCCACGCCTCCTATGCTCGCTCGCTGCCCTAGGTGTGCAGGCCGCCTCCATCCCCTGCAGTCTGCGCTGCAGGATGGTAACCTGCACCCAGGTCGGATCCGCCCCCTTCCGCTGATCAGATCCCCTTCATATTTCTACAGTGTGTTCCCCACATTTTTCCCTCTCTCTAGTAGCCTCGCTGTGTCTCTAAACCATCGCTTTACCCTCCTACCAACCCTATTTTTTCTGCTCTGCGCGATCTCTCTCTGTGCAGATCTGCTGGGACAGAACTCGGCATATGTATTTATTTCGCCCCTTAGTCTTCTCAGATTGGCCCCAAATTTTGTGGGCACGTCCACCACATCCCTCTCTCACACCCACGTTCACGCTGCGCACCCAGAACCCCGTTTTCCCCTCCTCCCATCACTTTCATCAGACCGGTTGCGATCATCCCAGCAGGACCTGCGCGGTCCGACCCCACCTCTTGTGCGAGTTTGCTCCCGGTATTTCTGTTGGGAGACTGGATCTGGTCTTCGGTGAGATCGTGCTCCTTCGAGTCGGCTTTTCAACGGTGGTGGTCCCGCCTTCGTCAGAGTTCAGACCAGGCCGTGGTCGCCGTTCTCGCCGGAGCGGCAGCCCAGCCCCTCCCCGTCCGCCGTGATTCCTCAGTTCTGTAGAGCACCTTATGCAATCCTATGTATTTCTGTTTGTGCCTTTCCTCAATTGTTGAAGAAAATCTAGTGGTCCAACTAAATGGGAAACAGTTTAGATTGAATTCTTTTGCTCCAAATTCAATAATGTTGGATAGGAGTGTATTAGGTTCATTTTTTTCGTTCCCCCGGGTGTTCATTAGCCTATTGAAGTGGCTTGTGGGTAACCGTGTGATTCAAAGCTTTAGGCCAATTCACATGTCAAATAAGAATACATTTTACTTCAAATTGAATGAACTGTTTAATGGACTAGGCTTCTTTTGTTGAGGGTGCTCATCATATTGATTGAAGTTGCTGCTGCTCTATTTCTAATACATTATTGTCTGACCAGCTACTCTCATTTCTATTGTCCGACAAGTTATACTCCTTTGATTCCATGGTAGAAATTCTTTGTCTTCTGAGTGCATGGATATGATGGACTTCTAAGTTTAGTTTTTTCCATGTTTCATCAAAACTTTAGCCTTAGGGCACGCTCTCTATATTGTTGCCATTGAAGTTCAAAGTAGGATAAATTGAAGTCTGTTTTGATATTTGGTTTGCATACAGGTATCTGGATATTGTGGCCTTCTTTTGGGGAGTCCAGTCATACTCTATGAGATCATAGCGTTTGTTATCCCAGGTTTAACAAGGTCTGAGAGAAGATTCTTGGGGCCTATTGTCTTGGGATCATCAGTGCTCTTCTATGCTGGCATTGCCTTCTCTTATGCAGTTCTTACTCCAGCAGCTTTGAACTTCTTTGTGAACTATGCAGAAGGAGCAGTGGAATCATTGTGGTCAATTGACCAATACTTTGAATTTGTACTGGTGCTGATGTTCAGCACAGGACTGTCTTTCCAGGTACATTCTTGGACTCGGGCTTTTGCATTTCTCCTTGTCTAGCATTTTGTTGCTGCTACAGTGCATTCTCATTGGTGGTGGTTCACAATTACAAAATGTGTTCTGTCAGCTTCATATTCAATTAATTCTCTGATCGTGCTCTCTCTTGGAATTGCTGCTATTAAGACAATGACAGACAAGGGTAAAGAACTAGTACACCTTTTTCTTAGGCCCCCTTTGACCATTGAATAGGTTGCAGTGGGATGGCGTATTCGCCGGTTCTGCTGGTTACACGTCCATTCGCGTCGGTTCCACTTTGGTGAAATCTAGAATAACTCATCCAAACCACCTAAAATGTGGGGAGATCGGCGTTTTCTCATTCGACCCCATGGGGTAGAATACCCTACCCCACGAATGCGCCGCCGGACCTTCACCCCATTTGATTTTCAAAGAGGGCCTTGTTCGGATTAGGGCCACTATCCCATCCAGTAGGTACCTGTTGACATTTGGACAAGGATGGGAGTGGGGTTGTATCGACTTTGTGGTCAAGCATGCTATCCTTCAAGTTTTTGGGAAACTTGAATTTGAATGTGGGATCAAATTCTATCCGGTATGGACTAGGTGACCATCTGTTACAACTAATCTTTGCCCTCTGAATGTGTTGGAGCTGTAGCTGTGGACATGGCCAGTGTCGCAAAAACAACTCAATGAGGGATACCTGCATTACTTGTGCAGACATTCATCTAGTAAAGTAGCTGATACGTGAGACCCTTGAAAGAGGGTGGGGGGACACTGTAGATGGGGTTAACTTGTCCACTGTGTATGTAAGCATACGAAGGTCCAACCCCTTTTAAATGAGGGAGAAGACGTTATAGTCAGGGACTACAGAGGTGAATTTGAATTGGCACAGGACACTACAATCTGCCAGCGTGTGGTTCCGTGAGTGTGGGTGTGTCATACATAATATGCAAAACCCATCCATGGTATTTTGTTCACTTCCTCTCTATCATCTGTTCCTGCCGGCTTTCCTTGAAAAAAGCCGTCTTCCAGTGTCATTGACTGGCGTATATATTTTAGATAATCTGAATTATGACTGAACACTTGTCAAATCATGTGCATTACTCGTACTTAATAATTATATTGTTTGGACTCCCATTATCTCCAGGTTCCAGTTATACAACTTATACTGGGACAAGTTGGCCTAGTGACGGGGGATCAAATGCTGTCTGTCTGGAGATACGTTGTGGTTGGTGCTGTCGTAGCAGCTGCAGTGCTTACACCCTCCACTGACCCTCTAACCCAGGTACTGTTGGCGGGGCCGCTCATGGGCCTATACTTGGGAGGGGCCTGGATGGTAAAGCTCACAGGTCGCTGAGTCCTTTTCACAAACGATGGTTTTGTTGTAGCCTCCGTAATGTGTCATAAACGTAAGAGGAAAAGTTAGGTATTGCTTATTTTTAATTATTAATGTTGTATAATTTTGTCGAATCTCAATTAAAATTATCTTTGTTTAGCATGCCGTTTCTCACTAAACTTTCCCCACTATTGGGTAGGCCGTAGGTGCTCTCGTTCCCTAATGATGGTGTGGACTTACTCCCCCGTGTGATGATTAGGAATTCATGTAGGTATCGGTCCAAATTAATGTGAATATTTGTATAATTTTTTATTCAATCAACTGGAACTTTGGAATGATGATGGTTATGACGCTGGTGCTCTGCGATTTCCGTTCCAAAATTGCTGGTCGGTGAGCCGCAACGATTTATCATGTGAGATTGTTGTCTGCTAAAACTGTTGTTTTTTTTTTTCAAGAGGGATTCCAAGGGCACAAATATAAATCGAAACATAGTGACGGGTCCTAGGCAAGTTAGTTTCCCTTATGATTGATTAATTTGTATGAAAGTTTGTGTTGGCTACATTTTGTCACACCTGATCTTGCCGTCTCAAGTGATACGGCGCAACTTCTTCTTGTTTTGAGCAAGACCGGAAATGGTCTGAGGTGATCTAGGCTTAATGAACGACGTTACCACCGTAAGTGCTATTACCATTAAGTAATGCTCAACCTGCCAAGTCCAGACCTACTGGCCTAGTCGTTTTTGATTTCGGTGAAGATCAATTTTGATTAAATTCAAGAGCCGTTTGAATTTCACCAAAAAATATCAGAAACTTTTTTATTCTTTGTGTCACATAAATATGTTATTTCAAAATATTATTATATTTCATGTCAAGTTAAATAATCAACCTGAAAACCAAAAGCAGCACTAACAACACACAAACGGGTCAGCAAATCTCTAGCACGATGGGCACTAGGCGACCCACCGTGATCGCCAGAAAAGGATGTAGGCAGGAAAAACATGCCTCCTTCGACTTTTTTCTTTTTTTCGTACCCTCTTTCCCTTCTAGTCTCTCCTTCGGTTAATTGCTTAAATGCATGCTCTAATTGTATTTTAATTGCCTGCTTGCTTGCTTAGTTCGTTGTAGGGATCCGCGTGACCCCTATTGAGTCTGGCTGTGACTCACCCTTCCTTCTTACAGGTGAGCCGTCTCAGCCGTCCGCCAGTGGTTCTCGTGGTTTCGGAGACCGCGCGTAGAGTGCCAGTCGTCAGTCTGTCTTTTTAGTGTTTTTGCCCCGAGGTATGCCCCGTGTAGTTGTAGTCTTGTCTTTTCTCTCTTCTGTGGGACTTGTATATCCTTGGTTAATGTTGTAAATCTGGACTAGTTTATATAAATACCACTCTGATATTTTGATGTAAAATAAGACCTCGAGTCTGAAATTTTCTTTCATTTCTTTCTTTTTCCTCATTCTTCTATCTTTTTTTTATTTCCTCTTTTCTCTCATTTTTTTTAGAAAAAATTATCGCCTTTTTATATCTCTTTTCTACTAGACTTTTTTTTGAAAATAACTTCTCTCTCTCTCTCTTTTTATCACCTTTCTTTTCTTTTTTTTCCACATATCTTCATGAGAGAGAGAGAGAGAGTACGGGAGGGGGGGTTCTGCATTTTTTTTCTTTTGTTACACAGGATTCACGAGAGAATGAAGAGAGAGAACAGGGTTGAGAGGGAGAGAGCACGACGAAGAGCGAGAGAGGCGGGAGGTGGGGGGAAACGGCATCGGGGGCCTGGGAGCCGGTCCGGTGTGCTGGAAGGCTTGCCAGCTTGCTGTGGGTGAACCGTCCCTATGCTCGAAGGAGGGGGGGACGCCTTGCTTGACCTGCTCGGAGGAGGGGTGCCGGTCGGGTGTGGAGGCCAGAACTGCTCACCCGCGCATCTGGGGATGTCGACCGTCAGGGGAGCTCACGGCACCACATTTGGCGTTGCTAGGGAGGCGACTGGACATCGCTGGCTGCGCTCTGTTCTCTCCTCAACGGAGCTGTAGGTAGCTGGTAGGGGGGGCACTATGGTGGCATTGTTGCTGCTGGCTTGATGGCTGGCGAGATGGGCTCGAGTTGCTGAGAACGTTGCCACCGTGCTTCCATGCCAGTGAAGATGACGTGGGGGTGCTGGATGTCAGGGAGGCCGGGTGAGCCGCAGTGGGACTGCTGGTTTGGTGGCTGTGGTAGAAGGGTCCCGCGACGACGACGACAGCCGATGTGTGCTCCACAGGTGGTGCAGTCACTGTCGGAGGGAAGATTAGGGTCTGCATGGTGCTACCGGAGTGCTTGGTGGTGAGCTCATATGCATGGACAAAGAGACGACAATGGCGGCGGCAGATAGTGTTGCCAGTGGTGGGGACTGGCTACGCATGGCGGTGGTATGGACGTGGGCAGAGGACGTCACCGGCATGCTAACATGTAGGGGAGCTGGGCAGGGCGGCACCGCGTCGGGTAGGATGGTGGGGGAGGCAGGGCTAGCGGCGGACGGGCGAAGTGGGAGAACATTGCAGGGTGGAGGGGCTGTGCAGAGTGTGTAGAGGGGTGCAAGTGTGAGGGCGTGTGTGTGAGGGAGAAGGGAAGGTCGTATCTGGTGTGATGGGCAGTGGTAGACGGGGAGCCTGAGGCGTAGAGGCCGGTGCAGTGTGGACCCTGTATAGGAGATAGAAAGGGTGAGAGGGAGAGACGAGTAGAGAGAAGAAGGCAGTCGGGGAGTGAAAGGAGGGTGGGTGGATGGTTGTAAAGGAGAGAGAGGGGAGGGGGACGAAAGCACCGACGGTGCCCCTGTTCCAACGGGGGACCACCGCGTGGGTTTGAGAGACTTCACACGATCTTTGGGAAACATACAACACGTTGGTAACGTCCCGAAGTCGGAGAACGCAACGGTTCACCCTATACAGGGTTCCGAAGGCTCGTTAGAGAAAAACATGCGTAAATCACAAAACGCTCTGCGGGACTCCCGAAAGTGATCCTAAACCCACAGATCCTGATCTGAAAAATATCCAAAAAATCTGGGGCATTACACTCCGAGCACCCACTGGACGTGGCGAACACTCCTTCAGAAATTTGATCCTCACTCTAGGCTTGATCAATCGGCTCTCATCTCTCTCTCTCTCTCTCTCTCTCTCTCTCTCTCTCTCCTCCATCCTCCCTTGATCCCCACGAAACAGGGTTCTGACTTAAGCATCGAAGAGTTGTCCCCTAAGGTAACGTCCAGGGCTCCTTCTGACGCCGTTCTCTGGTGTTTGTAAGCTTCCACAGGTGGTTGGAGGATCTTTCCCAACAAACAATTATTAAAAGTGTGATACGGGGTTCGAGAGACCATTTTCTCACATCTACACTTTTTTGTGACGTCTGTGAAAAATTGAACAAAAAGTCATGGCACCTCGTGGGAGCTACCGCAACACCGGCAATTGCGCCGAGGGTCCCACCAGGGCCCCAGTTCTGGCCAAGGATCATAGGAGGCGTCTTCTTCTACACTGCTGCATCTAGATGTCACCGCCGATGAACTGGCAGAGATGCGCCGCCAACTCCAGGCCTTGGTGGATCTCTGCCAAGGCCTCCTTAATAGACCGACGGGACAGGAGTGCACCCCGACGGAGCAACCTCTCAACGGGGGGGCTCCTACCATAGCAGACTATCGCTGAGTGCGAGAGACCTCCCATGCCTCTGCCGCATAGGCCCGGTGTCCGTGCAGCTTGCCTGCACCAAGGCTGCACAGCCCGCTGCACTCCTACCCAGAGATGGCCCAGCGACAGCATCGCTACAAAGAGGTAGAGCGCAAGATAGAGGGCAAAGTCTAGTACTTGGACAATGTCCTGCACGGGGCAAAGACCTGAGGCCTCATTGACAATGACACGGACTTCCATGCTCCCTTCTCCATGGAGATCATTGAAGCTCCCATACCCTCAAAGTTTTAATTGTCGATGTTTACCCCTTACGACGGCACCACTGATCCCGTCGACCACATGTATAGCTTCGAGTTTAATTTGGTATTCCACCGGGCCCCAGACGTTGTGAAGTGTTTGGTGTTCGACACCACCCTGCGGGAGAACGCCCAGACATGGTTTGAGTGGGACCATCGCCTCCTTCCAGCAGCTGAAGAAGCTGTTTAAGAAAAACTTTATAGGCTGCCAGAATGAGGCCAAATTGGCGGTGAGCCTACTCGCCATCTGGTAAGGGCGAGAGGAGACCCTCTGGGACTATGTGTCCCGTTTTCGGGTGGAGGCACTCTGCATCCCCCGCTTGGATGTCAGCATTGCCACCATCGACCTGACACAAGGGACCCGAAGATCCATCCTCCGATGATCTCTCGGAGTCGAAGCCCCGGCGACCTTAATGGACCTCCTCGCCCTGGCCTAGAAGCATGCCAGTTTCGAGGAGAACACCGTGGCCCTGGGTCGCACGGTCGGGACTGGTCAACCCGACCGAAAAAGATCTGCCAACTCACCTCGAGAGGGGCGGAACAAGCGAGAACGGCGAGACCGAGAGCGTCGCGACCGCTCAGAGACCAGTGAAGGACCAGTATCGACGCTACATCCCCCTAACGGCTCCGCCCGAGTATATCCCCATGGAGATTCGTGAGGAGCGCTTCCTCCAATAGCCTCCGAAAATGAAGTCCAACCCAAGGACTAGGGGCAAAAGGAGGTACTGTCGCTTCCGTAAAGACTTGGGGATAGCCCCAATTGATAGAAAAATGAGAAAAAATAGACTCAGATGATTTGAACATGTACTTTGTCACCCTAACTCAGTGCCAATAAAAGATGAGACCGACGCTCATCAAAACAACACTCCATCATAAGTTGCTATCATCAAAACAACACTCCATCATCAAAGCCCAGGGGGCACAGCAATCTCCCCCTTTTTGATGATGCAACACACAATGAATGGCAACACACAATGAGTCACACTGACATGTCAAACAATTCTCCCCCTTTGATATGATCAAAAAGGAGATGGTTGGCGAGAAATATAAAACAGTGCAGCTTATCCAATGCGGAGACAAGAACATTGGAGCTTAGATTCAGCAAAACAGGATGTAAGCTGCTGTTATAAACAACTAAAATGCACAGAAACACCAAAATAAGACAGTAAATAGTAACTAGAGTCCAAAGAAAGTTAATTTGAGGAATGAAGACAAATCATTCAGAAGAAGATGGTTATGAGATGCTATAGCAGAAGGATCACAAGCTTACTAACCTCTTCATGGAAGCCAACAATGTCGACTGGAGTTGAAGGTTTTGATGATGACAAAGAACAACGACACTACGCATCATGACTAACTATTGAATAGACGTGCTCTTCTTGTGCCAAGTCGATATGCTTTTGTGTATCTAGCAACAGTTATCACTTGATCACCTCATTCTCCTTTTGAGCTATCAGGAAATGTTGAATAATTTTCAAAACCAGCCAACATATTCTACAATTGGCTGACACATAAGATGGCCTGAACAATTAAGGCAGACAAATGCACCAGCCAACTGATAGAATTTGTCCCAGGGACTAAGCAAATATCCCATTTCCAGATAGCTTAAAGGAGAAAAAGAGAATAAAGTGTAATTCCCAGCCATAAGAGTGAAGAGAAGAGCACATTCCATGCTTACCCTGCACGTTTAAGAAACAAAACTGATGTTCAATCTTTCAAATAAACAAGAAAGCTTCGGTAAACACAAAGGTAAATGCAAAAAACAGAAAGAACAGGGAAAGGAAGAAACTGCAGTTAGCAGAACAATAAGATCATGTTGGAGTAAAGAAGGAAAAGGACATGGAAATCCAGTAAAACAAGTATCAGATGGATTAATTCAAACTAGACAGACACAGCATTACTCCGGTTCTGGTGAAGCCCAGCGACTGCATTATGTGCGATTAGGTGGAGGGAACCATTATTTTGTCCAAAGAGAATGTAAATGACCGAGCACAGAGAAGCATATAGCACTCCACAGTCCATACACCTACAGCTCAGGAGCCCCCATTCAACACAAGCAAGCTATGAACCTAGAGAAAACCAGTGACCCACGAGGAGGTGGACAGATCCCCGAGACATAGAACGATTACACATGCTTATTCGGAGGACTAAAATTATCCCCATGCTTATTCGGAGTACTAAAACCATCACCTTTTATGTAGAACGATTACAAATGCTTATTCGGAGGACTAAATTATCCCCATGGTTATTCAGAGGACTAAAATTATCACCTTTTATGGAACTAGATCCGAAATCCATGTGAAGGGTAAAGATTGCAACCATTTTGAATAAACATAGAGCCGACCCCCATGGGAAACCGAATGCCCAGAAGCCATATGCCTCTAAAATTAAGTACAAATTCTTGGAATGAAGGGGGAGAAAAAGGAAAGAACTTTTCCGCACCTGCTTCGTCTCCTCCCACCGTCGCCACACTTCCATTCCCCTCAAGGATTACTAGGAGCCTAGGACAATGATTCCCTCGGATACCCATCCATCTTTCTCTGAAAAATGCTTCCGCTGGATGTTCCAGGGACTGGAGAAGCCTCCCTGTTCTAAGGATTTGGTGGAGAATGGCTGAGGAAGTGGTGGCGGAGAACGAAGGCGGGCATGGAGCGAAGGCAACTGGGCTTCGCGATGCCTCGGAGAGTCGGTGACCAAACCATTTAGATTTGCCTTTTCACCGCTCACGTCTTTTAAATGTATGTACTCGCCCTATAAATGTGGGATCTCTCATGTACTAAACTATTAAGTTAAAAATATTGTTACAGGCGCGTGTGCAGATGCCATTGCGGTATGTAGTTTAATTTTAGTGTTCATGAATTATATTATAAAAGATATAACATTTTCTTATTTTTTTCCACAATCTAATAGTGAGTATAAGAAGATATTGGGAAAGTCATTTGAGTACAAGGAGGAGATGGATCTCTTGTGCGGCAATACCATGTCAAGAGGAAGTTTGGGATTTGGTACAACTATGAAAAATGACATATCTCAACAGAGGTCTTGGGGTGATCCTGTGACACCCCCTAATCAGGGGATTACACTGTCGAAGGATTCAACCTATCAATGGTTTACTGGCCTAGGCCTTGATTGCAATGCACCGCTGGTGGACTTGGGAAATGATTTCAATCCCTTTACCTATGTAGGTGACCAATGCCATGCACCTATACCAACGCAGTTGAGGCTGTCTAATCCATTGTCAGTGGGTGGATGTAGTCGTACAGGGGATTACACTCCTTCAACCGAAAAGTAACCTAGTGAAGATGAGGCAACCTCGCCTGATAAGAGAGTCACCTCTGGCACCCCTTCGTACAACAGGTCCAATCGGAAGCGTAATAAAAAGTTGGAGAAAGGGATAGAAGTGTTGAAAGACTTCTGTGCTTTAAACAATGAGAGGGCGGAGTTCCACAACTTACTGGGCATTCCCACCGCTCCTTCCAACCCAGATCAAGGAGTCATAATCAAAGTTGCCTACAAAAGTTGAAGAGTCTACCGGGCTATACTCCTGAGGTTTTATATACAGTAGCAATCCGCTTCCAAGACCCCAATTTTTGAGGCGGATTAGATCAAAGGTCGTGACATCGAATGACTTGACTTAGATGTAAGGTCATGATGCCAAGGAAGAAAGGGTCTTTTTTTGTTCATTGGTTTGGATGGCAGCTCTGGGCCAACTGTAGGATGATTTTCATCTTAGACTGATGGTCGTGACGTCGAATGACTTGACTTAGACGTAAGGTCATGACGCCAAGGGAGAATATTTACAGGCCTAGACAGACTGTCATGTTACCGGACAACCGGGCCTAGACAGTATGTCATGATGTCAAGGTAGAATATTTATCGGCCTAGATGAACTGCCATGTTGCCGGAGAACTTGGCCTAGATGGTATGTCATGATGCCAAGACAGAGGGGGTCTTTTGTTGGTCTATTTGCCAGCCTAAAAGGATTTTGTTAGTTTTTGTGCTAGCCTAGATGGAAGGTCATGATGCTGATAATAGAAAGGCCTTTTGTTGGCTTATGCGCCAGCCTAGATGGAAGGTCATGATATTGACGATAGAAGGATTTGTTTATTTATGCGCTAGCCTAGACGGAAGGTCATGTTACTGACAGTAGAAGGGTTTGTTTGTTTATGCGCCAGCCTAGATGAAAGGTCATGTTGTTGACGATTGGTTCATGCACCGGCCTAGATGGAGGGTCATGATGCTGATGATTGGTTTATGCACCAGCCTAGACAGAATGTCATGATGCTGACGATTGGTTTATGCGCTGACTTAGACAGAGGGTCATGATGCTAACGATAGAAAGATTTTTCTTGGTTTATGCGCCAGCCTAAACGGAAGGTCATGATGCTGACGATTGATTTATGCATCGGTCTAGATGGAAGGTCATGATGCCGACGATGCCAACCTAGATGGGAGGTCATGATACCGATGATAGAAGAATTTTTTATTGGTTTTTATGCCAGCCTAGATGGAAGGTCATGATGCTGATGATTGGTTTATGCGCCGGCCTAGACAGAAGGTCATGATGCCGACGATTGGTTTATGCGCCGGCCTAGATGGGAGGTATTGGGTCTATTTGGTTTGTTTGGTGTATTGGGTCTATTTGGTTTGATGGGTTTATTGGTTTATTAAGTTTATTGAGTTTGTTGAGTGTATTGGGTCTATTTGGTTTGTTGAGTTTATTGGTTTAGTGAGTTTATTTGTTTTGCTGGGTTTGTTAAGAATCTACCAATAGAATAAACTCAATCATTCTAGTGACAGGAGAAAGAATTGGGAAAATTCCACCAGAAGAGAGAGACCAGATGTGCCCCCTAACGACTTACACTGCATCTCAGTCAACTTGTGAGTCTAGGTTGCAACAAGCGAGAGGCGTAATTGAACCGTACCAACTGAGAACTCGTCAGAGTGACACTCGTCAGTGTCAGCTCTCGCCTCTGACCACGTGTGTACACACTAAACCCTGCCTAGAGCTAGGCCTTGAGCTAGATTTTCCCCCCCGTAGAGCGCTATGATATAGTCGGGGACCCATAGTACTATCTTAAAACCATTTTGATGGGACTGCCCTCGACCTCTCCCAGGTGGGTCGATGATCCGTGAAGTCTAGGGCTACGTCTAGTGATTCCATCATATGGAAAGTTCAAGCACTCCATTGGGATTCTAGGAGCAAGTCATTAACTGTAAATTAACATAAATATAGCATAGATGTAGCATGGAATGCATTAAACGGGAATTAAAGATGCTTTTCCAAAATTCTCAAAATAACAGAGTGTAACAGACCAAGGTCGGGGTGTTATGTGACCATAATGCGCCTCCCCCATGCTGTTATGCTCACCCGTGTAAATGCCAGAACTCAGACATGCAGACTATAACGCACCATCACTGGGGCATTATGCTTAGTTTAACGTGCCTCCACCTACGCGTTATACTCACCCGAACAATCATCAAAATCACACGAAACATAACGTGCCAAGACTAGTACGTCATGAGACTATAACACACCTGGATCGGTCCGTTAAAGTCACCCGAACACATGAAACCCAGAAAAATCTAAAGTTTTACACACCATATAACGCACTAGGAGTAGGGTGTTATGTTGGCCATGACGGACGGGACCTGGTCCGTCATGCCAAACAACCTACAGACCTACAAAAATAACGGCCACATAACGGTCCTAGGCGGTCCGTTATGTTCAACACGACGGACTAGTGATGGTCCGTTATGTTGAACATAACGCACCCCAAAGGATCTGTTATGGGTATAACGGCCTCTGGAAGGTGCGTTATACCAGCTGGGAAATGGGAGGGATGAGTTCGGAGATGAACTCCCCTCCGGTCGAACTGGATCGACGAAAAACAAAGAAAAAGGGGTAGAGGAAGCTAAACTACGAACTTTTTACAACTACGACATGCATCAAAATGGAAATACAATGACCATGGTGAATTTTACAAGCATTTTAGCCTAAAAACCCCCAAAATACTACTTGCATGGAAAACGGTGAAAATGCCTACGCATGGACGTGCATGTGGTGCCAAAGTGATCCTAGTGAAGTAAGGAGTCCATCCCCCTACCTGGAATGCGACGAGAACCTCGAAAAGTGCACATGCAGATGACGGAACGTCGGCACGCCTCTCGACCTGTCCTACCTCCACGTCCCACGAACCGCAGAATGGAAAGCACCGGCGTGATCCTTGCGACGAGCCGAGTCCAACGGTACCTCCTGTGTCACGATCCGGGGTCGACACGGCCCGAACCGAGAGAGAAGGGGGCGGAGGAGAGAGAATGTGAGAGAGAGGGGGAGAGATTCGAGAGAGTGAGGGAGAGAATGAGTGGAGAGAGAGAGTGGGGGCGGTGGGTTATAAATTTTTTTTGATATATTATTTTTTTATTTTTAAACCTTTAATTATATTTTAACCTTTGAAAACTTAAAATTGTGTAAACGCCCAATAAATTTACATAAATACTTTAATGATTCTGATTAAATACCTAAAAATGCCCTAAAAATCTCTAAAAATAGTCAAAATTCACCGGATGGAACCTAGATCTGAACCACTAAGGATCCACTAAAACTACGGGTGTTGCAAAATGGGTTTCTATGGAAAGTGTTTTCCAGGTGGGCCATGTGTGTGGCCTTAGACTGTGAGTCTAGTCAACCAGCGTGGAGCTGGAGGTTTCCTGTGGGATAAAAAAATGAGAGAAAAGAGGAAATCAAGAAAATAAAAAAATGGGAGAAAAAATTAAAGAAAAGAAATTTCGAGCTTGGATGTTTCGTCTCACATCATCTTGGAGGTTGATGGCTTCAAGAATCAGCTTCAAAACACCTTGGATGGATGAAGAACTTAGCCCGGAGTACTATTCACAAAGGTGCTACAGTACCCATGGATCTCTCCCTTGATGCCCTCTTGTTCCCCTTTGAGCATTAAGGTTTACAAAACCCCCTTGTTTGTTGTTTTATAGCTCTTGAACGGTCTATGGACATCCTCCAGACCAGATCTACATTTTGTGGATGATTGGGTGACTTTTGGATTAAACAAACCCATGGAGAATGGCTTTCCTCGAAGAGAAAATAAAAGTCAACTTTTGTTGGCTCGGTGCCGTCGGTCGATCGGTATTTGGTGGCAGTAGACCGTTATCAGAGAAACTATAGAATTTTAGCTTCTGGAGTTTTCGGTCGACTGCCCTGGGCTGGCGGTCGACTGCCACTCTAGGACCTGTAGGGTGTGAGCTGCTGGAGTTTTCGGTCAACCGGCCCTGTGCTGGCGGTCGATCGAAATATGGGCATTTTCCAGATTTCAACCGTTTAGTTCCTTAACCCTTTTAGCTTAGTCTGTTAGCCCCTTTAGCAGTCCATTCACATCTGTGGCATCAACCTTGGCAGTCCTGAGGGTGCCAACTGAGTCTTTGACCTTGTGTTCTCTTAGATGTGCTTCATTGTGCATTGGCTTTGGCTATGTGAAGACCTGACTCATTTCGTGCTAAGTGTTGAGTTTTTCTTTGAAACCAACTTGATCTTCTGATAGTTGTCCAGCCTTTTGCTTCTTGAGGAGATTTACATCCTTGCTTGGGCGCGATCATTGGGTTTCACATTTACCATCTCCACTTCATGCCTTGGCCATTCATCGACTTATCTGTCATGAAGAAAACATTACGTATTTCAGTCATACAGAAGTGGAAAATCATCAATGACTTATAGTGTTAGTCATTATCAAAACCATGATATACTAATGACTGCAGGGGCACAACACTCCCGAGGGTGGAGGTTGTATGTATGGCCACGTGGCCTTAACTGTGGTCCTGTCAGTGAGGATGGATTGTTATGATAGCGTTGTCATGGGTTTTCTCTCTATAGTGAGACTGTGGTTTCACCATGGGTTGGCGGTCCCGACTAGAGGTCATGGATTCCTTGTTGAGAGTCGGAGTAGCATAGAGACTCTATAGTTCTGCCATCTACCATTCTTACTGTCTCTGCCACTGTTGTTATTTTGGTGTTGTTATTATCGTTATTATTGTTACTATTATTAGATTGTTATTGTTTACCTACGTTGTTGTGGTGGGGATCCACGTGACCCCTACTGAGCTAATGAGATAAGGTTCACTCTATATTTTTCAAGTGCAACCCTCTTTCTTGAACTTGGTGCAGTATTCGGATGGTTGTGAGTCGCCAGCTTGCCTGTGTTGGGGTATGCCCCACAACAGTGTACATTCTCTTTGTAGTTGACTGTACTTATGGACTAGACTCTATAGTTAAATTGTTTAATTGTAAAATGTTAACTTTATTGTTGTTATTAGATTATTTTGATCTGTAATTTAATTCCTACAATTATTTTAAATTTTAATGCAACTCCGTAACCCCCAAATAAACCTTTCGAGCATGTCAGCTCGTGGGTGACAACATAGAATCCGAATGGTATTAGGTTCCTCTCGATATCTGAGTTCTAGGTTGTTACACTCTTTCTCTACTCTCTCCCTAACAAGGTGTCACCGGTGCCGGAGGGGAGCACCTCTGGCAGCATCACTCTCTCCTTCTTCTACTCTCTCTCTCTCTCTCTCTCTCTCTCTCTCTCTCTCTCTCTCTCTCTCTCTCTCTCTCTCTCTAGACACACCCGGGGGGGACACCGAACAGACTGTGGGTGGTCGCTCTTGGGAGGTCTCGCGAGTTCCAAGTGGTATCAGGTGTATTCGATAATTCTATCGGGTATATCTGGTATCCAGGATCCGGGTCGTCACATAGGTAATGCTTTAGCTCCTCGAATGCCTGCTCGCATTCCTGGTCCCATTCAACTTGTCCCCTTTTCTCCGGTGTTTTGTTCGCTTGCTTGATGAGCCGAAAAAAGGGGAGGCATCTTTCTGGTGCTCGGGACAGGAAGCGGGTCAGGGCGGCGACACGTCCGGTGAGGCATTGCACATCTCTCACCCTTGTCGGTCGCTTCATCTCTAGGGTCGCTCGGATCTGATCAGGATTCGCCTCTATTCCCCTATGTGTAATAAGAAACCCGAAGAACTTGCCTGATCTTACTCCGAACACGCACTTGCTAGGGTTGAGCTTCATATTATACTTTCGGAGTTTAGTGAATATTTCTGCCAAGTCCTCTAGATGCTCGGGTGTCCGGAGGCTTTTGACGAGCGTATCGTCAATGTAAACCTCCATATTTCGGTTGATTTGTGCATCGAACATGTGATTGATGAGGCGTTGATAAGTAGCCCCACGTTCTTCAACCGGAACGGTATGCGTGTGTAGCAATATAAGTCGTGCTTGGTCACGAATGCGGTCTTGTCTTGGTCCGGCCCGTACATGCTGATCTGGTGGTACCCAGAATAGGCATCCAAGAAGCTCAACGTTTCGTGCCCGACCGTTGCGTCGACTAGTTGGTCGATTCGTGGCATGGGAAAGTTATCATTCGGCGTGGCCTTGTTAAGATCAGTATAGTCTATGCACATCCTCCACTTTCCATTGCTTTTAGGGACGAGGACTGCATTCGCCACCCAATCCGGGTAACGGGTGGGGTGAAGTAGTCCTGAGCGTAGCTTCTCACTCACTTGTTCCCAGATGATGGCTTGTCACTCGGGGTTGCAGCGTCTCCGGCGCTGCTGAACCGAACGGCAGCTCGGATCCAACCTTGGTGTGTAATGATCTCTGGTGGGATCCCGGGGAGTTCGTCCTCGGACCAAGCAAATACATCCTGGTTGGTAGTGAGGAAGTTTGCGTATGTCACCTTATCCTGCTCGGACAGTGTAGCTCCGATCCTTAGAACCCTGCTCGGGTCTTCTCCCACCTGGATGAGGTATAGGTCCTCGGCGAGGGCGCTCGTAATCAGACCTGGGTCCTCCGTTCTAGCCTTCTTTTCGGGCGGTGCTCCCTTGGGTTGCCGATCACGTGTTGAAATGAGGTAGCATCTCCTGGATTCCCTCTGGTCTCCTCGCACCTCCCCCACCCCTTGGGGGGTGGGAAACTTGAGCTTTTGATGGTATGACGAGGGGTCGCCTCTGAGGGTGCCAAGAATCCCCCGCCCTATGATGGCATTGTATCCAGTCATCGCTCGGACCACCGTGAAGTCAGCTAGGAAGATAACTCGGCACAGTCCCAAACGAGATCGGTAGTGAGATGCGTCCCTCCGAGCGGACTGTGGTGCCGGAGAAGCCATACAGAGACGTGTGCAATGGTGTAATTCAGGATTGATCCACAACCATCAGCACTAGACAGTCATACGAGATAACATCATGTCCACTTCCATTATCCACTAATGCGCGTCGTATGGTACATTGGCTGATGGCGGTTGACACCACGAGAGCATCGGAATGGGGAGTGGTTATGCCCTTTAAATCATCATCTGAGAAGATGATGGGATCTTTCAGGCGTTCTCGGGCGGCAGCCTCCTTCTGAGGGCTGTCGCTCTGCTCCACGGCGTTGACAGCTAATGCGTACCATCATCGTCTAGTCGCGCTGTCCCCGCCTGAGGCCGCCCCTCCAGAGATCATCATGATCTCCTTGCCGTTGGGTCGGTTGTCGATGGGCGGGGGAGTTTGATGTCCCTTCTCCGTGACCTTGGCGATGTACTTGTCGAGGAGCCCTCGTCGGACGAGATCCTCGATGCATTAGTCCCACCTCTAAAACCAAGTCCACTTTATTCTCAAGAGACAACACACTAAAAGAAACAAGAGAAGAATCGCAGGAAGAATCTGAAGAGGAGGCTGAAGAAGCAAGTTGAGCAGGCAACAGCTATGGAGGTCCCCGAGGAGTTGACTCCTTTACTGCAACTGAAAAGCTCATAGATGCGCTGGAGGAGTATATTCCCCCTCGCTCCACCAGGGTCGTCACTCTGGACAAATATATTCCCTGGGATAAGCTTGGGCGTAAAGCCCGACTTCTTCTGTGCCTCCTGGAGATGGTCCACTGTCTCGAAGAGGGTGAAGAATTCTCAATTCCTGAAGAGCTTTCCTTATTTTACAAGGATGAGGAACTCACTGTTGAGACGCTCGAGGAAATGCTGCAAGGGTTCTCCTGCAATATGGTGTTGATCCCGCCGCCCAACAATGTCAACTCTCCTTCTGGACAAGGCACTATGGCCGATAACCTCGAGGGCAAAGCTCCCATGGCGATGTATCAGCGTTGTCCGGTGAAAAATAGCCAAGGTCATGGCAAAGTACGAGGGCGCGGACGCGACAGTCCCTTAACTCTTGACCGAGTCATACTGTTCAGAGGGTAAAAGCCAAGCCGTATCCCGGAAACACGTATGGGGTATCCCCTTCATCCTCGACTTCTCAGAGGGTTCGGGCCCCCTCCCAGAAGTTGGAAGACTGGGTGGTGTCCCTTTCATACTCAACTTCTCTGACGAAGGAGAAGAGCCCGCTAGGCCGCCAGTCTAGGATAACGTTGCAGAGCTAGTGAGTCCCTCTGATAGGGCTCAACCCACAAGCCAAGCATGTCCTTCTAATGAGGGCGAAGCGGCTGAACCCTTGCCACCTCCGGAGGAATCTCTGGCACCACTATTCCAAGAAAATGCGGAGGGCCGGAGTGAGGAACATCCTTTTAAGAGGGAGAAGCCTCGTGGGACGCCAAAGACTCTAGCCGAGATTATCCCGCCATTTGACAAGACCCGTGCTCGGGCGGATCGCAAGATTATTCATCATATGAAGCGGTTTTCAACGAATGTCACAATTTGGAAGGCCATCGTCTGGAGCAAAGATCTAAGGGAAACTCTCATCAAGATACTTCAAGATTCTGAGGCTTATGAAACCCATGTTGTAGAGTTGTAGGCCCAAGCATGTGAGGCATTTGCAGCCAATATCACATTTACAGACAAAGATATGTTGCTGTCCTCTCCGTGTCATAATCGCCCTTTATATATGTGGGGGGCGATCAATGGACACGATGTGAACCGAATTTTGGTCGATGCCAGAGCGGCCGTTACCATCATGCCTTTGAAGACTTTCAAGCCTTTGTATTTGACACCTTACTTACAGAAGGTGAGCACGGTCAAAATATTTGGATTCAAACGGGATTCTGAGGAGACTCTCGGTAGAGTCGAAGTGAAGCTGGTCTTGGGCGATTTTGTCACCCAGTGACATTTTACATTATCAATCCTAACACATCTTGCAAGGTATTATTAGGAATGCCATGGCTGCACGCAAATTGGATTGTTCCTTCAACTCTACACCAATGTCTTAAGTATGCCAAAGGAGGGGAGCAACACACTGTCTTTATAGATCAGGTTCCATTTCGACCCAACGAGTGCCATCTGGTAGATGCTTTCTTGTATTTTGGGGAACCCACTCTAGCAATCTCCGAGTTTTGTAAAAAAAAAGGGAAAGCAAAAGATGGACTCTGAAGTCGAGGAAGGGCAATTATTCACGGTCAACCAAGACTTGGCAAGACTGCACAGGCTAAGCCTTAAAGTCGGCTCCAAGCTGACTCAGCCAAAGAGGCGCGGTGTTGACTTCGAAGCCAACCTTATCAGCCGGGCCATTGATCAGAGTATCTCCTTACTGCCAAACTATGTTCAGCTTTCGTTTCAACGGGAAGAGCATGAGGTGGAGTAGCTGAAGACTGTTGTCCAAGCTTCAATTTGTTTCTTCGGGGATGATCCTGAATATTCTTCTAAGCTCTCAAGTCTTGCTTTAGCGGTTGTCCGTTGGAGCCGAGCACCTTCTCTTTTCTTCTTTTTCCTTGGTTTTCATCTTTTGTTCGGCTTCCGTTGTTCTCTTTCTTCTTTTCTTTATTTTCTTCTCTACCAGCATAGGAGCACTCGGTCAGAGCTTAAGACCTACAGAAGCCAAAGTGAAGAAAAATTAGGAATATTTTTAGTGTCAACAAGCACGTGCCGTGATCGAGTTTGTGCCGGTACGGTCTTCTCTGCATCCTGAGAGTGCATCGACGTAGCCAGTGAGCTCCGTCGACGCAGTTTGTTACGTCTGGTGCCTTTTGTTCTTTGCTATTTTGATGCATCGATGCAACTGGGGTGGTGGATCAACACATCCCTTTGTTCAGCGCACTCAGCACCTGGCTTTTCCAACCTGTGTCGACACCAGTGGCCTTGTGCGTCGACGCAGGCGGTGAGCCAGAATGACTCTTTCTATCCCATTCTTCAGGGGCACCGACTCAGCTAGAAAGCTGCGTCGACGCAGCCTATTGTTAAAGACTTTTGTTTCTTCTTCTCTTCAGTTGTCTTTGCTTGGCTTTCAGTGCCATCCTTCAATTATCCACAGGGGCCAGGATGGCAAGATGTCTGGGAGCAGAGCGGGTCAGAATATACACCAACTCTCAGTTAGTCGCCAACCAGATCAATGGAGACTACTAAGCTCGAGAGCCAGAAATGATTAAATACCTTCAGCTGGTAAAAGAGATATCCCAACTTTTTGAGAGTTTTCAGGTAATCCAGATAGCTCAGAAGGAGAACTTCCGAGTGGATGCCTTCTCTCGCCTGGCCTCTTCTATCAGCTCGAAGGGACCCGGTCGATCCTCCTCGAGGAGTTAGAGTGACCTAGTGTGGAAACCGAGCTCGTGGCCATCGTACAAACATCGCCCAATGACTAGAGAACCCCATACGTGGCCTAGCTGAACGACTCCCGGGAACCTACTGATCCTCGGGAAGGGAGGAGGTTAAAATATCAAGTTCCGTAGTTCGTCCTACTTCATGGATCTCTTTATAGAGGATCCTTTGCTGGGCCCCTTCTAAAATGCCTCGACACCCCAGAAGCTCACTGAGCAATCAAGGAAGTACACGAAGTAATTTACGACGTGCACCAAGGAGGGAGATCGATCGTAAGGATCCTATTGCGCCAAAGCTACTGGTGGCCCACTCTCCAGCGCGGTTGCTTGGTGTACGCTAAAAAATGTGGCCATTGCCAGGAGTTCAACCACCTAATCCACCAACCAACCTTGGAACTCGTGACCCTGATGGAGCCTTACCCTTTCACTCGGTGTGTGATCGATATCCTAGGTCCATTTCTAATGGCCCAAGATCAGAAAAAGTTTCTCATCATTGCTATCGACTATTTCTCCAAGTGGATCGGGGCTAAAACTTCTGTGAAAATAACGAAAGCGGTGATTTGGAGCTTCGTGTGGAGGCCGATCATCTGTCATTTTGGCATCCCTTGAGTGATTGTGAGCGATAACGGTCGGTAATTCAACTATGCTTATTTTAAGAATAGGTGCGCCGACCTACATATTCGCAGCCACTTCATCTCGGTAGCCCAACCTTTGGCTAACAGACTGGTCAAGAATGCCAATAAAACTATCCTCAAAGGCATCAAGTGATGAGAGCATCTCACAGTGCTCTCTTTGGCTCGGATCGCCTACATCACTTTGAGGAGGACCGACTATGTGATCACATGTTAATTTTCTTTTATTAAGTCTTTTTTATGTATTTTCTTTATTGAGTCATGTGGTCATGAGTCTAATTTTCCTTATTTTGTATTAATTGGGATTTTGTATCCTAGTTTGGGCCCATGTTGGTTGTTTAGGATAGCTTTGGTCTTTTGTGTAAAGACTAAGGGCATTTTGGATAGATGAGTAGCGGCCGGCCTCTGGGTGACAACGCCATGTCATGCCCGTGTATATGTTGTATTGACCCCTCTTTGGTAATACAATGGCATAGAAACGTGATAATTTCTCTATGTATCCCCCTTTTGTCTAGTATATTCCTCTTCACCTTGTCTGAGCACTGCCATTTTAGCATAGAACGTGCCCTAAGCCTCCCAGAGGGCTATATCAATCTCACCCCCCCTCCCTGGGGTTGTGTTTTGGTGTCTCGATCATATCAGAGTGGTTTCCTAAGCTTGGCAACCTTTCTTCTATTCGCCGGAGGTTTATAATCCCTCCTCTGCTGACTACCGAGATCGGCCTGCTTCCTATCTCTCCATTCAGGACCATGAACTGGAGGGGGTACGGCCATCCCTACAACCTCGAAGCCGTGTACCTAATGTCGTGGTCATCTTCTCGAGTGCTGCCTACTAACTGTTTGAGCATTAGCTCTATATAACTCTCTATATGCCATCTCTCTCTGTGAGCTCCGTAGCTCATGTGCCCATAGCTAACCCCCGAATGCTAACCAACTAACCCCTTTATGTCTGATTAATCATCAGTAGTTTAATAGTTGGATGATTAGCATTGCATTTCTTTTGCCCCAAGAAGGACAGGGAGAGGGTCTGCTCGATGTGGCCCACCCCCTTTCCTGCATACGGGTGATAGTCACTTTGTTTTCTCTTTCTTGATGATGATCGTCTAGTGACCAGGGAGGGGGGACATTCCCCATCGACATCTACGCCCCTAACTTCTCGCTGAATCACTAGAGGGTCATAGGGTCTTGTCTTCATATGACATGTACCTCTATGGGCCATTAAAAAGGTGAATAAGAAGAGGGCTTATGGCCAGACACTAAATCCACTATCCCTAAAGGGGGAATGGTGGTGGCCTTGGGCTGTGTACCCCTTGTAGGCTAGCCCTCGGAGTTTCCTCTCATCCCGACTGTCCCTTTGAAATGTGTCCTGGCCCATGGAACATTGGTGCCCCTTGTAGGCTAGTCCTTGGGGTTTCCATCCATCAAGGTCCGTCGGTCGCCCTCTTGGCCTCTCGGTATTCAGGAGCTTACCCCAATTCCGTGGGTATGTCTCTGCTTCTCCCCCGTGACCCTCTAGATATGGGGAGACGCTGCCCAAATTTTGTTGGGTTAATTCAACCGATTACCACTATAATTCGAGCTATGATAACTTCGAATGTGTTTTAAACTGACAATTCATATGGCTCGAGTATGGACCTCGCACAAGTCTTGGCCCTATTTTCAGGGCAGTTAGAACCTGAATTCACTCATTAAATAATATAATTAACATTAAAAAGTCAACGAGATCATTTTGCAACTCAAACAGCTTAAAACTTGAGAATTCTACCTTAATCCAACGTGTGCCAAACCCGACAAGCACTAAACCCGACGCGCGCCAAACTTGGCACGCGCCAAACCTGGCACGCCTTAATCTGGCGCCCACCCCTGTCGCACCGTATTAGCCCTACACACAAAACCTACGAAAGCCCATGCCTCATTGCCCGGCGCGGCCCAATACGGCGCACACCAAGCACCCCACGTTGGTTGAGCTCATCCATCTCCCCCGCACCATTTTAGCATTATACCTACACTACCCCGTGCCATTTTAACCTGTACCTAAGCCCCATCGTGCCGGATTTGAATAAACTACCCCCCTCCACACCATTTTAACCTCTCACTCACTCTTGGGTCGACCCTTAACTTCTATGGCATGGATTGATCATTCCTAATAGCCTATGAGTCAGATAAAAGAAAATTGTTTAACTGAAATATGTCTTCCATCATACTTTTGTCAATATATGCATTATGCATAGATACATATACATATATATCACCTTAACGCATGCTCGCCTGATCGAGCCCTCAATATATCAAATGGAATTGATGGAAGGTTGGGTCATGCCCGACTGAAAGCTTTCGCATGACAGGAGGAGAGTCGACTGTCATCTTGCCTTTGTCCCTTTGTTGTTTAAATGTCTTCAGATCAATAGTGTTAACTTCCTTTGGCGCCGGCCGCCGATCTACCACCTATGCCTTTTAAGTGACACAATTCATTACTGGCGAGGCATGCTTCACTAGAAATGCTGCAATCTCAGCCACTACATTATTTAGATGGTCGAATGACCTTATCTCCAAAATGATCATTCTCTCGAGGACCTCCTACCTGAGATTCTGTTTGCATATCTGTACAACGTCCTCCTGGTGCGGGGGTTGCTTGCACCTCATTCTGAGGTTCCTCCACCTCTTGATGTAATCGATAGTGGTCTCATCTGGCCTCTGCATGGTTGAATATAACTCAGCTACAGTGGCCTCCCTTTCAATTACATGAAACATTTCTTTGAATTTCTTTTGCATGTCTGGCCAATCACTGATTGACCCGACCGGAAGGCTAGAGTACCACTCAAATGCAACTCATGTGAGTGAGGACCCAAAATTTTTTAATAAGTATGACTCGTCTATAGCCAAATCACCCATGACGGTTATATAATAGGCAATATGTTCTTTAGGGGAACCCTACCCATGAAACTTATCAAATTTAGGTGGCTTACTGATCCTCGGATGGAGCAGCTTGGCTGCATGATGAGGCATGTAGGGTACCCAATATGCATCGAAGGTAGCGTATTCCCCTTTTCCCCACTTAGCCAGCTTCATTTTGATCATCCTCTCAACCATTAATCTATTCATGGTGGTCGGATCAATCGGTTCTGGGTAGAAATGGGCTGGTTGCAAATAAAGCGTAACCAAAGTGGTAGCTTGCAGGGCAAGGCATAGCAATGGCACTAGACGATGCTGGGGTAGCACTGGTGGCAGCAACGGTCGAGGCGATTGTTGCTGGGCAGCAACCTGGCTATGTTCCGCTGGCTGAGAAGGAATACATCTTGTTGGGAGATCACTTGGGCTAACACTTCCTCTTACTGATTCTGGTTGTATTTCGGGTTGCTTAAGTGGCGAAGGCTACTCTGCCCTTTTATTTAGCTGCTTCTTCATAAGCTCTATTTCTTGCTGATATTTTTGAAGTAGCATTAATGTTGACGGGTCTAGAGTCGCCATATTGGGGACAACTTCCGACGTTTCACCCGCAACACCTTCTGATGGGGTGGACAACACAATCTCTTCTTCTCTGGACGTCACTACATTGGCAGTTAGCATAGTGACTTCTTCAAAAACCACCTATTTTCCTTTCGACGCTTTTAATATTTCTTTCATGGCATCGCTTGTTATGGTATTCGACCCTAGCCTTTCGGCTAATTGGGCCAACTCTACGGGCTCTTCGGGTAAAGCTCCATATCTACTGGCCACTCTCGCCATATTGCAAGCAAGAACTTGCATTCCTTTCCTCTATCTCCAGACTTTCTTCTTTGTCCGATCAGGGAAGGTCAGTCTTTCAAACACTAATCTTCTTCTTTCTTCCTCCTATTGTGGAAGAACTTCATCGGCTCTATCATCAATGCCATCTTTATATTTATTATCATCCACAGATGATGCCATTCTTCTCTCTTTTTCTTCTTCATCTGCCATTGGCAAACAATCCTCCACTTGGGTAGTCGCCACTCGAAGCAGTCGCAGCTGGCCTAATGAAGGGTTACCTAGACCCCAAAAATAGCTTCGGACCATATCGGTCATCTCTTCTTGACCTCGCCATCGGGGGAGGATGGGAGACATCTATCGGCCTCGCACTGGAGGCATATAAGCCAGCTGGGCCATCCTAGTAGGTCGATTTGACCTTATTCTTGAAACAGGAACATCCGCCTGTCATGCACAAGTCTTGAAAGTGGTGTGGCATGGGGGAGCCATGATCGCAATTTCTTCTTTTGGGGCTAAACCCCTCCTCTTCTTCCTCCCCGCCTCACCGGGCTAGGGATTGCAGCCAGCAAACACATCTGTCTGAATAGGTTTGATCTTCTTAAGCATCCACACCCATTTAAATTTCTTCGGCCTTGGGGCCAATGCCTTTCGGCCTTGGCGCTCTCTTCATCTTTCTCGACCCTCCTCCTAGACAAAATGCTTAGAAGGAGTTGGGGGTTGGTATAGTAGGGACCACGTGGTCTGGAATCACTTGGGCATCGTGCCTGTCCAGGAAGATGCGAACACCACCAATAAGAATAGACTATCCGGACACTAAGAGCTATCTGGTGGTAGGGGCAGAAATCTTCCTTCTAGAGTTCCCTCGTTGGCCGCCTCCAGGGTTGTTGTTGTAGACGGGATGGGTACCACGAGCTGTGTGGTCACCATGCAGCTTGCCAACTAGATTTGGCCTCCAAGCGAGGCCTTGCAACTTCGGCCCTCGAGCTGGCGGGCCAACGACTTCTTGTCAATAACTCCTTCAGCACAATCTGGGTCTTCCACATTCAATACGTCAGTGAAGGCAACCCCCAGGAAGTTGGGGAAGCCGACAACTGGTGGAAAACTTTCGAACGCAGTTGGTAATGCTAGGTACCCATGTGCCGCATGATCAGCCATGACCTGAGGGCCGATGGTGAGAGTCACGATTCAGATAGCCACTACTCTTCCTACAAAATAGAAATAAGCAATGATCAGTATTCTTGGGGATGGCCCCGAGGCCCTTTATCTTGGCAAAGAGATGAAGGGAGACTCGGTCCCACCGGGCGTGCCAACATGTGGGGATGGATCATTTATTACTTGGTATTATTATTAACGTTTTATTTATTTTATAGGCATGCTAGTCACTTTCATGACAATTTTTATTGTGCGCTCAATCTGACATGGTTAAACGAATGTGAAATCCGTGTTGGGACCAAAAGTCTGTCATATCGTAAAGACTATGACGTTAATTACATCCCTCTAAAAGATAAAAAACCCTTGGTTAATCGCCAAGATAAAGGGCCACAAGGACTAAATAAACACAAGCAAGAAAGATAAATTAAGAAGTATGTAAGAATGTGATGTAGAATTGTAACATGCATGTGAGCCCAAGGTGCAATAATGTATTCTATTGTTAGATTGATTCCTGGTATGCGGCGGAGAACTTAGATCTAGAGATCACCTCACGCATAGTGAGAGCTTCCAGCCAGGCCAGACCTGGCCTTCCGCAGATCACCATTTGATATACCGGGGAATCAGAATAGACGAGCACATGATCATGCATACATATATGTATATATACGCATGCATGCGTGCTTGTATGTGTATGATGGTGCATGCATGAAGCAGATAAGCCCAACTGGGTTCATTATTAATTAATTTTTTTTCATTATCATTATTTTTGTTATGAGGTGACCATGGGCCAGGCAAAGTGAGAGAGTGGGATCTTAATGAAAAGAGGTGAGAGTTGAACAGAGCTCTTAATGAATAACCTATTGATTGAAGGAGTAGTAATCAATTGGCTGATAGAGGGTATAAGTCGACTTGAACCCACGGAAGTTAGCTTGGAGGTTGTTGAATTTATTTGGCACATGTCATAGTGAACCGATGTGGGAGGCGAGTGGAGTAGTGGAACGACGCCAACAGGAAGTGAGAGAATGAGGTGTATCGACGCACAAGCAAAAGGGGGCTGAGGTGAATCAGTGCCAAACAGGGGTGTAATGAGATGAAGTGAATCAATGCCAAAACGGATCGGCGTGATGGAGGGAGAAAGAAGTAAAGGCACGAACCGGGGCGGTGAAGGGAGGTGTATAAAGAAGAAGGGGAAGGTGAGTCGACATGAGGGAATAGGCATAGAGAATGGTGTGATCCAGCATGGTGACTTGCGTGCTGTATCAACTCCCATTCCCTACACCGGATTAGTAGGTGAAATTGCAAAGGAAGCATCATATGGGTGTTGGTTCACAGGGTGCAAGACCCGCAAAGCGTTAGACCCATTGGAAGGCCCAACTCGAGCCAAGAGCCCCATTCTTTTTATTGGTTATTATCAAAGGTTACGATTATTCAGGCTCTAAATATTACTTATTGAAGTGAAGGTCGATCTCTTGATCATCGTGCGAGGTTCGTACTCGAGCACGATCTTAGTTCGATTTGAGACGGGCATACATGCACTATGCCATGTGGCCAACAGCAGCATCGTCCCAAGTTTGTTAGTGATTATAGGTGACTTAATTATTTATTGACGTTATTATTATTGACAAAATGCTCACATAAGTCAAAAAATCACAGATAAATTTTGACAACATCTCTCATTATCCTGGAGGGTCATGGGGAGAAAATTGAGACTCGCCCATGGGAGCGTCTGGGACGATCTCCTAAACTGTCGAATGATGGGGATTGGTGATCCACTCTGATTATAGGTAAAGGGGTTGGAGCATGCACGGCTGAGATCCAGAGGGGGGGTGAATGGATCCCAGTAAGAAACTTTTGTGGAATTAAAAATTAAACCTACTCTTACTGATTTAATACAAATAGCAAAGTTCTGCTCACAGAATGCACACCAGTAATTCCCACTCGAATGTAGAAAGTGCCCAAACAACCAAATGTCATACTAGGCAGAGGTTTGATCACACCGGTCGTGGCCGAGGCCGCGGTCGTGGATGTGGCAAGTTACCTGATTGACATGGGCGTTGAACCGGTTCTGGCAAGAAAAGCATTGGAGCAGTACTTAACCGGCGACGCAAAGAGTGATGCAGCCCCAGTCGTTCATGTAGATGTGATGCTTGGGCATTTACTAGAGCTTAGCGGAGACATAGCAGCAGCCAAAAGCGCGTTCGAAAGAGCACTGCAACTCGCGGCGGGCTACGGCCCTGCGATTAAGGCGCTAAATACCTCTGAGAATCGAAAGTGACGATGAAGCCTCAAATTCAGCGGATAAGCATATCGGCAATTTTTGCCATACTCATCGTGGGTTCAGCGGCAGCGTGCTCAGGCCAAATTTCACTAGCAACTGCTGTCGATCTTGCGTTGAAGAATGACCCTCGTGTGAAGATGGCTCGCTCAGCCGTAACCAAGGCAACAGCCATATTGTCGGAGGCTCGCGATGTATATATCCCGAGTGTTGGGGTTTCCGGCGGGTATGGAGCATCAACAGGAGTTCCGCTAAGTGTTCCGGAGGTCTTCAGTCTGTCTAGCAACTCTCTGCTATTCAATTTCTCCCAGAAGGATAATGTGCGAGCAGCGAGCGAGGGGCTAAAGTCTGCTCAGTTGGCTTTGCTAGATACGCAACAGCAAACTATCGAAGACTCGGCAGAAACCTACAGTGACCTCGACAACGCAGAGCAGCGTGAAGTTGCCATGAAGCAAGAGATTCTATATGGAAACAAACTTGTAACGATTGTGCAAGAGCGCCTGAATGCCGGCCAAGATACTCGCATGGAGTTACTGAAGGCGCGCAGAACTGTGGCCCAAATCAGACTGGCACTTTTGCATAATCAGGATGAGGTCGCAGACTTACGTGAACATCTGGGACATTTGGTTGGCATTCCCGGAGCGCAATTAGAAACAGATACAAGTTCTATTCCTGCTCTTCCCGCACCTTCAGCATTCAACGTAGCCCCCGTAGAAAGCCCTGGAGTTCAGTCCTCGTTCGCTGCCGCACTCAGCAAGCAGGAAGAGGCCTTCGGAGCATCAAGATATAGCTATCGCCCACAGGTAGCTTTTGGAGCGAAGTACAGTCGCATTACAACTACGCAGACTGACTACACTTTGTACTACCCAGGCTTCTCCCAGCAACACTCCAACAACGCTCTATCCGTAGGATTGGAGATCACCATACCCATCCTCGATTACGAACATCGTGCACATGCACGCGAAATAGAAGCTGATGCTATACACGCACTCGCCGAGGCAGAGAACGTCCGTATCCAGTTTCTGGAAGGCCGGTCGAAGCTACGCAGGAGTATCGAAGAACTGGGCACCCAACAGGAGATAGCCAATCTTGATCTCGAGATTGCCCAAGAGCAGCTCAATACGATCTTGACCCAAATGAACAGTAGCTCAAGCAATAGCGGTAGTGAGGTCACACCCAAGAACGAGCAGAATGCCCAGCTGCAAGAACGGCAACAGTATGTGAACGTACTGACAGTTGAAAAAGATTTGCACCATAATGAGATCGATTTGATGCGGCAAAGCGGCATGCTTGCCGACTGGCTGGGAAAAGCGATCCAAGCTAAGCCGGTAAATAATACAAATCAGTAGCAGCGAAGTATTCGGACGGAAGTACCGCTACGTTAGGCGGCTCCGGAGAAAGCCTTTTCCAGGCAAGCTTGGCGGTCGTGGAGAAAGAGCGTGATCGTATACGAAGTGGTAAACTTAAGATTGATATGCCACTTAAGACATTATTCTTAAACCCGCCCTCCTTTGAGAACTTTGACGGTGGTGCCAGCTCTCGTTGGCCCGCGACGCGTGAGATCGAGTCCTACTGGTACCCGGTATGGCTGGCTTATCCGGCAGGGATGCTGGAGGGATCCAGATTGCTTGATGCGCCTCCTCACCATGTGAGTGCGGGCGAGACGATCGAGGGTGGCCAACACCCTGGCCGCCCTCCACATTGGAGGGCACTTAAGAGTGGCCGGCCTCCTCATTAGGCAGCCATCTCGATTGGCGTTCCATCCTCTCCCACAAGTGCCAGAGATTGAGAAGAGTTGCTCCTGGGGTGTTTCTCTTACTATGAGAGTGGGATCTAGGTGCTTGAGCTCACCGGGGAAGAATGGGGCTGCAGTGGGATCATTTGGACATTGTGGATGATGCTCCATCCTTGAGCGAGACCGAGGAAGATGAGGCTGTAGCTAGCTCATCCTCTTCAGCCACCTCTTCCAATGATGGTGGGGAAGAAGGAGAAGGTGAGGGTGCACCCGTGGAAGGTGGCCCTTCCGGTCATGGCGACGATGAGGAAGGCACAGAGGAGGAGGATGAGTCTCCACTGGATGATGCTGAAGATGAGGGAGGGGACGAGGCGGCACCACGAAGACAAGTGAGTCCCATGTTTTCTGATGTTTCTCAAGTTGATGTAGATGCGTGGGAGATGGGTTATGTATGAGGGGAACTAGCTTACGGAATGAAGGGGGCAGACATGGGTTCTGGTCTGTGGGCGGTCAAAGTGGTGGCCATCCATGGCCCTGGGCGGCCAGGTGTCTGGTCGTCCAGGAGGACAAGGTGGCCAGCGACCTGGCCTCCCAGAGAGCCTGGCAGCCAGGGCTTTGGCCGCCCTGGTCTCAGGGTAGTGAACCGAGAGTGGGATTTTGTGGTTTGAATGTGGCTTGGATGGCTTGAAATTTGGCGACTAATCAACTGGTTTGTTCTTACTGTATGTAGGGCCGAAGGAGAATCTGAGCCCGAGTTTCATGGGATTTGGTATGGGCGTGGTACCATGCTCTCCCTCACGACCAAAGGTGGAGGGTGGACCGGATGGGATTTGGTCCCTTCTTCAGAATCAGGCCCTTCCCCGTTGATGCTACCTTCCTAGCGGCTCTTCGTGAGAGATGGGTAGACGATTGCAGGGTGTTCGTGATGCCATGGGGACACATGATCCCCATGCTCGAGGATGTGGCCTATTTGATAGGATTGTCTGTGGTTGGGGCACTGGTGTTAGGCAGGGAGCTCAAATATTATCAGTAGGAGATTGACAGATTGCTCAGAGTGTGACTGGCTAGGACTAGGAGGCCAGTGACCACCATCCCTCTTTAGAGGAATAGTGCCGCGATGGGATTAGCCCAGGTGGTTTGAGGACCACTAGAGGACCTAGATGCATACCTAGAGAGAGTAGATCAAAAACTCTGAGTGAGAGAGAGGAATGAGCAGTAGGAGATACGGCTCTTTCTCTTTTATTTCTTTGGCAAGCTACTGTTTGTGACCTCCTCAAACAACGTAAACTTGAAATACTTGTTGTTGGTAGAAAATCTGGAGCGGTGGCCTCCGTTTGCGTGGGGGAGAGTGATGCCGGTGCACCTCTTCGCCCACATGGATCCTATTCGGCCAGGTTTGGGGAACCTAGATGGCTTTACCCCGCTGTTGTAGGTACAAGTCTATCTCTTCCCAAACCTGTTGTTTCCTGGTTCATCACTTGTTATGATTGACTTTTCATCCTATTTTTCCTTGTGTTTAAGATTTGGGGATATACTCGCTTTCCCCCAGGTCGCGGGATGATCCCGCAAGATTGAATGTAGACCCCTTGATGGCGAGATGGGATATAGTCCAGGACCGTCGGTTAGTGACCACTCGGCTTTCCGACCTTCGGTCAGCCCTAGATGAGTTCCCACACCACCGGGTAAGCATTTTGTTAAAAATAAGTTATATGATGTTATGCATTTATTAGGCTGTCTTAATTTTAACAATTTTGTGATTCATGTTATGACAGGTGGTGTGGACGCCCTATGCAGTTCAGGATATCACCTCGTAGCTGTGGGTGCGAGAGGGGCGCGCTTGGTTCCGCCGAGACATTGTGTTGTTCTACGTGAACCTGTGGGAGCCGCTCTTGAGTTCATGAATTTTCTTAATTTTCTTCTCATGGCATTCCCCTTCTTCTTCTCTTCTCTTTTCTTCCTTTGCTTAGATCCTTCCTGTCCCAAGATGTTACTCTAGCCTAAAGTGGGTGGCTCCCATGATAAAGGAACTTCCTTTAGAGGTCCTCTCCATCCTAAGGGCATGTCACCTTCACCCCTTAGTAGTTTTAGCCAAAAATTTCAAAAAAAATTTCTTAGATTGGCCTAGCATTTCGGCTCTTGTAGAGTTATGGCATCCTCAAACACACACTTTCATATTCCCAACCTTTGAAGTCACTGTCCTTATACAAGAGGTAGAGACCTACCTAGCCCTTCCTAAGACTAAGGTGGGAGATGAAAGCTTAGTGTGCCATACAGTTGAACCTATAGACCCATCACTCATATTGGGAGATTTTATTCACAATCTAAAGGATGTTAGGACCATGATCAGCCTGCACCATATCCATTTGATACCCATGGCTCAAGCGATCACCGCTTATTGTAAGAACAAGAGCGGGAGATTTGAAGCCATAGCTAAGGCTACCTCCATTTGCTTATGCGGGGTCTTACTCTTTTCTACCACCGACCACCTCTTGGACATCCAAAATCTCAGCATCATTAGTGGGTTGTGGTGGGGTTTATCCATCTCACAAGTGGTCATTTCTTACCTCTATGAAGGCCTTAGTTCAGCTTTACTAGGGGGACCACTCTTCGAGTCAATGATTATCCTTGAGTGTTGGATGGGTATTAGACTGAAATTTTTACCCAAGGAGGACATGCCTTTAGCTAGCCGCATATTCGGGAGCCACCCACTCATCTATATAGGAGGCACATCTGGGTTTTCTCCACAGGTTGAATGTCGCACAGCAGACAAGAAAACACTGGATGATTGGTGCCTCTACCTCAACACTTTGCCTATTAATAGGTTCGTGATGCGACCGAGGGCTCTTCAAGGCACCATTGTCAGATTACCTCGATGATCGGGCCTAGACCTGCAGCTAGTGGGGAACACTACCCTGGCAATCTACAACCCATACCGGTGCTACTTGCAGATTGGGCTACCTCGTACCACGGTTCCAGCACTATCACACTTCCCTCCCCTTCAAGCTAGGAAGATCGGGACTGAGGAGGACGAGAAGGCGATTCGGAGCGCTCTGACCATGTGGGTGATTATCCAAGTCTGTACCTTGCAGGCAGATCTAGAGGTGGCAGAAGATCAAGAGAACTACCGAGCTTACGTGAAGGCACTACACAAGATTTGGCCCCGTGCGGATGTGAAATTGAATGAGCTTTGAGTTTCATGATGATGTATAGAGAGAATTATTAAGAGGATGATGTATTCTAAACATTGAATGAATGAATAAAGAATTAGTTGAAACAATTGTAATGAAATCCCTCTCTTTTGGTTTGAATGTTCAATTTTATGGGATTCTCTGGTTGGCAAACGGTCTACCAAAGGACTGCCAGATCCATTTAACGGTCTGACGACAGACCACAAGAAGGGGGGAATAGAAAACTATGTTTATCTGGGCTCTTGGGTGTGGAATGCGACCAATTGGCAGCCAGGAAAGCTTAATGGTCTAGGAAAAGACCGCAAATGAGAGAGAATAGGGAACCTGTGAGCTTTTGACTCTCGGTTAAGGATTGCAGTCGCCAATTGACTGTCAGAAGAGCTTAACGGTCTAGGAAAAGACCGCAAAGAAAAGAGAATAGGAAATCCGTGAGCCTTAGACTTGGGTGTTGCAACCTGTCTCTACACATGCTAAAATGAGAAAACAAGTTAGATCTGTTCTTAGGCTTAACCCCTTACCTGGAGCAATTTAGATACGACCAATCCTCGATATTTGGTCAAGGGGTAAAGCCTTATTAAATAGGTATAAGTAAACAAGAAAATGAATGCAATACATGCCATGAAATGCAAGAGTGGTGTGAATTTTAGATTTTGGAATTTGACACATCAAAAGATGGCATGAATTTCTGTGCCAATTGGCTAGTGACTCATGATGACATCATCAAAACAACATGTACTCAACATGTGTCATAAGTACTTCATCTACTTTGGAGGAGGGTGAGCTTCCTCCTAACACTGTCGGAGCTATAGGCAGGGAGCCTACAGCTCATGTCTCTGGCCAGAGAGGATGAGGAGATTATCGACATCTAGGGAATCTCTGATTGAGGTGCCTTGACTGGTAAGCTTTATTCAATACCTTTGGCTGGCCAATCCCATTTTTTTTCTAGGGTCAGATTGTGTGCTGACTTTGTTGTTTTATTAATTCTCATGGGCTTCTAGTTTTGCCACCTCTGGGGATTCATCTGGGGCTTCTTCTAAGGGCTCCTCGGACAGTGGCAGCCTTGCCATGGGGACGAAAGAGAGTTTACACTCCTCCTCTTCTGGGGCCTCATCTACTAAGGTGACAGAGACTGAGGTTGCTTCTGCAGGTGTGTGGGGGTTCTTTCCTCTCCTTTTAACTCTTATTTATGTTTTTTGGTGGAATGTTGATTCTTCTATTTTTTTGTATATAGCACTGGCGTCGGAGGAGGAGCGTGTCCCAACTTCCACTGCAGCTGGCTAGGAGGACCTTCCCGTCCTGACCATAGGTACTGGAGAGGATAGGGGTGTGGCAGAGGGCTCCCCGATCGTCGAGGAGTCGCTACCTTCCCCGACTCCGGTGGATGGAGCCACAGGTGCTAGAGGGCTCTTTCCAGGTAGAGGCTGAGAATTTTCTCAGGTTTTCCACCTTACTTGTCATGGAAAGTCTCATATGTGTTTCTCACTTCCATTTGTTCTTTCTAGTGTGATGCAGCTTCGACTGGCATGTTGATGGAGACGACTGACCCTTCCCTTAGCCTTGGGGTCAGGTGACCTACCTCCACTCCACTGCCAGAGCCATTAGTGGAAGAGAGGGTGGCCACCTCTTTGCTTTAGCGTGCATGGGGGTACCTTCAGAGTGACCCCTTCTTGTCTCCGAAGGGCCTGAGTCAATGACTAGTGGACTGCACCCGAGGTTATTACAACCTCAGTTTCCCACGGGGGCCCTGGATGATGGCTCTAGCAGTGATATGGGCCGAGTTTGTGTGACTTCATCAGAGACAGGAGCGGCGAGCCTAGAGGCAGGTTGCCATCTGGGAGGAGCAGGAGAGGCTCGACCGACTAGCGATGGCCATGGCCGAGCAGAGAGGCTATGTCGAGGTGGCTCAAGCACTCATCCGAGACCAGGCTGCTTAGCTGAGGGAGGTCGAGAGCAGGATTGAAGCCCTAAGAAAGGTTTTAGAAGAGTAGCAGTCGGCCACCAAGCACGTCAGGGCTGAGTGGAGAGAGGCTGTGAGCACGGTCAAGGCTAGTACTCAGATCTTGTCCACTCTTGAGGCGGAGTTTATGGTTGCTCAGTCTCGCTTGTCGACGCTGGAGGAGGGCGAGCCCTGACTTAGTTGTACCCTTGTTTTTTTTTATTATCCTCTGTGCCTAGTTGCACAGATTTCTTTTGTTACCCCAAGGGCATGTCTTGGGCTCCTTTATAGAATATGAATGACAAAATACTGGATTTCTTTTTGCCACTTCTTGTGTTGTCCCATCCTTTTTCTCATGGAACAAACTGGATGTGTTGGCTGGCAACCAAGCACGACTGGTCATGGTTGATTCTTCTACTATGTGCTGATGCCGGTAATGGGGAACTGGGTACCGGAGTTTAGACATCGGCTACTAGGGGGCTAGGTATTGGATATTGGAGGCTAGGTACTGGATATTCCGAGGACTGAGCACTAGGTACTGGAGGGGGCTTTAAGTACTGGGAACTGGGCCCTAAACATCGGGGGCTGAGTGCTGGGTACTGGGAGATGGACACTGGGTATTGGGGGTCTACCTGAGTGAGGCATGTTGACGAGGATGATTGGAAGCTGGGGGTTATGCTAGCGTCGAGCCCTTGGACACAATCAGTGCCCGATCTGCATCATCAAGTTATAAATCAAGCTACTTTCACGAGATATAATAATAAAGTTCGGCCAGTAATGTAACAATTCAATAATATGCTCATGATAACAAGATCAAGGTAAGAATGCACCAATAGAGAACATATGAGTTCAAGGATGATTTAATGACAAGGTCATGCTATGGGAGGAATCTAACAGCATAACAACACATTTATCAACTTTCATAATTCATTAGATAGCTTATTAAACAAGGTGTTAGGTTCTAGACAATCATTAGACCATCTAGGAACATAGGAGAAGCAACTCGTGAGTCAAACCTCGGGTTAAGAATACTTGAGACATAAGACGGTCTTGTCAGGACTGTTTCTTGTGACTAGCGGTCAAGACAGGGCCGCAACCCGAAGGTAGCGGTCATAGTACAGCCGCAACTAGACAGAGTCGACACTAAGGAGAAAGAAGAGTCAACGCAGTGGAACGTCTGGAAGAATGCGGTCATGGTAAGGCCGCTACCTGACAGTAGCAGTCCCTTGGTGGCCGCAATCAGCCAGGGCTCAAAAAAATACTGGTCATGTGAGTGCTTTCTAGACAATTGGGTTTTGAGAATATAACTAACTTGGCGTCCTAGTGGGAATCTCAGACTCGCGGAGACTTACGGAGGCCTTGAAACATGATCCCCTAATCCTACAGAAGGAATATCCGACGAAGAGGTTCACAAGTCCAAGAAAATATGCCTATAAGTGCAAAGTGTAACTAATGACATCGTACTGGAATACGTCCCATGTACTTAAGAAAGACTCATGATGAGAGAGAATAGTGTAGAAAACAGCGATCATTTCATCCTTAAAACAAGTGCACAACTCATGTAAAATAACTTTAATACAAAACTATATGACCTTTGGGCATAAAATTAATATATATGAAAATAAAGTTAAATCATGCTAACATGAATCAAAACGTAGTAGAAATACAAAATAACTTCTAACCACGAGATAATGCTAGAAATAATTAGGCTAAGGCATGATTTCTATCATCATAGACTGCGGATGTACATATATATAACCTAGATACAGGGAACAAGTTGCGGTCATGATGTGGCCGCTATCGTGGACTTGCGGTCTATCGCACGGCCACTATCTGAGGGTAGCGGTCCTGGATGGACGATTTTCTGTCTGTGGCAGACAATAGTGAAGACAGAGATACAAGGCTAATCTAGGGTAGTAAATCATATAAAAACATGCTAGGCAGGGAGATAAGACATTCTAGAATAAAGATAGCTCATAGAGATGCATGGGTTACATGAATTAGGCTAAAAATATTAACTTTTCTTATTACGGGGCATGGTTCATGCATGCAGAAGTAAGTGATTGCGTGGTCTCAATAAAACATAAAATTCTCTAAGTGCAATGCATGAAATCACGAGAAAATTAAGGACTTTTACTCCTGACATGATGTTTAAGCTATTCATGAGATAACTTACCTCTATATCAGGCTCTAAGCTTCGAATTTCTAACTAAAAGAAGGCCCTAGTTTCTACACGTCCTCTGCCAAACTAGCAACTTCCTATGACTCTATCTCCTAGTCCTCTCATCCTAAACTCGTGAAATTTGGAGAGTGAGGAGAAGATATGAAGAGAAACAATAAAGTCTAAAGGACAGACATGAAAATATCTCTGCTAGGGCTTCTAATCTCCCGATCCTTACTGGATGGACACACTGATTCATGTGCGGTCTGCAACAAACCAGTAACTTGTAGGGCTTCTAACTCTCTAACGGCGTGTCCTCCTAGCATGAGATTTTGAGGGGAGTTAGACAAAACTAAGGGGAACAAAATATTCTAAAGGACTAACATGAAATAACGTCATCTTACCATCAAACTAGGCAAGCCAAAAGTAACGTTCGTGTAGGACTGACCTGGGACCTTTGTATAGGGTTTACGTCAAATCATGATTGATAATCATCCTCGGCCTTATACGCATTAGTTGATGTTTCTTTTATTCGCTCATTCACGAAAGCACTCGCTCAAAGTATTAGAAAAGAATTACAACAGCACCTCCCCTGACCCTAAGAGTGTCAGGAAGGAGGCATAGGAAACCTGCCCACAGTGGACTAAGATGGGTTCCAAAACAAATGGGTATATCAAAATGAAACCCGGACCCGATAATGGGTAGTGCATGTTCTGCCAATTGATTTTGACCTGTTTCGGCGGCATAGTGTATGCACGAGGGTTTTGAGGAAGACTGGCATAACCATGGACAGAGGGACTTGAGAGGATTAGGGCATTGTTTTCCTTTCAAGGTGGTCGATGTTCTGTTTCCCCATGTGAGATCATCAGAGCCCATGTTGTGATATGTAACGAAGTCACGTGCCTTGGTTGGTCTATTGGAAACACTCAAGGAGTTACGATGCAATGTTGGAAAGCCATTTTGCGGGACAATTCTGGCAGCATCTCCCCTTGGCATTGGAGTATGCCAAGGGAGGTGCATAGGAGACCCATCCATGGAGAGCCGAGACGAGGTCCGTAATAGATGGGCATATCGGAGCCCAGGAGCCGAAAAAGTCAGGAAGCGATGAGGTGGCTTTCGCCATAAGGCGGTCCCTTTAATGTTCCCCTAATAAGGCCAACAGACATCAGGTTCCAATCAACAACGAATCCAGGTGATCCAATGGGATGGTTGAAGAGATCTGGGAGAATACGATGTGCTACTAAAAACAACCTCATGAGATCATTCTGACAGCATCTCCCTTTGCCTCAGAATTTGCCGAGAGATGTATAGGAAACCCATCCACAGAGAGCCGAGATGAGGTCCATAACAAATGGGCATATCAGAGCCCGAGGTTCGAGAGGGCCAAGGGATACTAAAATGTTGTTCGCTGTAAGGTGGTACTCTTGATGTTCCCCTAATGAAGTCATCAGAGATCACGCCTTAGTTAATAGCGAACCTCCAAGACTAGCTGGGGGTAATCGAAAAAATCTGGAGCATAAATCATAATGTGGGGGTAGAAACCCTGTTTGTTGGTCCCGGGGTAGGCGAGCAGACAAGAAGGGGGTTGAATTGTCCCCCACACTAGATGGCAAATTAAAATTAACTTAACAAGATTAGAGCAACTATCAAACTTAAACTAACATGAACTGAGATATGAATCCTCAAAGTGATAGTTCTCTCAGCCTTTCCGATCTCACATGATCGACTAAACAGATATTTCAAGCAAACACGTCGCACAGCGAAATTTGGACAAATAAGTAATGTGTGTGATCAAGTAAATCTGAAATCATACTCCTGTGAATAAGGTAGATGATAGGGAAACAATCACACAAATCAAACCACAGGACATGGCAATTTTTAAGGTGGTTCGGGACCACGACGGGCTCCCTACATCCACCCTTTACCAAATCGGTAAGGCTTCACTTGGGGATAAATCCCCAACACGGAGGTGATGCTCCAACACACACACGAGGACACGCCCCAAAACACACACAGAGACGGAGTCTCCCACATGATCCGACAGCGGATCTACACACGCACACACACACGAGCTACAACAACCGCAGCACAATAAACACAACTGTACACAGACGGTCCACACACACGAATATCTAGTTCAAAAAATAAACATAAATATCCAAAATGTGCTCAACTTAAAATACAAGCCATAAAACACATCACAAAGAACAGATAGAAGATATAGAAATTATGCCCCTTTGTTTCCCATGGCCGGATAATGATGTTCTTTGATGCGCAAGTAGGGTGGAGACCGGATCGACACGATTTCAGCATCTTCTCGATTGTCTCTTCATTCCGCTCCTCCTTTTCTTCTTCCTTGAACACTGGAAATCACTTGAAGGAGATGAAATCTCCCTTTCCCTTGTAGCTCCACTCCTTTTCCCTCTTCCAGATTCTTGCTCGAACACGTGGGATACATGAAGGCTGACTGCACGTGGAACTTAAGTAAAGCCAATGAGGGGCACATGATCCAAGGTGGGAGACTGTTCTGGAAACCTACCACATGGATCATCGTACCATCAGATTGCGACACGTGGACTCTCAAAATAGGTGGGAATGCGCTCTCCATATGCCCAATTCGTGAGCTCGAGGACCCCAGGATTCGTGCTTTATAAAAGGGACTCTAGAGCTCAGAATCAAAGAGAGCAACAATACAAGAGAGAAGCATACGAGTAGAAAGAGGAGAGCAGAAGAAGATCGGAGAGCAGGTTAGCAAGAAGAGAGAGAAGAGTCTGAAGAAGTGAGAAAGAAAACAAAGCGTCATCTGAGAGTGAAGTGAGAGTGTGTGATTCAGTTCTGTACTAACTTTTGGATCAGATCCAGAGTCAGACTGCTCCATCGGAGCTATATTCTTCATTTCTGTTACAATCTTTCCTCATTTTCTTAGTTTTTCCTTTCAATCTCACTATAAGTTGTGAATCAGCAGAGCAAGCTGTAATGCTCAGTAGGCGAGGTCTGAACCTCAGACAGCATGCTGTGAAGCTCAGCAGTCTGTAGGGATTTTTATCACTAAACCTGTGGATCAACAACTTTCAAGCTGTTAGGCAGCGAAAGCCTTACTCGATTGAGTAAGGGGTGGACATAGATCTCATGCTTGAGATCGAACCACCTAAAAATCTACTGTCTCTTGTGTGATTGCATTAGCATCTAGTGTGTTTACAATTCCAGTTTGCTTGTCGATTAGATGAATGCATAGGAACGCTTAAGGCAAAGTATGCTCTACATTATGTAGTTCGTTTATCAGCTTTTCATGCCTGAGTCCCTCATCTAGTAGGTATATAAAAAGGCATGGTTGGAAGGATAGGTTATGCCTATTTGGAAATCCACCTCTTGCGTAAGGAGAACCTCTGCCAAGTACTGTACTTGGATGTCTAACTGATCATTGATTTGAATTGTAATAGCTCGTTATGCTCTGCCATTACTAAGAATCAATCTGAAATCTCTTCATCCTTTACTTGCGTTTGGAGCTCTCATCCATTATCTGCCACTCTTTGTTAACGTTCTGATAGTTAATTCATATTATCTTAACAGTTTTCTTGTTAACTAGTCTTTAATTTTCGCACCTATTCTGTTTGAGCAATCATTTTTAAAATTTGGGGGAGATCTATTCACCCCCCTCTAGATCCTTGTCTATTCCATCACTTGGTATCAGAGCCTACCTCTCCCTTAGGGCTTTACATCTCGAAGAGTCTAGAAAATGGATGCTAGCGGTTTAACCGCAGGGGGCCATTCGACCAGTAAGCCACCGTTCTTTGATGGATCCAATTATGCTTACTTGAAGAACCGTATGTAGGTCTTCCTTAGGGCCAAGGACTATGAAATTTGGATGGTTGTTAGCAAAGGCTCGTTTGAGTTTCCTGAGGATGAAGAAGTCTAGACTAGAGAGAAAATCCGTAGGTCCACTCTGAACTAGAGCACTGTAAATGCCATGCAATGTGCTCTTCATCTCATCGAGTTCTCTAGAGTTTCCTCCTATTCCACAGCCAAGGAGATGCAGCACAAGCTGGAGGTGATATATGATGGGACGTCTCAGGTTAGCGAGACTAAGGCCAACATGCTAGTCTCAGAATATGAGGCTGTCAAGATGAAACCTGACGAGTCCATCTCTGAAATGTATGCTCGTGTCATGGTACTCACTAATAGTCTGAGAAGCTTAGGCAAAATCTACAGTGAGTACGAGCTTGTTAGGAAGATTCTTAGGTCCTTGACACCTATTTGGCACACCAAGGCCATTGTCATAAAGGAGTCCAGGAACCTAGCTACCACTTTCGTAGATGAACTCATCGGTTCGCTCATGACATATGAGTTGAACCTTAAGAGAGTCGATGGGTCAGAAAAGACGACGGTACTAGCTTAAAACCGTTTGATGGGACTGCCCCTCCACCTCTCCCGGGTGGGTCGACGATCCGTGAAGTCTAGGACTACGTCTAGTGGTTCCATCACATGGAAAGTCCAAGCACTCCATTGGGATTCTAGGAGCAAGCCAATAATCATAAACTAGCACGAATATATCAAAGACGTAGCATGAAATGCATTAGACAGGAATTAAACATGCTTTCCCTAACTTACCGAAGTAGCAGAGTATAACGGACCAAGGACGGGGCGTTATGCGACTATAACACGCCTCCCCCAGGCCGTTATGCTCACCCGTGCACATATTAAAACCCAGACATGCAGACCATATTGCACCACCTCTAGGGCGTTATGCAATGTATGACGCGCCTCAACTCGCGCGTTATACTCACCAGAAAATCATCCAAAACCACACAGATCATAACGCGCCATGATAGGTGCGCCATGAGACTATAACGCACCAGGACTGGTCCGTTAAAGTCACCTGAACGTATGAAACTCAGAAAAACTCCACAGTTTACCACGACATATAACGCATCACGAGAGGGACGTTATATTGGCTATGAGAGACTGGGCCTAGTCCGTCATGCCCCACAACCTATAGACCTACAAAACCCACAGTCACATAATGGCCCAAGAAAGGTCCGCCATGCATTGCATAACGCACCCCCTAGGGTTCGTTAAGCATATAACGGCCTCTGACAGGCGCGTTATATAGACTGGGAAATGAGAGGGACGAGTTCGGAACTGAACTCCCCTCCGGTCAAGCCAGATCGGCATGAAACAAAAGAAGAGGGGTAGGAGAAGCTAAAACAGCAACTTTCTACAACTACGGCATGCATCAAAATGCTAATAAAATGGCCCTAATCAATTTTACAAGTATTTTTAACCTAAAAACTCCTAAAATGCATCTTACACGGAAAACAATGTAAACGCCTACGCATGGGCATGCATGTGGTACCAAAATAATCCTAGAGAAGTAAGGAGTCCATCCCCCTACCTCGATCACGATGATACCCTCGAAAAGTGCACAAACGGACGATGAAGCTCTGGCACACCTCTCGACTCATCCCATTCCCATGCCCCATGAACCACAGAATAGAAGGCACTGGTGCGATCCTCGCGACGAGCCGGTTCCAACGGTACCTCCTGCGCCTTGATCCGGGGTCGACACAGTCCAGAATGGGCAAGAAAGTGGGGCGGAGAAGAGAGAAAGAGTGAGAGAGGGGGAGAGAAATGAGGGTGAGCGAGTGTTGAGTGGAGAGGGAGAGAAGGCGGCGTGGGTTTTTTTAAAATCTAATTATTATTATTATTTTTTATTTTTAAACCCAAAATTGTAATTTAAACCCCCATTTATCCAAAATTATAAATATGCCCAAAATAATTATATAAATCTTTTAACAATTCTGATTAAATGCCAAAAAATTCCTAAAAAAATTTCTAAAAATAGGCAAAATTCACCGGACGAAGCCTAGATCCGCACCACTTAGGATCCACTAAATTACGGGTGTTACATCTTGGGAACGTGAGGACGAGATGAGTCTGCAGTTCCTTTACCTATTCGAGTGAGTTTTCCTCTCCTTTCCCCTGTGTTTTATCTTAAATTTCGAGGACGAAATTTATTTAAGGGGGTCAGCTGTAATATCTCGGACCCTTCAGATCCTTCTTCTTGGGTCCTGAATTTATTTTCTCAGAGAATTTTATTTAGTTATACCCGAAATTATTTTTCAGACAATTATTGGGTTTGGATCCGTGCGATTTGGGTCACTTCCGGAGGTCCCAAAATGTGTTTTGCGGTTTCCATGTGTTTTTCCCGGAAGAACCTACGAAACCCCATAGCGGGCGAACCGAGTCGCCCACCTACTTTCGGATGGTACCGGTGTGACCAGCGTGTTCCGAGGATCATGGAAATATATTTTTCTATTTTTTCATATTTTTCTAAAAAAGAGAGGCAGGTCTTGAAGGGCCCTGGATGAGTGGAAGATAGAGAGAAAGGGAGACAGAGGTTAACAAAATAGACCTTTATGCCTACCAAAGCTTTTCTTTTTATTCATCCGCCAGTGGAAGGGGGAAAATGAGATACATTAGGGGATTTATCCCAAAGCAAAAGAAATACAACTGGGGAGAAGAAGTGGATACACTGGTGGGGGAGGGGAAGAGAGCACAAGCTCCTTCCTCCCCAGGCTCACCTCTCTTCTCTCACACTCACTCTCTTTTCTTCACCTCGCAGGCGCAGGAGGGACGGAGCTTCTCTTCTCTTCAGCTAGCCTCCCTTCTCGTTGCCAACCTCTTTCTTCTTCAATGAACCTCTCGTTTCTCCAACCGTCAGCCCCCTCCTTTCAGTGGGGTATGCCTCACTTTTATATGAGTGGAGATGGGGTTGGCCTTCGAAGCCCAAAACTGCCTTTCTTTTCCTTCTTCTCTTTCTCCCCGCTCGAAGAAGCTGAGTGGCCTGCGGATAGGGGCGTTGGTAGAGCAGGAGGGGTGTTCACCCAGGATTGGCAGACGGTGATCGATGGAGATGCGATGCTTGGTGCAGAGCTCGAAGACTTTCGTTCATGGGGGCTTGAGGCACGCTGGCAGTTGCCCATAGGTCAGATGCAGGAGGTTTCTCCATTTCGGGCAAGGGTGCCTTTGTTCGCAGAGAAAAATAGAGTATCGGACTAAGGATGGGATGGCCCGTTCGGTTAAAATGGCACGCCTAGGAGCACGCCGATTTAATAGGAAAGAAAGGGGGCGCGTCGATTTAGCGCCAAGGGCACGCCGGTTTAGCCCAACTAGGGGCGTGCGTCAGTTTAGTGCCAGGGGCGCGCCGGTTTAGTGTCAAGGGGTTTCCCCCCTGCCTCATGGCAATTCGGAAGAACGCTTCCCCAACTGGCAGTGCTGAAGGCCGAATCAGAAAAAAATGTGGGAATTCAGACACGGGTTCGACATGCGTCGGAGATCACTCAAAGTCCTACACCGGAACTCAGAGGCTTCAAAAAATAAATACCCCAGAGGCGGTGCATTAAAGCTAAAGCACTGCCAGTTGGGGAGTCGTGGCCATATCTTCTGCTTGAGGGGCTTCTTTGTCGGGTGACGAACCCTCAGGTGTGTTCTCGTCCTGCTTGGGGGAAGTATGGGGTTTATTCGGCCTTTCCATCTTCGACTTACTTTCGGGTGTCGAGACGCGCATGCCGTATGATCACCATTTTTTTGATGTCCACAAATTCCCCCCACTCGCGGGTGGCGCAAGCGAGGGACGAGCACGTGGGATCGGTGAGTGTATCTTCTTGTCCAGCCAGTGGTCGATATCAGAGTAGAACATCATCGATTTCACGTGAACGGCCTTGGCCGTGCACTATATCAATTGGTTTCGACAGAGAGCCAGACTCCATGCCAGTTAACATCGTCAGCATTGGGCCTATGCTAACGCAAGGGATTAGGTTCATCTGACCTTAGACATAAGGTCTAAGCCATTTAGGTCATATTGAACATCGCGGTGGGACGGATGGATTGTGTTAGGTTAAAGAGGATTGTTTATTCATTGGCTAAGATGAAAAGTCTAGGTCGAAGGTTTATTCGTTAATGCTGATAGGGTGCCGAGAGCTGGCGTGGTTTATTCATTGACACGGGGTAAGCGCCAAAACAGAGAGGGTTCTTTTTGTTCATTTGTTTGGATGGAAGGTTCGAGCCTAGCAAGGTGGGTTCTTTTTGTTCATCGATTTGGACGGAAGGTCAGAGCCAAGCAAGGAGGGTTCTTTTTGTTCATCAACTTGTCCGAGCCAAGTAAGGAGAGTTCTTTTTGTTCATCAACTTGGACGGAAGGTCTGAGCCAAGTAAGGAAGGTTCTTTTTGTTCATCGACTTGGACGAAAAGTCCGAGCCAAGCAATGAGGGTTCTTTTTGTTCATGGCTTCAGTAGAGGACCCAATTTCTAGACACTTCGTCTTCTTGGTCGACCCCTAAATAAAATTCCAATCAAGTCGAAGTAATGAATTCATGGCTAAAATTGAGTTTAAACTAATCGGACCTTAGATCACTTAATTCAAGCCCAAATCTCAATCATTTAAGCCCAAACTAGGCCCATTCGATCGGCCCTTAGAGGAGGTCTATTTCCCCTCTCTTTCAACGTGAAAACCCTAACCCTTGGAGCTTCATTTTGAGCGAGAGGCGGTGCGACCCAATCAAGCGCGAGTTTCACACATGATCGACTTTGAGGACTCTATCCAACCTTATCATCGGCCCTTGCTCGATTTGCCTTCTATAAAAGGAACCTTAGTTCGACCTAGAAACCCCATTTGCTGCGGCGGCCGGCGAGGAGCGCGATCAAGGGAGGATTCGGCGAGTCTTGGGGAGGTGTTCACCTTGCGTTGTCGGCGACTACATCCTCTTCTTCCTTCGATTAAGGTAGGTTCTAGTAGACCCAACCTCAATTAAAATACACCATTAGAAGTGTCTTCGAGTCTTCTTCCTGTTGGCAGCAAAAGCCCCAATTATGGTTCAGTATAGCATGCATATTTCCTGTATTAGTCAGAGCATGTCAAAGCTCGGGCACCAGTCTTGTTACTCCCTTTCATATCGATTTGATGTTAGGTTAAGCAAGCTCAAACCCTAAATTGATCATGCTATATTATGCGCCTTTTTGTCCTCTTTCTATGAATACCCTTTTGCCCAATTTTTATGCATTGTGCCACGTGAATTTCTTGTTGCAATTGAGATCAATCGGAGTTCATCGGAGACCAGATGCGTCATCCTAGTTGCGGTCGCAACAGGTACCGCCGTGGAACCTAGGGTCTCGCGATAGGTGGTTTATATTATTGGACCATCTTGGCCCTTGCGCCCTTTATTAGATCATTTTTATGCATAGTCGTCATGCGACAGACCGACCCTTCCCTGTTTAAACTTTGAACATCGTGCCTAAAAGTGGCCTCGCGATGGACCACCCCTCATTGGGTAGCGGCCCTGGGCCGACCGCCCTTAGTGTACAAATTATGTTCAAATCATTATTTTATTAATTATGTTTCATCTTGTTAGGCTTCTGCGTAGAATAGAAACCCACTAAAATTACTGTATTACATGGAACAATTTTAATTGGAACTGAGATCTTACCCTTTCATCTACAGTCATATCTCATTACTTGTTCAAATGATTAAGCATAATTAAGTTGCCACAATGTTTTACTAGGTTTGTTCTGATAGTCATGCCACTCCGGTGGTGCTGGCTGACCGATATACATTGTGTTCCAATGTTTTACTAGCCCGTAATCTTGTAATAGTTGGGACTCTCCGCAGAACATTCCTTCTGACGGAGTAGGACCGCTATTATGAGACCTTCGTAAGTTTCCGAGAGTCTGGGATTCTCACTAGGACACCGAACAAGTTGTACCCCAAATCCTGCACTTACTGACTTGATCGAATCGCCTAGTTTTACAACCCGAAATCGGGGTTGTCCTATTTACTCGATGCCCTTCTGGGACTGCTACCTTCAGATTGTAGCCCAGGTGTGACCGCCCAGAACTTGAAGTAGCTCTGTTAGGACTGCATCTAATTGGCTAAGTGCCAGGTTCTGTTGGTCGATTTTTCTTGAATTTTAGTCGACCCAGCCATGTTTGAGTTGACCTATAGCCTCTAAACTGACCTAAGACATGTGGGCTGGACCCTGGCTTGGATCCGCAGTGTCTCGGGTGGGCTGGAAGCCCATTAAGTCGACTTCTATAGTCTTGCTGGGCCCAAATTAGTTGCGGTTAGCATTGGACCATCTTTACCTCCTAAACGAGCTTCTAAGGACCATCTATTTGGTGGGGTGGCAAATGGAGACCGTTTCATTTGGGTTGTGGCCCAGGAACCCTCTGCTCTAAATGGCCCACTGTTGACTCACAAGTTTTCTTGATGACTTTGATCAATGTTTTATTAGTGGCCTCTACCTGGCCATTGCCTTGCGGATAATAGGGGATGAATGATGCAATAAAATTTTATACCTTTTGTAAAGGTCCTAAAGGTCTTGAGAAATGAATTGCGGTAAGTTGTCAGTGATGATTGTGTTTGGGATGCCAAACCTAATAATGATATTCTTCATGATGAACTTGCAAACCATTGTTGCTTTGATCTCCACGTAAGCTTCTACTTTGGCCCATTTAGTGAAGTACTCTATTGCATTAAGGATAAAAGATTTTTACTTAGTGAGCGAGTTAGTGTCACATCCCGTACTTTATACCATCGAGGTATTATCCGTTTTAGCCTACCGACCTCATGATTTTATCCTTTTCTGATAGTGATCGACTCCAGAATGGGAGACTTCCCTGGAGGTCACTCATCCCAATACTACTCCCCATTAAGCACGCTTAACTTCAGAGTTATTTACAAGAACTGAGTCGATACTTCAAAAAGTACCTCGTTGATATAGAGTACAACTTAGCTATATTTGAGGGTGTTACAGTTAGAATCACCGAGAGGACCGATGATATCAAAAGCCCACGTGGAGAATGGCCATAGGGAGGATATCAGATGAAGTGAGGAAGATGGTGAATAGATTTTGTTGACGTGAAGCTGGCACTTAACACACCTACGAACATAAATAGCACAATCTTCTTCCTTGGTGGGATAGTAAAATATTGTCTAAGGATCTTCTTAGCAAGTATTTGGCTATTCACATGGCCACCACACACACTTGAGTGTGCTTCCTCAATAAACATCCAAACCTCATCTTCATCAAGGCATCTTAAAATAACACTAGTGAGACTTCTCCTATACAATATTCCTCCAACCATAGTGTATTTTTGTACAACTCTCCTTATGACTTTCTTATCTTTCGTCGTGACTTCTTCAAGATAAGTCTGATCTTTGCCATATTTGGTAGTTTCATAGAACTATGGTTTCTCCTTGTCTGTCGATTCTTCTTCCAATTCTACTAACATGACTTGCCTTTTCTCAATGATTTCTCCCTCTTGGACCTTTCTCAATAATTCTTCCTTGATTTTTAGAAAGGCGGCATCTTAGATAGTAGAGGTGAGACGCCTGTGGATGATGATAGACTCAAGGTGTCTACCTAGAGAGAAGGTTAATGATGATGCCAGATAAGCAAGAGCATCAGCCAGAATATTCGGGTAACAAAGGACATGGACAAAGACTAGTTTGGTGAATAGTTTGGCATAGGCAGAAATGAGCTCCTGATAAGGCCTGAGCCTGGGATCGAGGGTGCAGTACTTGGTAAGCACCTAGTGGAGAATAAGTTGACTGCCACCCACAATTCATAGCTCGGTGACACCATAGGAATGAGAAACTTATAGTCCTACTAGAAGAGCTTCATATTCAACTATGTTGTTAGTGACGGAGAATGCAAGTTGAAAAGCTTGTGGAATGATGACACCTTCGGGCGATATGAGTACAATGCTAATATCTCTTCCTTGAAAATTTATAGCTCCATCAAAATGTAATGTCTAAAGGTGGTCAGATGGTTAGTTGATGGATATTAGTTACTCATCTGGAAACTCGGATTGGGGGGGGTCAAACATAGGAAGAGGGTGATGGGTAAGGTGTTCGGCTATGACATAGCCTTTAATTGCCTTTTGCTGAATGTAAGTGATGTCAAACTAAGATAGAAAGCTTCTCCAATGGGCTAGCCGATTAGTGAGGACAAATTTTTCTAGGAGGTACTTGATAGGATTCATTCGGGCAATAAGTTGAATTTCTTTTTTCTGATAAGTAATGAAGTTGTATTAATAGTATGTCAAATGTACATCAAGGATAGTTACTATCTACACAAATCTCGTAGACTAGTAACCTAAGTCAAATAGTGTAACACTCGAATCCGTTCGAAATCTAAAAATAACTCTTTGTCACACCAGGGACAGTCATCGGCGAACCATTGCATAGCAGGTTTCAGAAATTCCCTTCAACGGATGAGGGGGAAATGATATAAGACCAAATCCTCTTGGGTCTACAGAACTGCGCTGGCTCCTGCAGATGCACCCAAGCGATACTGAGAGAAACGAAGGACCTCAGAGACAAACAGTCAAACACTAGGAGTGATATCTACAGTGAGTGATGGTGCCTGATGTAAGGGCCCATTAAGCACACAGTGAAGCACACAAGCCTTATAACTGGCGAAGGATATAGATCCCCCGGGGAGGGAAGATTGCTGTCGCCCAAACGGGCATGGCCGCCGATTGTTCGATGAGCGAAGCCTTAGAACGGAAGGCTGTAATCCTCCTTGATCGATCCCAAGATCCCACGATAGATGTAGCCCGTAAGGGCCTCCCCCCAATCGGGGTATACAGCCTATTGCTTTCCTTTCCACTAGCAGAGACTCAAATTTGTGAAGAAAGAGAAGATTTAGAGGATTAAATAGAGACGTTGGCAAGACTATTCATCACACAACATGGAGACGTCGAGCACAAAAGAAATGAGGAGGCGAGCTAGAAGATGCATAACTTTTATTCATCCTGCGATAACAGAGAAGGCAAGACAATGAGAACAGAAAGGATAGAAGGATAAAAACATAAAACTAAAGAAGAAACTATAGCCGCCTCAAAGGGTGGAACCCACCTCCTCTCTAGATCTGATCTCTCCTTCTACTCTCTCTCTTCTCTCTCTCCTTCTCTGATAATCACCTCTCTCTTCTTCGATTATTGCTTCCCCTCAATCAGCATCTCTGCCACTTCTGAGGGTAGATTGCCCAATTTTATAGACAGAAGGAGAACAGGGGATTAGACGGTCGATGGGACGGAGCGCCGTCACTGAATCGCTGGCCCGCTCATGCCCTTCGCTCCACTGATTTGAACATGCAAATGCTTCACCGATTCAGGCAGTGGATAGTCACCAGCTGCGAAGGGGACGCCATCGACTCAATTCGCAAGCGCCACCGATTCAACAAGGCGAACGAAGCGCCACCGACTCAAGCAATGACATTTTTTCATAATTTCAACTTTTTGCCTCGAAACTGACCCTGGCAAGAGCATGTTGTCTGGAGCAATCCTAGAGTTGATGCAGTGACCTCGGAGTACGCCTTGAAATCCTGATTTGTGATTTTTGGTGATTTTCGGCACACGTCGAACCCATCCCATTTTTCATAGGTTTTGTTCTGATTCGACTTTTGACACTGTAATTTGTGCTACCAGACCTTCTTTGAGAACATGTGGAGTTTCTTCATCGAGTAGGATATCCCTCGAAGCATTTTTACATTGACTGGGTAGCTCTTTTTGGTCACTTATGGACCATTTCGGGTGCCGTGTGTCCCGAATAGGGTAACCTGGGTTTTCCCCTAATTTAGCATTCGGCACATCGAGTTGTCCCGCCAACTCCATTTTGTGGACACGTGGAGCGTCTTCATTGGGAGGGTCATCCCTTGAAGCATTTTTGTCCTGACTGGATGCCTCTGGGGTCACTTACGGACCATCCCGGCATTCCGCATGTGTTAAGCAGATTCCCAGGCTTTTTGCTGATTTTGCCTTCGACACTAGATATCGTGCTTTCAGGCCTGCTTATGCTTATAGGAAGAATCTTCATTGAGTGGGCAACCATTCTAGAGCTTTTCATTCCCAAGGGGCAACTTTTCGGTCACTTACGGACCACTTTGGTACTCCGGGCATCCTGATTGGATCACGCGGGTTTTTCACTGATTTGGCCTTTGGTTCCCTATTTTGAAGAACCAGGGACATTTCTTCATCTAGGGAAGCTTCCTTGCCAGGTGACGACCCACCCAGTGCACTTTCATCATCATTGGACGAGGTAAGGGGCTTCTTCAGCACAAATAAGTCGATGCCGGTTCATTAAGCTTGTTGATCGCGCCATTCGGATCTTACACCACCACCTACGACCTGGCAAGCTTGGAAGGGTTAAAGGATGGTGTGATTATGCATTGGAATTCTAAACAAGTAGGAAATAAACTACATAATTTATCAATTTAACTAATAGAAAGGAAATTTAACATTTTATAATAATTAAATATAATAACAGAGTCCAGTCTACAAGTACATTCTAAAAGAAAAGGAGCGTACACTGACTCGGGACATACCCCGTCACTGGCGAGCTAGCTACTAAGAACCTCTAAAACAGGACGCACAACATCGAGGAGGGTCGCTGCACTTGAAAAGCAGGGAGTGAGTCTCTTCTCATTGGCTCAGTAGGGGTGCTACGGATCTCCACCTCAACAAAAGTGGTAACAAGCGTAACAACAGTAGAAATAACAACAGCTACAGTAGTGGCAGAATCCTAAAATAAATAACACAATAGAACCATGGAGTCTCTACACTACTCCAGCCCTCACTAGGGCACCTCTATCTAAGATCTAAACCACCAATCTCACGAGGATTGCCTTGACACTACCAAAGGGTCAATGAAGCCTCAAACATAGGAAAAAGCCCTCATGACAAAAGCCACTATGATAATTATATCGCTAAAACTCCCTATCCTAATTATCGAAAAAACCCAAATTAAGCTGTCGGGAAATCACGGCCTTGCAGGTGAGAAAAGATGGTAAAGTCACCGGGTCTAAACATACTAACCCCACATCGGAGAACCACGACTCACGGTCAGAAACTAAACCAACAGTGACAGGAGCACTCTATCACTAGCAATAGCTGGATGCACCCAGGAGCCTTACACCTTGCCAACTCTCCTAAACCTGACCACCTCTCCCATAGAGTGAGGCAAGGGACCGGGTCGGATGCATCTATGATGCCTTACACCACCCACTGCACTCACGCCTGTCCACCTCTCCTAGAGAGTGAGGCAGAGTCGCAAGACACAAGGACTAACTAGGGTCACGCTCGTCAGCATGGGTCCACTGCCCCCAAACACGTGCTTGCACTGACCTCACGAGTACAGAGTAAGATCCTAGCAAATGTCGAACAAGGGGATGTTGCTTGAAGGGCGCTCGATTCATTGGCCTCCATTTTTTGATGGTTCTAATTATCCATATTGGGAGAATCAGATGTATGTTTTTCTCCATGCACAAGAATATAATGTCTGGCGTGTCATTAGTAATGGTCCATATGAGTTACCTGAAAATGAGGATGAATGGGAAGAAGAAGATATTAAGAATTGTGTAGTGAATTTCAAAGCAAGGAATATAATTCAATGTGTGATTCACGCCAATGAATACTGACATATTTCTATGTGTGGTTCCCCGTAGGAGATGTGAAACAAGCTTCGATTGATATATGAGGGGACATCTGAAGTCAAGGAGACCAAAGCAAACTTATTGGTCTGTGATTATTAGTTGTTCATGATGAAGCCAGAGGAATCTATTTCGGAGATGTTCGTGAGGCTTATGGCCCTTGGCAAAGAATATACTAATCAAGATCTTGTAAGGAAGGTACTAAGATAACTATCACCATAGTGGCATACAGAGGCCACTGTAATTGAGGATTCGAAGGATCTTAGCACCTTAACATTGGATGAGTTGATCGGCTCCTTGATGATGTACGAGATCAACATCAAGAGGAACGAGGAAGATCATAAGAAGAAGAAAGTGGCTACAACATTGGCATTGAACACAAACCCACAGGAGTCAGATGGAAGTGAGGCAGACTCCACAACCAATAGTGAAGATGAGGAGCTTGTGGCAATGATCACTAGAAGGGCAAGGAGATTTGTCAAGAAGACCCAAAAAGCTGCTAGTCAGTTCAAGAAGGCACATACGAAACTTATGTTTAAGAAAGGTGAAAGTAGCAAGAAAGAAGAAGTAATCTGTTATGAGTGAAAAAAGCCAGGACATATGTAGGGAGAGTGCCCCGAGCTGCCAAAGATGGATCTAAACCTGGCATGTCCTCGTAGGACCAAGCGAAGGTATCGGGGAATTCCCTAAGAACTGTCACAAGGGAAGTTTTTTCCTCTCTCTTCAAATTGGCACTTATCAATATGATTTTGGGGTTATCCTCTGTGCGGAGATTAATTTCCTTGATAGACTCGTTGACGGACACATTGGGTTCATCAAATCTTCTAGTTCCATCGACGAAGAAAGCTATGGGATCAACGCAATCCTCTAGTGACTTTCCTTCTTCTTCTTCATCCTCTTCTTCTTCCAACACGTCAACTCCTAGGCAGTCATTTAATGAAGATCCTTCTCGTTCAACTGCCCCTAGGGGGATGGGAGTGGATGTGAAATCGGAGACCTGACATAACTGCGCACACTTTTTTGCCAGTTGGCTGAGGTAGCGCATGGGAACCTGACGGACCCTACATTACTTGGAAAGAAAAGACGATATGTACAGACCCTGACTCGAACTAGACTCTATCCTACAATGTACAAGGGAATATTGTGAAGGAGAGTTCAAGGTGGAAAGTGTCGGCCCCTGCCCGAGGGATCCATGTCCCAAGGATGAGGTTTCTTCAATAGTAAGCTCGTAGGCCCACATTTGAGAATTGGCATTTTTTTTTGTGTGATCGTGGGTGAATGTGCAGACAACATGGGTCGGTTATCCCATGATCGGATAAGTGAGGAGCGGAGGAAATGGTGGATGGAACTGAAAGGGAATGAAACAGACATGAGCAAGCCTGTCTGAAGCAAGAAATGTGCCTATAAGAGAGGCACCATCGGGGGGTTTATCGAGGTGAAATAAGGAAAGAAACCCGAAGTCCTCTTCAAGTGGGGGATTAAGAGAAACTTCTTCCTAGGGACTTTCAGGACTTTCCCTCAGCTCCTGCCAAGTTCCTAGTTGCATTGGACCTTGAATGAAGCGACCATAAACTAGACCCCCAGCTTGAGTAGTCTTAGTTGCCTTTTCAGCAGAGTAACCTAAGCCTGTCCGACCTTTGGAGACCTTGAGTCTCATCCTACGAGTGGGACCTTGCTCATGCTGGCCCAAACCTCTACCGATAGTGAAGCCCATCCTGGCCATCATCTCCCATCTTTTGCCGAACGGGATATTGGTGTGAGTGATTGGCCGAGGAAGAGTCGGAGAATTTGGCAGACATAGGGCGGAGGGCCCTATAGCGCCTACTATGGAAAGAACCGGCTTCTTGCCCTTATATGGAATGGTCATGAAGGGGATTTATTCAGAAGTGATGGCGTTGAGAGTTTTCACCAACGGGATACTCTTGATTTTGATCACCCTACCATTGTAAGAAAATTTAAAGCATTGATGAGCTGTTGATGGGATTCCTAGGGTTTGCGTGATCCATGGCCGTCCTAAGATGGCCTTGTATATAGGGTCAACCTCGAGGATGAAGAAGTCCAAGGACATGACCATGGGACCTAAATTAAGCTGTAACGTCACTTTACCCTTCGCGCACTGCTTTGAATTGTCGTATGCTGAGATTGTTGTGCAAACTTCTTTTAAGTTATCTTCCTGCAGACCAATCTTTTGAATTGTTTTCATTGGACACACATTGATGGACGCTCCCATGTCGATGAGGGTGGAGTCAACCTAGACTCTATTGAGAGTGATAGTGAGGCACAATGGGAGTGATGTACTCTCAGGTGGAGCAAGATCCTTATCAGAAAATGAGATAGACGGCACATGAGTGAGGGCCATGATGACATCAATCACGCCACTTGCTGGAAGGTCCTCGTTGACCATAATCTTTTGGACAAATTGGAGCAAGGTAGACTGGTGCGAGGGGGACTTCTTGATGAGTTTCAGAATGGAGACCTTGGCCGGTGTTCTGTCCAAGTGTTGGAGGATGTCATACTCCGCAGTGGGACTTTGAGAATTGACCCCTTCCTCGGGCTATTATTGCCTTTGGGACGGGGCGATAATGCGGTTGCAGAGTGTAACGTTTACTGAGGCTTCTTTTGATTCTTTCAACTCCAAAGATTTTGGACGGATTAATTGCACAGGAGCGGGAGATCCAAAGATGAATGAGAGAGAAGCCAATGCCTCACTGGGAGTGACAGGAGTAGAAGGAGGGACCGATTTTGGTTGTGGAGGCCTTAAAAGAACTAAGGGACGCTCTTGCCCCGACTGAGCATTCGAAGAGACATGGGACTCTTGCAATGGTGGTTGAGGGGGAGTGATCAAGGTGAGAGGACCTTGGGTAGCAATTGAGGATTGACTAGGAGGTGAAATCAAGGTCCAGGACCGAGATTCTTGGGAGAACATGTTGATGTCCGCCCATGGCTCGTTGACTTCTACTTCCAATTTTTCGAACCACCTGGGAAAACCTTCGACGCTCCACATTTGCATGCTCTTGAGCACATGGGTTCCATTTCAATCACGGTGTTCACTTACTCATTCTGCCTCGAGCTTGAAGGATCCTTGTTTGGCTAATGAGCAGGTAATGGGCTTTGCACAATGCCGAGGTCCCGATTGGGTTTCTTGAGGTTGGCAATGGCTAGCTTAACATCAGACCAGTTAATCCTCCTCTCGTCATTCATGTCGTATACCCAGTCTCGGAATTGGAAGCAATTGAAAATGTCATGTCTGGGAGCTCGATGATACAGACAATACTTGGATGTGTCAACATTGGGGTGGACCCAATCCCTTTGAGGGGGAAGCTAGATGGCTTGAGAAGACATGAGGGCAAAGAATATGTCACCCAAAGTTTCGGGTAACGGAGGATAAGAAGCCCTCTTCGGCCCGGTGTGGTTGTAGTTTTGAGGTGGCGGGACGTTGGCATACGGCCTCGGATTACCTTGGCCCTGATTGGAACCAGCTCGATTGGGATGTGGAGCCTGACGATTGTTGGGCCTAAAAGGTGGGCCAATAGCATTGACTTGTTCATTTACCATGACACCTTCAGTTGTGGGGATGGTTGGAGCCTTCCGACCTCTTGCGCGAGACTCAAAGAGAGGACGTAAGGTTGTCTGGGCTTGGACAATTCGAGTTCGATTATAGAGTTGAGGGAACGTGTAGAGCTCGCTAAGCATTAGGATAGTCCTGTGTTGAGGAGTGGCGTTGCTCACCAGCATGGTGATGGCCTGAGGCTCGGGGATAGGGACCTCCGTCCTGGAAGCCATGATTCTCCAACGGTTGGTGAAATGAATGGAGTCCTTGTCGGGCTTCATCTTCTCCATGACTAAATTAAACAAAGTGGGAGAAATTGAGGACATGTGGCCAAAATGAGCGAGGAATCGCTCGGAGACTATGTTGAAATTTAGGAGATCAACAACCGGAAGTGAAGAGAACCAACGTAGGGTCTCGCCCTCAAGGAATTTTTGAAAAAGATGGACCAACAATACTCGATCATATAGCCACTGGTGGGAGTCCATAAGGAAACCCAAGAGATGATGGTGGGGGTCGATGGTACCATCGTACCTCCTGTACTTGGGAGCCTTAAAACCTGGTGGGAAGTAAGCATTGGGTAGCTTACAATATTGCACCAAGGAATGAGGGCGTGAAGCCAGCATACTTTCGGCCACCACCTGCCGAATGTAGCTTTGGATTTCTTGCTTGAACGTAGGATCCACCCCCTTTGACGGAGTGACCGAGATAGGAGGAATCGAGGGTTGAGAAGTCCCTTGAGGAGCCATGAAATGGCTAGATTGGAGTGGAACCTCCCAGGCGGGTCGGCCAGAAGACCCTTGGAAGGGAGTTTGGACCCGAGGAGGTGTAAAATGAGGGGAGACATGCAGAGCGACGAGAACATTACCCCGCGAGGCCATCGTGACCAGCTCCTCGGGAGCATAGTAGGATAACATGTTGATCAACTCTTGATCTTTGTGCGGTACAAAGTAGGAGCCCTAAGGCTAGTGTGGTCATGTTCACTATGGGAGGATGCCGAATCGGCATGGATGACCACATTCGACGAAGCTGAAAACATGCCTATAAAGGCGACAGGGTCACTGTCCTCTATTTTTAAGAGAGGATTGCCCCTAATCTCAGACTCATATTGAGGAGCGAGGTCCTCCTCATAGCCTAGATTGATAAAAACTCTCTCCATTTCCGCCGAGCTCACCTGGTGTGAAAGGAGAAAAGGAGGGATGAGATATTTGCGTTAAGCACACAAAGGGTTGTTCACAGCAACACCCAATTTTTTTGGTGTTTTTTTTTCATTTCTCTCAAGAGAAGAAGAGAACTACTAGGGTGAAAGACTTTCTCCGGGGATCTAGTGAGAACTCACTGAAACCCAAGGTCAACTACATAGGTCTGCAAAGGGTATAACCTGCCTGGGGACCGTGTGGGAATCCACGGTTCGCGAGCACTCACGGAGGTTCCCGCTTGAAACGTGCCGGTTGCACCCGAGTGGGAATCCTCATGTGAAGGGCTCAATTCCAACAAGAGGGTGTTCCTATAAGGTGTGATGCTGGCTCTTCCTAAGCCCACCCACTGATGAGTGTGTATTTTTACATGTTAATTTATGTTATACACACTTTTTATGAGCTTTAATTTTGGAGTACATCTGATTTGCCTTCCATGATGGATTTTCTCTATTATGTCAATTTTATTGATGTTTGTGCGCGTGTCTATTCCTCGTGCCTTTTGGACATAAGCTATTCTCATTTCTATTTATCTTATCGATGTTATGTCATCCTCTATTCTTTCCGGGTGTTCTCCCTACAAGCATCTTTATGCTTTGCCTCCTGCCTATTAGGATCTTCGTACCTTCGGTTGCATGTGCTTTGTTCAGCTCCCTCCTCATAAGTGTACAAAACTCTCTTCGTTAGTAGCTAAGTGTTCTCCTCCGGTATAGCATGGAGCACCATGGGTATCAATGCTATGATCCTGCAACTCGTCGGCTTCGTATGTCTTGTCAAGTCGCATTCTTTTGGGATGTTCCTTTCTTTGCCTCTTCCTCTCAAGTTTCGGCTCAAGATCTTTCCTTCTTGTTTGATCATGATCCTTCGCCTCTAACCATTATTCTGGGTTTTTCTCTTTATGAGCCTTCTCTCGCTCTTTCCCCCTTGTCTTACGAGCCTCCCTCACCTCCTCGGCCTCCCATTGTCTATGTCTACCGTCATCATCCTCCTGAACCTAGCAATGTTTATGTACCGCTAGATGATGACGCTGGTGCCTCTCAGGGACAAGATGAGCTCACTCTTACTCATGTTCTGCCTCCTGCGGTTCCTCGACAGCGTAATCCACCACATAACTACCATCCTCCTAATAGGCTTAGTCTTGTTTTGGCTAACTCATATTCTCCAGAGTTCTCTACCTTTCTTGTAGCCTTTCACATCTATCAAGAGCCTCCGAGTTATCTCCAGGTAGTTCAGGTTCCCAAGCGGCGGCAGGCTTTGGACGAGGAGCTTCGTGCTCTTCAGCGAGCTTAGACTTAGGATCTTGTTTCACTTCCTCCTGGCATTTCTCCTATCAATTGTAAGTGGATTTACAAGATCAAGACTAAGTCTAATGATAGCATTGAGCATCATAAGGCTCGACTTGTGACACGAGATTTCACTGGGGAATATTGTAACGACCCAAGATCCAGATACTAAGAATAAGTCGATACCATTCGAATCCTGGACCGCCGCCCACGGGTTGGACCGCTTGGAAGGGCTAAAGGGTAGGTGTGGTGTAAATAGAAATAAGAAATAAAGCAGAATAATTCAACAATTAACAGAAATAAATAATCTAACTACAACAGAGTCCAGTCTAACAAAAGTACAGTCTAAGATAGGGAAGCGTACCCAATGTCGAGTGAATACTCGGCCCGACGAGCTGGTAGCTAAGAACTTCCACGCAACACCCTCGAACTATGAGGAAGAACCGTGACACCTGAAAAGCAGGGGTGAGCCTCCTATCACTGACTCGGTAGAGGTCCCACGGAACTCCAATCGAAAATAATGGCGGTACGGAAAGCAGCAACAACAAGAACAACAACAGCAGTAGGAGTAGCTACAACAACAACGGCGAAAAGCACAGTCGTACGTGAATCCCCTAAACACGGCAGCCGATGAAACCACAACTCTACAACTACTCCTATCGGAATGAGACCCAACACCTCGATCTCTCCGTCGGAGGACCACCAGAGCACGAACCACCCTAGTCACACTACTAGGAAAACGTCACAACACCTCTGTCGTGGAGGCCTATGTTCACACACGAAGCCCCACTCTGGAACCACGCGGTCCGGGAACGCAGTCACGATCTCGTCGTCATGAACTCTATGTCGTCTAGGGGAAAACCCTCGGTGACGCTCACCGAAAACCCTAGACCTCGGTGTGGACGCACTTTGGTTATCAGGTTAAATTGGCTGGTTCGTTTGTTGGTTATGGTTAAGTGCGTGGGCGTGCTAGTCACCGAGGTGACAGTTTATTCAGGCTCTGACGAACCCATGGTGCGCTCGATCTGACTCCGTCAGACGATTGTGTGGTTCGGGTCGGGACCCAATCCCGCCATGCCATAAATTTTTGTTTCATTCGGCTCCCTTATGGAAGATCATCGTGTTCCCAGATCTAAGGCATACAAAAAGAAAAAATATAAAAAATTATGTTGTATGAAAAGGGAGTCATCATAAATTTGAAAAATTAGATCCATAACATCCATGTCAGGTTTTATTACTTGCTTTATAGATGATCCTTCTAGAAGAGGAAAATTCTACCAAATCTGTCTAATTACTTCGTTCCTTATTTGATTCGCAGAATCCTGAGGCAAAAAAAAAATTGTTTCCACCATGTTGAAACAATATGTCGATGGCTCTAGTAAACGGACCCATCAACATAACCCCACAGTTTCGTAGTACGCAGGTTGGAGCACAGCGTAGCAGCCCAGACGTCATAGTTGCTAACCCTGGCCAACTGAATATCCATCTGAGGAATATCGGATGTGGAGTGGTGATGATGACAGAAATTCCCAAAGGTGATCTCAAATGATGAAACAGATTGCACACATGTGATCGAAGCATCAAAAAAGACCTAGATAGATATATGACAACAGCTGAGGTAGTATTGAATGCAAGATGATGCTAACGTGTTAGTATCTGGGCACACCCTAGATGGGTGAATAGGTGTGCCAAATAAAAATTATTGGGTATAAAAATTACAAACGATTGAACGCAGCGGAAATAAGAACTTCCACAGAGAGACAGGGATTTTCATACTGGTTCGGTCTATCCTCCTTGAAAGACATATGTTCCAGTCCCTTTGTAACCCGCAAAGGATTTCACTAACCTTTCCAACCAATGTTACACCAGCTAGTTGTCCAGGTCCTAGCTCTCCAGCTAATCTTATCATGCCTCAACGAACCTTATAGCTAGTTTCCAAAACTAGCAACCCTAGTTGTTCTTACGGTCACAACGAACCAACAGTCACCCAAGTGACCTAGTTTTTCCGGTGGTTTCGCACCTGTTAACTTTCCAGAAGCAGGTCACCCAGTTGATTTCCAAGATATCAACAGACCAACCTAGCACACCCAGTGTTGGTTATCCCAGAGCAACTAATGCTCTAGACACTATCAATTAGATATATTTAAGTTTCCACAGCTGTGCTCCTTGTTGAGCAGATGTTGAAATTTACAACACACAAAGAAAAATAAATTAACTGACAAACAGACAAGGAAAATAGTAGGAATGTCCTAGAAGTGCAAATTACTCCTCTTCGATGCTTCCCGAGATGAGAAACTTCTCGGATGATACTTTCAGTGCGGTGAAGTTTTCCCTAGACTTAAATGCACAGGAAGCTTGTGCTCAGAGAACACTTTAATTGAAAGAAGACACTTGAAAATGATTGATCATTCTGCTCAACAGAATGGCTTGAGTTCTTCTTGAACTCCAGGTTATTTATAACTCTAGGCTTCATGGGATCCGTTAGATACATTTGCCTTCAAACAGTCAGATCCCAATCACAACGTCCGGTAGATCTGATTGTCTGCTCAGCTTCCACTTGTTTTATGAGTGCATACACGTCGTTCTCAAGGAAGGTGTATCAGATCTTCTGTTATCGGAGATATGCCTATCTTTCCTTTTTCTTCTTTTATGCAACCTCCCCCTAACTGCCACAATCTGTACATTCTAAAATAATGTTAAAAATATTTCTCCCATATAGGGACATAAGATAAGGTAAAAATACAAGCACTAGGGTGAGTAAAATATACAAAAGTAATCTAAATTTCACACATCAAATTATATCTTATCGTATTGAGAGTGCATAAGAAGATTATGTAATGTAGTTTATATGTCCTGAGAATGAAAAAATATCCCAACGGATATTGTGCATTTAATACGGACATATTTGTGAAGTTGACTATTCAATGCCATATCATGTATGTCAGATGATATACAACATCTATGATTCTACCAGAAAAAGGCGTCAATAAGATTTTAAACAATAAGTGTATAGTTTACGTTCATATGTATGGCGATGTCATTTGGAATGCCTAGTGATGCTTCGATGTGGACAATTGAACATGTAAAGAGATATAAAGATAATGCTAAGCTTTTGAGACGAGTCTTGCACCTGCATCTTTCCCAAGGGATATATTTGTCCAAAGTGACAATCTTGGTGGGATGAGGAGGAGTGTATTCCTCCAACTCATGTATGAGTTTTGTAGCTGTTGCAAAGGAGTTAGCTCCTTGGGAGCCTCCATAGCAGCTGCCTGTTCGGCTTGTTTTCTCAACTTCCTTTTCAAATTTTTCTTTCGATTCCTTTCCTATTTTTTGGTGCGTGCTGCATCTTGGGAAGAAGGCTAGATCAGCTTTGGAAGTGGGGTTGATTTGCCCCCAGAGTTTTACTTTATACTTTGAATCGACACCTTAGAAGACTTGGGTTTGCAATTTTTCCTAGGAGTAACCTTAACCTAGTCAACTTCTTTTGGCGGCGCTTGGAAAGTGGCGTTGATTGCTTGCTCGATTACTACGGGTGACAACTCTTGGTACTTGGCCAAGCCTTGGCCGAAACCTTGAGACTTTTGAAGCACCTTGGGCCTTTTCTCAATTTGTGGCTTGGCTTGTATGGCGTTGGGTTGCGGCTTGGCTTTAGGATCTCCCACCTTAGCCTTGCTTTTGTAGTTCCACTCGGAGCTCTCCCCCGTGGGCTTGCCCAGTTGGTTCTATTTGGAGTTATTCTCATAGCTCCTCTTCATAATCTCATTTTTTTGGCTTCTCATGGAGTGTTGTTCAGGGTGCGACTCCCTTCCCTTCCGTGGGAGGGCTGGAGGAGCTAATGGTAAGAACTTGGCTTGCTCGGATGGGTAGGAGGCTTGGCCGAGGATTCCTGGCATAAATCCTCGGCAAGTTCTCTATAATAACTCATCATCGATGAAGGCCCTTCAATGTCAGCCTTTCCTTGTCGAACAAGATCTTTGATCCGTTCTTGGACCCCCTGACTTCCTTCCACTATGTGTGTGGTTGTAGGAACACAGTGGCGATAGGCATCCCTTGCGTATTTTAAAATGATTTCTTGGCGGGTCGCGCACCAAGATTTCCTTCTCGCCCAAAAAGAAGTCAAGTAATTTCTTGGTATCTTCTTTTGGAAAAGGAAGAGATTCTAAATCTTGCCATGTTTGCCAGTTAGATCGCCACGATTTAGACTCGTCTTGACTAAGATTGGCCTTTTCCGCCTTTGGCTCAGGGGATGTGTAAGAGGTTAACACATGTATTACATGACGAAAAAGCTTAGCTTTCTCCGATCATGAGGCTGTGGCGGATTTATTAGATGATCGCCCATATCAATCACCCCCTGATTGATCAGGTCCTCTATGGTGTCTTTAAAGATGTGGCAATCATGAACAACATGGCCTATTGATCGGTGGTATAGACAATAACCACGTTGATGCATAGTGCTTATCATCTCATCATTTTCTGACATTGAAAGGTCTAGTAGTCCTTCGCGATAACACATATGGACGATCTCCGATGAGGGAAAGAATATAACTTCTCTTATTCCTCACCACTAGATGAGTCCAATGATTCTTCAGATAACCATCCTCTCGACCTTGGCGGCATCTGGGTATCTACTGGTCCTTCTGCATTTTGCATATATGTTAGGGCAGGCCCCCTTGCAAAGGGTCCAAAAGGAAACATTGTCAACTGTTCATCGACATGCTTTAGGAATTGTACTAGCTTCTATTGTTCTTGTTGCAGTCGCCTGATCTCCCATTCCATCTTTCGGATACTTCTCTGCACCGTTAGACATTCAGGCATCTAAGGAAGAATAGATCGTGAGCCATCCTCCGGTTGTTGATTTGATGGCCTAGCCTCTGATACCTTGGGATTTGAGGCAGTTGTTGCCATATGAATCACATTGGCCGATTAGTTTGGTCGATTCCAAGCATGGGGCTGGGGAGGGTTGACCAGATGGCCCAACATGTTAATCTGACTGGAGGGAGAAATTCGTCGGCCCCACTGTAACCCATTATCGATCGGCCTATAGTCTAGGAACAACGCCAACTAAGGCCCACTCAGAACTAACCCAGCTCACAGGCATGCACTCCTCGTACGTGCGTGTCCTACATGCCTCGAGACTCTCAAATTGATGACTTTTATCGCCACAATCGTGGAGGTTATTCCAAGAATCGTCGGGTCTCCACTCACGTAGCTGAGACGCTCGCCATGACACCACCTTTCCAACTCTTAGGGAGGGGGTGAGGGTGACGATCCCATGATCAAGCAGCACATTACTCCAGTAATCATGACTCTGCTTAGTCAGGGAGCAAATACGCTCAAGGTAAACCCTGTAGATAAGACCATGGACAAACGACCAGAGGTACGCAAACTTGCCTATAGTGAATCTCCACATTCCAAATAGCTTATTATGTCCCCCGAGCACTCTTCCTCTCATCTAAGGATTCCTATGCATGATCTCCCTCCCTTTCTCTGTTACCCGAGTATCATGCTGGCTTAAGAATCGGAGGGTTATCCACTGGGATCTCACTCAGGGCCCTTGACGTGTTTGTTTAGTTGTTGCAGGCTTCCCTAGGATGGTTGATCTCCCTCTCCCATTCAAGAAATCATAAAAGTGTGGTGTCAGATTTGAGATACAATATTTCAACCTCTACACTTTTTGCCCCCACCTATTGGAAGAGAACATAAAGTCATGGCTCCTTGTGGAAACTACCACAACATGAACAATCACAAAGGGGCTCCGGGTTCTAGATAGGCATCTCGTGAGGGGTTGGCAGGACCACACTAGTCACAGACATTGTCTCCCCAACCTTGGGCGAACCCTACCATGGCCAAATTGGCTGAAATGCACTGACAACTCCAAATGCTGGCGGAGGCTTACCACATCCTCTTGAATCACCAGGCGGAGCTAGATCATGAACCCACCGCTCTGCCACCGAATGACAAAGCCCTGTCGATGGCTGACTCACACCACGAACATGAGGTATATGTGGCATATGCAGCTTGCACTCTGTGTCTGCACAGTTAGTCCACTCACTGCCTCGCTAGCCCGCTCCACTCCAATTTGGTGATGGCACAATAGCTAAGGTGTTACGAGGAGGTCGAGGGGAAGGTCTGCTACCTAAATGACATCATCCAAATAACATGGACGAGAGGGTTGCTTGACGGCGACATCGACATCTACACCCCCTTCTCTTGAGAAATTATGGAGGCACCAATTCCCCCGAAGCTACAGTTGTCGATGTTCACTCCATACCACGGCACCATCGATCTTACCGACTACATGCATAGCTTCGAGTCTAACCTGATTTTCCATCGAGCCTCGGATGCTGTCAAGTGTTTGGCGCTAGCCGCAACACTGCAAAAAAATACTTGGATGTGGTTCAACTCGCTCCTGTTGACGCACTCGATGTTTTATGTTGTTTGTTATCATTGTGTCGTTTATCGATTTATCAGTTTATCAAGTGCGGGGGCGCGCCAGTCACATGAGTGACAATATATTCAGGCTTCGAGACTAGAGTGGTTCGAAGCCTATGGTGCTCTACGTCTGACTAACCAGATGATTGTGGGTATCGAGTCGGTATTAGAGACCCGCCGTGCCATAAGGTCACGACATTAATTACATCCCCTCGGAGAGGGAAAAATCTTTGATTAGTCGCCAAGATAAGGGGCATCATGGCTTAAAAATTGATTGAGTGAAAATACATTAGAAAGTATTAGAATCCCCAATATTAGGGTGCAATAGAGCATTTAAAATCATGTTGGTCGTATATTGGCCACTTAATATTCTGACAAACGTACGGATTGAATACATCCCAAGTATATGTGTAATATCGAGACAAATGTATGTCGGGGTATGATAAATTTAATATTTTTAAGAGATGAGAAAATTAAATTAAATCTAATATTTGAAATCGTGTCAGACATGCATTGTTGTTCTTAAACTGTTTAGATACTTTTACAGTTTTATTAAATTATTATTTATTATGCCACTACATGCATTATTGCTTTGCTACTTTTGCATGTTTAGTTGCGAGGTAGGGATCTGCGTGACCCCTACTGAGTCTTGTTGTGAGACTCACCCTTACTTTTTCAGGTGAGCAGCAACAGCCATCTTCTGGAGCTTCCCATGCTTTTGACGACCATTCTTAGTGCCAGTAGTGGGTTGTCAGTGGTTTGTCACTAGGTTGTTAGTGGTCTTTTTATCTTACTTACCTTTTAGCCGGGGTATGTCCCGTGTAGTTGTATTTTTTTTGACTCCTGTACCGACGTTGGACTTGTTTAAATTATGGATCTGGACTATCGTACATATTTATCACTCTGATATTTAAATTACTTCTATTTATAGATCAAATTGGGGCTATAATTAATATTGCGCGCGTGTAATTCCAATTCGTTGTGTATTACCTCGACAAAACCCTCCAACCCTTACAGGGCCTCATCAGCCTCTTGGGTGGCTTCCCCGAGTTCTTGGTATCCGTTTACCAGTATCCGGATCTCTGGGTCGTTACAATAGCCATCCTTAATTAGACAATTGTGAACCTGAGACACGAGATCCGAGAGATGGTAAGTCAAATTTGATTTGGTCAATTTTGAGGTTTTGAGAATTCATGGATCTTGACTAACCATTTGCCTCTGACCTCCCAGCGAGGGGAGTTGGCGTATGTCTGGATGAGAGCGGGAATGGCTGGGGAGGCCGGACCTTCATCCCGAGTGGATACTGGAGAGGAGTTGGAGGATCGCCTGGCGGGAGCCCGCGAGCGAGCTGAGGAGCGGGATGCTGAGTTAGCTGTGACGGTGAGAGCCAAGCACCTAGATTAAGAATAATTCCCTCTAGATGTTCTCATCATAATTGAGAAGGAAAAAACATGCCAGGTCTAACACGGCCTAATAACCTTAGGTCCGTTGTGGACCAAAGAAGTCTGACTTGTAGCGGCCATCTTCAGTCGTCCAAATATGGCCTAGCAGAGGCCCATCAAAGTCTGGCTGGTCCACGGACAAGATCTCTGTAGTCGTGCATGTCAAACGCCGTAAGACTCACCAACAGACGAACGTTGACTCCGTCATCACGGGACTTACCCCGACAAACATCTTGTCATGCCCATGCTGTTGAGATACTCGCCACGCCCCCAAAGAGCAGGCGAGTGGGCAGTGGAAGATTCTCACGATCGAACAGGACACTACTCCACTAACCACACTATCGCTAAGTCAGGGAAGAGATGACGCCTCATCATCAAGCAGAAATAGGCCCCCAAATGGACCTGCAGAGGGGGAGGGAAAAAAGGCACAGATGAATATACAGAGAAAAAGACTCTAACAACATAGAAGGCAGGTCATACAGAAAGGAAAGATTGAGAGTTCACCACCTAGTTCTCCCTAGCTCTATCTCTGAGCACTCTTCATCTCTCTAAGCACTCTCCTCATCGTCGAGCATCTTCGTCTCTACTCCAAGCTTGCTCCTTTCTTCCCCTTACTCTAGCCTTCTCTCTGTCCTCTCACTCACTTCTGACCTAAGCATCGGAGGGTTATCTCATGGGATCACTCTCATGGCTCCCTTTTGACCCTCTCTCTAGTGTTGGTAAGTTTTCTCGAGGTGGCCAGTCATTCTTTCTCGCCAAACAAATCTTAAAGGTGTGGTATGAGGTGAAGGGGACTCTTTTTAGCCTCTATACTTTTTGGCACCATCTGTGGAAAATAATAGAAAGTCATGGCATCCCATGAAAACTACCACAACAATAGCAACCGCTAGGGGGTCCCAAGCTCTCGTGGGATTCCCAAGAAACTTCTTCTTCCTGGGAATCCCATTGTAATGTGTCTTCAGATATTTCTAGGATTTCTACAACTTGACTCCGGTAGGAGGTGATGCAATGCTTAAAGTTATCTTTGTTTGAATTGAAAACAATAACTCTTCTGCATTCTGATTTACTCGGTGTGCTACTATTCTGAGGTTGTAATCGGTAGAAAAATGCCTCTCCAGAAGAGCTTCGTGGAATAAATCCCTCTTTCCACTGAGGACTGTGGTTTGAGTTCAGATCATATTTGCAACATGAGTCAACTGGGCTTCATTCTGAGAGCCAAGGATAGGATTCTCAGAAGTGGATGATTCCCCTACAGCAAGAACTGATATGGGCTTAGGAACATAATCTGGATGCCACCCATCCTCTTGGTCTTCAGGAGGTGGTTGAGGGTAGTGGTCCTTGAAGACAGTGACCATGTACTGCACATCATCTGCTATCAGCTGTAGCTTATCTAATAGGCCAGTATAACACTTGGCAATGTGATCATGCTGAGCCTCGGTTCTATGGAAATATTGTGCAGCTATTTTCAGCTCCTCATAGTAGCTCATAAATCTATCACTTAACCTTCCAATCTGATTCTCAGCTATAGAAAGCACTCTCTGAATGTCCCTTACTAGCTTATTAAAATTTTTGTCAGATTGTTTCTTATCTCTTTGAATGGCGCCAATTCTGTTCCTCATGTCATTTCTCATGTGATTTAACTATCTCTCAACTTTGGTCGACATGTCCCTCATCCCAACATTCATTTCTACCTTGAACTGGAGCAACTGATGCTCAAGATAGTTGGTCTGTTCTGTCATGGCTGAGTTCATCATAGCAAACTAAGCAGATAGAAAATGATATAGTGTACCAGTCTCTGGTACAATGGATGCTGAGGCCTAGATGATTGAGGGTCAGCTGCTATCTGAGCCTCAGGAGAAGCATGCTACTGTTCTTGAGCTTCTGGAACTTCAAGTGTTGGCAATTCCTGAGTAATTTCTACTCCTTCCTGCACTACAGGATCTGCTTATTGTAGATCATCAAGATGATCCTCAACTTGATGCTCTTGTTGTTGGTCCACCTCTTCATGCTGTGTGCCATCAGAATTCACTTAGCTATCTTGCTCCTCATCTGACCTTTGCTGCTCTGCCTGTTGATGATCAGACTGCTACTACTCTGGCTGTTCAGGCTGCTCAAAGGGCTACTGATCAGACTACTGCTACTCTTGCTGTTCTTGTTGTTGCTATTCTACTTGCTCCTGTGAAAAATGCTGTTGCTGCTCAGGCTGTTCCTGTTAAACCTGCTGTGGTTGCTGCTGCTCAAAGTGGTGTTGTTGTTGCTCGGGTAGTTCTTGTTCAACCTACTGTGGCTGTCTTTGAAGTCTCTAGTTGACCTTCTTGATTTTCATAAACTTCTCCAAGAAGTTCATTGTGTAAATGTTGCTCATGGGTATCTCCTTGGATTTCTCATCCTCTAAGGAGATAGTCATTCTCTTAAAAATGGCAGTCAGATGGGCTGCATAAGGAAGATGCCTGCCCTTGTTTCTGAAGAAACTAATGATCTGTATCATTATGTTTGGGAGGCGGACTCTGATGTTCTTGAACAAACAATAGAATAGGAACCTCTGATATTTAGTCAATCTCCCCCTTCCACCCCCTTGTGGGGTAATAATGGTTGTGAATATGTGATGAAGTAGCCGTTGCAGGGGAGGGAACTTGACAGTGTTAAAGCTGGTCAGGTAGGTGTTCTTGATTTCCTGAATATTTTTTGGCAGCCCTGTCATAATGGAGTATGCTTCATGGGCACTGTAAATGATGTTGTTTACCACAACTCTATCTATTGGAATTCTTAAGACCTTGTGCAGTAACTTCTTATAAATATCAATCTCAATTCCTTTAACTGTTGTCCACAGCTTGGAAAGACTAGCATCATACTTCAGATTCTCATAAAATTGGGTCACTAACATTGGATAATAGACCCTATGTCTACATACAAATTTCTTCCAGCCTTGAAACTTAAACATCTCCATTAACTCAGGGAAATTCTCAAGTAGTTGGTGGTCGTGCTGCCCTGTTCAAGGTGGGAGTTCATCTATAGAATGCCCTTAGGGGCTATATTCTCCCCCTTCCCCATTTTATATCTCAGATTCCTTGTTGTTATCTTGTTCTTCTTCGCTTCATCTATGAGGAATGTTTCTTTTTAAGGCCTTTTACAGCCTCTAGTTGTACACATGAGCTGTTCTATCCTTTCCGTGTGAAAGATGTAATTCTCAATAACTAATGAAAGTAGAAATGAAGAATTGAGTGCAAGTTATGTCCGGGTTGTGATGTCTGTGCATTTCGATTTTCTTTCTTTCTTCCTTTATCTGGGGGTTTCCCATACTTCTTCTTCTCTCGATTTTGAAGGTTGATTTCATAGTTGCCATCCCCTCACAGAAACAGCAGAGATCGTTAATCTGTTTGTCAGTGATGTTCATGGTATAAGCATAATAATGCCGGGATTTGGATTTCCCAAGTCTCACTATTATCAGTAGGGCTTTGTGAGTTAGTAAGTTGAACTCACTGATTATGAGTCACCGGAGCCTGAGACAGTCTATCTTGTGGTCTCCTGTTCACTCAATCAGACAATTACTACATTAAGTGCCTCCCTAGATCTTCCGTGGATGAATGCCTCCTTCTCTTTAGATGCCTTTTCCAAAGACTATTTTTTCGAGCCCTTTGAAACCACTAGAACCCCCGAATCCTCATAAAACCCCTCATAGAACCCTTTCATTGACCCTCGATGCCTAGTATCCATGATCGGCCTGCTAAAATTGCCTGCTCGACTTACCCAAATTCTTACCGGCGTCTTTGAAGCCCAGACGCGAGATGCATCTCGGCGCCAGAGGACCCCTCGCGCCGATTGCATAGCATGCCGACTACCCTCCCGTGCCGAGTCCTACTCGTGCCGATCAACGCTTGCAGAGGCTGTGCTGATTCCCATCCGCACCGATGCCCTTTTCTACCTCCAATCACAGTCAATGGTATCTAGTGGCTGAGACCATGGTCCTCTAACTCCAAACTAGACCCAAACCCCTTGGCACTCTGATCTTTCAAAACCTTGCGAAGTATCTAGCCTTCCCAGTGCTCAAACCATGCCATAAAGTTTGATGTCTCAACCCTGTTAGCACTTCTCATGAGCCCTCGCTGCCTTAAGGGGTGAATTGCATCTTCTCCACAAATCTATGGGAGCTAAATTAATGAGGTTTTACCCCTACATTCTATTAATCAACCGTGACGTTTCTACTAACCCCACTGGACCACAGAGTTCTGCCACTGCTTGTGCTCTGATGGCTCCTTTGGGGGAATATCAATATATGTCATGATGTCGTATATTGTTCTGTCGTGTCTCGATCCCCACGGGTCTCGGGCATATATATACTCATGTTCTTATCAGCTTCCATCTCGGCACTCCGTGGATGGATGTCCTATATCTCTCTAGGCATGACCCGAAATATGGGGAGATGCTGTCAAAATGAATTCCGATCTCTGCAATATCAAACCATTCACATTTTCAAACCTACGGGGTCTAAAGAGGTCTGTCTCTGCATGTCCTCTACTGATTCCTTCCTAGGGATAATAATATTAAATGCTGTGGTGAGTGAATGCTATCTTAGTATAGTAGTCCCACCTCATGATATCCGGACATTCACATGCTCCGGTCTTTTGTGGACTTTGTCCCAGCTCTGCGTGGACGATTTCCTATTCTCACTTAGCATAAGTCGAGATGAGGGAAGATGCTGCCGAATTTACTCCGTGTATATGTGTATAATGATGATCAATTGTGCAAATAAAGTCATTAGATGGGCATGTGAATTAATGTCGTGGACTCGAGCTATTCTATTCATATCTGTCTAACTCTATAAAGAACGATACTTCATTTTCCTTGCCAACATCTACATGATGATTAAATAAACTAAAAAAATCCTCATTGTTCTCACGGTATATTAAATGCTGTGTCGCCAAAAGTTAGGTCACACTTGGATGACAGGGTCTGCTACCCCGTCCGTCGCCCTTCTTGGGCCGAAGAATGCACGCCTCAACTCGGGGGAACCTCTCCCCACGCAGCTGCAAGCAGAGAAAATCATTACTGCTGTGTAACGAGAACAAGGCAGTAGAAGTAACTCCGAGTGAGAAGGGGGGAGCAAGAACCAGGGCATTCGTCATCCTCCTAAGGATGAAACTTGTCTGGTTCAAGGAATAAGATTCTCTGGTCGGCGTATAAGCAGTTGACCTTCTCCAAGGCCTCCCGCCAAACATCCGAGTACCCGAGCCGGTAGTCCTCTGAGACAGGACCCTCCACCCCCCGGCTCCGGCCACAGGCGTCAGGGAGTGGGTGGAGGATCCCGGCGAAGGACCAGAAGTTGACGATGGACTTGCTGAGAGTCATCATCCGATGAAGTACCAGACTCTCCAGAAGACATCACGCAGGAGGACTCTCTCTTTGGTTCTCACCGCTATGGAGATGACCACGGACTCGGTTCAAAGGCTGCTACTTATAGGGGATTGAAGTCCCCAGAAGTAAAGACTCCCACCGCCTCATGCATATCCAGAGAAACCAAAGCGACGGATCCCGAAAGTAGCGCCTTCTCAGAGTTACCTCAAGGGCGCCGCTTCGCATCCCTAGAGGATCTCGTAGCCATTCAAAAGGTGGGAAGATACACACGAGATTTTTGAGATTTTGCAAAGGAAAGAAAGTCTTTCTATTTCAAAGTCGAAGCGTTACAAAAAAAGGGAAAACTGCCCTCAGGCGGAAACAGAGGAAAGCGAAAGGAAAAAACAAGCAAGTGTGGGCGTCCTTCTAAGGATCCGCCCTGGATACATCATCACGTGCCCCAGCCTCTCTGGGCTCACGTGTGTCAACAACACTGGTAGGAGGTGAGTCGTCGTCCAGGCCCACTACCTGGGCCTCCGTCGTCGAGGTGTCTACAGGTGCACGCTCCTCCGTGTCTGGCACCGACACTGGCACCTCAGCTTCAGCAGGCTCCTCCCCGCCCTCGCTGGCCTCTGGGTCATATGGTGGCGAGGGGGGAGGAAGCGACATGGCCTCGCACCCAAGACTTGCTGCAGTAGCCTTCACGGCGACACTCCAACCCTCCCGGAAGCCTCGATCATGAGCTGGCCCGTAGAACTCCAAGGCCACCTCTGTTAGCTCCTCTCGGTAGGCCGAAGAAGAACAAAAGCTTTCCACCGTTTCCTCACTCGTGGTTGACACCAAGCAGCACAGCTTGGTCAGCTTGGCCTCAATCACCCGAGCACGAGTCTCTGTGGCTTGGGCTTGAGCCCCTAGCTTAGCCGCTCACTCCTCGGCAGCACCTGCTCACCCCTCGATTGCGTCTGCCCGCTCGCGGAAAGCATCCCGGTCACGCTCCATACAGGTGAAGGCAAGACCTTGCTGGAAGAACTGCTTGTGAAGTTCATTCTGGGCTGACTTGGACTCCTTCAAGCTTTTCTCTAGCTCCACCTGGGAAGCCTAGCTGGACTCTAGCTTTCGAGCAAGTCCCCAAAAATAGTGCCTCCACAGCCCAAGGGTACTCGTAACTAGGTAGACGCTCCTGGCAGCTTTCACTGTCAACTCACCCTCGACCTTAGGGCCGAACTCGCTCGAGGGCTTGTGCCAGCTGAGGCTCCTTCCCATAAGGTCGACAGCCACAACAAACTCAGCCAACTCAGACGACTGATCCCGAGGTGGCGGGGACGGGCTACATTGCGGAGACACCGACAGGGATGAAACATCCACGCTAGTGGCAGGAGCCTTACCCTTGTCGCGCCCCTGCGCCAAGGGGACCGATACAGGGGGGGTGACCACCAATCCATCGACCGCCGGGGGCGGTGTAGCCTCAACAGAGGGCCACCCAGACACCCGGGGAGGCGAAACATGACTCCGAGCAGGGGGAGGGCTCCTCGCTCTCTTCCTCGACTAGCGACGAGCGTCCAGGGTCGCCAGCTCATCATCAGTTAGGGAGACGCAGCTACCGCCAGCCATGCTGGAGCCCTCATCAATGACACCGACAGCTTCTTCGGTGAGACCCCTCAGAGAACCATAACCTCCACTCGCCACGAAACTGCTCCCACCCGTAGTAGACACGGCCAGCGAGCACACCAAAGGAATTCTGGTAGGGACCGGATGCTACAACCTTCCCAGAGCGAATACCACCTCGACTTGGGGGGCGACAACCAACACTTGGTCAGTTCATAGAACCACGTGGTCCACGGGGTGAAGAACGTTTTGCGGCAGTCTGACGGTCTCAGCTGTCCAACACTGCGGCTCGAGCGCCCCTAAAAATAAAAAAAGGGGATTTGGTTAAGCATCTTCTACAAATAGAGCGACCAAGCGAAGGGACAAAACCCGTACCCTGCGGCAACAGGGGGCACAACCCCAGCTCCCGGAGCAGCACCAGAGTTAGGACTAGGTCTGCATCGACCAGGGGATACCGAAGGAGGACCTTTAACTTCTGACGATCCTCAGCCCGGAGAGAAGGCTGCCTATCACGCCAGGTGGGGGGGAACCCTCCACTCATCCATCTATTAGAGGCCTCCCAGTCCTGCGACTTGATGAGGTACACATACTTCTCCGCCCAACCTTTGCAGTTGGACGCAGAAGAGGAGACTCGGATGAAGTGACGGCGGGAGTGAGACTTGAAGTAGGCAAAGGAAACGTCAGATGGACAACTTTGGAGGAGAAAGAAATGGCGGAACATATCTACAGTCGGTTCCACTAACACCCTACGACACAAGTAAATAAACCCACACAGGATGGAGTAAGAATTTGGGGTTATTCCTATTGAACAGCTAAAGGGCGATCTAGAGGGGGGGTGAATAGATCGGTCACCCAATAAAGATTTCCCTCTAGCTAGAACAAAGATTATTGCGGAATGTAAAATGCTGCTAGACAAATAGGGGACACTTAACCAGAGGCGCACCAAAAACCGTTCTCACACGGTCCTATGCAATCATCTACTACACAATGAACACAGTGAAAAGGCAATGCAGTCCACAGAAATAATCACACAGTAGACAAGGGTTTTTAGGTGGTTCAATCTCAGACTCGAGATCTACGTCCACCCCACAGTCCAAGACGGAAAGTGGCTTCACTGCTACGCCTCACAGCTTGCGAAGGCTGGGCAACACAGCTTGCCTTACAAACGGCTGAGCGTCACAGCTTGATGTCTAGAGAACCACGTTCTCTGCAACTGTTGGGGACTACAGCTTAACCTGACCAGAGGACTCCTCCTCTACGACTGCTCGGGACTACAGCTTAACCCGTCCAGTGGATTCCTCCACTGCAACTGCTGACTAACAGCTTGACAAATTGGTTTCACAGAAGAAAACATAAAACACAGGTAAAGGAAAGGAAAATCGAGAATGAAATCCAACATGGGAATATAGCTCAAACAGGTGAGCAGACTTAGCTCTGGTTTTGAACCACGAGACTGAGGTGAAATCACTCTCTCAGCAACTCCTTCATGCACCTCACAGACTCACTCCTCTTCTTTTCTACCTCTTCTTCTTTTCACTCTCTATTTCTCTCGTTTTTCTTCTGGATCAAAAGGGTGCCGCCAGCTCTTGCTTCATCTCTAAGCTTCCTATCTGTGCCTCGACTTCTATCTATATCTCTTCTCATGAATGAGAATGTTCCTTTTTATATCAGCAGCAGCAGCAACCCTGGCGTGTGTCTCCCACACCTTCTAGTCTAGAAGGTTTCTCCACGTGTCAGTCTCTTAGAGGCTTGTTCACATGTGTCACTTCTCTGGCATGCCCTCTATCATTGGATCACGTGCCAGCCTCTTCTTCTCGAAGACACACCTGTAATAACAGGGGAATAATCACAAGTTCAGGTCTCGTCAAAATATTCCTGTACGAGGAAGAAAAAGGCTGCTCGAAGAATATGTGCAGACAAAGGAACATACACGAGGTATGCAAACAGAAGCCACAACCTGCACGAGATAAGCTTAAGAAATCTGCACGAGGTTGGCTTTAGAAAAGCCGCACGAGGTATCTCCTCGTAAGTGCAAAGTATGCACGAGGTATACCTTGTGAGACGGAAAGTGTGCACGAGGTGCACTTGGAACAAAAACTTGCTCGAGGTGTGAAAAAGCCACACGAAGTATGTTTTTCAAAAAGATGCACGAGATATGACTTTCCACAACATGCACGAAGTATGTTTTTCAAACAGGACACGCAGTATCATTTTCCAAAACATGCACGAAGTATAATCTTCAAAAAGGTGCACGAGGTATGTTTTAGAAAAGCTGCACGAGGTACGTTTCCTCCGAAAATGACACGAGGTATGCTTTTCAGAAATCTGCTCGAGGTACGTTTCTGAAAATGACACGAGGTACGTTTTACAGAAAACTACTCGAGGTACGTTTCTGAGAAACGACACGAGGTACGTTTTTTAAGAACGACACGAGGTATGTTTTAACAAGAAATAACTACACGAAGTAAGAGATGCACAAAGAGAGCCTTTTCAAAGAAATGTGCTCGAGGTATGTTTCTTCAAAAGAAAGCTGTAGCCTCCGGCTTGAAGCTCAACTGCTAGAATGGCCAACAGCCACGCCCAAGGGGGCGATAGTAGAATACCCTCCTCGGGATTCAATGATTTTCTCCGTATGTTTCTATCGTATGCAAAGTGCTTGTGAATGTGATTAAATGGTAAGCGTGCATTTGTGAGCGCATGTGCTATGTTGACAATAAATTGGTGAATGCACAGATTCTAGGAGACCTCTGAATGCTCTTTCACCCATTTCAATGGGTTGTAGGGGTATTTGTGAACTCCAATACTTGTTCCAATCGCAGCATCGTCCATTCTTTGAGGGTCGTAATGCGCATCATGTATGGTGTTCGACGGAGTGCCCTTAAGGGCTCCATCCCCTGAGTCCCTCCTTTTTTTATGCATCCTCACAGGCGAGCATGATCCCATTCTCATGGGTTGGGATTGCTCTACTCTGAGCTCATGGGAGAATCCTCACACTTTCACTAGGTTTACTGGCTTACCAACGTCCGTCCACGGCGAGTATGCAATGTTTTTGGTCTCATTAGGATGAGTGGCATTGTCCTCGGCCCAAGGCAAAATGGTGGTTTCTCCGATTATGCTAATTATCTCTCGAATGTGCCTGTGGATCTGTTACTGGGGAGGGGACAATGTCCCATTCACTGATTCTCTTCTTTACTAAGCTAAAATCACTCTGGGTTCTAGGAGGTCTGCCATATCATGACATGTTCTCCTAGAGGCCCGTCTTATGGAGTGGGATATAAACGCCACCCAGGTGGTGACATTGGGCACCCTCGTTCCACAGGGCCTCGTTCCATAGTTTAACCCCTGGATTGCCAGGGACCCTTAGCAGGCTAGTCCTCAGGGTTCCCCATTGGTAGTTCAGGACTCGAGACCGCCGCATATGGCCTCTCGGCATTCATGGACTTACTCTGGATATCTCCGTGTGTAAGTCCAATTATCTCCCCCAAATATCCCGGGTCCATGGGAGGTGCTGCCGAAATTTTACAAGGAACGCGGCTATAAACATAATAATAATAATAATAATAATAAGACTAATATAAACATAAGAATACAAAAATGAAATGAATAAAAGGCCCTTCTATCCGACCTTGATTTGGGTCACTAGGTCACTCCCCTTTAGAATTCCTTGAGTCGGCGCCACTCCTCTTCCTAGGAAGTGAGTCAGCGACAGGCCAAGTGAATCTGTGCCATCGGCGCCGATCCATTCCCTTCCCATTCACCCTCTTTTTTCAATGGTGTCGTATCACTTTCCGCAATGCCGATCCACCACCCATGCACCCCCATGTGTTAATACACCCAGCCACACCCACGCACTAACACTTATGTAACCCCTGCTACCACCCTCGTATAAACATACGCATTCACATGATAAAAGCCACTCTCCAATCTCTCTTCTATATAATAATAATAAGAAGAAGAAGAAGAAGAAGAAGTAACATTCACAAATGCATACACGGTTCTCACGTAAAAGCAAAACCAATGAAACACACACATGCAAATGAGTCGGCGCCATTCCTCTCATTCCCCTTTACCTTTAAAAAAAAGAGAGAGACAAGCAAAACAAAATCACATGAGTCGGCGCTGCCATGCCCCCTCACATGAGCAAATATATATATAAAACCAATACACACACCCCACCTATTCTAAGAATACACCACCCATTAATGCCACCCATGTAACACTCATATGCATTAAACACAATTAACACATGCATTCACGTAATAAACACTAACACACTCAAACACTCATCCACGTTACGCTCATAATGAGATGCAAATGCAACAACATACAAACCACCTGAGTCGGCGGGCAAACAAGTGAGTCTGCGCCGATCACTATTCCCCTTTTTTAACCCTTTATTCTTTCTTTTTTCTATTTATGCAGCCTGTTCAACAAAATAAGAAAATCATTCAAAATCAAATCAAAAAAAATCAAAGTAATGAAGGTATAGTTCTCTTCATTCAACACTTGAAGATTTTAAGTTGGATGACTCGATTCAATAACTTTTAATGCATACTTACCTCAATGCCGAGTATGATCTTAGAGTGACCTTTCGGACTAGTCCAATACATTATGCGCCACTTTGCTAACCAAGCTCGGTTAGCGCAGTTGTGTGTGAGGAGAGAGCAAGGCTCACCGCTCTCACTCCTGTCCGCCGTGTTAACTTAATCGAATGTCAAAGTGGTCCTAAAGATTCGGGGAAAGGGTGAGATCGTAACCTACTCTTTTTTTGGTTCCCTAGTGGTGGAATGTGATGGGTTTATTTATGAGCTAATCAAGCTCCTGTCTTGATAAATATCGTTTCTCCTTTCTTAGAATATTGAAGAGAAACTAACTTGTTAGGAGGGCAGATTATGTCACAATGGGTAGAAATCATCCCATCAAATGAAGACAACCACTAAGTGGAGTACGGCATTCAAAGCTCATCCCTCATCATTACAGTTCTAGCCTATAATTTAAAGCATATAATTAGGTTTCACTTAATTACGAGTGCCATCACCAACCATGTCATAGAACATGAGCATAATTGTTTACTTTTTGAGTGTGTAGATAATAGTTGTAGCATCGCGAGGAGGGTAAAATCAATACGGTCCATGCGCGGCCCATTAACGTCAGACCCATGTCGGCTCAAGGTCCGTACAACACATAGCAGATCCTCGACAGTCGACGACCCACGCCAGACGATCCAATAAAGACAGACATCGAATTCGTCAGCTCACGAAAGGCATCGACCCAGGCGTATTGGACCCCGGATGATCTTCCAACGACCGAACGTTACTCCCGCCATCATTGACCTCCACTCTAATAAAAACGAGCACGCTCTAATGGTGCCGTAAGACTCACCTGAAAATTACCTGACCCGGATGAACGGATGCACAACGGGAAACTCCCCACGATAGCGGCGAGACGTTACCGCACGACTCACGTCCTTCCCTGTTAAGGGATGGGTCTCCACTGCAAGAACAACCGCTATAAATGGATCTCCAATCAGGACGACACATAAGGACACACAGGCTAATAGAGATAGACATATACACACACAGACACAGAGAGCTATCTACAGAGAAGAGCCCCGATCTATTTCCGAGCACGTCACCCGCCCTGCGAGCACTCTCCGAGCACCCGCTGGACATAGCGAGCACCTCTAGGAGTACCATCCTCACTCTAGACTTGATCACTCCGCTCTCATTCTCCTCTCTCTCTTCTCCATCCTCTGTTGATCCCCACGTAACACGGTCCTTACTTAAGTATCGGAGGATTGTCTCATGAGGTAAAGCCCATGGCTCCTTCTAACACCGTTATTGTGGTGTTTGCAAGTTTTCACGGGTGGTTGGACGTTCTTTCGTAACAAATAAATCCTAAAAATGTGACAGGAGATCCGAGAGACTATTTTTCGGCCTCTACACATCCCAATAAGCTCTGATGCATGGTTTCTACGTCATTTTGATTGAGTTGTATGGAAGAATCTAATGAGAGTTTAAAATTGTCTTTTCTGCCCGTGAGGTTGTGATTTGTATGTGGGGTTACCGCCCTTAATCTGTCACCCTCTAACCAGCCAAATCTCATGTCAAGACCTACAAGTTGCTAGGTTTGTCGGCAATTAATCCAACTTCAGGCGGCAATAGGAAGCTGTGTGAAAGCCTGTAGTGGGATCTCCAGTCTCATCTGCCATGTGAAGTGGGGGCCGGGTCACCGTCCTCTCTGTCTTTAATTTCATGCCCGAATCAACACACGGATCGTTTGGACTAACGAAGAATGATGAATTTTGAGAGTATTGATTGCAGAGTTACTAAAAACTTGATAAATTTCTTCTTTTCGACTTACGATTTTTTTTAGCGATGTTGACTGAAAAAAAAGACTAGTTTTGAAAAAAAAAAAAACAAGACTAGTTTTGGAATCTTGAAATATTCTTTGTAGTTTCAACAAAAGTTAACTATTGGGGGGCCTTCGATGCCCCGCCTGGCGCAGCTTCCCCCTTCCTCCGCTATTGCCCAACCTTCTGATTCACCAGCCGTCAAGCCGGATCGTCTGGAGAGGACTTTTGCAAAGGTGTTAGCTTCTTCCATGTCGCCTCCGATTGTTCCCGGCTTGGTGCACACCCCTGCTTCTACGGATAATGGAGAGCCAGTGGTATTTTTCTCAAAGGAGGAGATCACTCAGAGTTTGATTCCGTTCGAATTTGCTCTCGTTGCCCGCACCCCCCATGGAAGGCCAGCTTTCCCTGAGATCAGGAGTCATTTGTCCAACAATTGCAGATTCAAAGAGGATTTCTTGATCAGTGCATTGGACCCTCACTATCTTCTGCTAAGGTTTCGAAACTATGATGATTATTTACAGCTTCTCCTGCGGGATTCTATCTATGTTCAAGGCAAGTTACTCAGGTTTTTCAAGTGGACAATGGACTTCTCACCCAATGCTGATTCACCTATTCTCCCCATCTGGATTGCTTTTCCTGGGCTGCCTGTCAATCTCTTTCTGGAACCAATGCTCCACTCCATTGCTGGTAATATTGGTCGAGTTTTGAAGATCGACCCATCTTCCCTCAATCTGTCGAATACCTCTGCGGCGCGTGTGTGTATTGAATTGGGTATCTCAAAATCTCCTCCTCCCCATCTCTGGATTGGTTTCCTAGGGGGCGGAGCTTGGCAAGAAGTTCTTTATCCAGAGCTTCCAATTTTTTGTTCATCCTATGCCCGTCTTGGCCACTCTGTGTCAGATTGCAAATCTGTTGGAAGACCATCTCAGCTATCTGATGATTCCACACGACCTGCGCACAAACAATATTGGAAACCGGTAGTGGCGAAATTGCCTGTGGAAAAGTCAAGATGTTCTTAGGACGTTGCTTTAGCACCTTCTTGTGCTGGAGAAGTAGCCTTACCAACTAAACTGGCTCCTTTAGTCCATTTGAATCCAATGACAAAAAATACTGATAAGATGGAATTCTATACGGTGGAGGTTCTGGATGATTCTTCTACAGTGAGCCCGACAATTCCTCCACCAGACACTATTTCTACAAAAAATTCTTCACTCCCTCCTTAGCATAACACTATGACTGGTGTCAATGGCTCCTGTATTTTGCTGCCTAGTGATTCCTCTTCATTGGTTCTGGCCGATCTGGTGAAGCTTGCTGGCCCTGTCCAACCGAAGCTCCCTTCATTACAAACAATTTATTCGGCTGGTGTGATTGTTAATGCCCATGTTCTAACCAACGAGGGAATTCATCGAGCTTCAACAGGTAAAGGAAATCCTTTAGAGGATGAGAAGCAGTCTATATGACAACAAATAGCTTTATCAGTTGGAAATGCCAATGCTCGAGTTTTGCACAAAGAGCAACCAGGAGTCATCACAAGATCGATGAATAGGACTAGCTCCACAGGTACGCTCCCTACCACAACCCATCTACAATGGCATTTATCATTTGGAATGTAAGAGGCATTAGGAATGATCTTACTTTGGGACATTTAAAGATCCTTATTAAAAACTATAACATCAAATGTATTGCTATTCTGGATCCTAAGATTCAAGCTACTTCCCTGGACAAGACTTGTAAAAGGCTGGGTATGGATAAAGCAATTGCTAATTGTGATAACAATGCTCACATTTGGGTGATGTGGAAAGACCCTCTGAACCTGTCCATTGTCTGCCAAGATGATCAACAAATTACTCTCAAGCAGAATGTTGTCTCCTCTCCATATTTTCATGTATCTTTGGTTTACGCTAAATACTCGGTTGCTGAAAGACTCAGCCTTTGGTCTTCTTTAAATAACATTCATTTACAAATGACTGGCCCTTGGATGGTGGCAGGGGATTTCAACTGTATTCTAGACCCGGATGATAAATTAGGAGGCAACCATCCAAGTGGACCATGAGTTACCTAAAGAATGGAAATACGTCAAAAGTCATCCGAAGGAAACATTATTGGAGATCCACAAGTTGGGGTAAGAAACCAAAGAAATTTATTTTCTTGCGATTATTTAGCCTTTATCTTGCAAGTAGAACCCAAAGATGTAGATGAAGCTCTAAAAGATGAAGCATGGATTCTGGCCATGTAAGAAGAACTAAGCCAGTTCACTAGGAATCATGTATGGATTATGGTAGAGAGACCAAAGGATCATCCAGGGATTGGAACCAAGTGGGTATTCAGGAACAAATTGGATGAGGCAGGGAAGATCATAAGAAATAATGTTAGACTTGTGGCACAATGTTATTCTCAAGAAGAGGGAATCGACTATGATGAAGCATTTGCACCTATAGCCAGACTTGAAGCTATAAGAATTCTTTTAGAATATACAGTTGCTCAATGCTTAAAACTATATCAAATAGATGTTAAGAGTGCATTTTTAAATGGATACGTTAAAGAGGAGGTATATATAGAACAACCACTTGGATTTGAGGATTTAAACAAAAAGAATCATGATCAGTCGCGAAACCCTCTTAGAGCTGCGACATGGAGTTAGGTAAATCAAACACCCAGATGAAACGAACGGGAACTGGATTATCCTGCTACCATCACGTCTGTTGGGACAATCTGGCAAAACCCTACCGTGACAGCTGCTGCAAATAATATGTTTTTCTAACTAATTACTGAGGACTGGCATATCAGTTATGAATTATCATTTATAATCATAAGCTGCATCTCCACAGCGTACGTTCGCTAATATGCAATGAGACACCCACAGATTTTTCGAAAAAAAAAATGAAAGTACATGTACATCCGCCGGCAATCGGCCATTCAAGGTGCTACCACGTATCGAACCAAAGGTAACTTTGAGACGAGAGGGCTGTCAAACGCAAAGACCACTTGGGATGTGGAAATCACCGCCTTAGTTGCATTAAGTTCTTATTTCTTAACGTTCATGCAACCAGAAACCAGCCCTTGAAGGGTCTTTCTAGACTTTGGTAACCATATAGACTGAAAAAAATGAAACAATTGGACATTAGGAATATATCGAACAGACCGAATAAATTGAAAACAATCTCCTTGGACATTTGTGACAAGCTTCCTTCCAAAAGCATGATTTGAGCTCTCAACCGTAAGGATGCGCTCACCGTGAGTAATTACAATCACCTCAGCATTATCTGCTCGGTAAAGACGAGGGAAAGCAAAATGCCAAGTTTTCAATATATGAGGTTCCAGCATACTACTATGCGCAAGAAAAAAGGAGTTCCCTCTTGACCAATTGCTGAGTGAGACAATGGAAGGTATGACCAAATAGGGACCAGACGTTCCCTGCAGAGAAAATCAGCTATGAAAGATCAGCTTCTATGTCTATCATAGATAAGCAAGATAAACTACAGATAGGGTCCTTTCTCCTTACCCTGACAACTGGAGTATCTAATCCTGCAGCAGGAGCGTTTTTTTGGACAATGTTGTTAGAAAGGAATTAATATGGTGAAATGGGTTTCAGATACCTTCAAAGGTACCCGGTAAAAATTGTTGTACTGCTCACAAATCGCCCAGTTCTATCAGACAATCATATCTTGCACATCTATGGACGGATAATATCCAACTCCAGAATGAACGCCACTCCCATTAGTATCCATGTTTGGATGAAGTGGGGATGGTTGCTCCCCTGAATGTGATGACTTTCTTGATTTTGAATGCTTTGGTGAAGCTGCATGTGACGTACGGAAATCACTACTCGTTGGATAGAAAGATGAAGATAACCCAGGGATCTTTGGCAGGCCAGTTGGGTCAGGACTCAAATTGTAACCTTTTGCAACAGCTTCTGCCTCAAATGGCAATTCATCCAGCGCCTGAAAAAAAAATAAAGAAAATATCTAAATATGATAATCAAATATGCAAATATTAATTCTCCCAGGCAGAGTTCTCCAGACCATTTCCACAGTTGTGACTTTGGCAACAGCTGCTGTCATTTTGTTCCCATCCTCAACAACAAGCACTCTATAGATACTAAAAGGATCTAAGTAAAAAATATATATACACAAAAAGGAATGCCCTTTAATGTTACATGGAAACCCGAGAAATGTAGATCCATGAATCATCACTGCTTAAGTAGAAAATGCACCTTCTTGGCATCACTAATGATAGTAATCCATATAAAAAGAGACCCTAGAGAGATGATAAGAGCAGTGTCAACATCTGCGTCACAAGTCCCACCAAAATCCCTTTTTCCCATAAACGCCCAATAAACCATTCCCAAATGAAGAAAAGATTCACAAGAATGAAAATAGTCCCTAAATTTTCAAGGCAGGAGATACTATCCACCTTACTATAACATAAAGTCCATTATTCCTCTCTCTCCCACCAACCAATAGAAATTCTCCCATGAAATCCAAATTGCCCTCCAAATTCTCCGCCACAAACAAAAGTGGAAATGAAGTATACACACTTTCGCACCCCAACCTTCCCACGCATTTCCTCTCTTCTTCCCCATGATCGACACCAAAAGATGCCAGATGTTTTCATTTTTTTCCCTTCCTAAGCCTCATCAGTTGGTTGGTCTCTGGGTCTTCTTCTAGGAATAGGTAAATAACATCACTGAGGCCTTTCCCTCGATGATGAGCAACTTTTAGCACATCCATGAGCACAATTGACCCCTTGTTCTCTGGTACCTGGTTGTCGATGCACAAGACAGAGTTGCCCTTGGCCTCAGACATTGTGAAGCCCCTGAAGTTGGAGCGATTTCCTCCTCAAGGTCCAAACTGCCATCTTCCCATCTGACTCAGGCAGGATGGCCAAGCCCATGACTTTGGCATCTGGGAGGTAACATTGTCCAGGTGCACCCTTTGCCATTTTTGTGAACAAAAGCAGCGTTCTGATGCCTAAGAGACTTTGAAGGAGCTTATAGTGGATTGTCGAAATGTGGAACGATGGAGCACCCTGATCACTGCATAAGGGGGATCCTCTTCCTCTCGCCATGGGTTGGGACAACCCTATGTGAAGATTGTCAGAATGGATAATAGCAGCATCTAACATGGCCACCCTCATTTATACATAGTCTGGTAACAATGACCTGCTCTAAAGATCCAAATTTATTCCTCATTTTTTGCTCTTTCTGGTGTGGTCTCCATAGGCTACAAGGAGGCATCATCGTAGTTAGTCATCTCGTGCAGGATATAAGGGAGAAGGAGAAGAAAGATGCTTGGGCAAGAGAGAAGAGTGATGTAGTGAAATCAAGAGATCTGCTACTAGGTCTATGATGGAGATGTGGCGTCCAATGGTAAAGTGATCTTGATCAAGGTATCAAAAATCGGTATGGATCAGCTAATCCAGATTGGGTTTTTGCCAGCATGCACATTTTGTGCCAGCGTTCCAGTTCTGGGAGATCAGCCAATCTGCTATACAACACCTAGTTTGACTAGCCATTGCTGCCAATTTGTAAACAGCCAGCAATGTCTAGTTCGGGCCCTGAGGATCTATATAAATCCATAAGGTGCCTTTTAGACCCTCAAGGTCCTTCAAAGGCACAACCGTTTTCTCCCTCACCGTTCTCCCTGATAATCTATCCTTTCTCTTCTCACCCTTTTTCTCTAAGTTCTCTATGATGGTCTAACCTTCTCTCCCTTGTGAACTTTCCACCTATTGGCTATTGCAGCCAGAAATCTGATGCCAAAGTGTCCAGTGCAGTCTATAGCGTTTTCCTTTAGTGCATGCATATGCATATGGTATAGATCATATTGGGCAATTTGGCATCACACGTAAGGTATCCACATACCGCATAATTTTTATCTTGTATCATTGTAGTCTTGTGGACTATGTAGTCCGAGGCGCCTCAAACACCTAGGCGATGGCCTAGGCGTTTACAGCAATCTCATGCTATTCAACACAATCAACATTTATTCAAAATAACAGATAGATTGCAATCTTTCAAGCACGACTCTCATGAAATCTACATAAACCCAGTTCCCTTCTTAAAGTTGAGAATTTTTCATTACATAGGGGTTTTGTAAAAATATCGACAATTTTTTTCTGGGTTTCAACAAAGATTAGTTCAAAATTTTTCTTGCCTACTTCATCTCGAAGAAAGTGATGTCTTATTTCTATATGTTTAGTCCTAGAATGCTAGATGGGGTTCTTTGAAAGATTAATGACACTAGTGTTATCACACAGTATGGGTATGCATCCAAGATCTACTTGATAATCTTGGAGATGATGTTTGACCCACAACAACTGAGTCCCACAGCTCCCCGCAGCGACGTATTCGGTCTCTATAGTGGAGAGTGCGACAGAGTGTTGCTTTTTGGAGGCCCAAGAGACCAAGCATCCACCCAGAAACTGACAATATCCACTTGTGCTCTTGCGATCTAATTTACACCCAGCATAATCTGCATCTGTCTAGGAGATGAGATTGAAATCGCAAGATGCAGGAAACCATAGACCTAAGTCATGAGTTCTAGCTAAGTATCTAAAAATGTGCTTAACTGCACTCATGTGCGACTCTCTAGGACTCACCTGAAAATGCACACACAGATAAACACTAAACTGTATATCAGACCTAGATGTTGTAAGGTAAAGTAAGGAACCGATCATACCTCTATACACCTTGGCATCTACCATTTTACCTCTCTCATCAGCATCTAGTCCAGAACTTGTACTCATGGGAGTAGCAATCATCTTGAGTTTGTCCATCTTGAATCTTTTCAGTAGCTCCAAGATGTATTTTGACTGAATTTATAAAACATCTCTCATTTTTGTGGGTAACCTACAAGCCAAGGAAAAATTGTAACTCTCTCATCAAGCTCATTTCGAATTCACTAGTCATGAGATTAGTAAATTCCTCACACATGGTGGACCTTGTTGATCCGAACACTATGTCATCCACATAAACTTGGACAACTAGAACATCATCTTTACATACCTTTGTGAATAATGTCTGATCAACAATTCCTCTTTTGTATCCTTTAACTGTGAGGAAGTTACTTAATCACTCTTACCAGGCCCTTGGAGCTTGTTTCAGTCTGTATAGAGTCTTTTCCAGCTTGTAAACATGATCTGGAAAATCTGAATTCTCGAATCCTGGAGGCTGCTCAACAAAGACTTCTTCCTTTATTAGTCCATTGAGAAAAGCACTTTTGACATTCATTTGTTGGAGTTTTATTCTATTGGAACATGCTAAAGCAAGCATTATTCTAATGGCTTCTAACATAGCAATAGGGGCAAAAGGGTCCTCAAAATCTATTCCAAATTCCTGGTTGTACACCTTTGCTACTAACATGGCCTTATTTCATACAATTATTTCATTTTCATTGAGTTTATTCCTAAACACCCATTTTGTTCCAATCACTGTTTTATTTTTTGGTCCAGGAACTAGGTGCTAAACATTATTCTACTCAAATCGGTTCAGCTCCTCATGCATTGCATTAATCCAAGATTCATCCTTAAGAGCATCTTCTACTTTCTTGGGTTCCACCTGTGAAACTAATGACATTTGATTTGTTTCCTCTACTTCTTTGAAATAAGATCTAGTTCTAGGAGGATCTTGAAGATTTCCTAGAATATTATCTAGAGGATGATCTTTCAAAATTCTCAGATTTGAGATGGTTTTACCTAGTGGGCATGTTCTGTCACCTTTAGTTTTTGCTTGACTGGTTTCTACATTCTACTGCAGTTCTTCATTAGATTGTCCAGGTTCCTCCTTGGGATCTATGAAGTCTCCATTCAGCTCATCTTTCCTGTCAAAATTAGAGATGTTAGTTTCTTCATTTTGTTCATCAAAGGCGACATGTGGAGACTCTTCAAATGCAGCCAGCAAGCTATCTCGCAATGAGACGGTGAACGACCACCTTAGAGGCGTAGCGGAGCTGTGCTGGCCCCCCGTCTGGGTGGGCCCTAGGCCCTCTACACCCCTATATCCGCGTCCTCTAGATTTATCTCTCCTTGCCGGGCATCGCGCCCCCTCCAATCTCCTTGCTGCTAGGCATCGTGCCTTTTTCTACGTCCTTCCTTCGGAAGCTCCGGATCATCTCTATCTTCCCTCTTATCATCTGCCATTACCTCCGGAACCTCCGGATTTCTATTTTCTCCCAGTGCATCATGCCTATTCCTATTTTATCCCTCTGGAACCTTTGGATTTCTATCTTCCCTATGGGCATCGCACCCTCTTCTATCTTCATCCTCCAGAACCTCTGGATTCTTTATCCCTCTCTCTATCCCCAGGGCATCGCGTCCCTTCTCATTCTATCCCTCCGGAGACTTCGGACCCTCTATCTTTCTTCCGATTCACCCTACTTCTCCTCTGGGACATCGCATCCTTTGTCTGCTTCCTTCTCTTGTGTCATCTCTTTCCATACCTTTTTCCAGGGCACCGCGTCCCTCGGTATTTTCTTCCTTCGGAGCCTCTGAATGATTCTTACCTACATTATGATTCTCCCCCTTCGTCTCCGGACCCTCCGGATCCACCACTTTAAATCTATCAATTCCTTCTCTTCATTCCACCCGATCTTGGGTCCAACCTGACTTCTTCCACATCCACTGCTCTGGGCACCTGCCCACTCTCCCACTGCTTATGAGACTTTAGTCCTCACTCTTCTCCTTAATTTCCCTTTCCTTCTATAGACCATTCATGTGATCAGGGTCTCTGTACCTTAGTAAGAGAGTTCTAGCCCTCACCTCTTCTTCTTTTCTTCTTATTCATCTGAGTCTAGTCTTGGTACCACTCCTTCTTATTAAGCCACTTCCAATCCTTACTTCTTTATTCCTATCTGTCAATTGAGGACAAATCTCATGATGATCAAGATCACCTCCGGCAGCTACTTCGACAAAAGGTCGCAAGATAACATGTGTACATTTTCAATAACTCCTCCTTCCATGCATGGTTTTCAAAATGAAGTGCTTCTTAACATGATCAAGAGTGGTGGTCTAGGCCTTTATCTTAGGTCTTTAATTAAAGTCAATGTCAACAAAAAAAAGACAGAAAAACTTGAGGCTGGCATGGTACGTAGGCCAAAAGAGACTTGAAAGATCAAAATCTCTAATTCATTCTTCACTTTTGGTAGTTTAACCATGGGTCAACACCAACACACACAACACACTTAACTCTTAAGCTCAAACGGCACTGAATCCAAGGTAAGTCAAAGCCAAACTAACAGTAAAAGGTATCACCCATTCTCTTCTCTTCAGTTCACAAGGGGGGAGTGAAGCCTTGGTTAGACTAGCAAACCTACCCACCACCCTAGTAGGTGTAAGTCACGGCCCAAAAGGAAACAAATCTGCCAAAAGCTCAAGTAAAGGCAAATTCTTACCAAAGTACAAAAGATGAGCATGTCAAGAGGGCAAAGTCCCCGTAGGGAAAACCCTGGGCGTAAGCATGCATGAAGTGAAAAGTACAAAGTAAAAAGGCATGTCAAGAGGGTAAAGTCCCCGCAGGGAAAACCCTGGTCGTAAGCATGTAATCCCAAAGAAAAGGCAATGGTAACTAAAATTTTTCTAAGCCAAAGATTGAACCCCAATAGGCTAGGGTAGGGGAGGGAAGTCTCCCAACCTCTTAGAACCCCTCGTGAACTTCCCCTAATTATTTTCTTCCTCCTCCCTTCGTGGTGCACCATAAGCTCGAGGGGTGGCGAAGACGAACTTAGGAGGATGTGCCATGTGAGTTGCTGAGTGAAAGCACAAGCTCCAAGCACGTTGACCCTTTGTTAAGTTGTTTAAGAATGACTAATGAATTTAAGATGATGAACGAGTAAGGTTTTCATTGGCCTGCATACCACACCGTGTAAAGTAGGAACATCTAACTAATTAATAGTTTATATGATAGAAATAAAATTATATTTTTAATTAAACTATAGAGTCCAATCCAAATAAAGTATAGTCCATAGTAAAAGAAAACGTACCCAACGTCGAGTGAACACTCAACTTGGCGAGCTGGAAACTACGAACCTCCGCGCTGCACCTCCGAACCTCGAGGAGAAACCACTATACCTGAAAAGCAGGGGGTGAGCCTCCTATCACTAGTTCAGTAGGGGTCCCACGGAACCCCAACAATAAAACAACAGTGGTAAAGAAAGTAGCAATAATAGCAGGAATAGCAAACACGGTGGCCGGTAAAATCTCGGCTCTACAGCTACTCTTCCTGCACCGAAAAACACACCCCGATCACAAAGTCGGGGGACCACCAGACTACAAACCATCCCAGACTATGCTGCCTGGGAAACCGTCACGACACCTCTATCGTGGAGTGCCACACCCCGAGCGCGGAAGGAACCTGGGAAATCTTCACAAGAAAGAGTACTCCAATGACAATCTAGACTCAATAAAAGAATATTACAACGATTGACTAGAGAAAAGAAAAAAAAGACTTGATGTAGACAACTTGGATGGCTCTACGCTCATCACTCTTGGTCATCCCCGTCTGATTGGGTCTCGCTATCAGAGTTACCTGAAAAATAAGGAAAAACACTAGGTGAGCGAGTGGTCAGTAAGAATTATATCTCTAATCCAAACATTACTTAAAGTAATTAACCAATTTTCATTATGTGGCATGCTCATGTATGTAAGATTGCAATATGATATTGAGAATGGAATACCAAGAGTCACAGGTTGAACTAGCAAGTGTTCAAGATGTATCAAACAAAGTTAACAAAGTCATCAAGCACTTGTATCAAGTCATGTCATGAGATATTAGCTATTGAAATTCAAGCAAGTAAATACTCATTTTGGGCCACACAAGTCATGTCATGTTATATCAAGTGTTTTTTCAAGCATGAGAGAGATTGTGGAATGTCATAAATCTAGAAAGTCATGCACTCCGGTGCAATGCCACACCGTGATCAATATAGCTCCCATGAGCACAAGTACTTTCAGGTGCTCCTCCTAGGACCAGATCGGGCCCCATTAACGCCAAGTATTGAGTCATGTAAATATTTAGACATCCACTATAGTTTATAGTCAATAGAATTCCAAGAGAATAAGCCATTGTAGAAACTTTAAGGTAGATTCATGGAACAAGGAGTTCAAGGATAGAACTTTACGTAGAGTTGATATGATGATAATCTCACATAAAATCGAGACATTCTTGAATCTGGGATAATTGTCATCCACTCACGCCACCTCCAATTACAGAATTCTTATCCACTGTAGAGGTGGAGAATTCTGTGAATAGTGCAGACACGAAAAGAAGTCGTGTCACCTAGGACGAACGCTATTTCTTATATGGCATCAACTGAACTAGCCACTAATTACAGTTAGTGATAGACTCTCACAAAACACCAAAAACAGCGCTCCGTGATGGCTAGGGCGTCATGTTTCTTCAGAGTGACATGACAATTATGGGTTTTAGGGTTTTGAGGGTACAACTAGCTTGACTGTCTTGAGAGAATCTAAGGCTAGCGAAGACTTATGGAGGCCATAGAGAGAGAACTTCCAATCCGGCGGAAGGAATATCTAGTGGAGGGTCATCCAATCTCCAAGAATTGGTGTGTCAGCATAAAACATCGTGAAACAGAGACTCTATCTCAGACTTGAGATAGCAGTGCCATAAGACCAGCGATATGGGTCAAAACCCGATAAAATCTGAGATAAAGAATTCATGTCATACTAGAGAGGCGCGATATTATAAATGTGCGTCTCTTCGGAGAGGCGCCAATTTCAAGATTTCTTTATTTAAATAAAATTTGATAACAATTGGCGTCCTTTTTGGAAGGAGCCATAGCTTTAACACGCGTCCTTGTATAACACGCGTCCGAGTTCGAACGGCGCGAGAAGGATGAGTTTGATCACTTCGCCGATGCCGAACGGAATCATGCCGCACATGCCTTCGAGCATTCCGGCGACGAACATCGCGCCGAACGCCGTCAGGTAGCGGTCCTTCGCGATGGTTTCCGCATCGGCGCGCAACTCGGCCGGCGTGGACACGCGCCCGGCCGCGGCGGCGGGTGTCGGGGAGAACGTGCCCGTGCCCGAACCGGGGATTTCCGGAGGCAGGACGTCGGCGAGCCGGCGCCATTCCGCCATGCCCGGAGTCCACGCGAGCGTGTCGCCGGAAATCTCTCCGGCGGCGAGCTTCGCGCGGATTTCCTCCAAGGTGAAAGGGCCCTCTTGGACGCCGTTCCGGCCGATGTGGATAGTCATAAAAAGTACGTCACACACGCGGAAGAAACGCTCCGGCTTCAAACGAATACCTCCGGCTTGCACAAATTTACGGAACGGAAACGCTCATTCCCGCGATGCCCACCCCCTCCTTCCAGGCCAGCCGTTGGACTTCGGGAAACCGGATTTTTCCGACGATCATTTCGATCACCGACAAGACCGTCGTCCGCCGGAAACGCTCGTGGTTTTCGAGCGACGAAATGTCGGTGAGTCTCTTCAAGGTCGCCTCCGTCCACATCCGTACCGGGATTTTTTGGGCGGACATCCGGATCGCCTCCACCGGCGGCAGCGACGACATCGCGAGCCGGGGACACCGGAAAGCCGACGCGCGCGAAATCAAACGTCTCATCGAAGACTGGCAGGCGCGGCACGGGAATGAAGAATTAAGAAGGTAGAATGAAGAATGAAAGCCAGCGTCGGCAAAAAACGGGAGAGACGTCGGCCATTCTTCACTCTCCATTCCTCATTCGTCATTCCCCTTAAACCCTTGCCAATCACTTGCGGGCGACGATTACACTCCGCCCCGAACACAGACTGATGAGCAAGACCTTCGCCGAACTCGGCCTCCCGGAACCCCTTCTTCAAGCCCTCGCCGCCTGCGGCTACGTCACACCGACCCCGATTCAGGAACAGGCGATTCCGGAAATCCTCGCCGGACGCGACCTCATCGGCGCGGCGCAGACCGGTACCGGAAAGACAGCCGCCTTCGCGCTTCCGACGCTCGCCCAGCTCGTCACCGCCGACGGCACTCTGCCCCGCTGTCTCGTCCTCACGCCGACCCGCGAACTCGCGATGCAGGTCGAGGAGAATTTTAAAAAATACGGCGAAGCCGCCGGACTCCGCATCTGCCTGTTGTATGGAGGCGTCGGATACGGCGCGCAGACCGAACTGCTGAAAAAAGGCGTCGATGTCGTCGTCGCCACGCCGGGCCGGTTGCTCGACCTTTGGGAAAAAGGTTTCCTGAAGCTCGACGCCGTGAAGCACCTGATTCTCGACGAAGTGGACCGGATGCTCGACATGGGCTTCATCGAGGACGTTTCGCGCATCATCAACATCTGCCCGAAAAAACGCCAGACGCTGCTCTTCTCCGCGACCGCCGACGAATCCATCGCGCGCATCGCCAAGTGGGCGCTCACCGATCCGGTCCGCGTCGACGTCCGCACCGGACGCACCGCCGCCGACACGGTGGACCACTGCCTGTATCCGGTCGATTCCTACCAGAAATACGACCTGCTGATGGCGCTGCTCCAGAAGCTCGCGTTCAAAAGCGTCATCGTCTTCACGCGCACCAAGCGCGACGCCGACCGCATCAGCGAATGGGTCGCCTCCGGCGGCCACGCCGTCGCCACGATGCACGCCGACCGTTCGCAGACCGAACGCTTCGAGGCGCTGAACGGCTTCAAATCCGGCAAGTACCCGGTGCTCGTCGCCACCGACGTCGCCGCGCGCGGTCTCGATGTCCGGGGCGTCACGCACGTCATCAACTACAACGTCCCGGACCACCCGGAGGACTACGTCCACCGCATCGGCCGCACCGGCTGCAGAAGAGAAAACATTCGCGGGCAGGGCGTCACACTGCAGAAGAGAAAACATTCGCGGGCAGGGCGTCACACTGCAGCCTTCAAATTATATTTTAATCCCTCAAGATTCAAAATTATAAATATGCCCATTAAATTTTAATAATTCTTTAACAAATTCAAATAAGTGCCTAACCAAGGCCTAAAAATTCGTAAAAATATCTAAAACGATCCTAGCGAAGCGTACAATGCAACTGCAGCGACCACGAGTCAAGGAACTGAAGAGTAAATGGGTCGAAGTGTTCTCGACTTGGGAGCTACAAAAGTAGTCTGAAACTCTTCTAAAAGGATCTAAAAACCCAATAAAGATCTAGCAGGACCCAAGAAAGATCCGCCAAAGATCCGGGGTGTTACAATAGTCGAGAGGGTATGCCCCGTGTAGTTGTACAGTTAGACTTTTGTTTTGTGTTAGACTTGTGGCTGTTGTAAATCTGGACTAATGTACATATTTTATCACTCTAATAGTTTAATTTACTTCCACACTAAATTATTAGCTATCACTAAATTAATATTGCGCATTCCAATCCCAATTCATTATACAACCCCTCGACAAACTCCACTAACCCTTCAGGGGCCTCATTAGCCTCTTAAGTGGTGTCCCCAGTTCTTAGTCGAGGTAATCCGATATTATCAGGTTATCGGTACTCAGAGCTCTGGGCCGTTACATACGAGCTCCTTGATCAGGCGAAAAGTCTTCGCCTTCTTCGACCGACTCTTCTCGGTGGTTAGTGCCTTCATCGAAGCTAGCAGCAGTTGCTCCCCAGCATCCTTCCGCTTGGACCATCGACGCTCGGAGGCATCATCCCGAGTAACCTGCTTGCCCTTATCCTAGACAGAAGAAGAACCTACAGAAGCTTGAGGCATGCTCAGAGTAGTCGTCTCCTCCAGCTCGACGACCTCCTGATCGGCTGGTCCCCCTTCGCCACCACCGCATCTTGCTTCTACTAAATAAACCTGCAGCATCCTAGGACGGGCTCAAGCTACGAGCCACGGGTTATCGCTCCTCCCCTTTTCATTAAAGAGTACCCTTGAGCAGGGTGTGCATTTGAAGGTGGCTCACCACAACTAACCGCCCCTAAAGAATAGTGCCCCTACTCAGGCCATACCCGGGATACAACCAAGCCTTAGAGGGAGAAATGGAAGAAAATGGAGATAGACTTTATGCAGGATGGGAGACATCAGGATTCAAATTTCTCCCAGGGCAAGACCCCTCAAAGAGATAGTCTGTTGCACTGGGACTTTGTGTCTTTGATTTTAGACCCATAGGCACGCATGCGACCGGGCTCATGATGTATCGCGGGGCTCTATACTGCCACTGGAGCCTTTGATTTTCATAATTTTACTATTGATTTTTATTCTTTGATAGTCGATAGCCCTTATTGGCCAGATTTAGCAATGAAACTCACTTTTTGAGGGTCAAGACTGCCTCTATTTGAGACCTCTCTCGTATTAGGGCGCGCCTAGATTCGTCATCTCATCCGCAATCTCTTGCCCCTGCACTTGGCCGAGTAGAGAAGAAAAGGCATTTATGCATACCTGAAGTATGGCCAAAGCAACAACAGTGTGCCTCGTAGGGATCGGCCATGGCTTGCTGTGAAGTGTGTAAAAAACCCATACCAAAGAGGTCACCCTCAACAATTGGGGAAAGAAACTAGACTCCCAGCATGGAGCTATCACCGGCCTAAGGTGCTGCAGAAGCGAATTCATTTTGACACTTAACCTAACTAAGACCATTCATTCACGTGAAGGAACCAGCATCGTTATAACCATGTGCATGAATAATAAAAACAATAACAATGATAACAAATTCTTGCACAAAATAAAGATACCTTGCGCATCCATGGCATGAAAGCAACATCCTTACGCGATCTTGATCATCGAGCTTTAAGGAGCGCGAGCAACTTTATTTTCCTTGCATGACAGGAAAAAGACAGAGAGGATAACAACAGATCAATGATGCCTTGACACGAGAGAAGTGGCAGACACCAAACTGGACAAAGAAGGGTAAAAAGGAAGAGAGACGAAGGATAGAACTCTCTCGTTAAGGCATAGAGACCCTGATAACAAGGAACCGAATACAGAATAAACATAGATTAATTGAGATCAAGGCAGACTAAAGTCTCAAACATAGCATGAAAAAGGGCAAGAACCCCAAAAGGGTGAAACAGAAGGAATAGGAAGACAATGGAGAGATTGTTGTGAAGATGAGGAGGAAAAGGAGGGAGCATCTGTCATAGTCGGAGAAGAACCAGAAGTAGCATCGGGCAGGGCCGGAGAGTGAAAATAATAGTCAGTCGACAGGGTCGGAGAAGAATCAGAGGCAACACCCAGGAGTCCCGGGGAAAGAGAATTAAAAGATATCTCGAAATTGGGATGGAAGGAAAGATCCGAAGGTTCGAGATGAAAGGAAGAATGGAAAGAGGTCCCAGAATTGGGATGAAAGGATGACATAGGCCGAGGCCTAGAATCATGAGTGTGAGAAGAATCCAGAGAATCCAGAAGAGAAGAAGATGAATGGGGTTTTGTGGATCCAAGAAGAGAGGAGAAGATTGTAGATGCGAGATTGAAAGGAGATGGTACACCACCCAAGGGTGGGAGCTGAGTAGAAGTAAGGATGAATGGAAAGAATAAGAAGGAGTGGACCTCTGAGTGCACAACGTGCGACCCTTAAACTTGTGATGCCTCCTCTTCTTAGTTGAAACATCTTGATAACTGACCCGCCTGGCGCAGGCTCGGAGCTTTGGGCTCCTTGGCTTGAAATATCTTCTCAAATACCAGGCCCACCTGGAAGATGGCCTAGCCCGGTTATGAACATGTAGCTTCATCGGGGCGGTTGACCCTAGACACCTGGTGCCAACTATAGTTAGACATTCTTGGCCAGATAACTCCTTAGACTGCTGAATATCATGGAATCACGGAGTCTTGTCTCTTGGCACAAGCAGCATGAGATTTGGCAACTCCACTCGGTAGTCAGCCATGAAGCACAACTCCCTTGATAGAGGAGAAGGACAAAACTGAGGGAGAGTGATACACGATGCTGACATGGCCGGCTTGCTGATAAACTAAGTGAGATTGCATAAGATGTGTTGAATGTCCTTGAAAAATATTAAAAATACGGTGAACTACCCATTGAACATAGAATCTAGCAAAATTCTGGCAGCCATATGCGTTAGCATGATATGGGTGGAGAACCCTCCTTGTCCAGTAAACTGAATGGCAATAGAGCAAGAGGTAATAATAGCATCAATAATCGAACCTCCGGCAAGCATCGAGATTGGCCCCGGCGCTTTTGAAGGAAATAGCATCAATGCGAGAGAACTCTTCTTGGCAACCGTTATGGAAAGTATAGGCTCATCATCCCCGAAATAGCTAGAAACTAGGACGCGAACTGGCATGTGATAGATGAAATCTTGAATCTTGAAACGCAAAACTGGCATTGAATCATCCTGACTCGGCTCGTCTTCACCCCGGGGACCATACCCAAGGGGCACCAAGGGCAATGCACACTTGCTCCGTGAGGTGGAAGGGGATGGAGAAGTGAAGGAAATAGGAATAGGTTCAAATGGTGTGAAGGTTTCAATGGGTATGGCATTTTTAAGTGGTGGTGGAGGAGTAGAGGGAATGGCAAGTTCGGGTGCGAGCAGTGGAGGTGTAGGTGAAGGCAGAGCTTGTTCAGGCTCAGGCAATGAAGGAGATGAAGAAGACGGTGAAGATGGTGGACATGGGAAAGACAAAGACGATGGAGATGAAGGCAGTGAAGATGGCAGCAATGGAGAGGGTGACAAGGATGATGATGGAGCTAATGGAAGATGGAGAGGGTGAAGAAGAAGGTGGAGAGGATGGAGAAGATGAAGTGGAAGGCCATGGGGCCCAACGTCGGTGGATCAGGACAACACATCGAGCGACATTAGGGGTAGAAGTAGTGGTGGGGGAAGTGGAGATATCAGCCTAAGCAAGGGGTTGGGTTTATGGAGGCGATGGAGATGGGGTAGGAGATGGCGAAGGTGATGGTGATGGTGATGGTGATGGTGATGGAGATGGAGATGGAGATGGCAACGGGCTAAGTGACGGCTTAGGTGAGGGAACGAGTAATGGAGCAGGCGATGGGGTAGGGGATGGAGCAGGTGACAGAGCGGGTGCCGCGATAGGTGTCGAATCACAGGGGTGCCCCTGGTCTTGTAATGATGGAGACGGCTGCCTAGGCAGCACTGCTTGTTGCTGCTGCTTGCTACAGAGATGTAGAATAACCTTGTGAATGTCGGCCCAATCAATCCTCTTCTGATCTTCCAAGCCGTAAATAAACTCCCGAAACTCGGGGCAATCCTCGACCAATTGCCCCTACTGGCGATGAAAATCACAGAACTGGAGCATATTCCCCACCGCGGGTCGATAAGGCATAACTGGAGGGAGCGGTAACGCGCGAGTGGCCATCAAAGGCCTGAAAAAATCGTGATGGGGACATCGAGATGACGCACTCTGACGGAGGGCCCAAAAAGTCAAAATTTTGTTAAAAAATTAAAAACACCCAATTCACCCCCCCCTCTTGGGTGCCATTGACACAGGACTTCACACTTATGGTTAGCACTAGGTGTCTAGGGGCAACCACCTTGACAAAGCTACATATTCATAATCGGGCCAGGCCATCTACCAGATGGGCCCGTTATTTGAGAAGATGTTGCAAGATAAGAAGGCCAAAGGTCCGAGCCTGTGCCAGGCGGGTCCGTGTTCAAGAGATTTCAGCCAAAAAGAGGCGGCGACACAAGTTTAAGGGCCATCAGTTGTGCACTCGAGGGTCCACATCTCCTTCTTCTTCTTCATTCCATTCATCATCTTTTCTCCTGCTTAGTTCCCACCCTTGGGTGGTGTATCTCCCCTCTTCTAATCATATTTTCGTGATTCTCTCCTCCCCTCTTGGGTCCGCGAACCCTCATTCTTCCTTTTCGCATCCAGGGACTCTAGGTTTTCCACATTTTCATTATTCTAGGTCTTGGCCTATGCCCTCTCATCATCCCAATCCTTGGACACCCTTTGATTCTTCTTCCCCTCTGGTATCTCCAAGTTCTACTTCTGATTCTCTTCCCCTGACCCTATCAGATGATTCTCGTTCTCCTTCTCCAACCCTGCCCAGTGATTATCATTCCTCTTCCCCGACTACGTCAGATAATTCTTCTTCTCCGCTCTCTATTTACTCTATCTCGCCATTTCGGGGTCATTACCCTTTTTCATGCTATTTTTTAGACTTTAGTCCACCTTGATCCCAGTTAATCTTTATTTATTCTGTATTTGGTTCCTTGTTATCAGAGTCTCTGTGCCTTAACGAGGGAGTTCTAGCCCTCATCTCTCTTCCTTTTCATCCTTCTTCGTCTAGTTTGGTGTCTGTCACTCCTCCATATGGAGGAATCGTCAACTTCTTTGCTATCCTATCTAATTTTGTCCTATCAAGCGAGGAAAATAGAGCTCGGTTGCTCAAAGCTCAATGGTCAAGATCGCATGAGGGTGATATTTTCACGCTCTGGATTTGTAAGGTATCTTTGTTTTGTGCAAGAACATGCTATTATTGCTATCATTTCTAATTCTCCTGCGCATGAGTATATTGTTGGTTCCTTCACGTGAATGAGTGGCCTTAGTTAGTTTGCTTAGTCAAATAAGTTCGCTTCTGCAGCACCCCTAGACGGGTGATAGCTCCGTACTGGGAGTCTAGTTTCTTTCCCCGATTGTTAAGGGTAATCTGATTATGGGTGTTTTCACACACTTCATGGCAAGCCATAGCCGATTCCTCTGAAGCAACATCATTGCTACTTTGGCCATACCATGGGTATGTACGAAGGCCTTTTTCCTTCTCTGCTCGGCCAAGTGCATGGGCAAGAGATTGACGGGGAAGATAACCAACCTAGGCGCCTCCCAATACGGGAGAGGTCTCAAATAGGGGTAGTCTTGACTCTCAAAAGTGAGCTTTCATGCAATATCTGACCAATAAGGGCAGTCAAATAAAATTTTAAAAGAAAATCAATAGCAAAATTATGAAACAAAGGCATGGCAAGAGTGGCGAAGTCCCGCGGGACGTCATGAGCCCAGTCGTATGCGTGCCTAAGGGCTATGTTAAAATTATATATGAAAATTAATGTAAAATTATGATTAAAGACATAAAGTCCCAGCGCAACAGACCTACTCTTTGAGGGGTAGTGTCCTGGAAGGAAGTCGAGTCCTAAGGTCTCCCATCTTGTATGAAGCTTGTCTCTATTTTTCTTCCATTTCTCCCTCTTAGGCTAGGTTGTATCCCAGGTATGGCCTTAGTAGGGGCACCGTTCTTTAGGGGCGATTAGTTATGATAAGCTACTTCCAAATGCACATCCTGCTCAAGGGAAGTCCTTGATGAAAGAGGGAGGAACAATGACCCTTAGCCGGTAGTTTGAGCCTGTCCGTATGTACTGCAGATAGCTTTATCCGCCTTTTGAAGTATCGGCTCAGTTCTTGTAAAGAACCCAAGGGCAACATCCTCGCTAGGTTCTACGTCCCTCGTGACATCATCACCGACAATGGACCATAGTTCACGTCACAAGAGCTTCGTGACATGTGTGATAAATATGACATCAATTTGCATCATTCATCTCCATATTACCCACAAGGAAATGGTCAAGCCGAAGCTACCAACAAAACTCTCATAAGGATGATCAAGAAAACTTACAAATCTAACCATTACTCTGATTGGCTAGATCGCCTCGTCAAGGCCCTCTGGGCTTATCATACTTCTGTCCGCACTCCCAAGGGTCAAACCCCCTACGTATTAACTTTCGGAATAGAAGCGGTACATACAAAATATTCATTCCCTCACTAAGAGTACAGTTGGACCCGGAGGTCGATCCTGAGCAACACCGAGAAAATTTGCTGGCCCAGCTAGAGCTATTAGATGAGAAATGAATGATCGCGGCTGATCATGCACAAGTCTATCGTCAAAGAATTACATGTTTTTATGCAAAAAAGGTCCTTGAGAGAAAATTCAAGATAGGTGAACTGGTGTTAAAGATGAAACTCAATAAAGTCATCTGTCCTAAGACAAAGTTGTAAGAAAATTAGGAAGGACCATACGTCATCAAAGAAGTCTTTTTTGGCAATGCATATAAGCTAGTGGATGCCAACAGGGTGGAGCTCACATACCCTTGGAATGGGATCTACCTAAAGAAATTTTATCCATGAGACCTTGTGCATGGTTATTTCAAAAAAAAAACTAAGAAAAAACCATGCCAACTGCATGGTGTCTGTAGTGTCATGTTCCACATCCATCCTTTGTGTTAGGTTAGGGTGCATTAAGGTTGCAGTAGGTCACGGGTCTTGGTCTACCAGAACCGGGGAGAGCCCTGTCCAGTCATGTCAGTCCATGCTCATTAAAAGAAAGACTACATGCACACACATGCATGTATTTTCTCAAAATCAAGAGTGTTGTCTAAGTCAGGTCCTCACCGCAAAGGCTTCTGAAGGGCCCTAGTCTTGTTTCTCCCGTAATCGACCGACCAAGATAGTCGGCGCCCTTAAAGCACTGAGCAAGGAAGCTAAAAAGCACCACCATCATAGTGAGAGTAGCATTCATCCTTTGAGTCCCGTCAGAGCACGTGAAGAGGGTAGTGATCCCATAGGCACACAAAAAAAGGGCGGATATGAAAGCCAAGAAAGCCAAAATTTGAAATACCCCCCAAAAAAAATCTTCAAATGGGAGCAAAAGAAAGTCTAGTCGTGACCATGTCTGGCAGAGATAACTCCCACTAATGCCAAATGAAAGAAACCGAAAAAGGGGCAAAGTCAAAAACTCAAGGAGTGGACTGAAGTCACTCGAAAGGGAGAAGCTGAATAAGCACGCCTGTTGGCTTACCAAGTTATTGATTTTGCCGGTCCTCTTGGAAAGTTTATCCCCGATATTCTTCTGTCTCCCCCCGAGGACGAAGCCCAAAGGAAGTCCTGAAAGGTGAACCCCATCTCAGCACTTACCCATTTTTTATAAGAAATACAAATATGGTTGTTCAACTTTGAAAGGCAAAAGCTCTTGCTGCGAAGGAGTCTTTGCGTTTCTGGTAGGCCAATGCCCACATTTACCAAGACCTTTAATGTTTTCTCCTTTTAAGCTTGGGTTTAGGTCAATGCAAGCGCATCACCTATAGGTGCGTTGACGTCTGATTCTAGGTCAGCATCGTGCAGTTGATCGTTAGGGTTCTAAGGTGTTCCATCATATACCATCTAGAGTTGTGCGGAAATAGATTCGGGTCGGGCAAATCATTTACCTCGAATATTTTTTGGGTGTATCCCTGTGGTTGGAAGCAACTGGGAGCCTAAGTTTGGCATGTTGGTATTATCACGCCCCGAACAAGGCCGAAATATCAAGGCGTGAACAGTTATACAAGCGGGTCGATCCTAAATGTGGCTCTCCACGACCTGAGGGCCGAAAGTGAGCGTCATTTTCGACATTGAAGTGTGACCTACATTTGTAAATCGAGCAATTAGTATTACAAGAAAGGGGCCGTAGGGCCCTTAATCCCGACAAAGAGATGAAGGGTGGCAAGGTCTCACCAGGCGTGCCAGACTTGTGGATGCACTAAAGATTGAACAATCATTTGTTCGTTTATTTATCTGGTTGATTCATTTATTTAGTGTGGGGGGCATGCCAGTCACAAAGTGACAATTTATTTGGCTTCATAGAAGCCCTTGGCACGCTCGATCTGACTCGGTCAGACGATTATATGGTTCGTGTCGGGACTAAGACCCACCGTGCCATAAAGGTCATGGTGTTATTTACATTCCCCATAAGAGGGAACACCCTAGATTAATTGCTGGAGATAAGGGCCCTATGGCCTTAAGAAATCATACTAATGCAGGCAAGACAATGAGAAGTTCGAACTGTGCTGAAAGCCCGCATTAGGGGTGCGAACATTCAAATTATGTCGGTCATCCACGGACCACTTCATGTTTAGATAAAGGTCCGTATTGAAAGTATGACGAAAACAGAAATAAACCTGTATAAATGTTTGCTGGAGATGCAGCAAGTTTAATGTCTGACACGAGAATGGGTCAAGTTTTGAAGAAATATTGGCCCATGCAAGGATGACTTATGGCCATGCTGGGGAATATTCTCCTAGGCTCATAGTCAACCTGTGGGGCAGCATTGATATTCCCTCGATGGGGCCACAGAGGAGAGGAGGTCTCCGAGATATTCACCGGTATGTGTAAATTTCATTATTATTCTAGTAGTTTAATGCCACTTGAATGCGGGTCTTATTCTCTTTTGTGAATTTCTTAACACTCCTTTGTTTGGGCAGCAATGTAGGAAGGCCTAAAGTCAATACATGCAGTGGCCGAGCTGGGAGAGGTCGACGCATGCAGCGACTGGGTTGGGGAGAGGTCGATGCAGGAGGGCCTTAGGTCGGTGCAGGCTGCGACTGGGCTAAGGAGGGGGTAGACGAAGGGAGGACCCTGGGTCGCTGCAGGCTGCGGCTGGACTGGGGAGAGGTCGACGTAGGGAGGACCCTAGGTCGGTGCAGGCTGCGGTTGGGCTAAGGGGAGGTCGACGCAGGGAGGACCTGAGATTGGTGCATGAAGGATTTGCGGTCGACACGGGTAATGTAATGACCCGAGATCCAAATATCGAGAAAGACCTGATAATCCAAATCTCGAACTGTCACCCACGAGTTTGAAGACTCGGAAGGGTTAAAGGGATGGTGTGAAAATATATGAGAATCTAAAATAATTACGGAATTATACAATTTATATGAATAAACAGGAAATAGAATTAACATTAAGCAAATTGCATGGTCCACAATATAACAACAGTTCATAATATAACTATAGCACACAACTAGTATAGTAAAGAAAGGAAAGTACAACTACACAGGGCATACCCAGGCTCTGGCAACTGGTGACTAACCCTGGGCACTAGAACCACGTGAAGCCTTAGACGTGCTCCTCTGAAGCCTCGCCTCACCTGAAACGCGAAAAAATGTAGGGAATGAGCCTCATAAGAAAAGGCTCAATAGGGATCACTTGGACCCCCACCTCGCAACCGAGAAAACTACAACGTGAAGTAGCTAAAGGCGAGTACAGCATGAATAAATAAACAGAAAAGTCCTGGTATGCCTGACACTGGTCTCACGATGTGAAAACTAAGACACATGTCACGGTGAAAACTAGGAGTTACTACCTGACAAAAGACAGGAGTACCTCCCACTAGAAGTATAGTCGGACGCGTCCCCTGACGACTTACACAGCACCGCAGTATCTCCCTACTCACCCCAGGCGAAAACTGAGACACACATGTTGGGTACAGTGCGCCCCCTCGGTGTCTTCACAATGATTTTGATGATTCCAATATATTGAGCTGGTATTCCCCCCGAAGCAATTGGTGATCTCTTTGGAGCTAGAGGAGGAGATTAGAATTCTTTAGGAGAATTGTCGATCGACTGTTGAGCTGATGACTCCAGCCAACATTGATGATTATCCTTACCGTGCACTGCCTCCCAGAGGTAAGGATCTTGAGGGGTCCGCTTTTGCCCTTTCTTATTGTGGTTGGTCGAGCCTTCGTTGATGGCTTGTCTTCTGATGGGCAGAGATGAGGCACGGTGATGATGAGGAGCGACCATCAGAGCAGGAGGTCACCAAACAAGGGGGGGCAATTGCTCTGAGCGCGCCTTGAGCTACCGAGAGTCCTTCCTTTGGCTGAGACAAGGGCAAGCCGATTGTTTGAGAAGACGACTAAGAGTGAAGGGGGACTAAGTGCAAGGACCCCGGGGAGCGGTTGATGCTGTCCTCGATGAAGGCTCTAACTGCCAAGAAGAGGTGGCTGAAGAAGGTGAAGACCACCTGCCCAACCGAGGAGCTCCTAGCAGAGGATGACCGGCACTCGAGCCTCCCAGGGACCGAGCCAGAGGTTCCCACAGGGGTTGAGAGGGCCTCCACTGAGCCTGCAAGAGCGCAAGGGGAGGAGGCTGGCTCTGAAATCCCGATCGAGGCTATGGGGACCCTCCGTGAGGAGGAGGTCGGGGTGAGGATCCGGGCCGAGCTGAGTGTCATAGTACCGAGTGTTGGGACGTTAGGGGAGGATGTCTTGACACCGACTCCTCCAGAGAGGGCTTCTCCTCAGTAGTAGGGGCAGTTCGCCATCCAGCCCTCCTTGTACAATCAGTGCTGAGCTCTGGCACCTTCACATTTTCGGGAGGAATTCCAGCATTGCTCCCCCCCCCAAGCTTCTCGAATGGGTCATGGAGGGAGGTTTGTTCATGGCTCAGCTAGGAGCTGAGATAACAAATTTTTTAGCATGACTGGAGAGCGAGGGGAGGGCCCAGTCCTAGGTTCGCGCTGAGTCTGGCCGTAGGATTGGGCAGTTGACCTTCGAGCTTGGGGTGCTTCGGTAAGAAGTGGCCTCAGTCTGTGCACGTGATCGAGCGAGCCTGGAGGAAGCTCGATCATTGGTCGAGTAATTGTCCCATGCTTGGTATACGGCCGAGCTAAAGAGCAAGCTCCTGGAAGAGGAGTGTCAAGTTCACGTGGAATGCTCGAGACAGTGGGTGGCTGAGTGAGAGGAGCTCGAGGGCCAGGTCCAGGAGGCCAAGCGAGCCAAGAGGGAGGCCAAAGCGGCACGGGCTGAAGCTGAGGTGAAGCTGATCGAGGCCGAAGCGAAGGTGGTCGAGCTAGGGGAGAAGGCAGTAGGAGCAGAGGTAGAGGCGGTTGAGTGCTATCGGAGCTTGGAAGAGTACCATGAAGTTCTAAAGCAGACTGCCTTCACTTATTATGAGCCAGGCTATCGACGGGGGCTCCGTAAGGGTTTCACCCTAGGCTTCAGGTGAGCAGTTAGGCTGGCCCAGTAGCAGGTCCTTGATGAGCTCTTCTTCGACCCTGGACAATGCTACGACTTAGATGAGGATGGCTCGGATTCTCCTTCATCGACATCGAGCGACGGAGGGGGGAGAGAAAATACTTCTGCTTCCATGGAGGAGAGATCACCAACTCTGGTTGCATCGGGAGAGCTCGCAGTCGAGGCAGTTCCCACACGAGTGGGGTCAGTGCCTGGGCCAGTCGTCGCCGAGGGAACCAGGGGCGAATCACCGAGCGTCGAGGGTCCTCCGCTTACCGAGCTTCGAGAGGGGCCATGAACTTCTCAAAGTTCTCCCATTTCCATAGATTAGGGAAGATTGTACTTGCCTTGCTGGCTTCCCCTTTTTCCACTTTCTTTTTTTTTGTGTTGTAATCTCTATCTGGAGTTTTGGCTATGTAATGATCACCTTTCTATATAATGGTAATAGTGTTCAAGGAGCAATTGACTGCTCCTTACCACAAAATCCCAACTGGTTGCTCACCGTTCTCCCTTGTGTACGGGTCAGAGGCTGTGGTGCCAATTGAATTGGAGGTTCCATCACTGTGGGTCGCCATTCAGGATGGGTTGGCTAGCAGCGAACAAACCAACATAGAAAGAAGACTGGAGGAGCTTGCTGAGCTAGAGGGTTGGCGACTCCGGGCGCAACAGAATATCCAATTATATCAGGCTCGCATAGCCCGTGCTTTTGATAAGTTGGTCAAAGAGCGAGAATTCAAGAAAGGTGACCGTGTTATGGTCAAAAGAAGAGAAGTAATGGCAGCTAACCCCAAAGGGAAGTTGACCAAAAATTGGGTAGGTCCGTATGTTGTACATCAGGTCTATGAAGGAGGTGCTTACGTCCTGGTGGATCATAAGGGTGCAGTTTAATTTTTCCCTCTCAACGGGAAGCACATGAAGTTATATCGGGTGGCTGCACTGGCCCCTGAAGATTGAACAAAGCTCAAAGAGAGCTTCATATGCTCAAGCAAAGTCCCATTCAATGATGCCCCCAACAGACCTTACTTCCGCACGAGTGAAGAAAACCTCTTCCTTTCACGGGTATTAACCCTGTGCCTGTGAATATATATCTATGCGGTGATAGGCTTTATGCCTAAGCCAAACACCATTCAACGTTGCCCTGACGGACCTTACATCCGCACGGGTGAAGAAAACCTTTTTTTTTCCTCCACGGACATTAGCCTTATGCCCGTGATGCCACCCTACAATGTTCCCAACGGACCTTACGTTCGTAGGGATGAAGAAGACCCCTCCCTTGCACGGGCATTAACCCCATGCTCGTGACCACATTCCCAGCGCAAGGCTCCGTGCCCTAGCCAACTTTTACACAACATCGCCATTACGGGCCTTACATCTGAATCAACGCAGAAATTCTTCCTTTGCGTTAGCATTACCTTCTTACTAATGAATAAACTATTTTCTCGGCGCAAGGCTTCGTGCCCTAGACGGAATCATACAATATCGCCATTGTGGACCTTACATCTGAATCGGTGCAGAAACTCTCCCTTTACATTGGCATTGTCCCCTTGTCAATGAATAAACTCCTTTTCTCGGCGCAAGACTTCGTGCCCTAGTCGGCATTTACACAATATTGCCATTACAGACCCTACGTCTGAATCAGCCCAGAAACTCTCCCATTATGTTGGCATTATCCCCTTACCAATGAATAAATCACTTTCTCGGCACAAGGCCTCGTGCCCTAGCCGGAATCATACAATATCGTCATTACAGACCCTACGTCCGAATTGGCGAAGAAAATCTTCCTTTACATTAGCATTACCTTCTTGCTAACGAATAGACCCTTTTCTCGATGCAAGGCTTCGTGCCCTAGCCGGAATCACACAATATCGCCATTACGGGCCTTACGTCCGAATTAGCGAAAACTCTTCTTTTGCGTTGGCATTATCCTTTTGCCAACGAATGAACCCTTTTCTCGGCGCAAGTCTTCGTGCCCCAGCCGTGTTTTACACAATATCACCATTACAGATCCCACGTCCGAATCAGTGTAGAAATTCTTCCTTTGCGTTAGCATTACCTTCTTGCTAACGAATGAACCATTTTCTCAGCGCAAGGCTTCGTGCCCTAGCCAAAATCATACAATATTTCCATTACGGACCTTATGTTCGGATCGGCAGAAGTTCTTCCTTTGCACTGGCATTAACCCCTTGCCAACGAATAAACCCTTTCTATCGGTGCAAGGTCCCGTGCCCTAGCCAATAGTCACACGCTATCATCCAGGGTCGAGCATCGCATATCGACCCATCTTCATTCTCTTACACTTTAATTTAAAAAAATGGGGCTTAAAATAGAGGTGCCCTGCCAGACTTGCCCCTACACTAGGGCAAGGGCAAAAATGGCAATAGCCCGACTGTGGCGAAAATCTGAGAGGGCACTATAGGCAAAATCGGGTATCCCGCCCTCATCCATCTGTGTCTGTATTCTCAGCTGCTTTGATGTCATCAAAGCTCATTGCTAATGGCTCTTGGGGTGGGGGGCAATTTTTTGAGTGACCTTTGGTATCCTTCCCATTCTTTTGTTAAAGGTTTCCTACTTCCTAAGTGTTCGCTTGTGCATAAAATTTGTGATGGCTGGATATTTTGGTGTTGTCCCTGAAAATTGGTGTTGTCACTGACTCCAATTTTCCAATTTTCAGAAGATTCCTTTTGGACAGAGGCTGTTGAACAGCTTTCCACCAGCTCAAAAGCAGGGTGTGGACATGGGAGCAGTGATGGGAGCGAGATAGAAGTGTGGTATCTTTATTCAAATTTTCTTTGGGAGTATGGGCAGGAACAGGGTGCTGGAGCTCTCTTGGGAGAGGGAATAATGGCAAAATGAGTGAATCCTTCTTCCAAGTTTGCAAGGTGCTCCATCTAGGTGAGAAGGTACCTTGGAAAGTATATGGGTCTGGATATGGGATGATCATGTCAAAATTTAATGTATTGGTGTAGCTGTTTATTTCCTGTGATAGCCATGTCCCATGGTCAAGATTTTCTGGAGGATGGCATAAGCTGCTCCACTTCTACCATTTGTCCAATTGGCTGCTTCTATGGATGACAACTGATTTCATCTCTATACTGATAAGACTAATCTATCTATTTCTGTTTAAGGGTATTCAGAGAGGTGGGCCTCCTTTTCTGTGCTATGGCCCACTTTGGGATGCAAGCAAACTGATTGATAGGATGATTGCATCTTCTGCAATAAGTTCTGACTGCTATTTGGATTTGTTAAGGTCGGGTGAAAACTATTGTCATCATCATTGTCATTCACAAATCCTAACTAATTACGGATGTGGAGATGGATCATATTCCATCATTCCACTCTATACATGCATAGTTTGTGTGAGTGTATGGAGATTTTTTGACAGTGAGATAACTTTTATCCCCGTACAAGTCGCATATAATGTTTACTCATGCAAAACATTCATATCTTGACTTTGTTGGTGATTGCATATAAGGTGTATGCTTTTGCTATTCCCATTTGACGATTGTTTATTGCACCATGTTAGTTTAAAAGTTTTCCCTTGCTTGAGAAGGTCAACTGATTGATGGAGTTTTGTCTTACCAGCTACATGAAGGAAGGGATGCGTACAAGTGTGGAGGGAATTCTACTGGTAAATACTCAATATCCGCTGACCTCTATCTAGTCCGATTTCTTACATTCTTATAAACATTTTCTCAATTGACTGCTTTCAACCTTTTTCTTATATCACACTTGCCATGCCTATTAGCTTATAGAGGGGATGCGCAATCTTGCTAATGATTAACTGTTGCTGAAACATTTTTTCCTTAGGTCTTGGCTTAAGTTTTTGTACTTTTATAGTACTGGTAGGCAATAGATGTTTATTTATAAGAAAAGCATTTGCTCTTTTAATTATGGTAGATGGCACCATGCTTTATTAGACGTAGACAGGAGTAAAAATTGCAAGAACCATGCACGAACAAGTTGTCGATGCATGGTTCAGCAATCACAACGGCTACCCAATGGACACAAAAGTGTGTGTGGAATCAATATCCTAACTCCTGTACCCATCCGACTCCACTTGGGCAATTTCCATTCTCATCCAGGTTATAAGTCCATATGCCTGTCTGTCTCATCTTATCACCCGCTGGCATCCATTCATGATAGGATAGTCTCCTATTAAAAATGGGTTAAAATATAATGTAATTAAAATTGTGATATCCTCTCCACTCAATATATTAAGATTTTAAATTGGATGACCTAATTTAACAAACTCTAATATAGTATCAGAGTCTATAATTATAATCTGGATCACGCATCCAGTATTTATCTTGATCCACGTGACAAAATTTAAATTGATCTTCACGTGCGAGATGTGTTAGAATAATTCTATATTAAAAATAAATTAAAATATTTAGGGATAAAGTCATGACGCCGTATAACTTGTCTTAGGTGGAAGGCCATGACATCAAGAGAGAATTTTAACGCTTTAGACATAAAGTCAAGATGTAGTACAACTTGGCCTAGATGGCCTATCACGATGCCAAGGCAGACTACTTACTGTCTTAGGTGGGAAACCATGACGCCGGATAACTTGGCCTAGATAGAAAGTTATGATGCCAAGGTAGAAGATTTACCTGTGTAGGTGGAGAGCCATGATGCTGAACAATTGGGCCTAGATGGAAAGTAATGATGCCAATGCAGAAGGGTTTGTTTGTTTGTTTAATTGGACGGAAGGGTAGAGCCACAGGTAAAAAGGGTCTTTTCATTTTCCGACCGGAGGTAGGATCCAAAACAAAGGTAAATGGGTCTTTTTGTCCCCTAATCGAATGAGAGATCCCGATCAAAGGTAATAGGGGTCTTTTTATTCTCTGGCCAGACGAAAAGTTTCGATCCCAAAGGTGAAAGGGTCTTTTTGTTCTCTGGCTAGATGAAAGGTCACGTGCCAAAAGTAAAAGGGTCTTTTTGTTCTCTGGTCGGACGGAAGGTCTGAACCACTTGTAAAATGGGTCTTTTTATTTTCTGATCAGATTGAAAATCTGAGCCAAAGGTGAAAGGGTCTTCTTGTTCTCTGGCCAGATGAAAGGTCATGAGCCAAAAGTAAAAGGGTCTTTTTATTTTTTGACCAGACAAATGGTTACGAGCCAAAGGTAAAAGGGTCTTTTTATTCTCTAGTTGGGTAGAGGGTCTGAGCCAAAGGTGAAGGGGTCTTTTCACTCTCTGGACAGACGAAAGGTCATGAGCCAAAGGAAAAATATGGACGTCGATCCGACGGGAAGTCGAAGTCAACAAACCCTACTTAGATAATATGTCCAAGATTAGGGCAGAAATAGAGCACTATTACTGACTCGACATCATGTCAAAACAAACCAACCTGGGAGAGAGACAGGGTCTGGGGCACGATAGAATATAAGATAGGTGTTGACTCAACGTCATGTCAAAGTCAACGAACTTGGCTGAGACATGAGACCTAAGCCAAGGGCAGAATATAGGATATAGATGTTGACCCGACGTGATGTTGAAGTCAACAAATTTGACAGAGGTGTGAGGCCTAGACCAAGGGCAGAATATAGGACAGGTGTTGAACTGACGTCATGTCAAAGCCAACGAACTTGGCAGAGACGTGAGGCCTAGACCAATGGTAGAATATAGGACAGGTGTTGACTTAACATCATGTTGAAGTCAACAAATTTGGTAGAGACGTGAGGCCTAAGCCAAGGGCAGAATATAGGATATAAATTTGACCCGACGTCATGTCGGAGCCGACGGACTTGGCTGAGGCATGAGGCCTACGCCAAGGAAATAATATAGCATATGGATGTTGACCCGATGTTATGTCGAAGCCAACGGATGTGGTTGAGGCGAGAGGCCTATGCCAAGAGAAGCATGGAATATGGACGTTAACCTAATGTCAAGTCAAAGCCAATAAACTTCGCAGAGGCATGAGGCCTAAGCCAAGGGCATAATGTAGGCTAAGTGTTCATTCGACTTCATGTCAAAGACAACAAACTTGCTAGAGGCGTGAGACCTAAGCTGAGGGCAGAATATAGAATATAGATGTTGACCCGACGTCATCTCGAAGCCAACGAATTTGGCAGAGACATGAGGCCTAAGCCAAGGCTAGAATATAGGACTGGTGTTGACCTGACGTCATGTCGAAGTCAACGAACTTGGCAGAGGTGTGAGGCCTAAGCTAAGGGCAGAATATAGGATATAAATTTGACCCGACATCATGTCGGAGTTGCTGGACTTGGCTGAGGCGTGAGGCCTATGCCAAGGAAATAATATAGCATGTGGGTGTTGACCCGATGTCATGTCGGGGTCAATGAGCCCTGCCTCGATAGAATGTTTGAGGCAAGGGAAGCACAGATATTGTAGGTAAAAATATGCATATTATTGTTTCTTCGAATTACTTTCTTGGATGACTATCCAAGGAAAGTCAATCGATCAAACACTGATACCCTCGGTGTGGCTTCTTCACAAAGGGGTGGCCCGTAGCATCCTAACTTTGCATCTTCAATGTTTCCCGAGTTGACTTGCTGCCCCCGACTTTTTTCCAGATCATTCACGGCTTCTAGGAGCCGTTGTGTTCCCAAAAGAGTATTTCTGAGGTCACGGAGGTATCCTCGTATGACCTGAGTGATATCATCTCACCCATTGGTGGGGTAGACCATTGGTGATGGCACTCTGACTTGTGTCGGGCATCTATAAGCGAAGCACCATCACTCGGACCTCTCGCCGTACCTTTTGTCATATGAGTAAATATTTGCCTGTCGGCTATAAGCTCGGAAGGCTGGTCTTTGAGATGCTTGAACCAGCATCTCGATCTTTTCTTCTTCATCTTCTTTTTCTTTCTCGAGCCTGCCAATCCTGACAAGCTCTGGTTGAACTGAGGCTAGGGCCCGCCACTTGGGCACCCACACTTGTTTGAATTTACTCGACTTCGGGGCCGACCCTCCCTTCATCTTGGACCCAGTGCGGTCCTCTCGATCATGAGCTAGTGCTTGAAATTTGTTGTGCACCTGCACGGATGGTGTAACCCTATCGGGCGAAATCGTAGCCTAGAGGCCATTTAGGTAAACTCAAACTCCTTCGATCATAATGAATTTGCCCAAGACAGAGAACCGGGCTTGTAGTGTGCCAGCACTCTTCCTGGTTGCCAACCTAGCAGCTGGAGTGTGCTTCCTTCTAGTGTCGACATGGTGGACGTAGTAGCCCACCACCTTCGCTTCTTCTTCAATCGTCACCTTTGTAGTGGCGATGAGCTCGATCTCTTGGACATCCAAGAGGTTCATGAACACGACCCCCAGGAAGTTGGGGAACCTAACCACCGGGGGGAAATCACCGAACTAGGTCGGCACCGCCAAGTAGCCATGCTCCACATGGCTCGCAATGACCAGGGGGCCGAACGTAACCACCATCGCGATTGTCGGAATGCAATCCCCTCTTGCAATTGCAAATTGAGGAAGTTAGAATCTTAGGAAGTGGCCATCAGGATCTTAATCCCTACGAGAAGATGAAAAGAAGTTCTAGTCCCACCGGGCGTGCCAGACTTGTGGACACACTTTTTGATCAGCTCATCTTGTATTGTTTTATCCTTTATCGGTTTATTAAGTGCGAGGGCGTGCCAGTTACCTAGGTGACAATGTGTTCAAGCTTCAAGACTGGAGTGGTCTGAAGCCTATGGTGTGCACTGTCTGACTGATCAGATGAAAGTGGGTATCAAGTCGGGATTAGAACCCACTGTACCATAAAGGTCACGACGTTAATTACATCCTCTCAGGGAGGGGAAAATCTTTCATTAAACGCTAGGATTAAGGGGCTCATGGCCTAGGACATCAATTTTATGAAATGAACTAGAGGTGTGCCTGAAGAGCATCAAAATCCCCTATACTAGGGTGCGAAGGGATATTCAGATTTATGTCGGTCATATATCCACCATTTCGTGTTCGGATGAGAGTCTGTATTGAAGAAGTCCCCAGTATACGTGTAGTATCGGGATAGATGTATGTCGAGATACGACAAATTTGATATTTGAGTCATTGAGAAATGAGTCAAACTTAGTGGAATATTGGCCCGGAGCAAGGTCCATCCATGGCCATGATTGGGTATTACCCGAGGGCCAAGCATGGCTTGCGAGGTATCTTTAGTATTTCCCTCACGCCGGGCTCAAGGAGGCGGGGAATCCTGGATCAAATGTCATTAATTCTTTAAGTTCATTTTCTTTATTATTGTATTTTTTTGTGGGATTTCTTTTATCATTCTATCTGTTATTTTGTTCAGTCATTTTTTATTTGTATTGATTTTACTATTTGATTTTATTAGGGTCTCGAATAGAGGGGAATTGTGGAGGAGGGAGATAGAGAGAGAGGAGGGGCCCTCTATTGGGGCTCAGAGAGAGAGAGAGAGAGAGAGAGAGAGAGAGAGAGAGAGAGAGAGGGGGCTGTTGGGTAGACACTGAGGGGGGGCTACGGGGGAGAGAGACAAACAGAGAGAGGGGGGCTGTTGGGATTCAGACATAGAGAGGGGGGACTGTGGGGGAGACAGAGGGGGGGCTGTGGGGAGACAGAGTGGGGGACGTGCGAGAGAGAGAGAGAGCCTAAGAGAGAGAGAAGAACGGGTGGAGGTGGTGGACTAGAGGGGGGCTCACCGGAGGTGGTGGACCTGCGGCGAAGGCTGTTTCGGCTTTGAGAAGAGCGGCTCGGAGAAGAACGGGCGCTAGAAGAAGATGGTATGGCGGTGGAAGATCAGGATGACGCTCGCTCCGACGGCGGAAGACGGCGTCAGTGGACGGCGATTGACTGCGGATGAGGGCAACCCCTGGGGTTTCTAACGGCTATGGTATGGGTCGACGGTTGATCGGGGGGGGGGTAGAATGGAATATGGTTCTCGCTGGGGATCGGGGTGGGTTTTAAATGGGATCCACACTTTTCCTTCTGGGTCGGATCCACATTAGTAGGTCGCGGTCACCCGGTAAGCGCCCGCCGCAGCTGCCTAAGCGCCTAGACCACTTAAGCGGACCGCCTGGGTGGCCTTTTTACTGGGAAACAAGGCGGGATGGTGCCTGGGCCCCTAGGCGCCCGCCTCGACAACTATGGAACCTATTCAGAGTCTCGCACTCTTCCTATACTTGTAGTTCAGGCACTATTAGGATTTCAGGGGATAGACACATATTCATAAATATTTCATAGTGCCTCGTTGTTCTCTCAATAGTTTGTTGTTACCACATTGAATCTACTTTGTGGGATCTCCACTCAGACAGGTTGGGTTACCACTGTAGGAGAAGCATCAATGGGTTTCAGTCTCATCCCCATCTTGGATTTCAGGACAAGTTTTTTGTCCAATCCCTTAGTCAGAGGAACTGCTGTGACTCCTTTAGTCACAAGTTCTCTCACAAATTTTAATCTGACTTGAACATTCCTCCTCTAGTTTTAGTTATATTTTGAACTTTTAACCTTAGTTATACATGCGCCATCAATAGACAGAGATCACATGAATTGGCTTACTCATTAAGGGGATTTTTGATAAAAACCTCCTAAAACCATTCAGTCTCAATTCCACTAGTGTCCAAAGCACACAGCTTAGCCTCCAAGGTAGGCTGAGACAAAACACTATATTTTGCAGACCTTCAAGCGATAGCACCACCACCTAAGGTAAAAACATACCCTGTCACACTATCACTTTCTGAGTTCTGGCCTACCCAACTTGCATCACTGTATCTTTCCAGTACTGCAGGATACCTCTCATAATGCAAAGCTAAGGAACTACTTTTTTTAAGATACCTAAGTATTCGATCCAAGCCCTCCCAATGAGTACAATTAGGACAACTTGTACATCCACTCACTCTAGTCATTGAATAAGAAATATCAGGTCTAGTACAATTTGCAAGATATATCAAGCTTTTAATTATTTGGGAATACTTCAGTTGAGACACAGGAACAGTACTCTTATTCTTGTAGAAAGTTTTAGACGGGTCATATGGGGTGCATATAGATTTACAATGTTGATAGTCATTTTTCTCTAAGATTTTCTCAACACAATGAGACTGAGAAATTGCTATGCCATGAGTTGATGTAGTCAACTTTAACCCCAAAATCACATTAGCTATACTCATATCCTCATCTCAAACTTACTATTTAAGAAGGACTTTGTCTCAATCACTATTCTAATGTGAGTTCCAAACAATAAGATATCATCCGCATACAGGCACATGACAACACATGACAACACGTGCGTCACCTTTGACTTTGCAATATATGCATTTATGAAGTTCATTTACATTTGTGTGATTATGTGTTCCTTTGCTTAATCCATCTACATGAACGAGTGAGTCGGGAGAGATTGAGTGAACTTCAATTACTTTGTTTAGTTTATTTCCTTCAATCTCGTCAAACTTGCTTATTCCGCTTAGTAAGTTTTAAATTTGGCATATTGCGTGTTCTTGCCTGCTCGCTTACACCGGGGACCAACAACTCCATTCCAACCCAGGAATGGCGAGGCATCTGCGGTGGTACGACGACGATGAGCATGTCTTGGAGGAGAAGGTTGGCTACCTGGACGACATCATCTAGGCCACCAAGACAAAGGGCCTGGTCGATGATGACGCCAACTTCTAAGCCCCGTTATCACGAGAGATTTTGGAGGCACCCATCCCTCCAAAGCTGCAGCAGTCGATATTTACACCGTGCAATGGTGCCACCATCCCTGCCAACCACTTGCATAATTTCGAGCCCAACTTGGTCTCCCACCAAGTCTCAGATGCTGTAAAGTGTCTAGCCTTCACTACCACCCTTCGAGAGATCACCTGAGTATGGTTTGAGTCCCTACTGACAATGTCTATCACCTCCTTCTAGTAAATGAAGAGGATGTTCAAAGAAAACTTCCTTGGCAGTAAGAAGGAGGTTAGGTCTGCCGTCAGCCTACTCACCATTAGGTAGAGATGCGAAGAACCCTTGTGGGACTTTGTTGTCACTTTCGCAAGGAGGCACTTTTCATTTCCCACCTTGACGTCAGCATCGCCACTATCGCACTGACCCAAGGTAGGTGGGACATCATTCTCTGGCAGACATTGGGGGTAGAATCTTGCACCATGCTTATGGAACTTTTGGCACTAGCTCAGAAGCATGCCAACTATGAAGAGAGCACTGGCACACTCGGCTGAGCGGTCGGAGGTGACCACTCCAAGCTAAAACTCTCAGCCGAACATCCTAGGCATGATCGTGGGAAGAGGGATTGCTACAATCATAACACACCCAAGGGAAGGCCTACCCACCGACAGTATACTCCCCTAACTGCTTCCCTCGAGTAAATTCTCATGAAGATCTTGGAAGAACTGTTCCTACGATGGCTTAGAAAGATGAAGTCTGACCCAAGGAAGAGGAATCCGAGGAAGTGCTATTGCTTTCACCTTGACCATGACCACAATACTGAAGAGTGTGCCCAGCTCAGAGATGCACTCGGGGACCTAGTTTGACAAGGCCTCCTCAACAAGTTCATGGCCAAAGTTGTAGAGAAAGAGCAGAGGAGGGCTGATACCCCTCCTCCCATTGACAATTGACTACTTGGAAGGGAAATAATGATGATCTCTGGTAGGCCAGCTTCACGTGGGCATAGCTCTAGTAGGCGTCGTTCCTACGCCAAAAGGGTAAACTAGGTTGAGCGCATCCACGCCTCACCCTTGAGAGCCCTAGCTAAGGAGCACCTCAAAGAACCCGTCACTTTCTCAGATGAGGATCTAGAGGGCGTGACCACTACACATTTCGATAGTCTAGTCATTTTTATAACTGTAAATTAGTGTACTATGCATCATATTCTAGTTAATAAGAGAAGTGGTCCAGATGTAATTTCTTACGACTGTCTTCTTATGATGGGCATGGACTCCTCTCACCTCACCCCACTGCACACCCCCCTGTTCAGATTCCCTAGGTCTACCATCTACCCTGGAGGTCAGATCTCCTTGCTAATCACATTAGGAACCACTCTGTGATAGATCACCTTCATGGCTGACTTTAGGATCATAAAGAGAATGTACGGATAGAATGCCATCATTGGCTCCAGAATCCTTGGAGTGCTTAAGGGAGTCCCCTCATCATATCGCCAAAAACTTAAATTTCCCACTTCACATGGAGTAGGAGAAGTTAGAAGTGATCAGAGGGAGTCCTAGCGATGCTAAGTGATCTCGACCAAGGAGAAGATGAATGGAGTATCTCCACCCGAGAAGAAGCCAAGGATGGATCAGTTGAAGGAAAAGAAAAGAGGATTAGAGAAGAAACTGAGAGTGATCTGGTGACCAATAAGAGAAAGAGAAGAGGAGGAAAAAGAAAGAGTGAGGGAGCAGTAATCAAAGAGGGCTGCCAGTTTAGAAAAAGAGAGTGCAAGAAAATAAAGCTCCGAATTTCATTCAAATGCTTCTGTTGAAGCTACAAATCTTCGATTTCACCATTTTATTCTATTTGTGCTATTCTGTTCAACATTTTCTCTTCTCGTTTTGTTATTTTTCTTTTTCATTTCATCTTGTGTCCTTACCTTGTGGTGCTTCATGCACGCAAGATGTTTGCACACAGTGTAGTCTGTGTGTGGTCTGCTCTGGGAAAACCAGAGTGTTCCTTCTGAGCAATCAGAAGAAGGGAGACTTGGTCTCCGGGTGTTCCCTTTGTGTAGTCAGATGAAGGGAGATTTGTTCTCCGGGTTCCCTCTGTGTTTCAGAGGAAGAGAGGACTGGTCCTCTGGTTGTGGGCTACTGGGTGTTGCTCACGGTTCCTTATGAGAAATCAGAAGAAGGGAGGAGACCCTCCGGATACTGCATTGTGCGCTGGGGTCGGTCTCTGTTGGGAGCAGGATCGACGTTCAAGGGATTTATCTCCCTTGGTGTCAAGCTGTGGAATCAGCCGTTGTCACAGATTGAGTCTACTGTTTGCTTTGTTTGAGCAAGGAAGCCACTCCAAGGGAGTGAAGGGTGGATGTAGATTGTGGATAGCAATCGAGCCACCTAAAAAATCACCTGTCTGATTTATGGTGTGTGTTCTTAACTATCACTTGCAATTATTCACAACCAAGACGTATATCAAAAGACGTAGTGGGAAATATAGGCTATGCCTATCCAGAACATCGCCCCTTGCTTGAGGAGATCCTGGGGTCAAACCTCCGCCTAGTACTGATCCTGGTTTGTGATTAATTGGCAATATGCAGTTCTGATTGCCTGCAAGTTTGTGTTTAGTTCTTCTCTTATCATGCTGCATCCTTTATTGCTTGTGTGTATATGCTGCTTGCTTGGTTGCCTGAACTGATCGATGTGGTGAATTATTCCTCTTTAGCGCTAGATCTAAGTGTAGTACCTGAGAGTTTTTTTTTAATTTGCAATTTCTGGTGGTAGATCTATTCATCCCCCCATCTAGATCTCCCCTACTTTCATATCAATTGGTATCAAAGCGAATTTCTGAGTGATCAGATCCAACGATCTGTAGAGTAGATCCTGAATATTTGGTGCATCTCTTGTCATTAACTGCTGCCTTCTTGTTGCTTTCGTGTTATTCATTTGAACTACTTCGATGCCTCATCCACCAGTGTTCAATGGATCTGGATTCTATATCTAGATAGCGGATATGACTCGTTTTGTAAATACACTTGATCCTAACTTGTGGACTCTAATCACTCAAGGGCCACACAAATTGCCAAAGGATAGGTCCAAGTGGACTGATGTTCATAGATCTAAGTATAATGATAATCTAAGAGCTTTAGACTTATTGAAAGCTGCAGTTGATTCTAACGTTTTTCCCTTTGTCTCAACTTGCAAAATTGCCAAAGGAGTTTTTGATGAGTTGGTCCACATCAACCAAGTGGAAGTGAACAAATGCATGATGGCTGAAGCAAGTGATCACAACAGTGATCAAGGTGAGAGTGAAGAACAGGTAAGCAATCCGTTTGAAAGCTTTTCTATAGAAGATTGACAGGATGCCTATGCAAATCTGATTGAATCTAATGAAAAGTTGAGAAAACAAAACAAATCTCTGAAAAAGAAATTGAATGATGTTATAAGTATTAGTTTTGAAAATGAAGACGTTAAGGTTCTGAAAACTTAGAATGAAATTTTTAGAAAACAACTGAGAAATCTTGATAGTGTCAGCTTAGAACTAGATCAAATGAAAACTGAAAAAGAGAAACTCAGAAAAATAAGTTGAGGAATCTGAACAATGTGATTATGAGTTTTACCCTTAAGATGTTTTAGAAATGATATGCAACAAATAATTACAAACAAGATGTTTAAAATGCAAATGCATAAATAATTATTTTCTAAAACAAAAATATAGAACAAGATTAATACAACCTATATGATGCATGACCTACAACATGATGTGTGATTTCTAATATTGGAATGACGTAGTTTATTTGAGTTCAAGTATTTTTTTGATTTTTTTGTGAATCTATGTAACCAAGAAAATATAAAACTAAAGAAATAAACTCAAATTAAACGAGGGGTTTAGGATACTTACTTAAAGCGCGGTCCCTCGTTCTAAGGTAAAAATACAAAAAAATAAAGAGAATAGAGAAGAGAAGGCTTTCTTTATTGGTAGATTTTTTTATTTTTTCCTACAAGCAAACAAAAGAAAAATTATTAGTGCCTGTTAATATACAGGAACATAAGATAGTCAATTTAAAAATCGTAAACCTCCCTGGCAACGGCGCCAAAAATTAATGCGTCGCGAGGTCTGTCGTTAAAACACACCCGACGACTAATCTCAAATAATTTACCGAACTCGCAATAAAAATTAATAGCATAGTATTACGCCGAGTCCGAGTCGAATCCACAGAGAGGTTTAGTTTTCTGAATTGAAGATCTTGTGTTCTAGGGGGAACGCGAGTTTAGATGATTATATGCGACTTAATGAAAATGACATTAAGTAAATCTATCTAATGAAATTTGGAGGGTTGTAGAGAGAGAAAGAAGAGAGGGGGAGAAAGAGAAAGAAAAAGAAAGAGGAGAGAGAGATATAGAGAAAAAGAAAATAAACATACATGATTTTCATTAATTACAAAGATAATGTCTACAACATGAAGTGCGAGAATAAAATTACAATTCTAAATAAAAATAAATCCTAAGTAACACTGAGGAGGACGATCGGCAAAGAGGTTGCGGCCGTAGTGTCAGGGTGATGACGTCTCCTTGAGCCTTTGAGCTCCATTCATCCCAGAGCTGAGGACGTCTGTCTTGCACCGTCTTTGGAGGGGTTAGAGAGAAAATAAGGAGAGAGAAAATAGAGAGATATAGAGAGAGAGAAGTAGAGAAAGGTGAGATTTAAATCACATAAAATAAATAAAAAATAAAAATAAAGATTGAAAATTATGTGTGCGTGTGTGAGAGAGAATGTGAGAGATAGAGAGAAGAGAGATCGAGAGAGGAGAGATGGTGAGAGAGAGTGAGACATGGAGAAGAGAGAGAGAGATATAAAGAGAGAGAATAGATAGAAGGAGAGATAAAGAGAGAAGGAGACGGGGAGAGAGAGTGATCGTGAGGAGAGAGAGAGGTTATGAAAAGAGAAAGATAGAGAGTAAGAGACGGAGGGATGAGGGGGGCTATGTGTGCAAAGGGTTAGAGAGAGAAAGAGAGAGAGGCAGTGAGAGGGGGTTGACTGCGTGCTATGTGTGAGAGCATGAGGTGTGTGTTGGTGAGAGAATAGCGAGAGGCGTCCGAGAGAGAGGGAATGGACGCGGTGCATGCATGGAGAAAAGAGAGAGAAGTAGGGGGATGTGAATGCAGGCGGTGTGTTGTGCGGGGTGTGAGAGGCCGACTGCGAGGGGGGGCGGCGGAACGGGGGATCGCGGCTGTGTGAATGGGAGGTTGGGTTAGAAGCAGAGGGACACTGAGGGCGAAGGGTGCGATAGAGGCAAAGGGAGGCCGGTGGCTCGCAAAGGCATCGGTTGCACTGGGAACAGGGACGCCGCGAAGGTGGCGAGACGCAGAGGGAGAGAGTGGAGATGGAGAACAGGGAAGCCGTCTGGTGCTGCTGGGTGTGCCGCTAACGGGGAAGGGAGGTTAAGAGAGAGCAGGACGGACGGAGGGCGAGGGGGTGCGACGCAGGCAGAGGTGCAGGTTGGGTTAGAGAGAGAGAGGGAGAGTGGGGGTGTGTCGCGGCAAGGAGGGTGGCCGATCATCTGACCGAGTCAAATCGAGCGTACTATAAATTTGTCACTTCGGTGACTGGCACGCCAATAAATAAATAAACATAATAATAATAAATAAATAAAGAAATATAAATAAAAGTGTGTCACCACCGGTGGCAAGGGAAGAAAAGAGATGGCGGCTAGATTTGGGTTGGCTACTGGATCACATCTGTGACCTCAAAAGAGAAAATAGAACAGGGGATCGAAAAACCCAGGTTTTATCAACATGAACATCCTCAAATCTCCCATTTGAACATTCAGAAGTCTTAGCAGATTAACATGGCTAGACCCCAGGGCTCATGCGAGCAAAAGGCAGGAGGATCGATCACATAGACAAGAAGATTTATAACTGTGGGGAGGGGAGATTAACATACAGCATGAGCTTAAACTATCAGAGTGAACCAATATCCCCCAACAATAGCGTTCAAACCACGTATAGAGATCCTCGTCTCTCATATCCAACTGAATTAAAAAAAGAGAGAATGGCATACTACTAACGTTGTACGTATGAGTTTGACACACAAATGCACAGAGGCATATTAGCAAATAGGAAAGAGGCAATATTGAGAACATGGGACCATGCGGTCTACAATTTTATTGCTCATACAAGGGTGACAGAATACATTAAACTGGGAACAGTAGTGAAATTAACTAGAGATTACAGTAAAGAATACAAAGGGAATACAGGGGAAGGAGGAAACTATAGCCCGGACTAGGCATTCTTTGGGGGGGGGAGACCCACCTTCTCCTCACGAACTTTGGCAGAGCCCTCCTTCTCTATGATAACTCTCTCCTTTCTCACCCTTGGCTATGCTCAAAAGTCCCCCTCGTTCTTTTTCTCCAAGTCTCTCCGAAGTGGCCTCTTTAAATCCTGTTTTCTTTCTCTCCTCTTCCCCCCCTTTTTTACGTGACTGAATGGGCTACTATATATATATGGGGCTCAGTGGTGTGCAGACGGTGGCAGCAAAAGCGGATGAGATGGCGGCCAGGGAAGGAGGGTGAGACGGTAGCATTGAGCACTATGGGCCGCTGGCTCACATGGGCCATCGACCCAGTGGTATGGCCACCTGTTCCTTCACCCATTTCGGGCCCATTTGGCCTAACATATTTGCATATAGTTCAAGCCCAATTTAAGTCATTTCTCTCATATAAAACATCTTGTGATGACTTTTAATGCTATAGGGGCCGTAAGGATTATCGTGTTTGGTAGTAATCTCTGGAAACTTTCCGTATTAATTCTGAACCCATCCTGAGCCTCGGTACAGCTTCGCCTTCACGATCAGACGCTCACTGCAGAGGTTTGATCGGGTGGATGATCACCTGGGAGTCTCTTCATCCTGCAAAGACTGTCTTCTTTGGGATTTGTGTGACTTGAATGCTCCTTGTGATAGACAATGATCTCACCGGATAGTGGCTTTATCGTAAGGGCATGGCCGGATGCTTCTTCTATTGCAGTGGGTTCCTTTCACTGATTAACGGACCCAACATTTGTTGGTGCTTGTTCCGGGTGTGTGCTTCAGTCTGAGGGAGCTTCTTCGGCATGAATTGGTTGCCGCTTCCTCTTCTGAGCATCAGCGACTCGAGGAGGTATCATTTGTTTTCAGGTTGCGACTGCTGTCCTTAACCGGCTATCGTCAGATTCCTGAGTGATATTTTGCGTTAAGTCGACCCAATCTTTTTGTTGCTCATGTCTGAGAGATTCGGTCAACCTAAACATAAAAGTCAGTTGACCTGATGCATGCCAGTCGACTGATTTTCGTGTCTGTCAACTTGGACCTGTTACTTGTTACCCTAGAATTCAAATACTTGGTCAATTTGTCTTTAAGGCATTTGATTGAGTTCTATGTGCCCGGCAAGTAGACTTATTAATGAGTCATAGTTGAACATCATCAAAACACTAAAACCCAACATTCTCTCCCTTTTTGATGATGACAACTATGACATTAATATAGTAGGCTATATGCTCTTTCGGCGAACCTTGTCCGTTGAACTTGTCGAACTTCAGTGGTTTATTGACACTGGGAGGCAATCTTGTTGGCAGCATGATGGACATGGTAAGGTACCCTGTACACATCAAAAGTGTCAAAATCATCACCACCTCTATCGTCCAACTTCTTCTCGTACATTTGTTCTATCATCAATTTATTCATCCTCACTGGGTCGGCCAGAGGTATGGTAGCATCTGCGGCGTCGCCACCACTGCTGCTTGAGGTATGGTAGCAGGCCCTTGGGGATGAGGAGCAGGTTGAGGGGTCATGTCCCTAGTGTAATCGAATGCCAGCTGAGAGGCCATCATCTGAGGCGAGGCCTCCAATTCATCGGCGCCTCACTGCGAGGATTCATGAGGGACCTTAGTCTGTTTTGAAGTTGAAGCGTGCATGCTCAGCTCACTGAGCTGCCTCTTTAACGATTTGACTTCTTGCTAGTATTTTATAGCAACATCATCATTATAGCTGGATTGGGCATAGAAGAGCTGGGGGCCTGACCTCCCCCTTCCACTGGAGCATTCGGAGAAGGTGTTGCTCTCTCGCCATCCTCTTCGGTAGTGATCACGTTCGCAGTTATCGCGACCAGATCTACACTTATTTCTTCAGCGCGAGCTTGTGCCGCCTCATCATGATCTACGGGTGAAGCCCCACAGTAGCCGGTCACCCCAGCCATATTGCAAGTGAGTATCTGAAGCTACCGACTTCTTTGGATGACTCTCCTGGCCGACTGACCAAGGCAAGTCCATCTATCGAGCATCGAGATTGCCAATGTAGTATCTTCACATAGGGGGTGGCTTGTAGCAGCTTGATCATGCATACTTCATTTTCTCTGGGTTGGCTTGTTGCTCCTGACCTTTATCAGTAGCATTTACAGCTTGTAGGGGTTGCTGCATCCCCAAGGACGTATTTCTAAAGCTGTGGGAATGCCCCCGGATAGTCCGAATAATGTCATTTCGCCCACCTGTGGGTCAGATAGTAATCAGTGGCACGGTGGCTCATGCCAAAGATTTGTAGGTGAGGCAGCTTTGTTCGGTCATCCCACCTTGCTTTTCATCAGGTGAACAAATGTTGGCCCATCGAATGTGGGGCTAGAGTGCTAGTTTCTGATATGCTTGGGCCAGCACCTAGATCTTCTCTTCAGGTTTCTCTTCTCTTCTTGGAGCCGGGGCTTGGGCCTACTTGGGCACCCAAATCTATTTAAATATGATTGGCTTAGGGGCCAACCCTCCCTTTGATTCGGACTCAAAGCGGTCCCTACTTTGTTGGGCCAGCACCTGAAAGGACTTACACACTGGCACCATGAAAATCATCCTATCGGGCGTGATCTTGGCCTGTCAGCCGTTTAGAAAGATTCGACCACCTACGATGAGCGTGGATTTACCAAAGGTGGAGAGCTGGCTTCATAGTGTGCTAGCGTTCTTCTTGGCCACCCTCCTGGCAGCCAGGGTGCACCTCTTGTCATTTGAAGCATGGAAGTCAGCATGGTGGACATGGCAAGCCAACGTCTCAATCTTCTTTGGTGTTGCCATTTCAGCGGCAACGGGCTTCATCTTCTAGACGTCTAGGAGATCCACGAAGGTGACCCCCAAGAAGTTGGGGAAGCCGACAACAGGTGAAAAATCACCGAACTTGATCGACACAGTAAGGTAGCCATGCTCGGCATGGCTAGCGATGACGAGCGGTCCAAAGGAAACAGCCATTGCAATCTTCAAAATGCAACTCCCTCCTACAATTCCAAATTGAGGAAGTTAGAATTTTAGGAAGAGGCCATAGGGCCCCAAATCCTGGCGAAAAGATGAATGGAGATTTAGTCCCACCGGTCATGCCAGACTTGTGGATACATTTTACATCATTTTAAAAATTATTGTATCTTCATATCATTCATCTTTTATATCGGTTTATTAGTACGTGCTGAGTTCGAGGGCGGTGTCCGATGATCCAGCAAATGTGGTCGCCTACGCGCGCGAGTTTCTCCGCGGACTGTGGGAGGCGCGCGTGCTCGGCTGCGGCAAGCACTTCCCGGGCCTGGGTGAGGCTACTCTCGACACCCATCATGAGCTTCCCAGCGTCGACAAACCGCTGCGCAAGCTGTGGGTTGAGGATCTGGCACCCTATCGCACACTGCGGCGCGCGTTGCCGATGGTCATGGTGTCGCACGCCGCATTTCCGTCGGTGACCAAAGATCGGACTCCGGCATCGCTTTCGGCGAAATGGATCACCGATATTCTGCGAAAAAAGATCGGCTATCGCGGCCTTGTCTGTTCCGACGATCTCGAAATGGGCGGAGTGCTCGCGGCCGCCCCAATCGAAAAGGCGGTCGTCGCGCACATCCGTGCCGGCGGCGACCTCGGCGAACGGGAGATCCCCGATCCGCCGGGCCGCGTCCTCGGGGCTCAGCGTCCCCGCGCGAACCTGGGCGAGCACTTCGACGAGCTGCTGGCGATTCACCCGCGGTGCTTACCACGCCTGCGCAGCAGTACACGCCAGCGCGCCGTCAGAACGCGCCGCCCCGACGTCCTCGCCGTCAAACCTGTCGTCGATGACAGATCCTCGACGACGAAGGCGCGGCGCACTTCTATCCCCTGCTGGAGACTCAGCTCACCAGCAGGTATGCGATGCCGAACCTGAAGAACGCCGAGCACATCCTGCGCCGGCACTCGAACTGGCTGACCGACGTCGCCGAGTGGGCCAAAGGCAACCGCGCTCCCGACCCGGGGCGCGTCGAGCAGATCGCTCGGGATGTCTTCGACACCACCGTGAAGCTCCGCCCCGGCTTTGAGGTCCGGACGGCGAACCGTGCGGAGGCTGTGAACAAGTTCGCCTGGAAGTCCGAGGAGACCGCGAAGCTGGTCCTCGAGGGCTTCAATCACATCTGGAAGGCGGGCACGCTCGCCACCCGTCCGATCGCGTACGCGATGCGGGTGAACATCGACTCCGGGATGCGGTTCGCCGCGACCATGGGGCCGGCGGCGTGGATGATGCACTCCGCTCCGCGAGCCTTCGGGTTCATGACGGCGGGCACCGCAACCGGCGCCAAGATGATGTACCGGTCCTTCCAGGACAGCCAGGCGGAGATCAAGCTCCGCAAGGCGATCGAGCGCCTCGAGGACGGTCACGCTGGACGCACCGGCGAGAAGCTCGCCGAGGGCGTGGATGCCGAGTACGACGCCATGAAGGCGGAACTCGCGAAGATCCAGTCCCGGCTGAACCTCTACCGCACCGGTGGCCGCAAGGGCCGACGGGAAGCGTACGGCACCTTCGGTGACCCCGGCATGAAGTCCATCAAGACTCGCGCCGGCGAGATCGAGGGGGCGTTCGCTACCGCGCAGGGCAAGACGAACCGCTGGGTGATCTCCAGCGAGACCTCTGCCGCGCTGCTCGGAGACTCGAGCAAGCTCGCCCTGAAGGACGCCCAGCTCGGCAGCTGGACGTACATCGAGAACACTGACCCGACGCACATGGACAACTGGCTGCACGCCGTGAACGCGCAGCTGATGCAGTCCGAGGTGGGCAAGCAGGCCGTGCGCCTGATGGCCGAGTACGAAGACGCCGACAAGGCCAGCAAGGCCCTGTCGCGTTGGGCGACCGGCACCCCCGAGGGGCGCAAGCTCATGGGTGAACTCGTGTGGACCGCGGCCGACAAGACCGCGTACACCCGGGAGATCATCGGGTTCGTTAACCACTACCTGCCATCCCGGCAGCTTCGTGCGGACGTCGCCAAGAACGGACGCGTCACCCAGCAGGAGCTGGAGACCGCGCTCCCGAACATCGAGGACCGCCCCGCGGTTCACGGTGAGGCCCTGGCGATCTCCACCGGTCGTGGCTCCGCCATCGGCGAGATGATCAACGGCACCGTCCAGAAGCGACACGCTCGCGAAATTTGATTCCGAAACGGGAACGATTCACAAGTTGCACGAACCAACACAACTGTTGCGTTTGGTCACTCAAATCGGTTTGCCACCGCAGCTGCAAAATGTCGTCGCCATCATTCCTGTCGGCAAAGGCATCGCCGGCGAGTGCGCGCAAAAAAATCTGCCGGTGGCGATCTGCAACTTGCAAACGGATGCCAGCGGTGTCGCCAAGCCGGCAGCGAAACAAACCGGCGTCGGCGGCGCGTTATGCGTGCCGATTCGCGACGGCGAAAAACTCATCGGCACTTTCGGTATCGGCACACGACGCGAACACGAATATTCCGCCGCGGAAATCAATTCGCTGCAAGACATCGCCAATTCGATCGCCACGCAACTGACATCCTAGTTCACGCTTGCAATTCACAACGCGCGAATTAAAGTTCCGCCATGTCCCCGCCTGCGCTAACTATTGAACATCTGCGAGTGGATTTTCCAGACGTGGTCGCTGTCAATGATTTGACTCTGACGATTGGCGCGGGTGATGTTTGCGGTCTCATCGGACCAAACGGCGCGGGTAAAACGACCACCATGCGAGCGATTTCCGGTTTGCAGGAATTCACCCGCGGTTCGATCAGAGTCGGCGGCGCGGAATTTACCAACGAGCCGGATGAGTTGAAAAGGCGGCTCGGTTTCATGCCGGATTTTTGCCCAACTTATGACCAGCTTACCGCCTCGGAATTTCTTGACCATTTCGCCCGCGCTTACGATGTTCCCAATCGCGCCCAACGGATTGATGAATGTCTTCAATTGACCTGGCTCACAGACAAGACCAATTCGCTCTGCGAAGAATTGTCACGCGGGATGAAACAGCGTCTGGTTCTCGCAAAAACACTTTTGCCCGATCCGCAAGTCTTATTGCTCGACGAGCCGGCCAGCGGACTCGATCCGCTCGGCCGGATTGAATTGCGCAAGATTTTGCTGCAACTGCGTGATGCCGGAAAAGCCGTTCTGATCTCATCACACATCCTTACGGAACTTTCCGGTTTCTGCAACACGGCGGCCATCATGGAACGCGGCAAGCTGGTCATGTTCGGCGCGATTTCCGAACTTGGCCAAAAGATGTCCACTCGCAAGATGTCCGTGAAATGGCGCGCCGACGGCGAAAAAGCCTTGGAGATTTTGAAAAGCGCAAACGCAAAAAATCTGGAAGTCGTCGGCCAGGGCGCGACATTTGATTTCGACGGCGAAACCACTGCGCTCGATGAATTGCTGAAAACCCTGGTCACGCAAGGCGTCCGCATTTCCGAATGGCGCGGCGTCGGCGATGATCTGGAGCAAATCTTTTTGCAATCCGGCGCGAAGGAATTGATGTGAATCCGAGCAATAACCCCATTTTTCTGACGCAAAAACGTCTTGTGCATCGCAACGGCGTTTTGGTGGCGATTTTGATCGCCGCGCTGATCGGCCTAAGCCTGCTCGCGGGAATCATTGCATACCTCGCCGATCCGACAAATTTTCCCGATTGGCATTCATCCCAGTCTGCGGCAAAGGTGTTTTATGGCTGGACGATCGGCGTGGAAATTCTCGTGCTGGTCATCGGCAGCTTCAGCCGGATTTCACGCGCCATTGCCGATGAACGAAAGTCCGGGCTTTGGGATAGCAACCGTCTCACGCCGCTCAAACCGTCGCAACTTATCATTGGCTACTGGTTTGGCTCGCCGCTGCGGGAATTTTACATGGGCGTGGTTCTCGCTGGAATCGGACTTGTCATCACCCTGCTCGGAAAATTATCGCCGACGTTATGGCTCGGCACGCAGGTTTTGATTTTCAGCACCGCGCTGTTTTTTGGATTGCTCGCCGTTTTGGTTGGGATGGTTTTCCAACGACCACAAAGTGGCATCATTTTTTTGATCGCGTTTATTTTCTTTCAGTTTCCCTCAATGAGCGCGCCCAAATTCATCGTGACCGAAAACATGAAAAAAATTTTGAAATAAAAAAAAGGAAAAGAAATGGAAGAAGTGGGGAGGCCTACCTTGGGGTTCTTCAGTTGCTGGGGTTGCCGGAGCTCGCCGCGGGGAGCCCTCACCACCGCGGGCGGCGGCTCTTCACCACCCTCACCGTCACCATCTTCTCCTCCTTCTTCCTCTTCATGGCCTCCATCTTCTTCCTCATCGTCTCCATCACCTTCTTCTTCTCCTTCTTCTTCTCCGTGGTCTTCTCCTTCTTCTTCTTGTTCTCCACCGTCGCCAGCCACCGCCGCCGGTGGGATTTCCTCGGCCGCCTCGGGGACGACCTCCTCGTCGTGGGCTTCCTCCAAGATCACCACCTCGGGGGCAACCACCCTTTGGCATTTGTGGGAACCTCCTCCGGCCATCTCTAGGGTTAGGAGAGGGGGTGTGAGAGATGAGAGGTGGGGGAGAGGAGAAGACGGGGTTTTGGGCTCGGTTAGGGTTGCAGAGGAAGAATGGACGAAGGAGGGAGAAGAAAGAGGGACAGTTGGTTTTGTGGTTTCAAAACGAATTAACGCCCTTTGAGAAGGCGTGTTTCATAATTTCGCGACCTTATGCGTGGGCGCTTCTTTTAATTTTAGCGTCATTTCTTGAGGCGTTATTTTCATTCGCATGGGAATGAGTACCATCGTCAGGGCGTCATTAATGCTGATTGATTGATACGATGGAAGTAATCATAACGGTTTGTGATTAACGTCTGAGGTCAAGGCGTGTGTTCATTAAAACGTGGCTTTGGGAAGGGCGTTAGTTTTGAAAGATCAACGATTATATTTTTGGAATTTGAATCAATTAACGCCCTTATTTAAGGCATCTTTATGGTAACGCCCGTAGCTACAGGCGTCAAATTTCAGGATGCTGAAATTGAAGGCGACGTTGTTGAAGGCGTCTATTATAGAATGCGTGACTTTGTCGAAGGCGCTATTTGAGACAGAATCGTGGGTTTTGAAAATATGATCAGAAAATCATGTTTAATGGCTCAATTAGAATATGATCTTTATTTATTCGTTAAGAGGAAGATTACAATGCACTAATGAGCCACTTTGGGCCTCAAGTTTCTAAGGGCTATTACATAATTTTTCCATTCATCTCTGTCTTCATCCAGACTTTCCACAGGTTGATGAGTTTTATTGATCTTCCAGAGAGCTTGGATGGTGATTGTTTCCTCCCCATCTTCATTACTTCCAAGATCTCTAATCTTGATGGGAGGAAGGTGAGATGGGTCTTCAAAGATTTACCGTGGAAGCCCGAGTTGAGGGAGGCATCTATGAGAGTTGTACAAGACAAACTCCGATGCGCCGATGAGTCGAAGGTCCATCCCGGTCGAGAATCTTGCTCGAAGTTCCTGCAGTTTAAGAATTCCCGGGGCACAAGTAAATAAGTTCTTTGGCATTACCTTGAGGTGTTCTCTCCACTCCACTCTCTTCTTTATTTGAGGAATTCGGTTGGTGACTCTATTGCTTATGCCTAATGAGCCGGTCATGTATGAGAGTGGGCTCCTTGAGAAGATTCTTGAAGGCTGTTGGGCTTCATCGCATGGATCAAATTTGAAGTGTAAGTCCACCCAGCTTGAGAGGGCAAGCATGCATCCATATATGGGTCTTCCCATCGCCGCTGAGGAAAGCCCGCTGTAGAGGTAAGCTAAGATGGCCGGCCCAACCCTCTCTTCTTCCCACAAACTTGCCACCGCACTCAGTTGAGTCTCTTCGAGGAAGTCTTCCGTGGACGGGAATAGAAGAGCGCCTGCTATGCATATCACGAAAGCTTTGCTCACCCGTTCGATCTCCTCACCTTCCTTAGCTTGATCCGCTCTTTTGTATACCCACGAGGCTAGCTTGAGAAGGTTGATGCCTTTGGGTGCCTTGATTTGGTTTACAAGATTTGGGCTAGGTATTAGTTGGGTGAGTATCTCATGCGTTGTTTAAGGTCCATGTGTTTTGTAATCTCCCTTCCCCTTCGTCTGTGAGCAATCCAAGGCCGTCCAAAGGGAGCCCGGAGCTGGAAAGTCACCATCGACCCTCTGCCTGTAGTCGCGCTATATCGCCCGAGCGCCTTAATCATTAACGCGCTCGGTGCATGTAGCGCGACCTGCAGGCCTTTTGAGAGAAGCTCCCCCCCTTCGCCGTCAAGCTGCCGACTCTTAATGCGCTCCATCGTCCAAGCGCGTCCTTCATGAAGGCGCTAGGAGCAGAGAGCGCGACTATCAACCGAATCTTGAAGACCCCTCCGCTTCGTGTCACATCACGGAGCGTTTCCTTCCAGGCGTTAATATCCTTATAAACGCCCCTATATAGGTCGTCAATTAGAAAGGACGCCCCTGAATAGGGCGCCAATTCAGCTAGAACCGTAAAACGGAAAGTTTGCCGTTTCGTGAATTAATAGGACCCGTTTCGTAAGTTAATAAGACTCTTTAAGGATGCGATAAAGGCAATGAACGTTGCCTTACCCCAATTAAACTCGTGAGCCTCCCTTATCCTATATATACCCCCTCTTGGGCTTTCCCAGACCCTGTTCGACAAGCCAAAGCTACGTGTGGAGCGGTTCTTCTTCTTGCTGCGGAGCTGTTCTTCTTCTTGCTACGAATTTTTGTTCTTCTTCTCCCACAACCCTCCAGTTCGACAACCATCAAAGGTAGGATCCTAATCTTCCAACACTAGACTAAATCAATTAATACCTGTCATGCATGCATATAGTCTACTTGATTTAGGTTATAATCTTACGGTTTCCAGTTGCTGTTTCTACGTTTTGTTTTCACAGTAATAGGCGACCCTCTCAAGGGCGTTATTCAATGTAATAACAATAATTATAGTATTTAGCGACCCTCTAAAGGGCGCTATTTACTTGAATAACGCCACTAGTCTAGGCGTCATTTAAAAACCCACTATCTGGAAAACTGTAATTACTGCAATCTTTTTAAAAGAAATTTCATGTTATATGTTCTGCATATGAAAAGCCTTTCTACCAGCATGATCCCTGACTATTTCTTGCTTGATTGTCCTGCTAGTTCATTACTGTTATATTCCTGTTCAAACTGTAAAAGACGCCCTTTGGTAAGGCGTTCTTTCTAAATTTAACGCCCCTACAAGCGGCGTCAATTAAACAAACACGAGGTGATTGGGAAGCTCGTGTCGAAACCAGGAAAACGACACGAGGTACCAGAATGACCCTCGTGCTGAAAACTAAAGGACGCCCCTGAAAAAGGCGTCAATTCCCTTATTACACAGAAACGACACGAGGTGCCTAGACGACCCTCGTGCAGGAAATTTAAAGACGCCCCAGTTAAAGGCGTCAATTCACTTCGTGCAGAAAAATGAAAACAACACGAGGTATACCCTACCTTCGTGCAGAAAACTAAAAGCAACACGAGGTAATTGTAACCTCGTGTTGAAAACCAAAGCATGACACGACCTGTTGAAGCCGTGCAGAAAACAGAAAGAAGACATGAGGTGAACTTCGTGCAGGAAATCGAATAACGACCCTTTCCAGGGCGTTATATATAAAAATCTCAGAACTTTTGTTATTTTAAAAACATTTACATGAAGAATTGACGGCATGTTGATTGGCGTTAATTATTAAAATTTCTGAAATATTATTATTTTGAACTGTAAATAATTTAATTAACGACCTGATGACAGGCGCTGCTTAATAAACTAGCGACCTTCAGTAAGGCGTTATTTACCTGTTTCCTGTGTTTTTTCGAGATTTCTGCAGTAACCTGAGATGGGTACTTATGGCACTATATTCCATTCCGTGAGTATAGTCCCACGTTTCTCGGAGTTTTATCGTTATAGCCTCAACTCTCCGTGACTTACAAGCCCTCCATTGGACATTCCGTTCCTTTGGACTGGCGAGTTCGTCATAGGGACCTCACACTGTCACCATTCTTCCTCCTCCCCCATCAGCATTGTAGCCACCTGCCCTTCATCCTCCTTTTCTCTCTGTCACACCTATAACCGCAGGAATACCTCCTCTACCTTCTTCTTCCTCCCCTCTCTACCACCTATAGCTCCATTGAGAGAACATAGCACAGCCAGAACCATCCACCCTCCTCCCTGCTCACCACCTCCCACTGCTATCCCAAACCCCTGCCTACACATCCCCTTGCACCTCTGTTCCATCTTCGAACCCAGCATCCTCGTGAAGCCCATTGTGGCCCATGGCCACGCCCATGGAAGTCGAGCATGCAGTCGGCCACGCTGTTGTCGCTGGCGGTTCTGCCCAGCAGACCCATCACCTGTCGTCGCCGCACCTCCCCACCGTCTAGAGCCGCATGTGTGTCCCATGTGGCAGCCACCGGTCTGCCACCACATGCAGTCCATGCAACATAGGACCTGTCTGCTACGAGTCTGCAACTGCCCTATCCATGGGTGAGGAGCCCGGGCTGAGATGCCCCTGTTTATCCACTGCCCGCCACCTCCTTGTTCTCCCTTCTCTTGCGCAACCATCACTGCTATCGCAGAACCCTGACACAAATAACCTCCCCCCCATCATCCACCTCCTTCTCGCTGCCACCTTTGCCGCGAACCAACCCCACCACCCTTCTTATTCCCATACCCGCCATGCAAAACCAACCCCACTGCTACCTGGGTTGCCGTCTTATTCCCCCTGTTCACACACCGCTGGACCACCTTCCTTCTTGCCGTCTACCTCCTTCTTGCCTTCACCACCACCAGGATATCACCAGGCCAACCCCACTGTTCCCACCATTCCCAGGCCAACCGTGTGGAACCACCCCACCACGCGCGGCACTCCCACCACTCGCAGTTGCCTAAAGCTCTTCCCTTCACTATCCACCTCACAAAATCCCTGCTGGCCCCATCCCATCGTGCTCTCCACCCAGCTGGCTGCCAACTCGCGAATGCCGTCGTCGATGCTCGCGACTGCTCTACCTGGAGGTTCAACAACAGTGCCCATGTTGCCAACCGCCACCACCACTGGCATCACTGGGCCTCGTCATCATCCTGTCAATCGCTCTGGGCTGCCCATGCAGTGCCACCCATCCCACCGATGTCCAGGTCACCCACCTGCAAACTGAGGGCACATGCTTGCATCTTGCATCAATGGCAAACGTGAAACAAAGCCACCGTAACGAGAAGTAACTTCACCTCATCAAGCATACCCAGCTCGGTCTCCCATCCCCGGAAATATAGCTGGAGCTGCATCAAATTACTCCGAAGCATCAGATTTATGCCATGTCAGGAGAATCAAAGAGAGAATTGTTTTGTTCAATAATAGAGCTCAGTGCTATCTTCTCTTGCAACAGCCATAAGTGATGCTACTCGTGCACTATGCTTACATAATCCTATTAATCATCATGACAAAAGCTTGCGGGGAAGGGCTCAGGCATATGATATGCTGGGAGTGGCGAAGGAGAGCTTGTTGGATGCTATCTTGTTTATAAATGAATGCTCCCAATCGAATGATCCTGATCTCCCTTTGAGACAAAGCAAAGTGCCTGATTATGCTGAACGATTGGTCAAGAAGGATATGCGCATAGCATGGTTACTCAGAGAGGCAGAGCATGGTGGTGTCCACTGTTACAGTGATGCTGGAGACGTTTATGGTCAAGAGGTGGATAATTCTGAGTGGGGGACAGCAAGTGAAAGTGATCTCGAGAATGATGAAAAGTAGGGTGATGATGATAATTAATGGAAAGGAGATAATACAGTACGGAAAGCATTTGATGAGGTTACAAAAGAGTGGAGAAAATATAAAGTAGTGAAAATTTCAGATCTAGATGTACGTATCACATCAAATGGTATCAGAGCTTAGGGAACCGGGCTGTTCCATCAGACCGGGATCCTGAGCTACGAGGTTCGAGGTCCTGAGCCGAAGAGGAGTTTGACCGCCGGTGCGAGCGCCTCGGAGCATCAGACCGCGTCGTCGGGCGCGACCTTTCGGTCCTCGGGGCGCCAACGAAGTTGGCGTGCGCAGCTTGAAGGTCGAAGACCTGCGAACACGGCTCAAGCCCAGGGATGGTGAGGACTTGTAGAGAAGGGCGAAAAGCGAGTCCACCATCAATGGGTGGAGGCTGCAGTCGCAGTGTAGGAGCCAACTGCGGAGACGACGTGGCCCGGGGGGAAGCCGGCCCCGGCGGCTCCCGGTTGGTCTTCTTCCGCAAGGCTTGCGCAAACGAGAGGCGGGGAGACGGGGCCGGAGGTGAAGGGGACACCTCGACCGGGGCGAGGCCATCCGACTGATCACGACCCTGCGCGCCCGAACCCGGCGCCCAGGAGACCGCCTCCGGGTTGAGGCGGCCAGACGAGGCAAGGGCAGAAGTCTTCAGCGAGGCAGCCACCAGGCCGGGGGGGCACGGCACCACCGTAGCAGCAGGCCTCGGGCCTTGTCTGGTCCGAACCCCTGAGTCAACGGCGTGTTCATCCAAGGCCTTCCCCCTAAGAGGTGGAGGGGCAGAGCGGCGGTCCAGGGCATAATCAGAAGGTTCCAAGCCCGGGACAGTGAGGACTTGGACAATAGTGCGCGGCCAGGAGATGGAGGAGTCATCCTCAACGTCGTCCACGGGGTCTTCATCCACAGACCGTGGGGATGGGATCTGAGGGATGGCAGACTCCCTGATAGGCTGCGACGGGGGGGAGCACCCATCAGGACTGCCTGCAAGAGAGTAGGGCGGGCTCCCACGGCGGAGCAAGGCAGCAGCACTAGGAGATAGTGGCGGGGCAGCGACGTCTTGCAGGGTGGTTGCTCCGTCGGGGTTGGGCGTGGGAAGGGCGCTCTGTGGGCTGGCCGCCACAGAGTCCACAGGGTGAGCCGAAGCCACCGGCCCTGCATGGGAGGCCCCTCCCGAGGCGGGGTGGACGCGGCCCGCTACAGCAACCAGCCCTTGTGGGGGCAGAGAAGCAGAGCCCGATGGGGACCCCCTGGGATCAGAGGGGGCGGTGGTGTCGGCAGGAGCGCCCAAGTTGCATGGAGTGAACATGGGATCCGCGGAGGCGTCGAGAGCCGCAGTCATCCCCGCACCAGAGAACATGGGAGGCGGGGGGCAAGCAGAAGCCTGCAGAGTGTTGGGGGGCCCAGCCGGCCCGAGAGCAGCGCCATCAAAAGCAGTAGAAGTCGAGCGTAGAGCGTCGTTGCGTCGGGGCGGAACCCGAGCGTGCAGTGCGCTCGACGGAGCAGGCTGGGCGTCGGGGAGCCCCGGAGCAGAGGGAACAGGGCCAACGGCACCACGCCCTAATGCCGGAGACGTGGAGGCGACGGCAGCATAGTGGGGATCGTCCACAGGCAGACGGTTCCCGGGGGGGGGGTTCTGTGCAGGTCGAAGGGCGTCCGATGCCTGGTGGAGCGTCGGACTCCAGGCCGAAGTGGGGAGAGTAGCCGCGTTGGGGGGGAGACCGGCAAGGGCATCCACAGCGCTCCCCACTGGAGCCGGAGGGGGAACAGCGGAGCTGGAGGGGGCGGAATGCATCAACACCTTCGCCGACGGAGGAGGCAGGATCTTCTTCTTGCACTTACCAGCAGAGTGACCCAGGCGGCGGCAGTTGGAGCAGTAAAGAGGAAGGTCAGGGAATACCACCGGTTGCCAGTAACCGCCACCGCCGATGCCCACCCACACACGGTGGGGGAGCTTGGAGGAGATGTCCAGCAAGACACACGCCCGGGCGGCATGCGCTCTGGTAAGACAGAGGGTGTTCCGGTCGATCTTAAGGGTTGGCCCAATGCTGCCAGCAATGGAGAGTATGGCGGCCTCATGGTAGAAGTTAACAGGGAGGCTCGGAAGCTCCAACCAAACAGGGACGACAGGTGAGTCTTGCTCCGGTGATTGTCATCACCAAAAAGGGGGAGAATGTTGTGCACCCCTGGTTTTGGTGATGACAGGCCATAAGGCATTGAGTGCATTTTGTGATTGAAAACCTAAATTCTCATCATTTCAAACACACAAGGTATAACTGCAGGTAAAGGAAATCAAATTACAAAGAAAGTCAATTCAAAGAGGAAGTCAAAGCCAAAGATAGAGGACACCTAAGAGCTCAAACTCATGGAGTCTAATGTCAAACATCAGCAGGCTATGCAGTAGGTTTGCAAAAATTGCAAGCTGCTGCAAAGGCTCAGAAGTCAACCACGGAGACGCCCGTAGTCGACTTCAGACTCTCACAGAACATCAGCAGATTCTGGCTGGCAGCAAGTGTCGACACTTGAAGCATCAAGAGTCGACTTCGGCTTTCCGCAGGAAACTGCCAGATTCTGGTTTCGCCCAGAAGTCGACTACGGGGCAGGCCGTGGTCGACACATGCAGAATCGCGTGGATAAGAACAAATGAAACGGAATTCAGTTGGTGTTTCTAAAAAGAAGGAAGCTTGTTGGGTCTGGCACGTGGATCCATGCAGGAATATAGGATCTCTACCAGACTTGGCAGTGAAAGGTAGAGATTGAGCTATTCTTATGGGGATTGACCAAAAAGAATCGGAGATTCAGTTTTTGCCCTAAAAACCAGGCAGGGGCGCGATATGTTTGGCGGGGAATGCGTTCTTTATAAAGAAAATGCTTTCCGCGCCAACTTGGGAAGATTATGGTGGTAGCCACCTGCAACAGAGCAAGTCAAGGAATCAGAGAGAAAGTGCGGTGCGGAGGCATCCGTGGTTGATGCTTGGCTAGCTTGACGGGAAGCTTGGAAGTAACACCTAGTTGCAGAAGCTCCTGCTGAAAGTGTGCAGAGAAGAATAGCTGAAGACAGTGAAGATCTGTTCGTGGAAAAAAGGCTTCACGAGAAGGCTGCTAAATAGAAGATTTTTGCTTTGGCTTCACCAAGAATTCTGGGTTATATTAGTTCTTCATTTCTGCTATTCCTAATTCCACTATAACCTCTATCCAGTTACTTTATGCACTCCCACTGATTGTAACAAGCTGTGAGGCAGCAGTTAAGCTGTGAGTCAGCAGGCGTACAAGCTGTGAGGCAGCAGATGTTCAAGCTGTGTGTCAGCGGATTAGATTGGGACAAAGGTTCTTGATAGTGAAGCCCCACTCGGGTTGAGTGCGGGGGTGGACGTAAGTCTCATTATAGAGACTGAACCACCTAAAAATTATCTGTCCATATGGTATTAGCTTGGTGTGTTTGATTCTCTTGCAGAATAGGTTTCTATCTTCGTGCTCAAAGTAAGTGAACGTAATCATTTCAATACTAGTTTAGCTCAAACTTAGCTTCAGATCTAAAAAGGGTCGAGGTGGTTTTTAAAAAGGAGAAAGATCTATTCACCCCCCCCTCTAGATCTAGTTCATCCTCACACAACACGTGGTATCAGAGCCTAGCTCTCCAATATGTGGTCTAACAACCAGGAGAGAATAGGAGGATCAACCTCTAAAGGTCTGATGGCTGAGGGACACTCAGTAAGCAGACCTCCATTCTTTGATGGGAATGATTACTCATATTGGAAAAATCGCATGCAGGTATTTCTAAGGGCACAAGATCATGAGATGTGGAGAGTGGTGAGTCGCGGTCCCTACGAGCTTCCTGAAGATGAGGACACCTGGACAAGAGAGCAAATCAGAAAGTCAACTATCAACTGGGGCGCAATGAATGTAATGCAATGTGCACTACATCCCACTGAATTCTCAAGGGTTTCTCAGTGTACAACAGCTAAAGCAATGTGGGACCGACTGGTAATCATATACGAAGGTACGTCTGAGGTAAGGGAGACAAAAGCAAACATGCTAATTTCAGATTATGAAATGTTTAAGATGAAGACTGATGAATCTATCTCTGAGATGTATGCAAGATTACAAAAAAATGGGTGTTTTCTTCATATGATTGATTGCATTTGTGTGGTCATTTTTATTTCCAGTTAATCATTGTTGCGTGCTTGCATGATTGCATAATTTTATTTTATATCATATTACCTTTATTGATTAAGGGCTTGGCCCCTTGACCCATTATGAAGGTCAAAGAGATTGACAAACCCCTTGCTTATCGGGCAAGGGGCCAAGCCGAACGGATGAATTAATCTGTTTATTTCAAGTGGACTGCAGGGACAAAGGAAAAGAAAGAAAAGCAAGGACAAACACACAGGTACACAAACCACAAGTGCTCAGTGCTCAAAATCAGGTAACAAAATGTCATATCTATATATATATCTGTCAAAAATGAGTACAAGTGTGGAGGAGTACAAGCTCTCTCTCTCTAACTCTCGCCTCCACCCTCCTCTCTCTCACTCTATCCCTCTCCTCCCCTGTCCCTACGACGTGCCCATGGTGGGGGCATCGTCCCTCGTGCCACGCTCGGAGCTGAGCTCCGTACCTCCTCCTCTGCGTGCTGGTGGGAGGAAGAGCCCGACGCGTACGTCGTGCTGGAAAAGGCACTCGAGTGCCCCGTCGCTCGGGCCCGCTCACGTCCTCGCTGGAGCCGCTCCTCAGTAGCCCGTAGCCACTCCCGGATGACGGCAAGCTCCATCCGCACATCCATGAGCTCTCGGTCCCGCTCCCCTCTCTCTCGGTCACGCTCAGCCACGAGCTCTGCTCTCTCGCGCTCCCGTGTAGCTCTCTCCCGGTCGAGCTCCTCGCGATCCCGGGCATGCTCCCTCCGCTCGATCTCGAGGTGGATGCGGAGGTCCTGAGCGTCCCGGGGTAGCTCCTCGCGCTAACCCGCCGTAGTAGTGAGGCGGGCCACCTCTGCCTCTAGCTCCGTGACCCGCTGGTCACGGATGGCAAGCTCGGTGCCAGCTAAGGCAGCTCGCGTACGCGCCTCCTGTAGCTCCGCCTCCTGCATTCATTGAAGTCAATTATCAGTTTCGGATATCATTTCAACAGGTCTTAAAAGAAATTAATGTTGTTGACTTACCTGTGCTGCGAGGTCGTGCTCCATGCTCTACTGCCCCCGAGACCGCTCCAGCTTGGCGATCTGCTCACGGCACGCACTGACCTCTGACCGCGCCACTACCAGCTGTCTCCGGGCCTCGGTCAACTCTCCTGCCTGCATCACATCACATCTTCATCAATCTTTGCAACAAATAAAGAATAATCATGAACAATTAAAGAACATCATGAACAAAGCGAAGTAAAAACTCACCAGTGCGCAGCGGTCGTGGCGCTGTCTCGCTATACAAGCAAGTGCAGCCTGGAGCTCCTTAGTCTGGGCAAGAGCAAATGGAAATCATAAGTTTTGCATCAATGAATATAGGGTGTAATTGAATTCAAGCTTAAAGGCTTACCTGTGCAGCTAGGCCATGCTCTGCCGCCTCCGCCCAAGCAACTGCGCCTGCTAGCTGCTCCTCCAAATCCTTGACGCTGGTGCTCGGTCCCCTGGAACTCGATGCACCACCTGTGTCCCTCACCGCCGCCCCCTGCTGCGCACGCTGCACCCAAGAAAGACCGTCAGTGGCTAGTCATCAACAAAAAAAAGGGGAATTCACATGCATTTAATTTAAACACTCACCAGGGTCGCTAGATCAGCTCGGGCAGCCGCTAGCTGGGCCTCTCAACTGTAAAGGTGGACCTGGGCGTCCATCGCCACCAGGTCCCGTGCATCCTGCATTCACCACATGATTAGTTGCGTCATAAAAATGAGCATGCATCATATAGGAAAAAAGAAATGCATTTTCATTTACTCACCCCTAGGACCCTCATCTGGGGCCTGCCACCGTACACCTCCCGGTAGCGGTGGAGGTACTCCGAACTGTCAGCCGCCTGGGAGGTCACCCTCGTCCCGCCGCGCTGCCAGTCCGCGTACTGATCCGCGAATGGCATGGTATCTCTTCGGAGGGTCCGGGCGGGACATATCCTCTGAGGGCCTCTCCCGTTGAGAATTTGTCGTTGTTGCTGGACTGATGCGGACATATGGACGTGCAATTTTGCATGTCCACAAGGAGAAGGAAGGACCCGAGGGCATAGTGTGGGAAAGATCACGTCGAAGAAAGGGTCGGAGGACCGAAACCACATCTTTGATAAATCAGCAGGTGCATCAGGCGACCACCTGGACACCAAATCAATTGGCGGGCATCGCCCGCATGGACAGTTAACGATCAAAAATTCGATCGGCCTTTCAGCCCGAAAAGGAGACTAAAATATGGATGGATCAAAGAGAAGAGGAGGAGAACGGGGAACAAAAATCAGCCGCTGGAGGATGGAAATTAAGCGAGAAAGAGACAAAGTGACAGTCGAGCTCTTCATTTCGCGTAGACGTTGGGCTGGCTTCCCACGTGAGCACCGCACTATCCGCCGCTCAGGCTCTCTCGGACTTTCCTCTTCAGCAAACATCATGGAAAAAACTTTGGAGTGATCAGCAAAATCATGGACCAGGCCATCTGACATGGGAGGCTGTCCGGGCATAGCACAAGCGGCACTTCCCTTCTTTTTCTGACATGGCGGTGGAGATTTCAGTGTACCGGGCTGCAACGGCCCTTTAACAAAATGCTGGCGATAATCCCATGTCAACGGCCCGGAGTCTCCTAACATAGATAGTGATGACTCCCGGTAGCCAAGGCCTCTTCGGCTCATCTTTCTTCCCCTAGGGACGGGCTTGGTCTGCCCCTGTAAATGCGCGTCGAGGCCCATGCCTGGCTAATAGCCCAACTTCAATATCATGCGCCATCCCTTATCATCTCTAATCTTGGACTTGATTTTAATATCGACGGGTGCAGTGGTAGGCTTGCGTGGCGCATATGCCTATGGGAAGTTCAAGTCCATCACAGACAAAACTGGCCTGTTGCTTGGCCAAAAGGTAGGCAGAATCTTGTCAGCAATAGCATCGACTGTCTGGACCATGGAAATACTCTTTACCTTGACCACCCACCCCTGAAATGAGAATTTGAGGCACTGGTGAGTAGTTGAAGGTACTGCATTCAAGCTATTAATCCATGGACGACCCAAAATGGCCTTGAACATTGGGTCTATGTCCAACACATAGAACTCCACAGCCATTGTCAACGGCCCTAGCTCGGCTTGAACTGTTATGACTCCGTGGCAAGCTCTCCTGGAGTTATCATATGCTGCAATGATCATCGGTGTTGGTCTTAACATGTCTTTAAAGATGTTGTAGGCATGCAATGTGCTCAAGGGATAGACATTAATAGACGCTCTCGTGTCCACTAGAGCTGAATCAATGCCCACTTTGTTCAATGAAATTGAAATGCATAGTGGCATCTGACGTGCCTCTGGGGGTGCTAACTCTGACTCAGAGAAGGAAATAGATGGCCCATTGGTAATAGTGGCCAACACCGATGGCAAACTGTCTACCGCCACGTCCTCGCTAACCATCACCTTCTGTAGAAAAGCCTTTAGGGCATCTTGGTGTAGCGTGGACCTCTTGATTAACTCTAGAATAGAAATTTTGGCTGGCATCCGGTCCAAGTGTTGTAGCAAATCATATCTAGTGCTGGGAAAGGGGTCGATTTTTTCTGTTTCTACTGCTGAAGAAGGAATTGGGGGGTCGGGTGCAAGTGCACCAGTGGAAGGATAATTTCTCTGAAACAAACGCCCGCTCCTGAGGGCTAGATTCTGTGTCGGCCCGGCTACGGATGGGCTCCCGATTGGCCTGGTGGGGTGAGTGAAAGGGATAGGAGTGGGAGTGATGATGGCGATGGCTGGTCTAATGGGCCCTGGCGGAGGGGTAATTGGTGAAGGGTTAAGCGAAGGGGTGATGATGGATGGCATGGTGGGTGATGGTGTGAGGGTTGGCGGAATGGTGGGTAACACGGCTCGCGAGTGACTCATCCCTGTTCTTTTATTATAGTCAGTATTATCTTTTCTCGGCCACGGAGCCCCTAATTTCGGCAATTAATCAAAGGTGTTCTCTCGTATGGGGGATGTAAATGACGTCATGACCTTTATGGCATGGCGGGATTGGGTCCAGGCACAAACTGAACAATCGTCTGACGAAGTCGGATCGAGCGCACCATGGGCTCCGCGGAGCCCAAATAAATCGTCACCTCGGTGACTGGCACGCCCACGCACTTAATAAACCCGGGAAAACTCCATTCCCAACCCAACACAAACAAACAAACAAACAAAACGAAACGAAACGAACGGAAGTTAAGAAGTGCGTCCACAGGGCCCTGCGAACGGATACCACGAGACCTGGAGGAGCGCCTGGGATGCACCAAAGGTTGCTGGCCAACCCAATTAGCGTGCACTCTGGAGAAGTCCACAAAATGACTAGGCTCAAAACCTGGAACCGTGAGGACTTGATGAATAATGGGAGGCTTGGTAAAGCCTTCAAATGCACTGGGAGCTCCAGAATCAGAGCTAGAGGAGGACACCAAAGCACCAGCCGAAGAGAGGGTCTCTGGCGGGCGAGGAGCCAACGAAGAGGCTAGAGAAGGAGGAGCCGCATCAGGATCACGATGGCGAACAGATCTCCTTAGTGCCTGAGCAAAAGATAGCCGTGGGGCCCTTGGAGCAGGTGAAGAAGAAGCAGGCTGGGATCCGACAGAAGTAGCAGCACAACAAGGCGACTTGAGAGACGAAGCCTCAGTCGGGACAGCACCAAGAGAAGACAACCCAGGCACCTTATCCACCCGTCCAACCTCAATACAAGGGGGAGGAGGGGAAGAACCACCAGCAGGGGAATCCGCCACCAAAGGGGAGGGAGTAGCAAAGGCCGGATGCCATGGGGTGGCTGCAGCACTCAGCAGAGGTAGGGATCTTGAGGAAGAGGCCAGGACGCCACCAGCATCAGATGGATCAAGAGATAGAGGGTCAAGCCTTGAAACACCAACAGCACAAGTAGGAGACACGTCCTCCGGACCATGAGCAGAGAAAGAAAACTCTTTGGCACCAACGGGAGATAATGCAGGGATGGCAGGAGACGACGAGCCATCAACTGCTGAAACAGGGGCCGAGGTCGAATCCAAGCCACCAACAGTCACTCCAATAGAAGCATTAAGAGAAAGAGGCACAGTAGGAGCATTAGCATGCCCATCAAGGGCGGACAAACCACCAGATGCGACCAAAATAGGTGTAGTAATTGAAACAGGGGCGCCAGAGGGAGTGGGACCAAGGCCACTCAGATTCGCACTATCAAGGCCAGCAGCAGGAGGTCCAAGGGCTACAGCTGGAACAGCACCTTCAAAGAGGACGGGCCCACTAGAGTTACCAGCAATAAGAGGAGACATAATAGCAGCATTAACAAGGCCCGACGAGGGAGGCATCCGTTGGGGGGCTGAAACGCCAGCAGGCTCCACACAGGACACTGAAGGGCCAGCAACGGATGGGCCAGCATTAACAGCACGCCACGTCTGTAATGGCGGCCTCACCAGAGCAGGTTTCATCAGAGCAACACCGCCAGACGCCGGAGGGGCAGCATCGGCGCGAACAGGAGCAATGGATCGGCCAGAAGCTTTCTTACAGTTGACAGGCAGATGACCCAATCGCTGACAAGAAGAGCAATAGAGTGGCAGCTTGGGACAATGAATCATCTGCCAAAAACCACCGAAGCCAATCCCAATCCATATACGATCAGGAATGCGTTGAGAAACATCCAACAAAACACACACCCGAGCAGCATGAGATCTAGCAAGCAGGGAGGTGTTCTCATCAATACAAAGAACAGTGCCCACACTCCCAGCAATGGATCGAATCATAGCATCATAATAAAAATTAACTGGTAACCCAGGGAATTCAATCCAAACTGGCATCACCGGGGAATCAATACAAGGTCTGAGCATGCCTTGGGCAAGGTCAGTGTATATTCGAGCAAGGTCAGTGCATATGGGAAAAGTGCAAAGGGCAAGGTCAGTGCACGTACAGGCAAGGTCAGTGCACATACGAGTAAGATCAGTGCACATGCGAAAAGTGCAAAGGGCAAGGTCAGTGCACATGCAAGCAAGGTCAGTGCACATGCGAAAAGTGTAAATGGCAAGGTCAGTGCTCGTACAGGCAAGGTCAGTGCACAGACGAGTAAGGTCAGTGCACATGCGAGCAAGGTCGGTGCACATGTGGAAAGTGCAAAGGGTAAGGTCAGTGCACGTACAGGCAAGGTCAGAGCATATGCGGAACGTGTAAAGGGCAAGGTCAGTGCACGTACAGACAAGGTCAGTGCACATGCGAGCAAGGTCAGTGCACGTACAGGCAAGGTCAGTGCACATAAGAGCAAGGTCAGTGCACATGCGAGCGAGGTCAGTGCACATGCGGAAGGTGCAAAGGGCAAGGTCAATGCACATGCGAGCGAGGTCAGTGCACGTGTGAGCGAGGTCAGTGCACATGCGGATGGTGCAAAGGGAAAGGTCAGTGCACATGCGAAAGGTGCAAAGGGCAAGGTCAATGCACATGTGAGCGAGGTCAGTGCACGTGCGAGCGAGGTCAGTGCACATGCGGAAGGTGCAAAGGGCAAGGTTAGTGCACATGTGAGCGAGGTCAGTGCACATGCGAGCAACGTCAGTGCAAATGGGATGAGGTTCATGCAAGCTGGGCGAAGTCCATGCACATGTTGGGGTTAAGGTCCATGCAATCTGGGTGAAGTTTGTGCAGGTTTGGGCAAAGTCCAAGCGTGTGGGGCAAAGTCCGTGCAGGTTATTCATGTAAAGTCTATGCGTGTGGGGCCAAGTCCGTGCAGGTTGTTCATGCGAAGTCCGTGCAGCAGGTATGGGATTAAGTCTGTGTAGGGGGGTGAAGTCCTTGTAGGTTTTTCACGCAAAGTCTGTGCGTGTGGGGCAAAGTCTGTGCAGGTTGTTCATGTAAAGCCCGTGCAGCATGTATAGGGTTAAGTCCATGCAGGGGGGTGAAGTGCATGCAGCATGTATAGGGTTAAGTCTATGCATTTTTGGTGAAGTCTATGCAGCATGTATGGGGTTAAGTCCATGCAGGGTGGTAAAGTCTGTGCAACATGTATGGGGTTACGTCCATGCATCTTTGGCGAAGTCCATGCAGCATGTATGGGGTTAAGTCCATGCAGTGGGGTGAAGTCCGTGCAGTATGTATGGGGTTAAGTCCATGCATGGTGGTGAAGTCCGTGCAGCATGTATGGGGTTAAGTCCATGCGTCTTTGGTAAAATTCGTGTAGCATGTATGGGGTTAAGTCCATGCAGGGGGTTGAAGTCCGTGCAGCATGTATGAGGTTAAGTCCATGTGTCTTTGGCGAAGTCCGTGCAGCATGTATGGGGTTTAGTCCATGCAGGGGGGTGAAGTTCGTGCAGCATGTATAGGGTTAAGTCCATGCGTCTTTGGCGAAGTCCATGCAGCATGTATGGGGTTAAGACCATGCAGGGGGGTGAAGTCCATGCAGCATGTATAGGGCTAAGTCCATGCGTCTTTGGCGAAGTCCGTGCAGCATGTATAGGGTTAAGTCCATGCAGGGGGGTGAAGTCCGTGCAACATGTATAGGGTTAAGTCCATACATCTGTGGTGAAGTCCGTGCAGGTTGTTCATGCAAAGTTCCTGCAGCATGTATAGGGTTCGTGCAAAGGATGAAGGCAAAGTCCATGCAAGGTTGGACGAAATCCATGCAATTTGGAGTAAAATCCGTGCAGGGTTTGAACAGAAGTCTGCCCAGGTCCGTGCATATGTGAGTAAGGTCCAAGCACATGCTGGACAAGGATAGCTGGATTGGGGCGTGCCGGCCAAGGAAGGCTGAAGTGTGTCGGTGGAGGTTGGGATGGGGAGCGTATCAGTGAAGGAAGTAGCAGGCGTGCTGAAGAGTGTATCGGCAAAGGGTAAAGGGGAGAAGAAGGGGGTGCCGACCAAGGGGCTCAGCTAGGGGAGTGCCGGGGAAGACCTTGTTGACAGGTGTACCGACGAAGGGCAAGTTTGGGGGATGTGTCGGCAGAGGCCCAGGGGGGAGGAGTGTATCGGGGAAGGGAGAGCACCGGTGGAGGGCCCAGAGGTAGCTGTGTCGGGCAAGTGCTGTGAGGAGGCCCACTCCTTTTCTATTTTCTTAAGGCCTTTCTTTTCTTCTTTTCCTTAACTCTGCACAGTCTGTATAAGTTTTCCCCCTTACAGAGTGAATGTTCAAGTTGCTTAGCTGAGGTTCAATCCAGTTCCTTTCATGTTAAACGTAGTCCCTTCGCTCTGATTGAAGCATTTTTACCATCGTTTATTCCATTTGTTTGTTGCTCCCTTTTGTCTTTGTCATATTGTTATTTTCTAACAAAAATTTGACAGCATCTCCCCTTGACCCGAGCGTAAGGGAGATACAGGGAACGCGCCCACATGGAGTGGGGAAACCCGACAATTGGAGGTGGGCACCCGAGAGCGGCAACACCTTCGGTAAAACATCAGAAAACTCAGAGGATTGGCGAGTGGGAGACGACCTTAAGGCTGACTGCAGGTGCCATGGGTGGAAGGCGGGATCTGGTGTCTAGTATGCCGGCCAAGGGGGGGATCAAAGGTGTGCCAGGCTGGGAGAGGCCAGGGTGTGCCACTGAGGGGCTGTGCAGGGGAAGGCTTTGAGGGGGCTGAGTGTGCCGGCCAAAGGGGACCAGTAGGTGCATCCGATTGGGGCCAATTCAAGGGGGTTAAGGCCGAGGGTTAGCTAGGTGCGTTGGAGCTGGAGAGGGGGAGGAGTCCTATTAGAGGAGGTAGAGACTTATCTATCCCTTCACAGATCCAAAGTTGGTGAGGAAGACCTAGTCTGCCATACTGTTGCCCCTATAGATCCTAGCCTCATTCTAGGGGAATTTCTACCCAGTACTAAGGACATCCACACCGTAGTTGCCCCACACCACATCCATTTGTTACCCCTAAGCCAGTGGGTCATTGCCCATTGTAAGAATAAGTGTGGGTGGGATGAGGCCATAGCTAAGGCCGCTTCTATTTGCTTGTGCGGGGCCATACTCTTCCCTTCTGCTGACCACGTCCTGGACATTCCCATCCTTAGCGCCATTAGCGGACTATGGTGGGGTCATTTTATTTCTCAGGCCATCCTTTCCTACTTATATGAGGGTCTTAGCCTACCTGCCCTAGGAGGCCCACTCTTTCACTCTATGATCTTACTTGAGTGCTAGATGGGGGTCAGGCTGAAGTTCATACCTAGGGAGGATATAACATCTGCTAGCCGCATCTTTGGGAGACATCCACTTTTCATTATTGGCGGCACCTTCAGGTTCTCTCAGCAGGTTGAGTGTGGGACTGTAGACAAGAAGACTAGGGATGAATGGCACATCTACATCAACACTCTGCCGCTGGACCGGTTCGTGATGCACCTATCTTTTCTCCATAGCTCCACCCTTAGGCTTCCTAGGAGGCTTGGGCTTGACTTGAGGCTTGTGGGAGATACCGCCTTGGTGATGTATAGCCCCCACAGGTGGTTTTTACAGGTTGGACTCCCCCGTACTACCGTGCTAGCGTTACCCCACCTTCCTACACTACAAGCGAGGAGACCTGGGACGGAGGAGGATGAGTAGGCGGTCAGGACTGCCCTGATCATGTGGGAGATCAGCAAGGTGCACACCTTACCAGCAGAGGTGACAGAGCTTCGAGAGGAGTACCAGGTCTATCTGAGAGGGTTGCGTGAGATTCGACCTCGTGGGGATGCCCGATCGAGGATTGAGTGATTTTCTTTTTATGATGTACAAAGACCCATGGATTTATCTTGACATGCTTGATTTGAATAAATGGATAGAATGCCTTGATTTAATTTGGCCTTCTCTTTTGTGTATTCGTATGGATTGGGGTGATTCTTAAAAAAGGACGCGGCCTACAAAAAGATCACTGAATGAATCAGACGGTTAGAATCTGATCATCAAACTAAGGAAAAATAGCCTTAGCTAAATCGCGTAGTAGACGAACGTCGGGAACGCTCTCAGAGAGGAAGACGATCTATCGAGGGACTGTTAGGGACTTAGAACGGTTAGGAAAGGATGGCTTAAAAAATAGGCTGTCAGATGTAGACCACAAGACCCTGAGTGCAAAGAGGAGCCGGTGGGCTCGTGAGCGACGATTCTGGGAAATGAAGGTGGCCTTAAAGGGACCGTCTATGGGAATTAAACGGTCATCCTGGGACCGCGGAAGGAATGCAAATGGTTGCCAAAAGACTTCCTCTATGTAGATTTCCAAATCGCCTGTAGGCCTGTCTCTGCATACATACTTAAACAAAAAAATAGATTAGATCTATCTTAGGCTTAACCCCTTGCCTACAACAAATTAGGAAATCACCAATTCTTGATTTTTTGGTCAAGGGGGTAAGCCCTATCAAATAGGCAAAATGAAACAAAGGAAGAAATGCAATGCATGCCATGAAAAGCATAAGAGTAAGAAATCTATTTTCACCAAGAAGGTAAGGCACACAAGTCAAGTGACTCAAGCAAGGCTAAAAGAAAAACCAAAATCAAAAACTGAATTTGATTTCTCAGGTGATATCCCTCCTACTCTCTCCATTAAATGTGCTGAATTTTGTGACGATGCATGTGTTCGTACATGCATTCCATCCATGATTGTTTACATATTTGTGTGTATGTCACTTATCATATAGCATATTGTTGAAAGGTAGCCTGAAATCTTCAAATCAACCTTCACTGCACACATGGAGTGTTCATTTACTCTCATATCATGTCATGACGAAGTTCACCCATGAGAACTGTCGCCACAATGCATTGCAATCATTTTGCGTGTATCACATCCATGTTCTATCCCCATCACATCCATGACTCCATATAGTATTAGAACCTTCTTTGAACATCTTGCATTCATGCACACACCAAGGGGGAGCTATCACAGTCATCATAGGAACTTAATGCTTAGGTTCACAATTGAGTCATGCATTGAATCTAGTGCTTTCTATGGGATGTTAGCATGTCAAAAGAAAATTTCACATCATTGTTAAATCGAAATTGATAAATCAAATCTTCTTGTCCTTGGATGCAGGTTTCACTTCCAAAACCCAAATGATGATGAGCCAGCCATGGCCAAGTTTGAATTGACCAAAGGAATACTGATGCGGGATGGACCCACAGACTCGACCTAGGACTCTAGACGAGCTTGCAACTGTCCCTTAGCGAGGGAAGCGTGCGGATGTACGCGGTTGAGAAACCGGTAAGAGCTAGGGTGGTCGGCTCTCTCGTGCCCAGATCGGGTCACGGGATGGTACACTCTCTCTCGCAACAGCGGTAATAACAAAATAAGCAAGTTAGATATCCCTAAGCATGCTCTCTAGCAGCGGCATATAAAGCATATAAGGAAATAAGTAAAATGCCGGGTTAAGGAGCGGACACGATACCTCCACGCGCCCGGCGTGGGGAAGACGGGACCCGGCCGAACTCGTACTCCCGAATAATTATTACACAATTATTACAGCAGTAAAATATTTTCCACTCCACGCAGGGAGGTAAAGGGCTACACAAATGGGGCCCGGGAGGACCGATTTTGGGTTAACGGGCGGCTTCTGGCATCTCTTTGACTGCACACGTACTCACGACTGTGGGGCCCACGTGTTGTCTAGAGGGGCCGTGTGGGACCCAGAAACACCACTATAGTGGGAGGCACCTGGAGGAGAGCTTCTGTGGGTGGCGGCGTGCTAGAACGTCGGTCGGAAGCAGGACGGCTCCGATCGTCACCCGTCGGCTTTACGGCCTTAGACTTGTAGATCTGTTTGCAGGCGCGCGATCCGGCCAAAACGCTTACTATGACAAATCCTGATGTCGGATTGAGGCGGCGTCAGTGGCATTGGAAAGCCAACTCAAAATACTTTAATTTAGGCCTAAAGGGAGAATCTGCATCTCCACGGATCTTGGCCTTAACTATTTTTCAATTTGATATTGCACAGTACCCAAACTCTCAGAATAGCAGAGAGTTTTCCTGAGAAATACCTTTGACCGGCTAATAGACGTCGGATTCAGCCTTTGACCTCTTCATGAAAGTTGTAGGGAATCTAGTTAGGAAATTGGGACTATTTTTGTATTTTACATAGGAGAAAGAAATGGATTTTAGGGGATTTTAGTACTGGACCTGGGTCGAAATTGGGAAATTGTGGGCAGACTGTTCTTTGGAACTTGGACGATTTTCTAAAAATACTTGGAGGACGAACCAAAAATTAATAAAATTCCTGGTGGTAGAGTAATGTGGACAAAACTCCCAATAAATTTGGGCGTCCCAAAAAAATCAAAAGGTGGTTCGAATGGGATAATCTCAGGGCTGATGAACAGTGAACATAACCAGGACAGATCTGGATCTTGGACTTGGAAGAAAATCAAAAAAATAGCTATTCATTAGAGATGAGGTCATTAAGAAAAACTTTGAATTACATTTTGTTGACACATTAAATCAGATTGCTGATATTTTTACCAAGCCTTTGTGTAATGACAGGTTTACAACACTCAGAAGGGAGCTTGATCTTTGCCGACCTCAGGAGAATAAAAATTGAACTGATGATCTTTTTCAGTTTGATTGTGTGTTGTGTGGTATCATGCATTGTTTATACATATCCATGTTATTTTGCATTCATGTGTATCATAAAGCTGAATTCATGAACATGATGCATTGCATATAGTGTAATATCATTCTTGCATGGCTATGGTATATCAGGTTGTGATGCTGCGGCTTTTTTCTGTTGGTCCACGGCCTCTATTCAAGCTCTCTTAGCTCGAGTTACCACCTCTTTGATATGAGGCCTCTCTTGCTTCTTTGAACCACCAGTCGGTAGGGGGGTGGATGTAGGTGCAGCAACCAGAGTCTCAAAGTAGCTTGGCTTTTAAGCTTGCAAGATTAATTTTCTATATTCCCCGATTCTCTTCAAATTAGGGCGATCTGCACAAAAGATATCAACATGGTGATCGTGTAAGTGGATCACTACATATGTCCAAAGAGGAACAAGAACATGTACAAATAGACAAACGCAGAATCAGAGAGACATACTTGCCGGTCCAGAATACAAAGGTGAGAGGGACCAGTAAAATAATGAAGGCTCCTTATCTCGAGAGGCCCCTTCGCGAATCAACCAATAGACGTCTCCAATCGAGACACAATGCTCAGCCAACAAGGCCAGGTCTTTGTGACCATGAACTAGCAAGCAATGGTATAAGCCAAGATGGTCCATGCCCTATCCGTCAGCATATTTGAAGGCAACAAATAGAGGGTGACGTAGTATCACCTCAGCCTTATCATTCATTGTGAGGCCATGCATGCACAACAGCACAAATAGCCAAGATGTCTGATTATAAAAAGTCAGCCGCCGATCTTCTTTCTTGATAAAAGTTCTATAAGGATGGTGATGGTCAGCCTCCGGATGCCAAGGAGCAGGGGACTCAAGTGGCTCCTCTACTGGCAGGGGAAGCTATTGGAGTGCCAGCCTCTCGCTCCCAATGCGGCACAACCCCTGAAGGGTCTTTAAGAAGTCATCCTTGTTGATCGTGGGGATTCCGGCTATGGCCTTGGAGTGCTACGCTTCGCAGTCTTCCATGCTGCCAAATAGGCCTGTACTTCATCATCCTTTCAGTGCTTCGGTCTCCGCAAGTGGGCTGGGTCAATTTTAAACACTAGAGAAGGCTTAGCATTCAAGAACTTCCTCTCTGCCGTGTCCTAGTAGTCATTCCAGGAGGTCCAAAAGAAGTCGATGTGAGAATTTCACCACTTGATATACTCTGGTGTTACATGGGGGAAGCGTGCAGGGGTGGGCACCCTGAACGAAACAGCTTCTCTACAGTGGAAATAATCCCACCAAGCATGAGCTTTCTCAACTACTACTGACCCCAATCTCACTTGGCCCTCCAATGGAAATTGTGTTGAAGATGGGGGGATGTGCTGGTCAAATTCAAAGTCCGTACCAAAACGAAAGGGGTAATAAGGTTCCAAAAAAGTGGTCCCTCCCTTCCGAAAGACCAAGACGCTGGGCCTGATCGATAAAACCAAGTCCATTAATTCTGGCTCCAGGGAAGGTTGCTTGTAGACTGCGCCATAGATAGGATGAGTATAGTCTTCAACTACGCCAAATTTGTACTCCTGCAAGCGATTCACCAGCAGGCTAGAGTGTGCAGCCAAACTCCAAAAATGTAGAGCACCCGGGGCATTCAGGGGAACCTTTGTCAACTGCCCCCTGTGATGGGGACATCAGGCGACGTACACCTACGGAGGTTCTAGTAGCCTGCCAGCAGATGATCCAGCCAGTCATCAGTAGCATTTGCATTATTCCATTTCCAGTTCAGTACAAACATTTTTAATTTTCGTATCTTGGGGGAAGTTCCGTCGAGAAGCCTATCTGCACCGGAGTAGGGGCGGAACGACTCTAAAGAAAGCGACTTCGCGCTTCGACCCCTGTTTGCTCATCTCGATCTTTATTCCCTTTGATTTCTGTGCATAGATCTAATAGAAAATCTCTACCCGTGATTACTCTTTTCCATCACCATCCACAGGAACCCGACGGCGCGGTTGTACCCGACCTCCTGGAGGTCCTCCAGTGGGAGGAGGCCCACCGGGAGGCCGACCTCCTTCGGCAGCTCAGCGATCATCTTCTTGCACGGGCCATCCCCGTGGCAGATCTCGGCGTTCTCACGGTGGTTATTGATGATGACCTGGGATGCCATTTGCTCAACGGGTGCTCCCGATCGTTCGCCGGTGTGTATGTAGAAGGATCAAAGGGATTTAAGGGAGAGGTACGTGGAGCATGATCCGACAGGAAGAATTTTTTTTTCTGAAGAGTAACAAAACGCGAGAGCTGGTTAGAGGGAAGATATGAAATCGATTTGTTGTTGTGGTGGGAAGGCTTACTACAGGCCAACTGTGCTGTGGCATTTGATCGAGCAGATAGTCTATATACATATCTATGGGTGGCAGCGCAAGAAGCATAATTTGGTCTCCAGGGCTCGAGAAGAACACCAAGTGAGGGAGTCGTGGGGGTAGCGTTGACATGCCAAGAGAAAGTCTACAAAGGCTGCCGGTCAATGGGTAATAGAGATGTATATGTATCCTCTTTGACACGGCCCAGGCACTTTGCTTTGACTGGGGCCACGTCGAGGGTGGAAGGAACTCGTTCGAGTACATTGTTAATGTTGAGCTCATGATGCATTCAAGATTTTTGTGAACAGGTCATTTCTTGTTTGACTACCTACCCGGTAGTGCAGTGGTCGCTCGAACCAGTTACTTTTTTTTGGACAAAGTAAAATAACTTTTAATTACCAGCAGAGAGATACGTATTACAAAGAATGCAGCAGTCCCACCCAAACAGAAGGGAAGATAACAACATCAAAGCGTAGGGCTCAGACCCCTTACAAATGAACCCAGAGAAATTACCGCAGAGCTCGAACACTCGATACCCAAGGGGGATGCGAATCCCCGACAAACACGGACATAGATGATCCAACTGGAGAAAGCTGTAGTCCACAGTTGCGCCGTTGAGGATTTTAAAACGTTGATGATGACTCGGAGAACGTGCTTCATAGATGCACGGAGTAAGCCTGCTAACACGAGACATCCAACTAAGCAAAGACGAGTCCGTGGTGGTCTTCAACGGTGCAGAGCTCCGGTAGAAACCGAACTCCTCCGGAAATAGCGGGGTTGACGCGGCAGAGACGTGGGGTTGGATCGTCAGCAGCTCTGAGACACGGACGGGATGGATAGGATGCTACCTCACGCAGCTCGGCCTCGCGCCGGACGGTCTCACACCGGGCGACTCACTCAAACTCACAAAAGAGAGAGAGGGAAGGGGAAGGAAACACAATGGCAAACAAAACCTCTTTCTTTCTTTCTTCATTCATATCATCTCACGTAACACACTTAGCCCCCTATTTATAGGGAGAGCCATAACAACAATACCTTTAGACTTTACCTATTTGCATATATATCCTAGCCTAATAAGAACAAACTCACCAACCCACTATTGACTTGGTGGGATTAAAATATAGTAAGTTGACTCAAAAAAAATAAAATATTAGGATTAAAATATAATAGGTTGACTCAAATAAAAATAAAATACTTGGTGGTTTAAAATACAAATACCACCACACAATACTCACATACGTACAATACACACAAATAAATAAATACTCAGGACGCCGGGTCGCCGAGCCATAAGCTCGGTGCAGTCGAGGCGGTGCGGTGTCGACTCCGAGTAGTGGGCCCAGTAGTGGACCCGGTGGTGTCCCCACCAACCCTCCCGGGGCGGCTGGAACTCGACTCCGTTCGGTACCCTGAGCTCTGGGTCGTTACAGATGGTATCAGAGCGGTGTTGGGGAATTATATCAGGAATTGAAATCCGCATTGGTCCAGAGCAAGTCCCTTTGAGTCGTCTGTTACTGGCTTAGGGTGTTTCTTACGATTACTGATGTGTTTTTCATTGTCGTGTTTCCCTAGATTTAAGATGCCGTCTCGTAGGCGAAGAGCCCCAGCTCCTCGGGATGAGGCTAGTGCTTCACCTGCTCTTGCTGTACCGGTTCCTGCCCGGGCTACACCTGTTCCTATTCCACCTGCGGAGTTGCCCAGTAGTCATGGACGAGCACTAAAAGAATTTTTGTCGTTCCATCCACCGACGTTTGAGGGTCAATCGGACCCCGAGGCAATGAGGGAGTGGTTAGATGCCACGGAACGCGTCTTCCAATCCATGGAGTGTGCAGAGGATGAAAGGGTTTTGCTGGCTTCTTATCAGCTTCAAGGTACCACACGCACATGGTGGACCACAGAGTGGGAGGTTGCCTTCCATTCCCGTCCGCTTCGACAGATCACATGGGCGGAGTTTGTTGCTACATTCGAATGTGTCTATACTCCAGCCTGCCAGAAGTTAGCCAAGATGTATCAGTTTCTGGAGCTGACGCAGGGAGAGATGTCAGTGCTACAATACCGAGACAAGTTCATTGAGTTGGGCCGATATGCGCCCCACATCTTTGCTGATGAAGCCGAGAGGACTCAGTAGTTTCTACGCGGACTAAAAGCAGAGTTGAGCCTGCCGTTGTTCGCTACCCGTGTAGCTGAGTTAGATTCTGCATACCAAGCTGTCGTTGCACTAGAGTTAGAGTTGGCGAGGACTCGAGGACTTTCTCAGACTGGAGTGATTCAACCGGCCGTGCAGCATCAGCCGCTCCACCAGTCGTCTATTTCAGGAGCTTCTCCCACTTTCTCTGCTACCGGTGGTACTTCCTTCTTGCCATCTCAGAGCAAGGGATTTCGATTTAAAAAGTCCAAGAAAAAGTTGTTCGATCAGTCGACATTTTCTGATCCGAGTCAGCAGTCCGTTCCTTCTGTTCGACCGCGTCAGGATTTTTCCACTTCTCAGCCGAGGTTGTGTTCCAAGTGTGGTGGCAGTCATCCGGGTGTGCCGTGCTCTCTGCCGGTTGTCTGCTATCGTTGTGATCAGCCAGGGCACATCTCCCGAAACTATCCATTGAGGCCACAGACGGTGCAGTTCTCACAGACTTCCCAGCCGTAGCAGCCACAGTTTCGTCTTCCTCCGCCACCTCAACCTCAACCGTTCCACCTACCAGTTCCCATTCCTTCTCAGCAATCGTCTACAGCTAGCCGTTCGTCGAGAGCCAGAGTTACTCGCAACACTCGTGCGGAGGCATTGGTGTCAAATCTGATCGAAGGTACGATTTTGATTCATGGTCGTTCAGCGCATGTTCTTTTTGATTTGGGTGTGACCCATTCTTTTATCTCTGAGGATTTTATTGCTTGTGTCGAAGAGCCGGTGAATGAAGTTTCCTGTGACATGCTTATGGAGTTGCCGTCTGGCGATTATATGTCCACTCCTCTGTGCTTGGAAAATTCTCCGGTTCTAGTCAGTGGTCGAAAAGTGCCAGTAAGACTTTACGCATTATAGTTGGCCGAGTACGATGCGATTCTAGGTATAGATTGGCTGGAATTTTATGGTGCCGTGGTTGACTGCCATCTCAAGCGAGTCTATTTCATGCCACGGGGAAAGTCAGCCTTCTATTTCCAAGGTATCTATTTCTGTTTCATTCAATTGCCCTTTTCTATCGGTAGGGTGTGTCGTGTTGCCAGTTTCCTCATTGTCCTTTCGTCTAATTTCGGGGATAAAATTTCTTTTAGGGGGGAGGGACTGTAACACCCGTGATTTTAGCGGATCCGTAGTGGTTTGGGTCTAAGTTCCGTCCAGTGAATTTTGACTATTTTTAAGAATTTTCACACCCTCCCCTGGTCGCACACCCCACCTCCCACACATCCTTCTTGCTGCCCATCCCCACCACCACACCCATCTTCATCCACAAGCTGATCCCAGTTCCCAAGTAGCAGGTGTTATACCTGGTTGCAGTGTCACCATGGACCACTCCCTGAGTCTTCTTGTGGCATATCTTATACCGGTGGAAAGCTCGTCCAAGTGGCTTCGCAGGCGAGGTAGTCTCGCATCCATCCGAGCTCTGAGCTGCCCGGAGGAACAGATCTCGCCAGACTGCGCTTCCAGCCTCTGGCTGGCAACCTGAGGCCGACTTCAGAGGCTCCCACGGCCAGCTCGGTGAGGTTCTTGGCACGATCTTCAGAGGGGAAGAACCACAACCATTCCTCTTTTAGCTCCAAGAAGAAGGAGTCCATTCGCCTGCCCGAGCACCCAGTTCCAGCCATCCTCGTCAAAGTGCGCGGATAGGTCCTATCGGTCCCAAGTTGGACTGACCCCCACTCTTCTATTTAGAGTTTTCTCCTTCGACCCCTGTTTGGGGTCTCGCCAATTTCTATTTAAGGCTACCTCAACCACAGTCACGTCGACTCCAGTCTCGCCCCCATCGGAGTCCGGAAGGGCCCGGGACAGCTTCTGCAACTGCACCTTGTGTTTCTGCACCAGGCAGGGGTAGTTTGGACCAGCCCTAAACTCCGAGCTGCAATGGCCACCATCGACCACCAAGCAGCGCCGAACTTCTACAGTCTGTTCCCTGGTCAGTCCCAATCGTTTCAGTGCTAGTCCTTCTTCCATTAGCATCCGGACGAGCTCGTGGTCGTCTCAACTCTAGCACCCTGTCTTGCTGACCCTGTAGAACTCTCCTCGACCATGTCAGGTTTCTTTGTTGCTCTTCGGCTATCCCCGCCCTTTCGCCTGGCCGGATGACCACCCCTCCCTCTGTGGAGGTAGTTTTGATGGTAATCCATTAACTCCCACCTTGAGATCCCCCTCCTGCGAGAGGTGTAGTGTTGTACCATCTGATCTTCAGGTTAGAGCTACAGCGGCACAGCGTACAAGGTGCACCCATGCTTCCCCACTCGCCTCGTCTCCGGTCGGGATCGGTGTCTTCACACCGTTCAGGTGAGCACTTGGTTACACCCTTGCTGGTTTACTTTTGCTTAGTTTAGTATCGTTGCTAAGTTGTCCATCGGATGGTGAGGTGAGTGCCCGGCCTCAAATTTTCATCAAATTGAGCGACCACCATGGAGTAAGTTGAGAGAGTGACCCTACAACCCACGCCCTCGGCGTGCTAGCCGCCCATGAAAATGGGGAATCCAAGACCCTAGGGGTTTAGCCCCAGCTAAGCCAAACCCTTGGAAAGGCAAGATCCCACCTCGGACCCTCTCCACCATCATCGACTTGCCTACGGGTAATCGTAAGTGCTACGCGAGTGAGCTCACCCAAGTGAGTCCGATACTTGTTCTTTGCTTGCTTACGAGTATAGGTATTAGGATCATTGTGTCATCCTGTGGCATCCTTTCCTATGCCACATCACAAAGACTCACTAGGCATTCACTGCTGGGTCCCTTATGTGACTAGATCTGATATGTGAGGTAGCACCGATCCGAAAGTCTGACAAGTCTTGCACTCGAAAGGGACTGACAACGCGAGCGCACAAAGACCGACTTGACTCGATGCATGCGGACTCACTATCATTTCCTAATATGCTGGACACATGCATGGACAGACACACAAGACCCTAGACACACCTACTGTTAGTCTGACCCATACATGTGTGACGGTGGACAAAGACACCCGAATGTGTGCCATGCATGTATTTGACGAAACCGGAGGTTAACGTCATGGTGTACTCCTAGACATCCTACGATGCACCAATCATGGACATGGGGCTTGGATGTGGGAAGTCCGGGAGGTTCGGGTGGTTTAGGTGGGCCGGGGGAACCAAAGTCTTCATTACCCCCAAAGATGTTTTCTTTAGGTGGTGGGCCACAGGGGATATTTTCTTCCTTGTGGACGGGGTTTGTTCGGAGCGATCGAGTCAATACCGGCTTGTGAGCTACGGATTGCCATCCGACATCACCGGGCTCTGAGAGATGAGTTGTGGAGTCCGTCCATCTGGTATATTAAGGCTTCAACAGTTCAAGTGAACCTTCTTTGTTGATTCTCTTTGGCTTTCGTGCATCAGTAGTCCGCATCCTTCCATCATTCTGGTACAATTGCCATCTGATTATATTTAGGGTGCCAACAAATGCCCCCCAGCCGCAAGTGTCACAAGTGAGGAACGAGCGATGTAGGATCGGCGGATGTACTTTGACTGAGTATATTTTTCATTTGTTCAGCCCGGATCGTTGCTCCAGTATAGCCATGGTGTCATTGAAATAGCGAGGAGATTAATGAGACGTAAAATGGCGTGGTCGTCGTCTACCGCAGTAGTTAAGTGATGTGACACACCCTTGGACCTAAATAAGTAAGCACAATTCGCAAGTCGAACGGGCCGATATCGGCAGCCAACTAACCCGGCACTCACCCAAACCCAGGGGTAACTCGGCGATACCAAGTTGAGATTGTGTAGGGCTGAACCCTTGCTGGTAGAGGGCCAGTAGGGCTAAGGGACTTCCCAAGGGTATGGAAGCCCAATTCAAAGGGGTCGACTGGGTGCCAATGGGCATGAGTCACACTCTCTCCCACGGCGGTCACTCAAAGCAATGGGACTTGAGGACTGGACGCTCACTCTCATGGACCAGCAGAGTTTATGAACTAATATTGAAGGAACATGACAACCAAAGGAGAGCGAGGGTAGAGAACTTACTCGACCGATTTGAAGAAACCGGTCCCGTTCGAAGATGAGGGCGAGTGGGGAAGCGTAGGTTCCCAACACACCGTGCCGGTGTAGCTTCGACCTGTTCAAGGTTTTACATCACTATGCCCCATGCAAGGGGGTTGAACTTGGGGAAGGGAAGTCAAAGTTACATTCAAACACTACCTCCCGCAGGGAGGGGCGGTAAGCCGGCCAGGCGGGGAGGGAAAAATGAAATAGAAGCGCACTAAGCGAAAGATGCCGGTTCTGTTTGCTCTCTAGAATAGGAGGCAGGCAGTCATTGTCGGCGCCGATGAGACCACTCCCGAACCTGGTTTTCGACAAGACCAGTGGCAAACTCTTCGGGACTGGATTAGGATGACGTCTAATTTTTGGGGAATTCTTAGGTTGGCAGTGCAGGTCAGGGAAGAGCCACAAACAGGGTCCCTACTTTCTAGTTCTGTCTACTATGGTACCACAGCAACCAGAAGTCGAGGCTGTCACGAGCGCTCCTGAACTCTGAATCAAGCATGGCTAGAGTCATTGGAACCATTGTTGAGTCCTCTTCGAAATGAGCCTGTGGAAATGCCATAGGAGGTCGGATCAGAGCAGAGCAGTCCGAACAGTGATTGGGTGTCTGTTGAGTCCCAGAGTGGACAGAACAGCGCACCCAAGGGAGAAAATTGAGAAATCACTGCTCTAGGTGCCGAACGGGGTGGTGCTTCTTTTTAATGGAAGAGGACGTGTTGTCGAAGCTCTCAGACAAGTGGTGCGTCAAGAATGACTGGGTTGTGGCCGTGGGAGCTTCTGGAAGTCACTTCAGGTTGCTGACCAGATCTATCCTGTGCAGTCGGCGAAGAATGACTCTCCTTGGCAGTCACAAACTCAGATGGGATCGAGACCACCGCCATTGTGAAGAAGACAGGGAGACGCTTCCTACGGTGCCTCTTTAGCGCCCAGGAATGCTGGGATGAAGTCGTGGTTGGCTCTGCAAGTCACTGGTGCTCTACTGCTTGCAAACTAGGAAGTGCTGGTTGAGGATGGGACGTGGGAAATGAGGTAAACGGGAGGGGAGAGGGAGGGGAAGGGTGTGGAGGCAACCCTTGGCTGTTAGGGGGTCTGATCTTAGATGAGTTTAATCAATGTCGTTTGATGATTAGGAAACCTTCAAATTCATGTTGGTAGAGTTAGGAATCCTATACACAGTTAAATCCTTCAAACGAACTTGAGTTTCTTCAAGTTTCATTGTCATGAGCTATTTGTCACCGTTACAGAGCTATTTGTCACTTCTAACGGATATTTGTTACTCATAATGAGCTATTTGTCACCCTTATTGCTCGCTAGGCATCGCCTTTGTTTCGCTTCATAACATATTATGACATCTGTTATCGATTTATCACCCTTACAAGACATTTGTTAGCCTTGAAGCCAATTTGTCATCACTGATGACTATTTGTCACCACTATGCGGTGTTAGCCATTGCAGTATCTCTCTCCGGCCTTTCGTCTACTTCATGTCTCAGAGAAACAACCTGCGGTTGATGTATCTGGACGAAAGGATCCTCGGTCCAAGCAATCTCATGACCGACAAAAAGGAAGGACCGAGAGTCAGAGAAGTTGGGGGAGATGGAACAATCTTCGTGATCCCGTCGCTTCGATTTTCACAAAGTTGGGAAGGCACGGAGACTCTTTTTCCCTCTTGGGGTTTCGTCTCCTTCCTATAAAGGACATCCTGAGTTCTTTTGGCAGTCAAAGACACTCTCATGAAGATGTCATCATCTGAGAAGTCAGATTCTTCATCAGAGCAAGTTCCCGCCAAACGGCTGTGCTTCTGAAAGGAAGCCCTACCAGTACCGGACCAGCGATTAGGGGAAAGCAGTGGCAACGACGTTTCAGAGGAATGCAAGCAGGGGTACCTGCAAGGGTGGCAGGATGCCATGGCAAAGGTGAACCGCCTGTTTTGTAACAAGGGGGTGTTGAGCCTCCAACCTGACAGGTTCCGTCCCAAAGAGGACGAGTAACCTGTAACTGCTTGTACCCTCTTCTCCTATCAATATAATTTCTTTTTCTACAACCTTTCTTTGCATGATGGATGCTTGATCTTTGTGTGATGTGGTTGCCGTTAATAGATTTGTGAGTCAAATGAAGGATACCATCTATCGCAGGTAGGGGTTACCTTTACGAAGGGGAGTTCTTCCCCTATAAGTAGCAGGGTTTGTCGATGTTCTAATATCAGTAGGGCTTATCTTCATGCTCATAGTTCATCATTAGGATCCATTTGTCACCCTTCATGCGTATTTGTACCCCCTGTTGATCTATTTGTCACCACGAATAGGTATTTTTCACTCTTAGCATGCAGAAGCCAGGGCCTTTGCACTGGGAGTCGTCGCCTTTGTGCATTTTTCACCGTTAAGAGCCATTTGAAACCCCTCATGTGCATTTGTCACCCCTGTCAACCTATTTGTCACAACTCAACATAAAACAACATCCACAACACAACTCAATGAATAAAATAAAATATAATTATATTAATTTAAATGTGTCATTTTTTTACAATTATAATTACAAATCAACAGATATCTGCTGGATCGACTTCTTCTACTTCATCCTCTATACACAACCAAAGTGGCTTGGTAGTGTCACCAACTCTGAAATAATAATTTTTTAGAATACACACTCCATTCAAACCACAAATTTAAAATAAGCTCTTTTCTGAAGCAGGTATCATGATCTCTCTCTACTGGAAGACTAACAGCGGCCAGCCTGTATGTGTAAACCTTCTTTGTCTATCCTGGTCTAATAGCACGAATAATAGCTTTGGTATCTCGCCAAGTCATTGGTCCTGCTTTTAGAGCAGGACAGATCACGAAGGTTTACACATACAGGTTGGCTACTGCTGGTCTTCCTAGTAGAGAAAGATCACGATACCTGCTTTAGAAAAGAACTTATTTCAAATTTGTGGTTTGAATGGAGTGAGTATTCTAAAAAATTTTGACAGTATCTCTCCTAAAAATTGACTATTTTTCACTTTTGTACATCCTGAAAAAAATTATTAAATAAATCAAAAATGAATACCTCCCCTGAAGCCGCGCCTCGCCTGAAACACGGTAAAAACACGCAGGGAATGAGTCTCGGAACAAGACTCAGTAGGGGTCACCCGAACCCTACCTTGCAAAACGGAAAATCGCTACGCCAGCAGCTAAGCGAGTACCTCGGAAGCAGAAGCCCTACACTACAAGTACCTGTCTCACGGCGTGAAAACCACACACGCACGCCACGGCGAAACAACCGGAACCCACCGGTCACCACGACCAAAACCCGAAGGTCGAAGCAACTGAGACTGACAGTCTGTCACTCCCCGACTCGACAGGAGTACCTCGCACTAGAAGAACGACCGGATGCGTCCGCTGACGTCTTATATCGCGTCACCAGTGTTTAGCTACCACGTCCCGGGAGCGAGACTCAGACACACTCAAGTAACCACAAAGCGAGTGACTAGCTGGGGTCGCGCCCGTCGACGCGTATCCAACTCCCCCCAACCACGTGTGCACACACAGACCATGCGTCCTAGGTATGGCCTCTAACTGGTTTTCCCCTCAGTCGGACTCTGGCCGACGACGTGGGGCCCGACGGAAACCAGTCTAAAAACCATCCTTAGGGTAGCCGTCCCACCACTCCCAGGTGGATACCAGCACACGCGTACTGGCCGGCTATGACTAGTAGAGTGTCACTGAAGGAGTAGACTCTCAAGCCACGGAAAACAACGTCCGAACCCGACTAAGTACGGGGACCGTCCCACGTACCAGCACCGTCGTACGGTGACCACAGTCGGAGAAGAAACAGGACTGCAACCCACCCGGTGCAGTCTAGAGCCTGACGGTCCTACCTAGGCGCGCCACAGGCTCTGACGGTCTACCGCTGGGCCGTCACAGCGGTCTGACGGCCCAACACAGGGGCGTCAGGCCAACGGTGCAAAACGCACTGTGACGCGCCAACCCTGGTGCGCCACAGTCTGTAACGGACCAACTCTGGTGCGTCACAGTAACCTGACGGACCAACTCAGGCGCGTCAGACACTCGGTGTGAAACGAACTGTAACGCACCTGCTCTGATGCGTCATAGCACCAGACGGATCAACACAGGTGCGTCACGGTCACGAGCAACACAGAATGTAACGCGCTCCTCCATGGGCGTTACGTCACCTAACAGACTAGCTCAGGTGCGTTAGGTCACGGGACCAAACTGTCTGTAACGCACTCCCCTAGGGACGTTATAGTCCCTAACGGACCAACACGTGCGTTAGGTGGAAGGCATAACGCGCCTTCCCAGGAGCGTCACATTCCCTGACGGATCAACATTGGTGCGTCAGGCTACAATGACCCCCAATGGTCAAATTCCAACGGTCGGAAACACTGTGACGGACCAGCCCAGGGGCATCACAGTCACGTGGCGGTCTATCATGGGACCGTCACGCCCACGAAAGTCAAAGCTCAAAACCAACGAAGCATAACGTACCTCCCTGGCCGCGTTACGCCCTGTGGCAGTCTCTGGTACGGCCGCCACAGCGCTCCGACGACGAAACGACGAATTCAACCTAAAAACGCCGACCACGCCCCTATACCTCCATAGGAGAGGGGGAAATCAAGGGGGAAGCTCCCCAATAACCCCTAGTATGATTCTACGGCCTCGGATCGGCCAAAAATGCGGTGGATCGCTAGATCAGGCGATCGCTCCCCAAAGCATGATTTTATCTTAACCCGTTCAAAAACGCCCCTCTCGACCTCACGACGGGCTAGCAATCACGAGAATGAAACGCTAGAGCGTATGGATCGTCACCCTATCTCAATGGAGCGAATGCTCTGCCGAATCGATGCTGAAATCATGAAGAACGTTTTTAGGAACCCTTGTTCATCCACGAAATCCCACGAGCTCTACGCCACCACGACCGCCTCGCCGTCGCCGTCGTCGCCCCGCGCCGTCTGCAGCCGGAGGGGACGTGCTGCGTGATCGAACAAGAGAGAGAGGGGGAGTTACCTCCCTGCGTGGAGTGGGTATATTTTCTGTAAATTACTGATAATTGTTATACCGGGAGTACGGATCTTGGCCGGGGTTGTCTTCCCCACGCCCGGAGCGTGGATGTATCGTCTCTATCTCTCTCAGCATTTGCTTATTTAGTATGTGTTTTTTATGTCGCTCCTAGTGAGTGATAGGATCTAGCTCGTTCCATTTCATCACTGTTGCGAGTGAATGAGTGAGACCCGTCCCGTGACTTGATCCGAGCACGGAAGTAAGATTGACCACCCTTGACTCTGTCGATTTCTCAACCGTGCGAATCCACACGTTTCCTCACTTGGGACCACTCGTGAGATTACTTTTTCTGTTAAAGGCATACACCCCGTAGGAGCTCTTAGTGTCGAGCCGAGGTAGCTCTATTGTTCGTGTAGTCACTGGTCGTGTCGTCCCTTTGATCGCATCGTCATCTAGAGTCCCAAGTTCGCATCAAATCGGTACCGAGTCTCTCATTCATCCCGCATCATGAGATCTACTTGCTTGCAGCATCCTTCAGGGTAGTTTCCCCCTAAATTTCATTTGCAACATTTTGATCGAGTCTGAGAGACTCCAGGTGCTCCCATGGAACATATTCCTTTAGTTGCACCGGTTGGACTTCGGGTTGCTCATACTCTTCCAACCCATCAATGATAGCCTGCAGTTATTGGACCGCTGGGTTAGCTTCTTTATGTGTCTGCAACGGGACATGCTTCTTCTTGTTGTTGGTTGGCATTCGGATGACCATATGAGGGGCCATCTCGTACTAATCCAGGGTTACAGTAAGCGGAGCCGGCTAAGGCGTGACGCCATGGATTCAGATTCCCGGGATAGGACGGGGAGTCTACTTTCTTTTTGTCTTCTTCGGCACTGTCTACCAATTTTCTTGGTCTTGTGTAGGAGTCATGACAAATGCCTCGTAGGTGTGCTTTGTACAAGCTTCTGACACCTCTTTTGGTAATTGTTGGTATAGATATATCATATTTGCTGTTACCCCCAGCACTGGCATCTCGTGCGGGTGAGGTGGATCCACCTTGTGTTCACTCATCTGAAGCTCTCCCTTCTTGATTAGCCCTTCAATGACTTCTTTAAAGACATAACAGTCCTCAATAGGGTGCCCAAGCATTTGATGGTATGGGCAGTATCGAGGATCATCCTTCCTCTTAGCATCGTCGGGTCTCTTTGGCTCCAGGAGGGTGATTTTGTTGTATTTAGTGACCCATTCAAAAAGGACTCGGGTATTCTCCCTTGGGAAGGAGTAAAGCTTTCTCATCTTAGTCCTCAAGGATGGGCCTTCTTGTTGTTCAGCTGGCTTGGGAGGAGGAGCATTGGCAACTCCTTTGTTCTTGCTCTTTTGCTACTCGAAGGCATTGAAATTGATCATGTTGACCTCTTTGGGTGCAAGTCGCTTGTCAGTTGACTTTGCCTTCTGGCTTGGAGTAGTTGGGGTGGAGGAGTATCTGGAGAGGAAAGTCTCAACCTCTGCTACCACATTATTCAATCAGTCAAAAGACCAAATTTCTATGCCAATCATCTTTTCGAGGACCTCCTGCCTCAAGTTCTATTTGTAAATTTGGATGGCATCCTCTTCATATGGCAGTCGCCTGCATCTCATGCTAAGATCTCGCCACCTCTTGATATACTCGAGGGCAGTTCCATCATTCCTCTACCTAGTAGCATAAAGTTCGGCAATGGTGACTTCCCTTTCGATAACATGAAACCGCTCCCGAAACTTTCTCTATATGTCTAGCCAGTCGTTGACGCTTCCCACCTACAGATTTGAAAACCACTCGAATGCGAGTCTAGTGAGAGAGGACCCAAAGAACTTGAGCAGGTATGACTTGTCGACTGCCAGATCGCCCATCACGTTCATGTAATAGTCTATATGTTCTTTTGGCGAGCCTTGGCCATTGAACTTGTCGAATTTTGGCGGCTTGTTGACGCCAGGAGGTAATCTTTTAGCTGCATGGTGGGTAGGGTAAGGTACCTTGTACACATCAAAAGAAGTATATTCTTCGCTACCTCGATTAGCCAACTTCTTTTCGATCATCTGTTCAATCATCAGTTTGTTTGCCATCACTGGGTCCACCGGCATCGGGTAGAAATGAGCTGATTGCATTTGTGGCATCGTCAACACCGTCGTCGAGGTATAACGACGGTTGCCTGGTGTTGAGGTGCCAGAGGTAAGATTGGGGCCCTGCCCCCGGTGTAGCCTGGGACTGGCTGAGTGGCTGTTATCTGGGGAGAGCTTTCAAATTCTTCAGCGCCCCGACGAGATGGTTCGGGAGGAGTTTCAACTTGTTTTGAGGTAGCAGCCTACCCAGTCATGGTGAGGACACTAGAGCCAGAGTACGGCTCGACTCAGCAAGCCGTTGGTACTGGACACGCAGCGCGACTTGATCGACGGCGACGTCATTGTGGCTGGGGGACAGTCTAGAGTCTCCCCCGGTGTTTTGATATTTTAGTACGTATTTTGTACGTATTTGTATTTGGTACATATTTGGATGTATTTGGTGTGTATTTAGCATGTATTTGAGTTATATTTTGGATTTGTATTATTTTTGGGTTTAAATTGGGTCAATGGGAGGATATTGACCAGATATTTGTATTTTTGGGTTTATTATAGTCCAAGGTGATTAGGATGGTCCAAGGGGATTAAATTAACCAAGCCACCTTTGTGGACTTGGAGAGAGGGGCGCCCCCTCTCTTGTCCCCATGTGGGGAATTGTTTAAATAATGTTTATCTCCCTTCCCCATTATGCCCCTTTGACCAAGGGTATTAGAGGTCATTTGGCTAGGTCTAGGGTTTAAGTATATAAGGCCTCTTGTAATAATTTTTGAATTAATGAATGCATAAAATTTTAAGAAAATAGCAAGGAGCCCATGGGCGCCCCCTCCCTCTCTCTCTCTTGTTCTTGAGTGTTCTTCCCCCTTCTTCCTCCAATCTCCAGGGTGTGAAGCCCTCTCTATCTCCCCTTCTGGTTACCTGGATCCATCACCGCCGCCGCCACCGCCGTTCGTGCCGCCGACGAGCCACCGTGAATCCCCCTTTGAGTTGCTATCCAGAAGTGTAGATCTGCTGGATAGAGGTCTAGAGCGGGAATTTTCTCTCCCACTCCCCAGATCTAACAGGCTGAGATTTTGAGGGTAGGTTCCCCACATAATCCCCCATATCCAGAAAAATACCCACGATTTTACACCTCCATTTCCCCTCGTCCCACTTTTATTTCCCCAATCCAGACAGATCTATCTCTGTGTAGATCTGTGTTCCAGAAGTCCAGTTCTTCCCCATTTTGGCCCCCGTCCCCATTTCAAAATGGGCTGAAAATTGAACTGGAGCTCCTGCCCATCCATTACCACATCCACAAATTTTTCCACGAATTTTAGCACCTTTTTACCCCTCCATAAAATTAATACTCAGGTGAGATCTAGTTCTGTGTCTGCAGACCAGATCTGACCTCCCTCCCACCATAAAATCCATCCCTCCATCAAACCCGCCTCAAAAAATTGCCCTAAAATTCTGGCACGTCCCTCACAACCCCCTCTATCAGCCATAAAAATCCCATCACCCAGATCCATCGTCTCCCCACCGGTCAACCCAAGTTCTGAGGCAGTTCCACTTTCTGCCCTGTCAGATCTAGATCTGTGAACCAGCCTGTTCTAAATTCATCCACGGCTAGTACAGAGAGATCAAAATTCCTTCCATAGCCTCAGGTCATAGATCTCTGAGAGAGATTTCCAACGGCGCTAGTCTCACATCGTTCTGACATCGGACCAGATCGCAGCAACCATTCTCGCCAGACCGCACAGGCCAATCCTGAAACGAGACAGCAGAAAAGAGAGTCAGAGATAAATCTTCCAAAGATACGTCGGTGCCACATCAGTGACCGCCACTCCCGGAGATCAACCAGGGACCTGCTACCATCGTCCCGGTGGATCACCACCTCCAGAAGCTCTCCGAAGAATGATGTCCCTTTGGACGTCCTTGTTCGCTGTCCTGTCGGCCAGAGATCGCAGAACCAAAGCCACTGCCGCCATCGCCTGAGAGCCCTTCCGGCTTGCTGCCCATCAACCAAAGATCGGTCCTGCTGGGCCCCACTTGTAACCCTTTACCTCCCTGCGTGGAGTGGACAGTAGAATCTTTGCTATAAATTGATTGTATTATTGTACCGGGAGTTACGATCTTGACCGGGACGTCTTCCCCATGCCCCGAGTGTGGAGGTACACTCACCACACTCCTTATTTGGTATTGTGCATCATCATCATCATCATCATCAGAGCCTTATCCCAATTATTTGGGGTCGGCTACATGAATTCTGCTCCGTCAAAAGTTTCTATCAAGTGCCATATTCATATTTAAGTCCAAGAAACTAATATCCTTCCTAATAACATCGCACCATCTCATTTTAGGCCTTCCTCGAGCTCTTTTACTAGTATCCACTAAGATTCGGTCACATCTTTTAACTGGCGCTGAGTTGGGGCGACGAAACACATGTCCAAACCACCTAAGTCATTCATTTATTATAATCTCATTATCATTATTATTATTATTATCCTTACCATCATATATTTTATTATATACATTTTTTGGAGGAGTGTGCTGGAAAGGGGTTAAAAAGGTGCACCGAGTGAGTTAGAGCCAGTGTGCCAGCGAAGGCACTAGAAGGGTGCACCGGAGAAGACAGGACGGGTGTACCGAAGAAGGCTGGAGAGCAGGGTGTGCCGGGTGGGAGCTGGATGGAGCGTGCCGGGCTAGGCACTGGCGAGCGTGCCAGGCTGGGTGCTAGCGAGTGCGCTGTCGAAGGAGTGGAGAGTGTACCGCTGAAGGCTGGGTGCTGGGCATGCCGGCGAAGGCACTAAAAGGTGCATCGGGTGAGGGTAGCACTAGTGTACCAGTGAAGGATGAGATGAGGAAGGCTAAGGGTGTACCAGCGAAGGACCAAGGATAGGCGTGCTGGGGAATATCTTCAAGGCCTGTGTAGGCGAAGGGCTAAAGATGGTGTACCAGTGAGGGTCTGGGGAGTGTGCTGGTGAAGGACAAACCCCGTGCAGGTTTCAACTGGGCTAGATGAAGCCCATGCATGTTCATAGGGTCATGTCCGTGCATGTTTTGGATGCAAAGTGCATGCGAAGTCCGTGCAAGTTTTCGACAAAGGAACAAACTCCATGCAAGTTTTTTTAAGCAAGTCCGTGCATATGCACGGGGTTGAAGGATGAAGTCCATGCAGGTTTTTTAAGCAAGTCCGTGCATATGCACGAGGTTGAAGGATGAAGTCCATGCAGGTTTTGGGCAAGTCCATGCATGTTTTGGCATAAGTCCGTGCATATGCACGGGGTCAGGGGCAAGGTCCGTGCATATGCACGGGGTTGGGTTCGTGCGTAGTTGGGGTAAGTCCGCACATATGCACGGGGTCAAGGGAAAGGTCTGTGCATATGCACGAGGCCAAGGGCATGCAGTTTGGATAAAGTCCATGCAGCTTTTGGATGAAGTCCATGCAGGTGTATGCGGCCAACGACCAAGTCTGTGCAGGTTTGATGAAGTCCATGCAGGGGGGGTGAAGCACATGCGCATGCACAAGCAAAGTCCATGCATGTTTAGATGAAGTCCATGCGTATGTGCAGAGTTAGGGTGAAAGTCCATGCAGATATTCAAGTTCTGAACTGAAGATCGTGCCGATTTTGGATGTCGAGTCCGTGCATATGCACGGGGTTGAAGAACAAAGTCCATGCACGTTTTGGCCAGGGTCCATGCGAATGCACATGGTTAACAAACGAAGTCCAAGTAGATGTTCAGGTTGCGGGATGGAGTCCGTGCATATGCATAGATGCAAGTTTTGGGGCGGAGGGGTAGAGTCTAGGCATATGCACAGGGCTGAGTCCATGCAGGTTCTAAAGGAAGTCCATGCAGGTGCAAACGAAGTCCGTGCATGTTGGATGAAGTCCATGCAAATCTGGGCTGAGTCCATGCATGCGGGACAAAGTCCATGCAAATGTTCAAGCTGGGCCTATGCAAGGTCCATGCATATGTTCGAGCTAGTGGACAAAGTCCATGCAGGGTCCGCACCGGCTAAGGGTGAAGTCCATGCACGTTTGAGAATGAGTCCATGCACATGCAGGTTAAGTCCATGCATATGTTCAGGTTCTGGAACAAAGTCCATGCAAATGAATGGGGTTGAGTGTAAGCAGGGCCGTGCATGTATGCAAAGGGGATAAGGTCCATGCATGTCTAGGCATGTGAGGGCAGGGGTCATAGGATGGTCAGTGTAGGGTCCGTGCAAGTGCTTGCCAAGGGTGATGCAAGGCTAGTTTGTGCAGGGATGAAGTCCGTGCAAGGTTGGGATGAAGTCCATGCAACTAGGAGTAAGTCCATGCATGGCCCGTGCGCATGTAGGCAAAGTCAGTGTACATGGGCTAAGGTCAGTGCATATGCAGGCAAAGTCAGTGTACTTATGGAATATGCAAAGGGCCTCTCTCATTTCTTTCTCTTCTTCTTCATCTTCTCTTCTCCTCTTCTTCTTCTTCCTCTCTTCTCCTCCTTCTCCGATGCTACAGGAAATGACGGGGTCACTGGTGGTGCCAGATTGGGAAGGCACAAAGTGCGCCAGACGTAGGGTGTCAGGGCATGCCGGGTAGAGTGGGGCCAGACGTACCGGGTTGCAAGGGCACGGGTGTGCCGGGATAGAGTGGCACCGAGTCTGCCGGAGAGTGAGGGCACAGAAGTGCGCCGGGTGAGGGGCATAGGTAGTGTGCTGGGATAAGTGGGGGAACGACTGTGCCATTGGAAGGGGGCACGAGTGTGCCAGAAAGGGAAGCACTCAGGTGTGCCAAGTGAAACCGCCAGGGGGCGTGCCGGGGAGAGACCACTGTGAGTGTGCTGGGCCAGCACGACTAGGGGGCGTACAGGGGAAGGCCACCGCCAGTGTGCCATGCAAGCACGACTAGGGTGTACCAGGGAAGGGCACCTTGAGTGTGCTAGGCAAACGCGACTGCGGAGTGTGTCGGGTAGAGGCCCTAGGGTGACGCGCTGGCGAAGGGCACTTGGTAGTGTGCCAGTGAAGATCGCCAAGGGGCGTGCCGACAAAGGGCACTCATGACTGTGTCAGTGAAGGCCGTAGAGGGTGTACCGGGCAAGGGCACCCAGGGCTGTGCCGGTGAAGGCCGCAGGGGGCATGCCTGCGATGCCAGATTTGGTGTGCTATCGGAGGGGCAAACGAGCACTTCTTCAGCTGAGGGCTTCCGGTGTTTGCCCCTCGGGGCCCACCATGTCTTTGTTCGAGTCGTCACTCCTTGTGGACACGCACCCGTGTTTTCCCTAACGCCTCTGGCCTAGGGAAAACTCTGCCAAAATTTCACCAGAAATTATCGGGATCTTATTTATTTCAATTGTAGCATAGCCCCTTCATAATTTTCTTCCCTTTTTCATTGCTCATTCTGACTTTGGATTTATTGTACTTTGTAGATAGATGGTTGCTCGCAGTGATTCCTCTGCTCCTGCTGCTGTTGGTGCCACATCTACTCCTCTACCTATGGTACCGACTGTCACGTGGCTGAACGTTGGAGATTTAGACTGGGAGCATGCGGAGATTGCCGCACTGGCCGAGTCATCAAGTTCCGATACCGAGACCATGGACCTCGGGAGGCTTGTCCGGGCTAAAGGCGGGCTCTCCTTTGACCGAGCCGTAGGGCACTACAGGAAGGACAATCCGAAGGATAAGCACCTCGTCCACTTTCTGAAGCATCTGCGGCGTCGAGAAAAGAGGGAACTCCAAGTTGTGAGGGAAGCTGAGAGGGCCATCTTGCAGTCGCGGGACAGCTTATTATACAGTGTCCCTCGAAGCATCCCAATGTACCTGGTGGGAGAGTCTAGGGAATGGAAGCCCATGCTAGGGATCGAGGTAGTGCTACCGATAGAGGATAGATTAGTGCGAGCACCCCAGTTCACGCCAGCCCGATGGGACACGGCTACCAGACGGGTCCAGGGTGAACAACCCCGCTTCGATTTATTCTTGGCCCCACTGAAGTGGGGGTATAGAGAGAGTTGGCTTTGGGTTGGTTTGCCGAGCTGAAGCTCTAGGACGTGCACACCTTCAGGGAGAGAGCAGTGGAGTTCACGGAGTATGTGCTATTCAATTATGCTCCACTATTGATCCGGGCTGACATCTACCACAGTGTCTACGCTTCTCAGTATAGCTACCCCATCTCAAAGGGGCTCTGTTGCAGGATAATTGAAGTCTTCAGTGCAGAGACAAATATCTTTTACATAGCGAAAGGCGAGATCTCACTGGATCTGTGGAGCCTAAGTCAGCTGAGTGGCTTACTCATTGACGGGGAGCCCTATGAAGAAGTATGCTTCCCCGACCTCATCAAGGATGAAACCAACGGGGATGGCTTTTATTCTCTTGGTTGTTCGTACCGGGACCCATAAAAACTCAAAGATCCTTAGGGAATAACAAAGTTGCTTATAAAGCCTTACAATTGCAAACCTACTTTCCCAAAGATATAAAAGCAAACTAAAAGGACACAAATACAAAAAAGTTAGTGCCCGATGTCGATTCCCATCAATTCTCCCCGGGTGGGAAGAACTCGACCCCGCCGAGTAAGGGGTGCGACTGCTCGCCTTGGTCCGGCGGATCGGTCACCGCACCAGGAAGTGCGGAGTACGCTCCACTCCTGGAGATCAGCACCTGCTCATCCTGTATACATTCTATATGCTACACTGCGGGGAATGAGGCTAGTGGTGGACACTCCGGGTGGGGTCACTCTCAAGGAAGGGAGACGGCTCAATGACTCACTAGGAATCACCGCTTTGTCCCATGGGTGACTAGATCCGAAACACTAAAAGAGGAGCTGAACCCATATCTCTCTAGCAAGTCCACAACATACGCATAAGATCTGACTTGCCTCGTGCTTGAAAGGGACAAACATTGCGAGCTTACAATAGAATCGACTGACTCATGGCATACTAGACAAACAAAGAAAAACACAGACTCTTACATGACCCTAAAACTACAGTTAGTCCTACCCATAGGCGGACCAGGACACCCGAATGTGTGCCATGCATGCATTTGACGTAACCTAAGGTTGACGTCTTGTGGAACCCCTATACATCTAAGCATAAACCAAGCATGTATTGTACTCCCATGGGACTTGGGTGTGGAAGACTTCGGAGGTTTGGGTGGGCCAGGAGAACCAAATGTACTTTCTTTATTACCCCAATGAACTGAATGACTGGCCCATGGAGAAAGAGTGTGATAGTGAACTCCTTGGAAGAATTTGAGTGAATATGATAGCTCGGGAGGTTCACTAGTACAGGGATCAAAAGGGTCAAAGATGGTATGACCCCATGAGATGGACTCCCCCAAGTCATGGACCCATGTGTAGGGTTCTTGAAGGTGTAGGTGGTCACCTTTACTCCTTATGGTAAGAGGGACGGGGAGCTCATATGGGTCCTCCCTTGTGACAACAATATCGTAAGAGGGGGAAAAGCCAAGCTCATCGAGAACTGGGAAGAGCAATAGGACCTCGGTGGTGATGTGACCCAATGTGTATACCGAGGTAATAGACCCCAACGCTAGGAGCATGAAGCTGTGCGTATAGGGTTGGTCAGACCCTAAGGCCAATGTATATGTCAACTCCCATTGACATTCTAAACTCCTTAGTAGATCATTTACACTTTCTATGAAGCAAAAGGATTTGAAAGTAGTGTGAAAGGAGTTAATGGGGACTATTCAGAGGGCTGAGTCCACGGAGGGGTAGCAAGATGGTCTAGGGACCAAGTTCGTCCTAAACCAGCTAGGAAGTGGCTCGGCTATGAGTAGCTTTCCCGTTAGAAACACCGGTAACTCTAGCTGAGGAGGCTCCCAATGAGGTGGCTCCGCATAAAGTTTGGAAGGAGAGGGTGACAACGGAGGACTCGCGGGTGGGGTAGGAGGGGCCTCCATGATGGGGAGAGGGCTTGGGGACTCCTAGATGGTGTCGGGTTAAGACTACCGGCCATGACCTCCTTGGGCTCAGGTAGGAGTCTGTCAACATGATCGCGTGTCCTTTCCATCCGATCCAACCGATCCGAAAACATTTTCATGAATTCGACAAAGGAGTAGGTTGGAGTAGGGGCCTCGTGGTGGACTCGCTCCTCGTCTCTCGGCCTGGGGGTGGGCCTAGGCTCGGCTACCTTTGGGGCTTCTTGCCTCCGAGTATGACCCACTTGATTGGAAGAGATTGGGTGGGGTCGGTTGGAGGTGACTGGGTCGGGTAGGTAGAACCTCCTAAGCTCGCCCTTCATCTCTCGCCACGACTCTATAGGCCTTTGCCTCCTAACTTCCCACAAATCTTCTATGTCCCTCCATGTTTCGGCGGCTTCGTAGAAAAGTCACCTTGAGTGGCGATCACAGGTTTTTTTTCCTTCCACCTTGCTTTTCTGATTCTTAGTCACTTTTCATTGTTCTCCTAGTTATTTTTTCATTGCTGGTACGTTCAACCATAAAAAAAAGGAAAAGGTCATTTCATTTTTCCTACCAACAGCGGTCAGGGTGTTCGGGTGCTACACCGCCGGGCACCAGCTTGTGGTTCAGACTGACGATTTGAACCAGCCCATATCTCACCTCAAGAGACCTCGTCACCCGACTCAGCCGCCAGCTCCAGTCGTCCACGTCGGCACTTCTGTTGGGCCTCAGGCATCGACACGAGCAGAGGAAGTTCCCGTTGAGGAGCCTGCCACCCCCGTCAACACGAAGCCGATCAACAATGACCCTCCGACCGGTGAAGTCCAAGAGATGACTCTTGAGATCTCATGAAGGAGAACCAGCTCTTGAAGGCCCTTCTGTAAGACTTGCTTCAAGAACGTGACCTTCATCCTCAGCTGCCCACTGGGCCTTTGATGGAGGTGCCGATCCCGCCAGGTGGGTAAAATGATGCTAACGCCTCAGCGGCAGCTGCTCGGACCCCTACAATTGCTGGGTTCGGCACGCCCTTGGCCGAGGCTCAACCAGGGCCATCCAACACGCTGGTGTTGAAAAATCTCATGGCACAGTGCCAGATGATCGAGCAGATCGTTGAGACCAAGCTCACCCAGTTTGGAGAAGGGGTCGCGACTGTAGATCTCTGCAGTGTCCCCTATCCGCTACACCACTAGCTCAAGAAACTTCCCCCGGAGTACGCCAAGCCGCCGAAGTTGCAGAAATTTGACGGTCACGGGTCTCCGCGTGAACATTTGGCCTCTTACATTACGGCCTTGGGTGAGCTCGTGTTGGATGAGTCTTACCTCCTTCGCTACTTCGCCACCTCACTTACGGGAACAGTCTTTCGATGGTATGCCCGCTTGAAGCCCAATTTCATCATTGACTAGGCAGATCTCTAGAAGAAGTTCCTCGACCATTTCCAAATGGCTGAGCGAAATGTCTCTTTAGTCGAGCTTTGCTCCCTCTGACAGAAGAAGGGCGAGAGTGCCCTCGACTTCATCAAGAAATGGTGAGACCTCAGTATGAGGTGCGTGAACCCACCAGTACAGGAGGATGCCATCACCATCTGTCATCGAGGCTTGGTAGTCGAGGTCAACGAAAAGCTTCTCGGCACCAACATCAAGGGCTTTGACCAACTCAATTCGGCAATCACCGAGATAGAGATGTTCTTCGCCGATAACCCGAGCTACGCTTTAGCAAAGGGTAAGCAGACGCGGGAACGCCAGTATGGCAAGGAGGTGAACATCATCGAATTCACCCCTGCCACTAATGCCAGCAAGGGAGTCGAAACGAGTGATTCTGACAAAAGGCCAGCTGATAAGTCGGCTGCTCCCTCCTTCTCAGAGCGTATGAAGACGCCCTTCTCCTTTAAGAAGGAGCATACGAAGATGCTCTTCGACCTCTGCATGGTTCAGAGGATCGTCAAATTGCCTGAAGTCCGTAAACCCGATGAAGCCCAGAAAATTGACGATCCCAACTACTGCGTATACCACTGCATGGTAGGTCATTCCCTGGAAGATTGCTATGTCTTCAAGACCCAGGCACAGAAGCTGATCCGAGACGGCCTGATCCAAAGGGAAAGCGGTCTCGTTTATCCTCCACAGCCACATACATGGTCTAGACCAGCCAAAGCAGCACATGCGGTTCAGCACCCAGCCAATGTGATCCACATGATGGTAGCATTCTCTCTTTCTGATGATGAATCAGACGATCCCAACACCAACCGGAGAGAGCATTCGATCTGGTACCCAGGGTGGATGATGGGGGCATCATGTACCCCCTCCACATTTTTTGAAGCTCAGATGGATCGTCATCATGTACCATCGTGTTCTTCACATTTCTTTGAGTCATGGCATGTAGTTTTTATATTTGCGTGTCGGACGTCTTTCATGTTCGGATCGGCGTGATCCGAAGCTGTTTCGGAGGCCCGGAGGCGTTCCGTGGCTTTTTTCGCACGTTTTTCTGATTCCCAACCTGATTTTCAGCAAATCCTGTAGAACTCCACTGCGGGCGAACCGAGTCATTCACCCAGGCGAGTGTGGTACCGTTGCAATCGGTGCATTTTGAGGATTGCGGGAGCGTAACTTTTTATTTTTTGATATTTTTATGAAAATTCAGATTTGCTATCATTTTCTTTTCTTTTTCTTCTTCTTCTTCCTTTCTTCTTCCTCTCCCCATCGTGGCTACCCCTCTCCCTCTCTCTCTCCCATTCGATCGCGACGAGGCCCCCTCCGACTGCAGATGGCATGGGGCGACGGTGTGAGGACGTGGGTGACGGTGGGATGATCCCGGTGGCGTGTGGTGAGTATGAGAAGCATGAAGGGACGAAGTTCTTAACGGCATTCTTTACGGTGTGTGGATGATCCAGCGTGCCTAGATGTGACCCAAAGGTAGGGTGATGATCCCTAGCTCATTGCCTTTCCATTCCCGTGGTTTGTAGGCCGAGGTGAGGCTGAGAGAGGGCGATATCGTATCGAGAGGGGAAAACCATGTCGCAGGGAGAGTTCACCCGATCCATCATTTTATGCCCCGATTCCGCGTTTCAAGGGTGTAGAAGCATGCTAGGGGGCTTAGGGGTCGATTTCCTTGCGTTTCCCCCTCCGTGGGGCTTGTATGGGGTCGAAAATAGTGTTTTCCTACGGGTTTGCCATTTTCACGCCGGCGTGTGATAAACGGTCGAACCAGGGCCCATTTATCACTTGAGCGGCCCATACACGACCGCCCTTCTACTTGGTGCGCAGTGGGCACCGCTTGTGCGGCCATGGTCTGACCGCCCAATCGCTTGGCGCGTAATGCGTATGTGCGGCCAGTCGTGGGACCGCACATCTATGAGCGACCCCATGTCAACTGCCCATCCCCTGAGTTTTGACCGTTGTTCATGACCGTTGCACAGTGCACTAGGATGTACGACCAAGGTCTGGCCGCCTGACCCTTCGTGTGGCTAGGGGTTGGCCGTACGTCAATGGTGTCGTTGGCAAGTGGTGCGGCCAGGGCTAGTCCACACATGGCTTGTGCGGTGAGGTCCTAGCCACCCTTCTGTTGTGCGACCAGGGTCCAACCGCACCTGTGTTTTACCGTTGGTGGATGGACGGCTGTGCTGGACCACCCATCCCCCATGTGCGGTTGAGAGTTAGCCATCTTTCCTTTGTGTGGCCAGAGGTTGACCACATATGCCTCGTTTAAACTAGGAGAAGAACGGTTCGTTCCTGACCGTCCAACCCCTGGTGCGGCCAGTGCCTGACCGCCTGTCCCTGAGCAGCCCAGAGTGGACCGTTCAAGGGGCATACCGGAACCGGTATTGCTTCGTTGGCCGATTTGAGTCTCGAGAATGTGGGCCTCAATCCGCATGCTGACCCGTGGTCTAACAGATGCTGGGCATCGTGTGGAGGCTAGGTGTCGTGGTACTGTGTTGTCCCGGGAGGTGTGTTTTCGGCTCATGACACCGTGCGACGGTGCTGGTACGAGGAGCGTTCCTTGTACTGTCGATTTTGACGTTATTTTTCGTAGCTTGAGAGTCTACTCCTTCAGAGACACTCCACTAGTCATAGCCCGCCAGTATGCATGTGCTGGTATCCACTTGGGAGTGATGGGACGGCTACCCTGAGGATAGTTTTTAGACTGGTTTTCGTCGGGCCCCACATCATCGGTCAGAGTCCGATTGAGGGGAAAACCAGTTAGAGGCCAGACCTAGGACGCGTGGTCTGTGTGTGCACACGTGGTTGGGGGCCGTGGACGCACGCTGACGAGCGTGACCCCAGCTAGTCACTCGCTTTGTGGTTACTTGTGTGTGTCTGAGTCTCGCGCCCGGGGCGTGGTAGCTAGACAGACGAATGAATCAAGTCATACATCAGAATCATCCATTAAGATATGAGCATGCCGAGCCTAAAAGCTTGGGGAATAAAGAAGAGTATAATTAGCTCTTGCTAGTGCCTCCAACGACACACCTTTCCAGCCCCTCCATCGGCACACTAAGTGCCTCCAGCGGCACACTGCTCAGCACCCTCCATCCGGCATGCTTCTAGCGTCCTTTGCCCGGTGCACCTACCAAGCCCTCCACCTGGTGCAATTCCTTTTCTTCTTCACCCGGTGACATGTTGCAGCCATTGGACCGGTGCCAACGGTAGTAAATCCGGCGGTCACTACCTGTGGCCCTTGGCGCGTAGTGAAATCACGTCGAACCAGCTGGGGTTTGCTTAGCTATCGATGCCTCACTGAGCCAAGCAGACGTTCACTGCTTAGAGACAAGACTGGGGTCAATCCCCATTGACTCCCATCGTCAGAGGATGTCAACGCGGCCAGAGGTATATAAAAAGCCCTCACGATAAAAAGGGGGGTTAGGAGGGCCCCTGGTGAAAAAAAACCCCCGAGTATTCGAGAGCTACTGGTCTGGTGTCTAAGAAGCTCAAGGAGCCCGAGGAAGAAGAAGCCAGTGAAAAGAGAGAGAGTAAGCAGTAGAGAGAAAGAGAGAGAGAGAGGGTCCTGAATGTAGCAGGAGGGGACGGGAAGGAGAAGGGAGCAGTCACCCCTCCTTGACCCTGTCCCTCTCCTCAGATATTCTCCTCTTTTGTTTCTTGTTTCTCCTCCCCTTCTATTTTGCTATATTGCATTGTACTTGGCCCCTTGGTCATGGTCTATGCCAGTCTGTCCTCTGTGAATGGAAATATCCTTTTCTTCTTGTTGTTCTGGTCATCCTTCACTCTACAGTGCACTTTGTGGCTTATTTTCTTCTTCCCTTTGGTTTTCTTGCCCCTTGGGTTGCTTGCTCTCTGAAACATTGCAGAGTCTATCCAAGTCAATGCATAGTGTCGCTGGTGTGATGACATGAAGCTAGTCTCCTTCCGATGGTTTCTATAACAGGGTCATCCTCCGAAGTTTCTTCCGTGGGCTTTACTCCTAAGCTTCCTACTTGTTTTAACAAGGGAGCTCCCCTTTGACCACTGTGTGCTCCCCCTTTAACAGCTCAATTCTCTATACTTAATCCCTTTCCTGTGTGTCATGGATACCATTAGCAATGAGCAAGTCCTTTCACCCTGCACCACTCCTCCAGCGGCACACTCCCAGGCACCCAGGGCTGGTGCGCCCGTTGCACCCTTCACCCGGTACAACCCTGACCTCTGGGGCCCGGTGCACTCTTTGCACCTTGACCTGGTGCACACTGAGCCCCCTCTACCCGGTGCACCTTCATCCAGGCCCTGCCCAATGCGCTTGACCTCCTCACCACCCGGCACACCCCAGCCCGTCCAACTCGGCACACCCCAGCTTGCTCTCACCCGGTGCACTCTTTGCACCTTGACCCGGTGCACACTGAGCCCCCTCTACCTGGCACACCTTCATCCATGCCCCGCCCGGTGTGCTTGACCTCCTCGCCCCCCAGTACACCCCAGCCCGTCCTACCCAGCACACCCCAGCTTGCTCTCACCCTGTGCGTCCATGACCTATAACCCAGTAGGCCTTTCTTTATCTATCCAGTGCCCGTTTCCCCCTGGGGCGGTGAAGGTTTGACCCGATGTTCCAACTGTTAGGTCTGTGGTTTACCCAGTGTTTCCCGTTCATCAATCGCCGAGTTTTCCAAAGTTTTCTTGAAGGTGCTACTGCCCTTGCACACACCTTGACATGTTGGGTCACACCACTCCTTGTGGCCGTGTACCCCTTTACACCCGCCCAGCATCTGGGTCCTAGGGAGATGTTGTCAAATTTTTGCCAGAACAATGCTCGTGTTAAAAGACAAAAAAAGGGAGCAACAAACAAATAAAAGAAACAACAACGAGACCCTCCGGTGCTGTCTCTCTTCCTTATGTTCTCTTCTCTCTGGTCTGGTCATCGGTGGTTTTTTTGTTCGCATGGAGAAGAGGGGTTTTTATACCCCAGCAGCGGGAACGGTGATGGCGGGGTAGCATTGTTGGGCATTGAATGGGAGTTTACTCCCTTGTCCTTGGTGGCAGGGGGATAGGCAGCATGCCTTCACCCCTGGGCGACACCTCAGCTAGCCCTGAGGTGTCCTTGCTGCACGCCAGAAGTCATAGGGCATGGCCCTAAATCTATTTTGCCGGTCGTGCCACTGAAGGGGACGGTCGCTGTGCCGTTGGAAGAAGCATGGGAGCGCTCCGCTGAAGGCTTTAGAGAATGTACCGTTGGGGAACCGAGAAGGTGTGTCGCTGGGCGATGCTGAGCGCTTGCCGTAGAAGGGCGTTGGGAGCACGCCGTGAAGAGACCATAAGGGGGGTTCCGCTGGGCGCACGGCAGTGTGCCGCTGAAGGGCCTACCATGGGCATATCGCTGAACGGGCACGGGAGAGTGTGCTGTTGAAGGGCCGAGCAGGGCATGCCACTGGAGGACACTTAGAGTGTGCCATTGAAGGGCCCTTGTAGGTGTGCCGGTGAAAGCACCATGGGTGTGCCGCTGGAGTGTGGGCTGGGGTGTGCCGCAGGAGCGTGGGCTGGGGTGTGCCGGGGAAGACCCGCCAGGGTGTGTCGTTGGAGCGCGGGCTGGGGTGTGCGGCTGAGCGGTGGCCAAGCTGGGTGTGCCGCTGAAAAGGCAACAAAGTGTGCCATTGATGGCTGACCAGGGCACCGTTTGTGATGCATTCAAGCCCATCACGAGCACAAGTTGTGGTTTACTAGATTTTTTTCGGGGCCCATAGATTGTGGGCTTCCCGAGGGTGGATTTCTCTTCGCTGTCGTGACTCCGGAGATTGCTTCACGACAGTGTATGTTTGTTTAGAGAGTCCAGATGGCTCGCCTTCTCCGCAGTTTCTTCCATTGAAGTTATTGTTGATACTGGACTGGTCGGGACATATAGACGTGTAATTTTATGCGTCTACAACCGTACATGGTTGGGGAACCGGCTATGAGTCTTGGGTATCAACTTTTTCGTGTGTACTCGGAGTGAGTCACGGGACGAGTTTCACTCTCTCGCTCGCAGCGGTGATTGAATTGATATAGCGAGCTAAATTATCCCAGCATGCTCTCTAGCAGCGACATATAAAACATATACAAGTAAGGCAAGATGCCGAGTAAGGAGCAAATATGATACCTCCACGCTCCGGGCATTGGGACGACGTTCCCGGCCAAGAACGGTAACTCCCGGTAAAAATAGTTACAATAATTACAGAACAAAATTCACTGCCCACTCCATGCAGGGAGATAAAGGGCTACAAGTGGGCCTGGGAGGACCAATCTTGGGTTGATGGGTGGCTTCTGGGGCAGCTTCGCCAGTTCCGGTACACTAACACTCGGGTGGCAACTTGCTGTCCCGAACTGGTTCTGCTGTCACAGCCCTGCACGATCCGACGAGAACGTCTGCTACGATCTACTCCGATGTCATATTGGCGTGATACCAGTACCGTTGGAAATCTCTTTCAGAGTTCTTCGAGCCCAGACTACTTCTGGAACTTTGTCTTCCTCTGTAGTGGTCATGGTAGAATTTTTAACTGGCAGGCTCCTGAACTCAGATCTGACTGGGCAGATTCAGATCTGTCTGATGATGCATATTGACCGAGGCACAAACCATGGATCTGGGAGCTGAGATTTTTATGGGGGATGCAAGGGGAAGTAAGGAACACGAGGGTATTTTTTGTGGATTTTTGTGATGTGGTTTGACAATGGAAAGGGATTTTATGGTGGAGGTGGGTCGGACCTGGACTGCACAGGACAGAACAGAATCCTACACTAAATTTTAAGGAGTGGAAAAAGACATCTAAAAATCTTGAAAAAAATAATAGAGATGAGTTTTGGCATTACATCGGTTTTCTAAAGTAGTAGAAATAAAATTACTTTTTATTTAATAGTTTAAAATAACAATTATATACCAGAGTCCAGTCCAAAGGAAGACAACAAGTCTAACAGCACAGTATAGTCGACAGAACAGAAAAAATGTACCAGAAAGTCAGGGGAAGCCCGACAAAGGTACTAGCTGGCAGCTATAAAGTCACACACCAGGAACCGCGGAAGCAGAACGAACGACAGCCCACCTGAAAAGCAGGGGTGAGCACCGTGTCACTGGCTCAGTAGGGGTCACGCAGATCCCCATTGAAAAGCATGCAGTAACACGCTTAAACGGTATGTAAACAACCGGTAAGCAACAGGTAACAACAGTAGTAATGCAGGAAAAACTAAACTACAAAGCTGTAAAGAAAAGGGATACAAGAGTAGGGAGCAAGCTAAGAGCTGGGGGAGCTAAAAAGGAAAGGGAGAGAGCCGTACTGAGCAGGCGTGACTGTCAAACTAACCTCGGCTCCCTAAACTACTCTAGGTGATGACAGAAGGGCAGACTCTAATCTGACGAAGTCAGGAGTTGCCGATCCACCAACAAGACGCTAAGCCTCAAGCGAAGACCTACAAGAACAGCCAGAAAAGCTAGGAAAACCTAGACTGACTCAGACCCAGACGACATGACTAGAACATCATGCACATTGTCCCATACATGACCAGAATGTCATGCATACGACAGGACACTGACCTCGAGTGCAGCCACGAAAGGGCTAACCTGGGAGGTCACGATGCACAAGAAACACAAAGTGAATCGTGAAGAGCCACATGCCACGTGACTGGAGTGCCTCACCGCCAGAAGAACAGCCAGCTGCGTCCACTATCGTCTTATGCTGCGCCTACTAGCGACTTGCCCACGTCACCTACAGCAAGGACTAGGCTGAAACAAAGACACTGCTAGAACCAGAACAGTACCATAACACGAGTGACTAGTCAGGGTCACATCTAACGACGCAAGTCCAAAGTCCCTAACCACGTGTGCACACACTGGCCCACTGCCTAAGCTAGGCCTCTAGCTAGTATTCCCCCTCCGAAGGACGCTACGGTTAGACTGGGGGCCCATGGAACTAGCTTACAAATCGTAAACTGGGAAAGCGCCCCTCTACAAGAGCCATCACGCTGAAGCGTGTCGTAAGACTACGACTAGTGGAGTCTGACAAGACACAGAGACTTAAAACACGAGTGCAAAAGTACATACAGGCAAGAGAGCACTATCGCACATACTTTGAAGCACCAATGGTAGCATAGCCACTGCCGACAACTCAAGACAAGGCAACTAGACCTACTCACGTAACGATCCTTGAGTCAAACGACTCAAAGGCAAGATCGTCAGAGACAGCGGAACAAGCCGCTAATCGGTCTACTCCTAAGCTAGAGGAAACAATGCTGTTAGAGGAAACGACATGCGAAGACCTGATAGGACACCGAGAACCCTCAACATATCTGGATACGCAAATTGATGTAAAATGATACCTCGAGGCATCCAGAAACACGGTCTCGAATTGGACAAAGCCACCGAGACACACACAAAGTCACATGTCAACCCTTGGTCTCACCAGGTTGACCAAAACCTGACACGACACATACACACAGACACACACACTGCATGCATAAACACTCTTGGCCATCCCATCATTATCACTGCCCTTATAGGATGTCAACAGACACCCACAGGTCATGGGTAAACCATGAGATCAAGCCAAGACAAGCAGAAATCAGAGTGGTGGATAAAGACTACACTCTGGGTAGAGCGAACTATCACTCAACTACTAGGCGAACCTGGCAGTCAAGGAAAGTCACTACAAGACCAGAGTCAAGGACACTGGTAGGTCTAGATCAGGTCATTAGGGAACTGTCGCAGTCAAGGAAAAGACCATACCCAGTCACCTGAACCGACCGATCCAGAAGCCACAGACACACATAGCTTCATGTCTATCATTTGTTCCAGCATCAATCTGTTGACTACTGCCGGGTTGACCGGGCTTGGATAGAAATGGGCGGGCTGCGGAGCCGGGGTGGTCAATGCAGTCGCCTGAGGGGCCATGGGAGACCCCTGAGGGGGTGAGGTCTGCAGCGGGGTCAGCACCAAGTAGTGTGTTTGTTGCAGGGGCATGCCCCCAGGGAAGCTGGGAGTTGATGGGAATGCCACGGCCTGTAGAGTCACTTTGGAGGACTGCCCGTTGCCCCCCGGCGCTTCCAGCAGAACCTCAGTCTGTCCGGACATCAAGGGTTGGGCATCCCTTTCGCTGAGTTGCTTCTTCAGCAATTCAATCTCCCGCTGGTACTGTTGTATCATGTATAGCATAGCAAGGTCAGTTGTGGAGGGACCGGGCATGCCCCCTGTCTCTTCGGTTGGGGCATCCTCGGATGATGTGGAGGGTCTGCCACTCGTGCCCTCGGTGGTGACAACATTGGCTACCAGGGCCATTGAAGATTCTTCGAAGGAAGTCTCTTCGGCGCTCGCTTGTGTCGCTTCACTCGCCGCTCTTCCTCTCCTGGTAAGGGGACCATCCTGGCAGCAAGCCTGGCCACTTCTTCGGGATCGGTAGGCAAAGCAGCATTCTGACTAGGGACTCCTGTCATGTTGCAGGTGAAAATTCTTCAATTCTTGTTTCTTTTCGCCATCCTCCTTGACGGCTTATTTAGGAACACCAATGTGTCGAAAACTGACCATCGGGGTGATGCTTCCTCCCACACAGGGGACTGGCATCGTTCCTCCGACCAGTTCCTTGATTCTGCACTGGGCACAGGTTGAATTTCTTCTCCTCCTCGAAAGGCGGAGGCCACTGCCCCTAGCAGTCTCTGACGACCCATAGGGGTGCTACCCAGGCCCCGGAGGTAGTTTCTCATGGCTTGCTTGATCCCTTCCCACTCTTGGTCGGGGAGAGCAGCCAGTGGTTGCGCGTCGATGGCAATGGCAGGATGAGTGTAAGTTGCGAACGTCGGGTGGTTAGCATGGTGGCGACGCCTGCGACGTTGGCAGTGGGCATTTTCGGGCAGCGCTGGTGCCGTGACTACCGGTTGGTGGGTCGTGGCTGTCACCTCGACCCCTTCATCTCTTCGGCCATTTCTGCGGCGGGTGTATCTGGGCATCGCCTGGGTAGGTGCAGTGGGATGGGCTTCCTTGGGAACCCAAATTTGCTTCAGTTTAGCCAGCGTGTGAGCCGGCGTGTCCTTCGGTGCCGTGGCCGGAATGGCAGGCGCCATCTTTTCCTTCATCTTTTCCAGTCCCTAGAAGGAGTTGTAGACTGGAATAGCCAGCCCGATGTGGTCCGAGACCACTTCGGACCTCTGCCCATTCAAATGGACTTGAAGGGTCCCGACAGTCATTGACTTGCTGGTGCTGGAGATTCGGCACCCTGTGGCAGTGCCAGCGTTATCCCTTCAAAGCCTCCTCTTATGGGATGTCGACCCCTGGTGCGATGGACCGGTAGCCTAGTGCACATGGTGCACGTTGCAGCTCAATGTCCTTGCCGGAACGCTGCTGCTGTTCTTGGCCACAGCTCGGCCGGTAGTAGCTTCAGTGGCTCCCGAGATGGGAGTGTTGGATTCGGGCTCGTCAGACGCCTCTACGTCCAGGATGTTGACGAAGGCTAACCCAAGGAAGTTGGGGAAGCCCACGACCAGAGGGAAGCTCCCAAAGCAGAGCGGGACGGCGAGGTAGCCTTCTCGGACGTGGCTCTCCATGACTTGCGGGCCAAAGGAGACTGCCATTCTCGAGGTTGAAATGTGATTTTCCTGCATTTACAAAAATGGAACAATTAGCATTACATGAATGGGCCGCAGGGTCCCTAATTTCAGCAAAGAGATGAAGGGTGGATGAGTCCCACTGGGCGTGCCAGACTTGTGGACGCATTAAAATTCACTCGATTTTCTCATCTTTGGCTCAGCCTTTCCGTACAACCAGAGAACAAAAAGACCCACTTTTTTTACAAGTGGTTCGAACCTTCCGTCTGACCAGAGAATAAAAAAGACCCCTTTTTTTTACAAGTGGTTCAGACCTTCCGTCAGACCAAAAAATAAAAGGACGCTCTTACCTTCAACTCATGACCTTTTGGCTAGCCAAAGAACAAAAAAAAAAAAAACCTTTCACCTTTGGCTCATGACCTTTCATCTGGCCAAAGAACAAAAAGACCCATTTACCCTCGTCTCGGACCTTACCTCCAGTGCAAGAATAAAAAGACCCTTTTTACCTGTCGTTCTACCCTTCCATCTAGTTAAAGAATAAAAAGACCCCCTCTATCATTGGCATTATGACCTTCTATCTAGGCCGATGCAAAAACCAATCGTCAGTATCATGACCATTCATCTAGGCTGTCACGTAAATCAAAAAAAATCTCCTCTTGTCTCGCATCATGACTTTCTCCCTAAGTTGGTAAATATTCTATCTTGACATCATGGTCTTTCGACTAAGCCAAGTTGTACGATGTCATGACTTTACATCTAAGCCGTTAAATATTCTTGTCCGACATCATGACTTTCTGCCTAAGTCGGTAAATATTCTACCTTAGTGTCATGACCTTCTGCCTAATCCAAGTTGTACGGTGTCATGACTTTATGTCTAAGCCATTAAATATTCTTGTATGACGTCATGACTTTTCACCTAAGTCGGTAAATATTCTACCTTGACGTCATGACCTTTTGCCTAAGTCAAGTTGTACGGCATCATGACTTTACGTCTAAGTCATTAAATATTCTTGTTCGGCGTCATGACTTTCCACCTAAGTCGATAAATATGCTACCTTCGCGTCATGACCTTCCACCTAAGCCAAGTTGTACAGTGTCATGACTTTACGTCTAATCCGTTAAATATTCTTATCCGGTGTTATGGCTTTTCACCTAAGTCGATAAATATTCTACCTCGGCGTCATGGCCTTCTGCCTAAGCCAAGTAGTACGGCATCATTACTTTATGTCTAAGCCGTTAAATATTCTTGTCTGATGTCATGACTTTTCGTCTAAGTCGACAAATATTCTGCCTTGGCGTCATGGCCTTCTACCTAAGCCAAGTTGTACGTCGTCATGACTTTATGTCTAAGCCGTTAAATATTCTTGTCTAGGGTCATGACTTTTTACCTAAGTCGGTAAATATCCTGCCTTGACATCATGACCTTCTGCCTAAGTCAAGTTGTACGGCATCATGACTTACGTCTAAGCCATTAAATATTCTTGTCTGACGTCATGACTTTTTACCTAAGCTGATGAATATTCTCCCTTGGTGTCATGACCTTCTACCTAAGTCAAGTTGTACGATGTCATGACTTTATGTCTAAGCCTTTAAGTATCATTGTCTGACGTCATGACTTTTCACCTAAGTCGGTAAATATGTTATCTTCGCATCATGGCCTTCCACCTAAGTTAAGTCGTACGGCGTCATGATTTTATATCTAAGCTGTTAAATATTCTTGTCCGACGTCATGACTTTTCAGTTAAGACGGCAAATATTCTACGTTGGCGTCATGACCTTTCGTCTAAGTCAAGTTGTACAGCGTCATGACCTTTCGTCTAAGTCAAGTTGTACGGCGTCAGGACTTTACATCTAGGCTATTAAATAGTCTTGTCCGGCGTCATGACTTTTCGCTTAAGTAGGTAAATATTTTACCTTGACCTTATGACCTTCCGCTTAAGCCAAGTTGTACGGCATCATGACTTTACATCTAAGCCGTTAAAAATGTTACCTTGGCACCATGGCCTTCTGCCTAAGTCAAGTTGTGCGACGTCATGGCTTTATTTCTAAGCTGTTAAATATCCTTCCTTGGCGTCATGACTTTATGTCTAAGCCAAGTCATTCGACGTCATGACCTTCCGTCTAAGCTGACAAACCTCTTACCACCACCAGAAGAACAGCCAGCTGCGTCCACTGACGTCTTATGCTGCGCCTACTAGCGTCTTGTCCACGTCACCTACTGCAAGGACTAGGCTGAGACAAAGACACTGCTAGAACTAGAACAATACCATAACGCGAGTGACTAGTCAGGGTCACGTCTGACGATACAAGTCCAAAGTCCCTGACCACGTGTGCATACACTGGCCCGCTACCTAAGCCAGGCCTCTAGCTAGTATTTCCCCTCTGAAGGATGCTACAATTGGACCGGGGGCCCATGGAACTAGCTTAAGAACCGTAAACTGGGAAAGTGTCCCGCTACAAGAGCCGTCATGCCGAAGCGTGCCGTAAGGCTACAACTAGTGGAGGCTCACAAGACACGGAGACTCAAAACATGGGTGCGAAAGTACAAACAGGCAAGAGAGCACTGTCGCACATACTCCAAAGCACCAATGGTAGCACAGCCAGTACCGACAACTCAGGACAAGACAACTAGACCTACTCACGTAACGATCCTTGAGTCTCACGACTCGGAGGCAACATCGTCACAGACACCTGAACAAGCCGCTAAACGGTCTACTCCTAAGCCAAAGGAAAAGACGCTGTCAGAGGAAACGACACGCAAAGACCTGAGGGGACACCGAGAACTCTCAACACATCTGGATACATAAACCAAGGTAGAACGATACCTCGAGGCATCCAAAAACACGGTCTCGAATTGGACAAAGTCGTCAAGACACACACAAGGTCACATGTCAACCCCTGGTCTCACCGGGTTGACTGGAACCCGACACGACACATACACATAGACACCCACAGATACACATACCGCATGCATAAACACTCCTGGCCATCCCATCATGGTCACTGCCCTCATAGGATGTCAACAGACACCCACAGGTCACGAGCAACCCACGAGATCAAGCCAAGACAAGCAGAAACCGGAGCGGTGGACAACGACTACACTCTGGGCAGAGCGAACTATCACTCAACCGCTAGGTGAACCCGACAGTCAAGGAAAGCCGCTGCAAGACCAGAGACCAAGACACTGGCAGTTCGAGATTGAGTCATTAGGGAACTGTCATAGCCAAGGAAAAGACCACATCCAGTCACCTGAACTGACCGATCTAGAAATCACCGACACACAGACACCGTCCTAGAACACAAACCTAAGACAGACCAACTAACGAACAGACACAGAACGGAACAACGGCCATCACGGCCACAACAGGACCGTAACGCACCACCATAGGGGCATTACCTACTCTGACACACCAGGGTAGGGGTGTCAGAGCAACCAGAACACAACTCAGATGAAAGGGCATGTAACGGACCTCTATAGGTGCATTACACCAGCCTAACGCACCAGGACAAGTGCGCCAGGGCCAACAGACCCAAAACCACTAACACAGACAATGTAATGCACTAGGCTAGGGGCATTACACAACGTGACGAGCAAGGGGAGGCCCGTCTGGGCAAACCAACTGACCTGGTCTTCATGGTAGACATGGCCTTCGAGTAACTGACAGCCACAGTCCTCGGAAACCACCAGCGAAGGTACCAGTTGGCCACTACGAACTCGCACACCAGGTACGACAGAACAGCGCGAACCACGATTCACCTGAAAAGCAGGGGTGAGCCTTGTGTCACTGGCTCAGTAGGGGTCATGCAGATCTCCACTAAAAAATATGCACTAACATGCTAAAACAGTAGGTAAACGACAGGTAAGCAACAGGCAACAACAGTAGTAAAGCAGGAAAAACTAAACTACAAAGCTATAACGAAAAGGGATGCAGGAGTAGGGAGCAAGCTGAGAGCTAGGGGAGCTAAAAAGGAAAGTGAAAGAGCCGTACCGAATAGGCGCGACTACCGAACTAACCTCGGCTCCCGGAACTACTCCAAGGAATGACAGAAGGGCAGACTCTGATCTGACGAAGTTATGAGTTGCCGATCCACCGACAAGATGCCAGGCCTAGAATGAAGACCTACAAGAACAACAAGAAAAACCTAAGAAAACCTAGACAGATGACTGACAACACGACTAGAATGTCGTGCATACTGCCCCACACATGACCAGGATGTCGTGCATACTGCCCCACACACGACCAGGACGTCGTGCAGGTGACAAAGACTGACCTCGGGAAAAGCCAAGAGAAGGCTAGCCCAGAAAGGTCAAGACGCACAAGAAACGCCGAGAGTCACGTGCCACGTGACTAGAGTGCCTCACCACCAGAAGAACAGCCAGCTGCGTCCATTGACGTCTTATGCTGCGCCTACTAGCGTCTTGTCCATGTAACCTATCGCAAGGACTAGGCCGAGACAAAGACACTACTAGAACCAGAATAGTACCATAACACGAGTGACTAGTCAGGGTCACGTCTAACGACGTAAGTCCAAAGCCCCTGACCACGTGTGCACACATTGGCCCACTGCCTAAGCCAGGCCTCTAACTAGTATTCCCCCTCTGAAGGACGCTACGGTTGGACTGGGGGCCCATGGAACTAGCTTAAAAATTGTAAATCGGGAAAGTGCCCCGCTACAAGAGCCGTCATGTCATAACGTAATGTAAGGCTACGACTAGTGAAGGCTCACAAGACACAGAGACTCAAAACACGAGTGCGAAAATATAGACAGTCAAGAGAGCACTGTCGCATGTACTTCGAAGCACTAATGGCAGCAAAACCACTACCGACAACTCAGGACAAGGCAACTAGACCTACTCACATAACGATCCTTGAGTCAGACGACTCGGAGGCAAGATCATCACTGACAGCAGAACGAGCCGCCAATCGGTCTAATCCTAAGCCAGAGAAAATGACGCTGGCAAAGAAAACGACACGTGAAGACTTGAGGGAACACTGAGGACCCTCAGTACACCTGGACATGTAGAACGAGGTAAGACGATACCTCACTGCAGCTAGAACCATGTCTCAAACTGGACAGAATCGTCGAGACATACACATGGTTACCTGCCAACCACTGGGTGCCCTCGGGTTGACCGAAACCAAACAATGACGACCCAACAGTAGGAAAGAGAATCCTACCGCAAGCAAGAAGACTCCTGGCTGCCTTATAACGTAGTCTTGACCTTCATAGGATGTCAAGAGACATCCACGAGAAAGCAGGTAGACCAATAGGACAAGCCAAGACAATCAGAAACCAAGACAGCGGAAAGCAGGACTCTAGGGCTGTAACGCTCCACCTTTAGGCCGCTACACGGAGGTGACGGTCTAAGGATGAGCCGTTACACTCTAGAGGAGACATGACTATGGCGGTCAAATAAAGGCACGCCACACAGATGTGATGGTCGAGGAATGAGCCATCATGGACACCGCCCTACGGCAGAACCCATGATAGACCGACACACGGACGGACACAGAACAGAACCGGCCATTATGACCAACAGGACTGTAACGGCCTACTATAGGCGCATTACACACTCTAACGCACCCAGATTGGGCCGTCAAGGTGAACAGGCCTAAAACATAACTCGGACGAACGGCATGTAACAGTCCAATATGGACACGTTACAGCACCCTGGTGCATGGGGGTTGGGCCGTTAGAGCCAACCGACATAGCCAGTCAAACTTGGTCAAACACACTGTGATGGTCCAAAGAAGACACACCACAATACTCTGACGCACAAGGAGTGGGCCATCAGAGCTAATCGATTGACACAGACATCGAGGACGAGAGGGCTGTGACGCACCAACAAGGGGGGGTTAGAAGACTGTGACGCTCCAATACTGGACCATCACACTTCCACAGCCACAACTGACCCACATGCTCAACGGCATGTGACGATCTATCGTAGGACCATCAGAGACTGTGACGGTCTTTGGTACGACCGCCACACCGGTCCGACGAGTAAAATAATGAAAAAGCCAAATTGGCTCGTTCCACGCCCCATTCACGCCGAAGCGCGGGGGAAACAAAGCCACATGACAAAAAATAACTTCTGGAAGCCAAAAAGTCCACATGCACGCATCAGAACGTGAGATCGGGGCGATTCCGACGAATCGACCCAAATTGGGTCACCGAGGTTGCCGGACTCCTACCGGCCCCCGGCCCCGAATGACGACCGATTGACACGAAACTTATGTGAATGGGATCCAGACATCCCAGCGGTCATTTTGACACTAATTACACTAAGAATGGTTGTCGTTTCCCGGCGAACCCTACAAACCCCAAAAATAATGGTTTTGCCTAAATTGGCCCGATCTCACCCGATCCAGCACCAAACCATGCACAGAAGTAGGGAAAACGTGCAGGAGGAAGTGGTGATCTGTCTCCCTACCTCCACCGAAGAAATTATGCACCGAAGTGACTAAACCGCACTGAAAACTACAACACGAACCGCCCACGTCGACTTTGAATCCACGAACAGGATCGCGCCAACGCCACGCCTCCATCAGGCGTCTCAGCAGCTCCCCGACGTCGTCAGCTCGCTCGCGGTCGCCTCTGTCTGTAGTTGGAGCCGAGGGGATGAGAGAACGAGAGAGAACGGGAGAGAGAGAGAGTGAGAGGAGAGAGAGGTAATTCGATACTTAGTAACGAATTATTGGCATTATGGACTCTGGGACGTTACAGATGGTATCAGAGCGGAGTTGGAAAATTGTATTAAGAATTGAAATCTGCATTGGTCCAGAGCAAGTCCCTTTTGAGTCATTTTGTTGCTGGCTTAGGATGTTTCTTGCGATGCTAATATATTTTCCGTTGTCGTGTTTCTCTAGATTCAAGATGCCGTCTCAAAGGCGTAGGACCCCAGTTCCTCGGAATGAGGCTAGTGACTCAGCCGCTCCTGCTGTACCAGTTCCTACCCAGGCTGTACCTATTCCTGATCCGCCTGCGGAGTTACCTAGTAGTCGTGGATGGGCACTGAAAGAATTCTTGCTATTCCATCCACCGACTTTTGAAGGTCAATCTGATCCTGAGGCAGCGAGGGAATGGTTGGATGCTATCGAGCGCGTCTTCCAATGTATGGAGTCCGCCGAGGATGAATGGGTTTTGCTAGCTTCTTTTCAACTTCACGGTACTGCACGCATGTGGTGGACCTCAGAATGGGAAGTTACTTTCCGATCTCGTCCACTTCGACAGATCACTTAGGCTGAGTTTATTGTTGCATTCGAGCGTGCTTATACTCCAGCCTGCCTGAAGATGGCCAATATGTATCAGTTTCTTAAGCTGACACAGGGTGACATGTCGGTGCTGCAATATCGTGACAGATTCATTGAGTTAAGCCGGTATGCACCGCATATCTTTACCGATGAGACTGTGAGGACTCAGTAGTTTTTACGCGGACTGAGAGCAGAATTGAGCCTGCTGTTGTTCGCTACACGTGTCGCTGAGCTGGATGCTACTTATCAAGCTACTGTCGCATTGGAGTTAGAATTGGCGAGGACTCGAGGTTTTACTTAGACTGGGATGGTGTCGTCAGTCGTGCCACATCAGTCGCCTCACTAGTCATCTGCTTCAGGAGTTTCTCCCACTTTTTCTCCTGTCGATAGTACTCCTTTCCAGCAATCTCAAGGCAGAGGTTTTCGTCATAAGAAAAAGCGAAAGAGGTTTGATCAGCCGTCATTTTCTGAGCAGAGTCAGCAGTCGGGTTCGTTTGTTTGGCCGCGTACAGACTCTGTTGTTTTTCTTCAGCTGAGATTGGCTTGAGTGTCTTCACCCTCCTTCCACTTACATATTGTTGGAGTCATCTAGTCCAAAATTGCTCATTGTGTGTTTTGTGTTGTTTCCATTTTTTCTAAGGTGTTAAATTTGCATGTAGAGTTACTTTCGGTCGGTAAAGTCATCTCCTAGGGGCAATTCCTTTTCCACATTCTATTCCAATCCTTTTTTCGAGTCCACCATGGCTTCCTTCAATCCTTTCCGCTCCCAAGAGGAATCTCTTCCTCAAGGGCTTTGGAAGATCCTTCTAGGATCATCTCATTCCCATCCGGAGAGGGGTCTGCTCCTCCTCCGTCCTTCATCCCTATCCTGGGCACCCACTCCACTCCGTCTCCTTCTGCTAATTCCATTCTCCAGATGATGGCCCAGTTGGATCCGGCACAACTTCAGGCTGTTTATCAGGCTATGCAGGGGTCCAATACCCCACCTCCCACGATTACGCAAGGCCGGTCTAATGCCTCCATTGTTCAGCCTAGGGTTGATGGGCCCACCATTTAGCCCAATCCAATTGATCTCACCCCGGTCCAACCTAGGACCATTACCTTCTCTGGTCTGGAAACGAGCCAGTCCGTTGGTTCGGCCCAACAATCTTCTGATAAGGGAAAGTCTATTTTCCCTTCTTCTAATCAAGCAGATCATTCTATGTTCGGCCCATCAGTGCCACAAGTCCTTGTGGGCCCAGCCGACTTCATGCACCCTCAGTAAGGGGTAGCCCAAGGTCATTCTAGTTTGGGCCATCCTTCGACCCAATATCCTTCTTATGGACCTCCTCCTGCTCCGATTGCTTATCCTTCTGCCCCTTCTTATGGGCTGCCATTGGGATGACCTACCTTGTTTGGTCGAGATCTTCACAGGGAGCAATCTGCCAACTCTTTGGAAGAAACCCCTACAATGGAATATGATAAAAAGGAGGATGGTACGGGGCATCCTCCAAAGAGTCAAAGAAAAAAGAGGATGGTAAGAGAAAGAAGAAGGAGGAAGAGGTTGATCCAGGCCAAGAGAGAGAAAGCTTGGAGAGCTGCCCCTCTAGAGGATGGATCGATGATGGAAAGAGAAGAGGCAGGAGAGACAGTTGCCAAGGGCAAAGAAAATAAATAAAGGAGGGGCTGGGTGTGATAGTGAAAGAATGAAGCTTAACCCGCCCCCCTCCTAGATAGTGTCGACGGTACAGGGATAGGAAGGCGACATGCTCGGCATGTCGAACTCCCTTTAGATCTGTCCGCTAGCTGTCGAACACCCTTCAAATCTGACCGTCGAAGCAGCAAGAACCTCTCGCCCACTGTTGTCTGCATCCTCATCTTCTGAAGCGTCTTCCATGCTTCAACAAGATGACGGTATGACACCTCACCGAGAGGGAAGAAGGAAAGACTATCAGGGATGGCCTTAAGCAGTGGAAGAAAAGGAGATGCCCTTCGGTCCTTTCATAGGCCGAGGGGGAGCTAATTGCCTTCAATGATTCTCCCCTCAAAAACATGCTAAAGGAGCCTTTTCCCTAAGGCGGTCGCCTCATCTTCCCTAACTTCCCCAGGGGGACATGCGAAGTGGCAAGTCGTTCAAAGTGTGGGAAAATGGAAAGACGCCTCGTTAGATATCTAGCCAATCAACGTGTGAGATATCCACAGAGAAAATCGATACTTTCCCAACAACTACAAGTACAGTGGTCAAATTACACCAAAGGTGGTAAGGAATAGTCTAGTCAGCATTTACTATTACAAAAGCTTTCACACGCAAAAAAAGTCTTTACATAACCACACTAAAAAAAAGGAAAGGAAAAAAGTAAAGATACATCAGGCCTCGGGTCTATCCTGAGACTCGGGGATCAAAGGCTCTTCGGCATCGGGTCATCCGCCCCCGGCACCCTCAGCGATGGTCGACCCAGGCACTGGCCCCACTGGTGTGGGAACTGCATCAGTCGCATGCCCTCCCGAGGCAGCCGGAGTTGGTGATCCCTTAGACAAGGCAAAGTCCCCTCGGCTTCCTTCCTCACTTGACGCCGAGCTAGAAGATTCGGATGACACTGAATCTGAGTCGTAGCACTATCCGGACGGGAAGATGACCACCCCTGGTGCCTGCTTCTCCACCCAAAAGTTGGCCCAGTGATAGCCTTGGGTGAACCCTTTTCAGACGCCTCGACGGAAGCTAGACTAGTAATAAGGGAAGGCAACCTTTTGGAGATATGTCTGGTAGTCCTCCGAGCTTTTGTACGCTCGAGCGCCTCCACCCTGGCCGACTCCGCCCTACTAGCAAGCTCGACTGACCTCTTCTCCACCTCGGCTAGTGCAGCCTCAACCTTCACCCGAAGTCACTCGGCCCCCTCGGCTCGGTTCTCAAGCTCCGCATGCTCGGCCTCCCATTGTCCATCACGCTCGATCTGAGTTGCGCGCTCCTGCTCTAGGAGCCTACTCTTCAACTCGAGCGAACTGCGGGTCTGAGCCAGCTGTTCGGCCAATGCCCGAGCCTCCGCCTGGCTTGACTTCGCCCATTCCCGAAGCGAGGTAATCTCTCATCGAAGCTCCTCAAGATCGGCAGTGAGCCGAGTGACCTTCTGGTTAGATGTGCCGACGGCCCAAGCACGAGTCGATCACTCCGATTCCGCCCGAGTGTAGGCATCCGCTATGTCGGCCCCCATCTGGGCCAGAAACAAACTGCCCTCCATGATCATCTCGAGGACCACGGATGGAGGATTTTGTGTCACGCCCCGAGCGCGGAAGATACCCGGAAAATGCGTGACGAGTCGTTATCAATCATGTCATTCAGAGTAATATTGTAAAATCAGAATGTCTCCCTTCCCCAATGACAGGTCCCCGATTTTTTTTATAGAAAACTTTCATGAATTCAGAGGATGAACGTTATTGCTCCAGTGCGTGAGATCACAGGCCTTGCTTGAGAGACTAGCAAGCCTGTGTCATGGGTGGAGACTCACATACATTGTAGTGCAAGGAGTAGGGAAGAAACTTGCTGCAGATGTGCGAGTGTAGGATCCCTTTGAGTAGCATTCTACCAGGCATTCTCACAGGCAATGTGGTGCATGTGTGTTGCTGGCATGGAAGCAAGGGTGATTCAAGTATGCTAGATAGTAGCTTCTTGATAAACAAGAATGGAGTGGAGAGAAATTAGCAGGAGCATAAGTTCCCAGTAGATTTGAGGAATAGTCCAAGGCCTCAACAACCCATGGGAGGGGGTAAGAAGGCCCATGGCTCTTTGTCTAGAGATATCACAGTGGACAGAAAATAACATACACCCTATGAACTCGGGGCACACGGATATTCGATGCATGGGGACAACTTAGTCCCTGCCTGTGGTATTGGGGAAGGGACTTAAAGAATTAAAGTTTCCCAAAGGGGGCGTGAGCCTGCCATGATGATCAGGATAGCGCATTGAGGCTAGTCCCTCACTAGGCAGCAAAAAAGGATTCAAATGTAGACACCCATTCGGTGGACCAGAAGGCAGCAAAATCCCACACCGAATCCATTGGAGTTGGATGGGCTGGCTCCGAGCTTGCTCACGGTGCAACACCCTTCTTCGATCAAACAAGAAAAGGGAAGGATCGACAGTGAAACATAGCCTGATTGGGGGATTGGGATATAGAAAGAACTGTGGGATAAGGCACACTCATTCCTAAACACAACAAAAGACATTTCATTCATCATCAAATAGAAACTGATACATCATCCCAAAACCCACTGTGGGAAGCCATCAACATATAAAAAGGAGAATGTACAGTAGAGAAAGAACAAGAAAGATGGGGGAGGGCAGAGCATTGACTCCTCTCCCTCCCCAAGTAGTACACCTTCTCTCTTCTCTCCCTCTCTTTCTCTTCACACACAGGAGCAGCAGCAGGATGCTCAAGAGAACACCCATCGAACAGCACCAGCCAAGGGGGAAGCAAAGCAGCTGGAGAGAGGCTTCTTCAGGGCCCTTGGGTCCTTTTTATAGCAGAAAAGGACCTTTTCTTCTTTCTCAAGGCAAAGGGGACTAGGGATAATCTCCAATGATTGGAGAATATCTATCCGCGTGCCTTGTGCAGCCTCCACGCACTCTATAGAGGCTGGCGCCACTGTACAAAAGCTAGCCCACATGCCGTGGTCGAGTTTGCACCAGTACAGCATCTTCTGCATGCTAAGGGTGTGTCAATGCAGGGCGCAAGCTTCATCAACGCATCCTATTACACCTATAGTTTACTTCTGTGGCTTTAGATGCATCGACTCTACTGTCACAGTGCGTCGACGCCATCTATCATTCAACATGGTTCTTTGCTAACTCCTGAAGCCTGCGTCGATGTAAATAGTGAATGTCATCGATGCAGTCTATAGTCCACGGATCCTTTTCTTCATCCCTTCAGTTGACTTTGCTTGGCTATCTGTTCCATCATATTTTAAGTGTCCACAGCATCCCAAGGTAGGGCCTCCACACAACCTGCATACATATATGTAATCATCATATCATGAAAGCAAGAGGTAGAACAAAATGCATTATAATTACACATGTACCAGAGAAGTGGGGTTGTCGTGGAAAGCCCACCTGAGAACCCGCAACTCATAAGAGTGGGGCACCTCGGTCATCCACGGTAGCCACCGTCATGCCAGCGGGTACGCATCGACATGTCAAGGACTGACTCGATCCATCGGCATGTATAATTAGCTCTACACCTACATTCACATTAGCATCATCATCATAAATCATAATCATAGGCATGAGCATGAATCTTAAGCATAATCATAAAAGAGAGAAGGAAACAAAGAAATGCTCAGATATGAAGTCTTTACACTGCAGTAGAGGCGGATTCTGGAAGACGTCTATGATGGAGGAACCTCACCTGCGGGCTGGCTCGGCTCAACTGGGGCAGCCGTAAATTCCTCGAACGTCGAGACCGGAGGTGTCCGGGGAATGGTCTTTGCAGCCTGGGTAGCCTCCGTCTTCTGCCGTTTGGTCTCCTGTCACCCAGCGACCTTGGCCTCGTCTAAGGCCTTCCTCGTAGGCGATTTCGCCCTAGACCTCTTTGCAGGCAGGGGCAGAGGAGTTGTAGTTGGTGCCAGAGGCACCGCCTCGAAGTAACCCAGTTTCTCCGCTTGCCGGAGAAGATTGCGATACGTCACCGTCTGAGTGCTATCCGGGTGGTCTGTAAAAAAAAAAGGGAAGAAGACAAGAAGAGCAAAAGAGCTGATTAGCATCTGATATCCCAAGAAGGACAGCGATGAAGAATGCAGGCAAGGAATAGATTATCAAATACCGTGGGGGCCAGTGAAAAGCCGAAGGGTTATCGGCCAATAGCCGAGCGATGGCTCTTTGTCCCGGCGGGCCTCCTCCCACACCAACCAGCATACATCTCTGATCATCTGGCAGCGATCGGCAAGAATGGCTAAATCCACATGCTTTTTAGCAGCGAGATGGCAGAAAAGGCTAAAGTGGTCCATCACCCACCCGTCAGCATAATAATAGGTAATTTGCAAATGCTTGCCTAGGATGACCACCAGTCGATCCTCGACCGTCAGCCCATGCACCGGGAGGAGGACATATAGCCAGGTGGTGTCCTTGTAGTTGTCGGGCCTCTGCTCCTCCCTCTTTATGAAGGTGGGATACGGGCAGGTCCGGTCACTCTCCAGACGCCAGCTCTTTGCAGGGGTGCCTTCTTCCCCCATGGGGAGCGGATAATTGATAAGCTCCAGACGGTCACTCCCAATGCGGTAGAGGTCCCTCAATGTCTTCTCGTATTCATCCTTCACCACTGGAGGGAGCTTGACCTGCAGTGCAGGCTTCATCTCTCAGGCCTCCCGACGCGCGGCCAGATATGCTGCCACCTCCTTATCCTTCTTGCTCTTGAGCTGAAGGAGATGATCCGGGTCGATGTCAAGGATCGGCACCGGTTGCTTGCTCAGGAATTTTCTTTCCTCTCCATCCCAACAGTCGGTCCGACATGACTGATAGAAGCCCGTTTGAGCATTCCACCACTTTATATACTCGGCTCCCACCCGAGGAATGCGGCCCAGAGCTAGCACCCTGAAAGTTACGACGTCTACCCGATGGAAGAAGTCCCACCAGGTCCTAGCATTCTCAGCAGTAGGGCCTCCTCGAAGGCTACACACAGGTAAGCTGAACTGTGCACTATGAACGGGGATATGCTAGTCATATCTGAAATTCCGTCCAAAGCGAAAGGGGTAATACGGCTCCAGCCATGCGGTATCCCCCTTCCTGAAGACCAACACGCTCGGGCAGATTGACAATGCCCAGTCACAGAGCTCTAGTTCCAACAATGGGCAGATGACGTTCTGTTGGCTGATCGGATGAACATACTTTTCCACCTGGTCATCTTTACACTCCCTTTTATTATTTACCAGGGGACTCGAATGGGCAGCCAATGTCCATAAGTGAATAGTGCCCATCGCGTCCTAGGGAACCATTGTCAACCGGCCCCGAATGTTGTACAGCTGTAGGGACGTCACTCCCAGCTCCGCGCCTGCAAATTCTAGCATCCGCGGCACTAACCCCCAGCCCTGGAGGGTGCGTAGAGCATACTCTGGGAATAGCAAGCAAACCCACGCGTTGAAGAAGTGCAGTGGGCGGACATACCGAGCTTGTCTCGGGAACTGGTGAACACTAACATCTCCCAGCGTCTTATATATCAAACAGAGGGCCGCTGGGCACAAAGACAATTTAATTCCCCAGGCCATCTGGCATTTTCAACAAACAGCACATTTCCAATGGAGTTGGAGAGGTTCTTACCTACATTACCTGTTCCAATGATTTTTCCTTTATTGTTCCCTCCAAATGTGACGTGTCCTTGTGGATGTGTAAAATTACACATCCATATGTCCCTACCAATCCAACATCAACAACAATTTCAATCGAAGAGACCGTGGAGAATACGTCCCGTCCGGACTATCCTAACGAACAACACACTGTCGTGAAGCCATTCTCGGAGTCACGGCAGCAAAGAGAAATCGACCCCTGGGAAACTCACTACTCGTGGGCTCTCGAAGAGAACCAAGTGGATCGTCAATCTGGCCCAAAATGGGCCCAAAATCCAGCTTTAGTCACACCATATGCCCCTTCAAGGGCACGCTTTGCGCAGCCTTCAACGGCACACGCCCGAACGCCCCTTCAGCGGCACGCTCGCGCGAACCTTCGCCGGGACACCCATGCGGAGGCTTCGCCGGCACGCTCGCGTGAACCTTTGCTAGCATGCCCATGCGGAGGCTTCGCCGGCACGCCCAGCGAGCATTCGCCGGCACACCCCCTGTGCCCCCTTCAACGGCACGCCCCTTTAATAGCACGCCCCTTCAACGGCACGCCTAGGCCATAGGTGTCTTCACTAGTACGCTCCTCGTGTCCCTCGGTGGCACACTCCTTGTGTCCTTCAGTGGCACACTTTTTGTGTCTCTCAGTGGCACACTACTCCAGTTCTTCAGCGGCAAGCCATGACCTCCCCCCAGCGGTGCGTCCGGCGGAAGAAATCTCACGCCATCCCCTATGGATTCTTGGCGCGTAATGGGTTAGCTGAGGTGTCAACTGGGGATGAAGGCACACTGCCTACCTCCTGCCACCAAGGATGCCCAAGTCAAATCCCCGTTAATGCCTTCACATTCGCGCCTCCGCCAGGTGCGTTTGAAGACCCCCGCCGCTGGGAGTATAAAGCGCCTTCTCCACCGGCGAACAAGACACACAGATAGACAGGCACAAAAAAAGAAACAGACGGCACATACACAAGCCAGAGAAGAAGAGAAGAAAAAGGAGAGGGGAAGAAGAAGGAAGCTTGGCCGTGAGGTTCCTCTCCGACGACCACCCAAAGAGAGTGTAAGAGAGAGAGAGAGATGTAGCGGGGGAGGTGAGGGGAAGCAGGAAGTAGTCATCCCTGCTCGACCCCAACACCCCTACCATTCCTTTCTTCCTCTTCCTCCCCTTCTTCCTCCTTCCATCGCTGTACCTTCTACTCCATGGTGTTGAAATGTATGAGGCCCATCGTGGCCTCTTCTCTCTTCATGAATGAAAACCCCTGCTTTACAGGTTTCCCCCACTACCTCCATGCGTTTAGATCCCTGTATATGTGTGTTTGCGTCCCTCATTTTCCCCAGTGGCCTTTTCCCTTCCTCTGTTGATCATACCTCACCCTTGACGTCACCAGCCCTCCCATGGGGTCTGCTGGCCCCTCTACTCCACGCCCCCCTTTGGACTAGCTGAGGTCTCTTCCCCAGCTCCAAGCCGTCCAGCTATCCCCTTTGCCTCTCGCTCCCCTAGACCGATCCACAATCTCCTTCTCTGGCTGGCACGCTCAACCATTTTGACCTTCTGTCTGGTGCGTGCCATCCCCAACCCTTGCCCGGTACAGACCCCCCAGGCCAACCCTTCGCTGGTACGACCTTTACCCGGTGCTCTCTCGACACCCTTAAAGCCTTCCCCGGTACACTCCTTCTCCGGTACAGCCTGTTCCTCGATGCAGCCCTTCGGCTAGCCCTTCACCGGCATAGCCCCTAGCCGGTACAGCCCAACTCCCTCTAGCCGGCCTAGCCCGGCACACCTTTGAGCCCCTTTATCGGCACGCCAGTCCTTGCCCTCTACCCCTAGCACCCATAGCTAGCCTTAGAGTTCTCCCTCTCGCTACTCCCTCTGAGTTTTCCGAGGTTTTATCCAAGGGAAATGGCCCATTAAGCCCATTAAAATTTTGCTAAACTCATGGATTAATTTATATTTGGATACCAATAAGGATCCGTTAACTAATGGGTCTCACATCCGTGACCCAGTCATTCTCAGTAACCATCGGCGGATGGAAGGCTCCTCCCGATCGCTCTCGCCAAAAGCCGACGTGCGCTCCTCTCCAGACTCTGACCCTGTTCGCAGCACGATAGCATCAATATCTGGTGATAAAACTCAAACAAGGGCTAAGTGGGGAAGGGGAGAACCCCCGCATACCTCCTGAAGCAGCCTCCATCTCAGCTTCTTCGGAAGAAGAGGCCTCAGAAGAGGAGGAGCTCGAGCTAGGCCAACTCCACGGCCCCAACTCAACTCGCCCTCTCACCGACTGCACCCTCAGCTACTGTCGTGCGTCCCAGATCAATCTGATCTGCACCCGTCATAGTAACAATTGGCGGGCCCAAGGGAGGCACGGGCCACTCAATCCTTCATACCCAGTGATCCTCCTCCCAAGCCACACCCCTCGGGACCCGCTCATCTCTACCAAATCGGGCCATAGCTGCAAGACAAAGCACGAAACTGGTCAGCACATCAGAAAGTTGACATATGCAATGCAATAAAATAAAGGTGCATAAAGTGTCAAAATACAACTACAACGACCCAGAACGAGGGGCTCACGGGCCGTACGCCTTCATCTCCGCCTCTGATGCACGCCCCGTGGGGGGCATTTGTTGTACTCAGACAATTTCCCAGTGAAATGCTCAGGAATAAGGGTTCGAGAATTTCCTTGAACACCTTCAAGGCATGGGCTACCCAGCCCTTCCTACAACCCAGTGGGCTCGACCCAGGGCCCTAACCAATTAGCCATGACATAAGGCTATGCTAGCAATTAATCGGGACCACTCCCCACCACTCAGTTGCGAGCTTTGCCTGCACTCCACACACCCACCCGGGCCAACCCGGGGGCGCCTTGACTATAAGCCATGCCACATGGCACCCAGGAACAAGGTCGGGGTCTACCCCTAGACGCTTTCTTATAACCCTCCCAAGGTCAAAAATAGACTTAATTAAGTCAACCACAGGCTTTTGAGGCCCACAGTGCACATGTACAGCTCACACGTGTGTGTCGGGCATTTTCCCGAACACCTTGTGGGCGCATATATTTCAGCCTCTCTATAGCAAACTGTGGGCTGACTCACGACTCCAGCATACCAACCGGGTTCTACGATGACCCCCCCAGAAAGTCGGGGCCACCCCCGACCCTCAGACACACAACGACGAGCCACTTATCTTTACCGCTCGGGCCGACCTGAGGCTCCCCTGCCAACTAGCCGTGTAATGTGGCACACACCTCGAGGCCAGGCCCACATGCCCAAAGTGCCTCTTCTCGGATCCCACGAGCTCATATCCTCTGCCCAAGGCCCATTCTGGGGCCTCTCAGCCAGTTATCCAGGCCGTTCGACAACCTGGGGTGTGTCGGGCATTTACACAAACACCTTGCGAGTAGCAACTATGACTCAACAACAATAGCCCCCATGGGCCAATCCCTACATCCCAGAGCCCCGTGTCCCTTAAAGGACACCCCCAGACAATGACAGAAGATCCCTGAGGGCCATCCCTCAGGGCTGCGGCTCGCCCAGGGGTAGTTTGCCCCAGGGCATGGTCGCGCCCCTAGGGAGGGTGAACCCCTTGGGGGCCGCACCCTCCTCCCAACCCAAAGGCCCCACCGGCCCTCCTCAGTCCCAGTGTCATGCAAAGTTCCAGTCTCATGCAAGGATTCCTTTTCACCGTACTCGTACATGGAGGGAGTCACGAAGAACGCTCACGAGGAAGCACGGGGTCAACCCTCACTCGACACGCACAAGCATCCACATATCCTCCCAGTATCCTTGCCGTATCCTCCCAGTATCCTTGTCCTTTTCTTCTTGGTCAAAGTAGGAATAAAATATAAAAAATTTTATGATTCCCGTATAATCCCACAACCACACTCTGATACCAGCTGTAACGACCCGAGAATCTGATTATCGGGAAGACCTGATAACCCGAGACTCTAACTGCCACCCACGAGCCCAAAGACTCCGAAGGGTTAGAAGGATGGTGTGGACACTACGCAAGTATCACAAATAATTACAGAAATTAAAGTAGTTTATATAAATAAGCAGAAAATTAAATCAACATTTTACAATTTACATACTCCACAGTATAGCAATAAACAATAGTAGTACACAACTAGTACAGAGATAAGAAAGAAAAGTACAGCTACACAAGGCATACCCCGACTCTGACCTCTAGCACTAACGTTGGGCTCCTGAACCACGCTGAGCCTCAGACGTGCTCCCCTGAAGCCGCGCCTCACCTGAAACATGGTAAAAATACGCAGGCAATGAGTCTCGGAACAAGACTTAATAGGGATCACTCGAACTCTACCTCGCAAAATGGAAAACCGCTATGCCAACAGCTAAGCGAGTACCTCAGATATAGAAGCCCTGCACTACAAGTACCGGTCTCACTGCGTGAAAACCCACACACGCATGCCACAGCGAAACAATCGGAATCCACCGGTCAATACGACTAAAACCCAAAGGTCGAAGTAACTAAGACTGACAGTCTATCACTCCCTGTCCTGAACAGAAGTACCTCCCACTAGAAGAATGACCGGATGCATCGACTGACTTCTTATACCACGTCACAAGTGTTCAGCTACCACGCCCCGGGCGTGAGACTCAGACACACACAAGTAACCACAAAGCGAGTGACTAGCTGGGGTCGCACCCGTCGACGCGTGTCCAACTGCCCCCAACCACGTGTGCACACACAGACCATGCATCCTAGGTCTGGCCTCTAATTGGTTTTCCCCTCAGCCGGACTCTGGCCGACGACGTGGGGCCCGATGGAAACCAGTCTAAAAACCATCCTCGGGGTAGCCATCCCACCACTCCCAGGTGGATACCAGCACACGCATACTGGCAGGCTACGACTAATGGAGTGTCTCTGAAGGAGTAGACTCTCAAGCCACGAAAAATAATGTCCGAACCCAGCAAAGTATGGGGACCGTCCCTCGTACCAGCACCGTCGCACGGTGACCACAGTCGGAAAAGAAACGGGACTGTGCGCCATGCGAGATAGCCCAGAGCCTGGCGGACCAACCCTGGTGCACTACAGACGGTGATGGACTAGCACAGGTGCACCACAGTCATCTGATGGACCACCTAAGGTGCGTCAGAGACCCAGTGTAAAACGGACCATAATGCGCCTGCACAGGTGCGTTACAGAGCATGACGGACCGACAAGGGTGCGTCAGGGCACTCGGTGCAAAACCCACTGTGACGCGCCAACCTTGGTGCGCCACAGGCTGTGACGGACCGACCTTAGTGCGCCACAGTAACCTAACAGACCGAGACAGGTGCGTCATGGCCACAAGAAAACACAGAATGTAACGTGCTCCTCCAGGGGCGTTACGTCACCTAACGGACCAGCTCAGGTGCGTTAGGTCACGGGACCAAGTTGGCTGTAACGCGCTCCTCTAGGTGCATTATAGTCCCTAACGGACCACCTTAGGTGCACTAGGTGGAAGGAATAACGCGCCTTCCCAGGGGCGTTACATTCCCTGATGAACCAACACTGGTGCGTCAGGCTACAATGACCCCCAACGGTCAAAAACCAACAGTCGAATCACTGTGACGGACCAGCCCAGGGGCATCAGGCGGTCTATCGTGGGGCCGTCATGCCCACGACAGCCCAAGCTCAAAACTAACGAAGCATAACGCACCTCCCTGGGCGCGTTATACCTAATGGCGGTCTCTGATACGACTGCCACAACGTTCCGGCAATGAAATGATGAATTCAACCCAAAAATGTCGAACACGCCCCCATACCTCCATAGGAGAGGGGGAAAATAAGGGGGAAGCTCCACACCCACCCCTAAACACAACCAAGGCCAATGGACCACACACACCCTTCACCCTCCCCGTTATTGAGGTTCCAACCTCTAGTGGAAAGTCTATGGAATGGGCTTCCTTGATCCACGGGATTGAAAACAACCCCTTCACCAAATGCCTAATCATGCTTGACCCCTTTGATCCCTCTGCTTGAGAACCCCCAACCCTGCCATCCTTGTTCCATTTTCCAAAAGGGCTCTTATGCCTCACCCCTTGCCAACTCCATTGCACCAAGGTTGACCCAAGCCCCTCTTTGCCAGCACCTGCGCTTTGGAAGGCTTGACCCAACGTCTGGGTAGAGTTGCATGGTAGGAACACATTTGGGTGTCCATGTCCACCTATAGCAGGCAGCATTGTTAGGAGACACATACGTGTTAAGGCCACATGTGGATGCCCTAGCCCTCCAACCTTGAGATGAACATTCATGCATGATAGGGCCAAGTTTGGATGCCCCGGTCCCCCAGTCTACACCTACCTTGATAGGAAGCATAAGCAATCTAGATCCACTTTTGGATGCCCAGGACCTCCCACATCTCACAAGCCCGATAAACACTCCATGCATGATAGGTCTGTCTCTAAGTGCCCGAGTCCACCCATAAACACTAGAAGGACAGTATTCCCAACATTGCATGAAAACCTTCGCAAGCACATCAGCAAGACAAACGAGGCTTACAAAAGGTATGCCAACTCTCATCGATGCCACCTAGAATTCTGCGTGGGTGATTCTATGATGGTGAGGATGTAATTTTGACCTCCTCTCACCGTGTTCAACCCCCTTGCATGGGGAGTAGTGGTGTAATTTCTTAAACAGGTTGAAGCTTCACCGGCACAGCGTGTGGGGAACCCATGCTTCCCCGCTCGCCCACATCTCCGAATGGGACTGGTTTCTTCAAACCGATTGAGTAAGTGCTCTATTCCTTGCTCTCATTTGGTGCTTGTTCAATCACTATTCATTCTTAGTTCCGCTGGGAGGAAGAGTGAGCGCCCGGTCCCGTTGGCACCTTCGCCTTTGAGAGACCACCGTGGGAAGAGAGTGCAACCCGTGCCCTTAGCACTCAGTCGGTCCTTTTGAAATGGGCCTCCCTACCCTTGGGAAGATCCTTGGCCTTGCTGGCCCTCTACCAGTAAGGGTCCAGCCCTCACAACCTCGCCTGGGCATCGCTGAGTTACCCCCGGGTTTTGGGTGAGTGTCGGGTGAGAGGCAACCGATATCGGTCCGTTCCTCTTGCTAATCGTGCTTGCTTATTAAGGTCCGAGGTGCATCAATCTTGTGGCTATCACCCCCAAGATGGTGTCACATCACTCTGATTCCTTCTCTCGGGGTACAATTAGACAAGAAACTTTCTGTTGATGAACATCGCGATTCACTGCTTGCCCAATTGGAACTCTTAGATGAGAAGTGACTGGTCGCTACTGAGCATACACGTATTTATCAAAATAGGCTCACACGTTTCTATCAAAAAAGGGTCATTGAAAGAAAATTTAAAGTCGGTGAGATGGTAGTAAAAAAAGTTTTGTGAAACCTGGTGGGCTATATTCTAAACTCCAACCTAATTGGGAAGTACTATATGTGGTTCAGGCCGTGCATCCTGGCAATGACTATACGCTAGTTAACACTGAAGGAGTTGAGTTATCTCACCCTTGGAATGAACTCCATCTTAAGAGGTACTACCCTTAGACAGATGAAACAATCGACATGGTACAAGGAGCGGTGGAGTCGACAATTCATTCTTCGATCTTTGTAGCCTAACCTAGGGTTAACTCGTGCACACACGCACACACTCCGCTCTCCAAATCAAACATTGCAAAATCTGAAGGAAGCTATAGTCAGACCGAAAGTGCAGGGTGCGACCCATTCTCTCCTTCTCAGTTCACAACGAAGGAGCGAGACCTCGGGCTAGACTATTAAACCTAACCACCACCGTAGACAAACGAAAAAGTAAGAAATAAAAGACAATTAGAATTTAGCTCTAATGAGCGCAGTGACTCTGGATTTGATCCACAAGTCAGGAAATAAACAGATCTCCAAGTAAAGCTCTCCCTTCCTCTTTCTGGCTCTCACTCTTTTCTTCTTCTTTATCTTCGCCTCTCTGCTGCTCTCTTCTTCTCTACTCTATGTCTGAAATCATTCTCCTCTTTTCTCTACTTTCTTTTCTCTCACAGACCTCTCGTGCTCTTTGCTACTCTCTCTAATCTTTCTTCTTCTTCTTCTTCTTTTATCTCTCTACTGCTTCCTAGACTCTTCTCTCTCTTTCTCAGATGTGGAGTTTTTCTTCAGCAGGGATGGAGGACAATCGGCTCAATTCTTTTCTTCAGTCCTCTTCTTCTTCTTAGAACGAGCTCCATCAGTATATATATATGAGCTTGCTGAGAGGATGGAGTGTGGAGACCACGCTTCTTGCCCTGGGAAGCTTCCAGAACTGTTCAGGCCTCTGTGCCACGTGTCAGGGACATGGATCCTTGGATCATGTGCCCTAACTCCTTTTCAGATCGACGTTCCACGAAATAATCAAATCCCTATTATTTTAAACCAACACTCAATTAGTATGAGGTTCGTATGCAGAGAGGAAAGACATGCACAGAGTTATCAAATTGGAATGTGCACAACGTTCACGGACTTAGTTAGAAGGCGTGCACAGACGTGCACAGACTTATTTACAGGAAAAATGCAAGGACTTCAAGATGTGCTCGGACTTGATGCAATGAGTACGGACTTGATGGACATTTGAAAAACCTACACAGGGTTTGATGTGCACGGTGTTTGTGAAGACGTGCAAGGACTTTGTTTCATTAAGAAGCATGCACGGGGTTTGACATGCACTGGGTTTATGAAGACGTGCAAGGACCTTGTTTCAGTAAGAGATATGCATGGGGTTTAACATGCACAGACTTTATGAAGACATGCAAGGACTTTGGATAGTCATAAAGTGCACGGACATTAGTGTGCACAGACATGACTTAGACGTGCACAGGGTTTGTTTTGGTCCAGAGAAGAGAAAACTGCACGGACATTGAGATGATTGGACTTAAACTCAACACAAAGTGCACAGGCTTTATAGAAACATGCATGGACTAGAGTGTGCACGGACTTTGTAATGTTTGGTCTTAAGCTAAAAGGCCATGTGCACGGACTTTACAGAAACGTGCACGGTCATAAGTGAACGTGCACGGACTTGGTTGATGAAGGAGTGCACTGGCTTTGTGAAGCAAAGTCAAAACGTGCACAGACTTAACAAGGGTGTCCGTGCACGGACTTGGAAGAGTAACGTACGCGGACCTGTTTAAGGCATCCATAGACTTGGAAATGTGTGCACGGACTTAAAAGGAGTAACGTGCACAGACTTGGAGTGTAGGTCATGCATCAAATGCACAGACCATGCACGAACTTGTTGAAGTGTAGCTCGGACTCTACATGGCTAAGGCAGATGTGCTCGGACCTTGCTATAGGGTGTGCTCTAACTTGGATTGAGCCTAAGACTTTATATGCACAGACTAGCTATAGTGCAAGCCCTGACTTGGACTGAGACTAAGACTTTATATGCATGGACTAGCTACAGTGGATGCACAGACCATGCACGAACTTAGCCTAGACGACGTGCAACATGCTCGGACTTGCATCAAGTATATGCACAGACTCTAAGTGTATGCTAAGACATGCACGGACTAGTCAAGCGACGCATAAACCCAAACGTGCACGGACATTGGACAATGTCCACGGGCTTTGAAGAGACTACGTGCACTGACTCTAAGTGTAACGACCGAGGGCTCCGAGTACCGATAACCCGATAACATCGGATCACCACTACCAAGAACTGGGGATGCCACCCAAGAGGTTGATGAGGCCCCTGAAGGGTTAGTGGAGTTTATCGAGGAGTTGTATAATAAATAAACGGAATGAAATATTTCGTTCCAACAGGCGGCCGACGGGGGCGATGGTGGGCAAGGCAGGGATGGCGTGAGGGCGAGGAGCATGAGGATCGAGGCAGTGCAGGCGTGGTGAGCTCGACCGCGAGATCGGGGCGTCGCGGCGGTTCGTGCTGCGTTTTCTTCGTGGATTGGCGTCCACGGTGCACGGAATCTTCGGTGAAGATTGGGGGATGGATCCTTGACTCTTGTACTTCCTTTCCTGCAATTTTGACAGGCCGTGGTGAGCCGAGCGGGCTTATTTGAGTAATTTGTGAAAAAATTATGATTTTGGGGAGTGAGCCGGATCTATCATTTTAACGCGTGATTTCGTGATTTGTCGGCATCAAACGATGATCTGGAGTTTGGGGATGAGTTTTCCCTTTGTTTCCCCTTCAACTGGGGGTGAATGGGGCGTGGAATGGCATTTTGGGGCTTTCCTGCCGTTCTCAGTTTGCCGGAATAAAAATGGTCCTAACATGAGCCATTTTTAGGTTGGCAGTCTGGCGATAGACCGCTACTTTCGTAAAGCGATCTGAGCCAGACCGTTCGAGGTGGCTGGGCGGCCGTAGTCAGACCGCCTAGGGGTTGAGCGGCCATCTGGAGACCTCTGTTTCGGTTACTGTATTGTCGGCGGTTTAGCGGTCTATCACTGGACTGTTTCACCCTTAGGCTGCCCATAGGTCGACCGTTTACCCTGTGGGGCCAACGTGACCCCCGAGGTGTTTGTGACCGCTAGATTTTGACCGTCGCACAGTGTTGGGGCTACATGGTCAGGGTATGGCCGTTTAGTTCCTTTGAACGGTCTGAAGCTGGACCGTTTGAGTCTTCAACGGTCCCAAGAGGACCGTTTAGCTTTTGTGCCGTTGGGTGACTGGACGGCCCCAATAGGGGCCGTTCAGCTCCTCAAGCGGCCTATCATCAGATCATTTATGTTCTGAACGGTCTGAGGATGACCGTGTGGTTTCTCGCTCAGTCCAGAAGTTGGACGGTCCGTGGGAGGCTGTTCACTATCTGAGCGGTCCCAAGAGGGACCGTGTACGTTCTCCACGGTCCAAGGCTGACCGTATATGTCTGTGGTGGAACGGCTCATTGGTGACCATCCCATATCTTAGGACGGTTTAGGGTGGACCGTTTCATTCCTTGAAGCGGCATATCGACCGTCCGTTTATCCTGGAACGGCCCATGATGGACGTTTACTGTGTGTCGTTTACCGGTGGTTCTTTCCTTGTCGATTCAAGTTTCGGGCGAGTGGACCTCGATCCACGTGCTAACTCGTGGTCTGACTAATGTCGGGCATCATGTGGGGGCCATGTGTAGGGTGCCGTGGCGTCCCGGGAGGTGGTGTTCTCGGCTTGTGTTACCGAGAGTCAGTGTTGTACGAGGAGCGGTCCTTGTACTTGTCCAGTTCAGATGTCATTTTTGTGACTAGAGAGCCTACTCTTCTAGTGACCTGTCCACTAATCGTAGCTTCCTGCGCACGTGGGTGCGGACCCACCCGGGAGTGGTGGAGAGTGTGACCTGGTGAGAGACGATTTTTAGGCTGGTTTATCGTAGGGCCCATTACATTTGTAGCCTGAGTACGGTTGGGGGGGAAAGCAGCTAGAGGACTCGACCTAGAGCAGATGGTTTGTGTGTGCACACGTAGTGGGGGGCTCAGGACGCGCGCTGACGAGCGCGACCCCAGCTAGTCCTTGTTCGTGGTACTTGTGGCATGTCTCAGTTTCCGCCTGGGACGTGTAGTGAGACACTTGTGACCCAGTGTAAGACGTCAGGAGACGCATCTAGTCGTTCTTCTAGTGGGTAGAGCTTGTAAGACCCGTGCTTTAGCGGATTCTTAGTGGTTCGAGTCTAGAATTTATTCTGTGAATTTAGACTATTTTTATGGATTTTCCCTCCATCCCCTCCCCACCCCTTGACCTCCAAGGAGACAACTCATGGTACATCATTCTTTCAATGAAAGTTTAAATACCTGATTGTGGAGCTCAAGTTACATTCGATTTCATGTCCGCGCGGGGCCGGATCATGCGCAATTCTTTCACATAAGCACGGTACTCCTCATCACTTTCTGTTACTTCTGCTTGCAAGGTACGGACTCGGTTGATCTCCCACAAGGTGAGTGCGCTCCGAACTGCCCATACATCCTCCTCGGTTTCGATCTTCTTAGCTTGAATGGGAGGGTAGTGAGATAGTGGAACCATAGTGTGGGGAAGTCTAGTTTATAGATAGCACCGATATGGGATGTAGATTGCCAAGGTAGTGTTCCCCACTAGCTGCAGGTCTAGGCCCAGTCGCCAGACTAATATGAGAGTAGTGCCTTGAAGCGCTCATGGCCGCATCACAAATTTGTCAATTGGCAAGGTGTTGAAGAAGAGGCGCCAATCTTCCCTTGTCTTCTTATCTGCGGTCCGACATTCAACCTATGAAGGGAACCCAGATGCACCTCCTATGAAGAAGAGTGGGTGGCTCCTGAATATGCGGCTAGCTGATGGCATGTTCTCCTTGGGTAAAAGTTTCAGTCTAATTCCCATCCAATACTCAAGGATGACCATTGACCCAAAGAGGGAACCCCCTAGAGAAGCTGAACTAAGGCCCTCATAAAGGTAAGAAAGGATAGCTTGGGAGATGGATAAACCCCGCCACAGCCTACAAATGATGCTGAGGTTTTGAATGTCTAAGAGGTGGTCGGTGGTGGAAAAGAGCAATAAGCAAAAAGAAGTAGCTTTGGCTATGGCTTCAAATCTCTCACTCTTGTTCTTACAATAAGCAGTAATCCATTGAGCCATGGGTATCAAATAGATATGCTGGGAGCTAATCATCGTCCTAACATCCTTTGGATTGTGTATGAAATCCCCCAAGATGAGTGATGGGTCTATAGGGTCAACCATGTGACACACCAAGTCTTCATCCCCCACCTTAGTCTTAGGAAGGGCTAGGTAGGTCTCAACCTCTTCTATAAGGATGGTAGCTTCAAATGTTGGGAACATGAATGTGTGTGTTTGAGGATGCCACAACTCCACTAGGGCTAAAATGCTAGGCCAATCATAAGAAATTTTCTAGAAATTATTGGCTAGAACTAATAAGGGGTGTAGGTGCCATGCCCTTAGGATTGAGATGACTTCTAAAGGGAGTTCTTTGATCATGGGAGCCACCCACTTTAGGCTGGAGTAGCATCTTGGGCCAGGAAGAAGCTAGAAGAAAAGAAAAGAAAGAGGAAGAAGAAGAAGGAGAGTGTCATAAGAAGCTTAAGTGAATTCATGAATTAATGCACTTTAGCTTAGCTTACCTCTCTTGAAGGGCTTGTGCTCAGATACTTGGGGATGGAGGTCAGCCGCTGTAGCTCCCCATGCTCTTTCCTAGCTAGCTTTGGCCCATCATAAGTAACTTCTCCCATGGCACTAGCTTCAAAGCTCCTCTTCATGCTGATTTGGGTGATTTTTATGAGGTCTTCAAGGCTTAAAGCAGGAATTTTCTGTGAGCTGTGAATTCCGAGTGTATTCCTAGTTATAGGGCTTCAATTCTAACCTTAATGCATTGGGATTGAGGTTGGTTAGCTTCAATTTAAGTTAGAATGGGTTTTAGTGTAGTTTAGGCACTCCTTTCCTTGGATTAGGACTCTCCTGGAGAGTCCTATTCGGTTTTAACTGCATCTTCGCTCTTGCGGTCTATTGCACTACCTCTAGGTTCCCTAGCGGTCGTCCGGCGACTGTTTCTCCCTTTCCTCCATCGCCTTATTTCTCTCTTGCCTAAACGGTCACGCTAAGATTGTTTTTCCCGCCCTTGCAATCTTCATTAGACCATTTGCACGTTTTTCCCTGTCTATCCCTAACGGCCTTTTGCTAGACCGCCACCCAGGCGTTAGCGGCCCTGCTTAGACCGTTTTCCCTCACCTGACCACCAATTCTCCCCTATGCTCTCTCTCTCCGGTCCTCATGTTTTAAAGCCTACTCTCTCTCTCTCTCTCCCGCTATCTTCGTCAGCCTTAGGGGTTGTCGTTGTTAGTGAGAGTCAGCATTTACGCATTTGCATTTAGGAAAAGCAAAAGATCATATCTTCATTAAAAGGGTCATGTACATGCATATGTCCATAGAGGTAAGGTATGGGATGTCACTCAAGTAGGTCCCTCTCCTGGTCCCCCGCTATCGCCAGTGCCCTCATGACGCTTCTCTGGTGGGCCCATGGCGGTGCTACCCTCCTCTCGCCACCTTCGCCTCTCCGCCTCCTCGTTCCTCCTCTGGCCGGAGGAGCTAGTGAGGAAATCTGGGAAAGCGCTGCTCCTCGCGTCGCTCTGCGACGTGCTCCACTCAGGTCCTCGACCCATCATCTGGACCATCCGCTCCACGACTCGCAGCTTGATCTTTAAGTCATAGGCCTGGCGCCGAGCCTCTCTCACCTCGGTGCGGTAGCGCTCCACATCTGTCGCTCCCATGCTCAGTCGCTCCACCTCTGCGTGGAGATAGGCCACCTCAGTAGCCTCTACTCAGAGTTGCTCTGCCTCTGCTCGGGACCTCTCCACCTCGCTCAGCGCAACCATCAACTCCCTCGTCTGCATAAGCATTCATCATGGTCAATCAATTGCATCAACATTTAAGGATTTAAGTCAAAGGAAAGTCGGTCAGTTTGCTTACCCACTTTGCCAGAGTGGCCTCAGCCTCCTCGGCCCGAGCAACTGCCCGTGTGAAGTTAGCATCTCGCTCAGCCCTACCCGTCAGCTGGGAAGAAGAGGATGGAGCATCTAGTCCCTGCCGTTGTGCTCCCTCGGCTCGTTGCATATAGACGTCAAGGTTAGTCAGTCAAGTCCATAAGTATTTGCATCTAAGTCTAAGGCTGGATAAGCTCACTAGAAGCTCCAACGCGCACTGGAACTCGTCCCTCTACTGAATGATGGAGTGGAGGAGAACCTGGAGCTCTGCTATCCATCCCTGAGGGTCTAGCTGCGTATAGAAAGTCAAGTTGTCAACGCATCAATAATCTCTAGAAAGATTAGTTCAGAGAGTCATACCGATCGTTGAGAGCCACGAAAGACTTGGTCTTCGTAGTGCTTAGTGTAGGCCTTCAGGTAGGCCTCGTCACTGCTGGCTCGGGCTCGCACTACTCGACCTCTCCTCATCCAGTCTCACACCTGGTCTAGTGCCTGGGTGACCCAGTCGATCTCTCCACTCAATCTCGTTGAGGATCATCCTTGGTGCTCATCATCTCTCGCTAGGAACTCCACCTCTGGCTGGTGGACGCCTCTGCTCCTCATGGTCAGGCGGTGGTGTAGTGGCTCGATGATGTTCATGTAGTGTAGCCACACGTCTCGTCCCACGTAGGCCTAGGCTACCTCCACCCAGGGCTATCCCTCATGACCCTCGTCACGGTACGGTGTCCAGCGCACCTGAAAGGGCAAAGCAATAAGTTGAGTGTTAGCATTAGAAGTGTTTAATTGCATTTTAAGTTTAGCCATTTAGAAGTCTTACCGATGTGTAAGGGAGTGCATCAATGTCATCCTGGATTGCTCACGCTTGGCATCACAGCGACCCCGTGTCCCGTACTGCCATCCATCGCCTCACGATAGGCACACGGTCCGGATGTACCTCCTTCCCTCTCCCTAGGCTAGGGAGGTACAGGTAGCTCCATACCTGCATTGGTCAAGTGTCAGCATATAGCAATCATAGTAGTCATAACCAAAATCATAGTCACAGTTGCATAGGCATTTTGGAAGTAGGGCATTTTTACCTGAAGCAAAGGTGAGAAGTCACCCAGCATCGTCTGTTGGTTAGTGATGCTGAGGGAGTTGAAGAGGAACGCCAATGCGGTGGCACCCCACGCATAGTCCCCCACTCCATCTAGGCCTCGTAGCAGTGGGAGGAGCTTGCAGATCACTCTATTGACCCTCGTCGCAAAGATCAGCTTCCCGAACAATAGCATCAAGAAGCAACGGAGGATGACGTCTCCCTCTGGTTCTGGTCCTGTCACCACTCTCTGTCTGACTCGGTCTGTCAGCCTCCCGAGATGCTCCTCCAGAAGCTCTCCTACGGCTATCGCCACTCCTCTCAGCCCCAGGCTCTCCTAGAGGGTCACTCGTGCCAGCATGGACGAGTGGTGTCCTGGTCGCGTCAGCTCTAACCCGAGCAGTTCTCGCGCCAACTCCCGGTAGTTAGCATGGGTCGTCCCCATCACTGGTGCTCTGTGCACTCTCAGGCCCGTGATCTGCACCACGTCCTCCAGTGTGGGGATCATATGTCCCCACGGGAACAGAAATGCCCTGCTAACTGGATCCCACCGGTCGTGAAGTGTGTACAGCAAGGCGGTGTCCCGCCTCATCACCTCAATGCTCAGGAGCTCGGCGAATCCCATCGTAGCTAGTCGCTCTCTCTAGAAGTCCAGTAGTGCCAGGCACACTACTCAGACCTGTAGCCAGGAGATCCTCGTCCGACACTTGCCCTACATGCATTTAACATTTAGGGGTCAGTCATCCAGCGACAGCTGCCAAGGGTGTCTGTCTGGTCGCGAGTACCTTCGGGCTGTGGAGGCACCATTTTCGGGGTCTCGCTCAAAAGCTGGAGTCCAGCCGGGCTTCTCAGGCAGAGCTGGAGAAAGGCCTGAAGGAGTCCGAGTCGGCTTGGAATGAGCTCCATGAGCAGTTCCTCCAGCATGGTCTGGCCTTCACCGGCATGGAACGCGATCGAGATGCCTTCCGCGACCGGGCGGACGCGACCGAGGGGCGAGCAGGTGCTTCCGAGGAACGAGCTGCTAAGCTGGGGGAGCAGGCCCAGGCCACAGAGACTCAGGCTCGGGAGATTGAGGCCGAGTTGACCAAGCTACGATCCTCGCTATCGACTGCGGGTGAGGAAGCGATGGAAAGCTTCCGTTCTTCTTTAGCCTACCGGGAGGAGCTAACAAAGGTGGCCCTGGAATTCTATGGGCTAGCTCACGATCAAGGCTTCCGGGAGGGTTGGAGTGCCGCTGTGAAGGCTACCACGGCAAGCCTTGGGTGTGAGGCCTGGGTCCTCCCTCCCCCTTCACCGCCCTATGGCTCAGAGGCTTCCGGGGACGAGGAGGAGCTGAAGCTAGGGTGTCGTCGCCGGTGTCGAGCACGGGGGGGCATGCTCCTGTGGACACCTCGGCGACAGAGGCCCAGGTAGTGGAGCTGGATGAGGACTCTCCTCCTGCTGGTGCCACCGACACACGTGAGCCCAGTGTGCCCAGGGCACGTAAGAATGTATCTGGGGTGGATCCTTAGAAGGACGCCCGCATTTGCTTGTTTTCCCTTTTTTGCTTTCTTCTGTTTCTACCTGGGGGCAGTCTTCTTTTCGTTACGCTTCGTCTTCGAAATAGAAAGTCTTCCTTTCCTTAGCAAAATTTTAACAAAATCTCTTGCGTGTGTCTTCCCGCCTTTTGAATAGTTACGAGATCCTCTAGGGATACGAATCAGCGCCCTTTAGGTAACTCTGAGAAGGAGTGACTTTCGGGATCCATCGCTTCGGTTTCCCTAGATATGCACGAGGTGGCGGGAGTCTTTACTTCTGGGGACTTCAATCCCATATAAGTAGCAGCCTTTGAACCGAGTCCGTGGTCATCTCCATGGCGAAGAGAGAGCCCTTCTGTGTGATGTGTTTCAGAGAGTTCGGCACTTCGTCAGATGATGAATCTCAGTAAGTCCGTCGTCAGCTTCTGGTCCTTCATCAAGATCTTCCATTGGCTCCCTGGCGCCCGTGGCCGGAGCCGGGGGCAGGAGGCCCTGTCTCAGAGGACTACCAACTTGGGTACTTGGACAGTTGGCGGGAGGCCTTGGAGAAGGTCAACCACTTGTACGTTGGCCAGGAAATCTTGTTCCTTGAGCCAGACAAGTTTCATCCTTAGGAGGGTGGCAAAAGCATTGGTTCTTTCCCCCTTCTTCTATCCTTCAACTGGCGGCTTCCTGGTGGAGGCCTCTTCGCCAAGGCGGACCCTACTATCCTGTCTGCAACGTGGCCGGCACGCGACGGGGTGCCTTCTGTTGCTGGAGCATCTTCCTAAGGATGTTTGAAGGTGGGGAAGCTATTTTCCAATCTTCCACTCAGTGGGTGAGACCTTCCATCTGGGGATGGCCTGTGCACTGGGTCGGCTTCCGTAATAGGTGGGCCTCATTGCTCTCCCGTCCTTTGATAAGGAGGGGTGGGTGGATCGACTGGCCTTCTCCCTTGACATATGAGACGACAGTGTCGATCCTCTTCTCTGGCATGGGTGGAGGTCCACCGTTGGTCCACTTCTGCAGAACACCTGGGACGCGAGGTGTCCGCTTCTGGGGTCACCAGAGGCTTTCGACAGATGAGCCAGCGACAGTGGTGCCCAGGAACTAGGCTTTTGCTTTTCGCATATTCATGTAGTGACCCAAAGGGTCTTTGGCAGCTTGTATTTTGACTAAAGAAATGAAATTCTTTCATTTGTGTAAATATGACGGACACAATGGAGCCATGCTGGCGAGCAACTGGAGTCTTGAAAAAATATGAAGGGCGAGAGATGCCCCTGTCACTCAACATCAGTGGCCAATAGGTTAAAGAAGATTCTTGGTCCTGACGTGCTGACTCTCAGACCTGCCAGCATACGTCCCCAATCTTCAAACAACGGTCGGTAAGGACAGCCAAGTCTGCGTGTTTCGTAAGGGCGAGGTGACAGTAGAGGCTGAAATGGTGCATGCCCCACCCGTCGGCATAATGATAAGAAATCTGTAGGCACTTATCTAGGATGACGGTCGTCAGATCATCTATCTTCAACCCGTGTGCTCGAAGCAGGACGTACAGCCATGTTGTGTCTTTGTAATTTTTTGGCTTCCACTCCTCCCTTCGCACAAAAGTGCGGTATAGGGATATCGGGTCCGTCTCTGGATGCCAGCTCCTAGTGGGAGTGCCTTCTTCCTCTATCGGCAGGGGATAGTTGATAAGATCCAGTCGGTCTCCCCCGATGCGGTACAAGTCCTTCAAGGCCTTCTTAAAGTCATCCTTCCCGACCGGAGGTAGCTTGACTTGCAGTGCTGGCCTGGCCTCCCGAGCTTCCCGGCGTATGGCCATGTATACGGCCACCTCCTTCTCCTTCTTGTGCTTCAGCCGAAGTAGGTGCTCCGGGTCGATGTCAAGCACGGGCACTGACTGCTTGCTCAAGAATCCCCTTTTGGCTCCGTCCCAGCAATCGGTCCTGCACAGTCGATAAAAGCCCATCCGGGCGTTCCACCACTTTATATATTCCGCGGTCACTCGTGGAACTCATCCAGGCGTCGGCACCCTGAATGTGGTGCTATCAGACCCAGTGTAAGAAGTCCCACCAGGTCTGGGCATGCTCAGCAGTTAGACTCCCCCGGAGACTCTGCACGAGCAGGCTGAATTGTGCACTATATACCAGTATATGCTGGTCATATCCGAAGTTTCACCTAAACCGGGAGGGATAATATGGCTCCAGCAGCAGGGTGTCTCCTTTTCTGAAGACCAGCACACTCGGGTGAATAGATGGTGCCCAGTCTCGAAGCTCCGGCTCTAGTAATGGGCGAACCACAGTCTACTGGCTAATCGGGTGAATGTACCTCTCCACCTGGTCGTCTCGGCATTCTCTTTTGTTGTTCACCAAGGGACTTGAGTGTGCAGCCAACATCTAGAAATGAATGGTGCCTATCGAGTCATGGGGGACTGTCATCAGTCGACCTCGGATGTTGTATAGCTACAGGGACGTCGAGCCTGGTTCTGCACTCGTGAACTCCAACAATCGTGGAAATAACCCCCAAGCCTGGATGGTGCGTGGAGCGTACTCAGGGAATAGCGAGCAGACCCACGCATTGAAGAAGTGTAGTGGGCTGATGTATCGGGCTTGTCGCGGGAACTAATGTGCGCTGACGTCCCCGATTGTCTTGTATATCAAGCAGAGGGCGGCCGGACATAAAGATAATTTGATCCCCCATGCCATCTAGCAAGCCGGGTAGATCCTGTCAGGCCAAATGACGGTCTCATCTCCATACGGCATTGTGAAGGAACAAAGCCAATATGTTAAGTTGGCCGCACAATGCGTCATCGGGTCGACCCCTACCGGGTTAGCGTCACTCCAATGTCCTTTTGAGGAAGGGATCTTCACCTCGGCCTTGCTTTTGTTGCACTTCTTTCGAGTGGTGGCGGTGCTGATGTAGGGAAAATCTTCATATTACTTCAGCCCCTTGAAGAAATATTTCAACCATAAGGTCATATAGACCCTCTTCCGATCCCCGTGAGGAGGCTGCTTCCCGCCATGGGCCAGCTAGTACAACTCATGGTATGCCTTCATAAGGTACCGATAGGAGTAGCCGAGTGAATAAAAGCCATCCTTGTCAGTCTCATCTTTGATAAGGTCAGGTAGACACACCTCTTCGTAGGGCTCTCCATCGATGCCGTCCCCTAGGACGTATTGGCCTGAAATTGGATACTGGTCAATCTTTGGTGGTGCATTAGTCAAAGTTGACGTGGAGCGGTCCTTAGCGCAAATTAGTCCAAAGTTGATGCGAGCATGCCTCGGAGAGGCTTGTAGTTGATGAAGACCTGCCTCGACGAGGCTTGTTGGCCTGTAGTTGATGAAGACCTGCCTCGACGAGGCTTGTTGACCTGTAGTTGATGGAGACCTGCCTCGGCGAGACTTGTTGATCGATAGTTGATGAAGACCTGCCTCGACTAGGCTTGTTGGCCTGTAGTTGATGTAGACCTACCTCGGCGAGACTTGTTGGTCGATAGTTGATGAAGGCCTGCCTCGACGAGGCTTGTTGGCCTGTAGTTGATGTAGACCTACCTCGGCGAGACTTGTTGGTCGATAGTTGATGAAGACCTGCCTCGACGAGGCTTGTTGGCCTGTAGTTGATGTAGGCCTGTCTCGGCGAGGCTTGTTGGCCTAGAATTGATGTAGACCTGCTTCTGAGAGACTTGTTGGCCTAGAGTGGCTGTGGACCTGCCTCGGTGAGGCTTGCTGGCCCGAAGTTGATGTAGGCCTGCCTCAGTGAGGCTTGGTAGCGTAGAGTTGATGCGGACCCATCTCGGTGAGACTTGTTGGCCCGGAGTTGATGAAGACCTACCTCGACGAGGCTTATTGTCCGGTAGTTGACGTAGGTCTACTTCTGAGAGACTTGTTGGCCTAGAGTTGATGCGGACCGGCCCCTAGGGCATATTGATCCGAAGTTGATACAGACCTGTCTTGGCGAGGCTCGTTAGCCCGTAGTTGTTGTAAGCCTGTCTCGAAGAGGCACGTCCATCTGAGTCGTCATCGATTGACTGTTGAGTTGTGATAACAAGAAATTGACATTGGCCGACCCTTGGGGGGGTGTTGACCAAAAGTCGTTGTGTCGACTGACCGTTGAGGTGTCACTGAAAATGTGTCGGCTGACCGCTGAGGTATGTCGCCGAATGTCGAAGCTGGCTAACCGTGGACTTGTGATAGCCAGAGTTGATGTAGACCAACCCAGGGGGTGTGTTAGTCTGAGTTGATGTCGGCCGTGCACGGGCTGAGACAGATACCATCTAGCACAGACTTGAGCACAGCACTACCCTCAGACTTTCTCGGCCCTTGGGATGGAGTGGCCAAATGGTCTTCAGCTTGGTGTAGCATTGCTAGATGCATGTATTTGGTCTCCCTCGGGATGCTTGGATGACTGAGCTTGCGTCTTTATGGGAGGAGTTTGCCCGCCTCCACACTGTTCAGGAGCGGAGGCGGGGGACTCATCTAATGATGCAGCAGGAGGAGTAGCAGCTTTACAAACTTCGGGTGGCCCAGGCTGAGGGGGGCGCCCAAGTTGAGGTAGCTTACGAGCGCGAGCAGGTGGCCTCCCACAAAGTGGAGGAACTTTTGTGACAGGTCCGGGGAACTGAGGAGGAGCGCAGTCTTGCGCGCGCCGATGTAGATTCTCTGCCACAGGCTTGAGGGGCTCCAGAAGCTTTTGCGAGAGGTCCGAGAGACTAAGGAGCGCAATCTTGCGCGTGTCGATGTAGACTCTTCGTCGTAGGCTTGAGGGGCTCCAGGAGGAAGCTCTTCAGAGTGAGACTCGCCTTGCTGAGCTGAGGAGGAACGAGTCTGGTGCTTGATAAGCCTTTGGTACATTCTTGTACACATGGCTTTTGTGCTTTGCCCATACTTGTCGGAGTTATCCCGAGGGCTTGTCTCGGGCTCCCTTCTTTAATGATATTCATGAATAAAGGACAGAATTCAGCTGCTTTTGATTCCATCCTCTTGCATGCATGCCCTTTCTTTTCTTTTTTTTGATCAATTTACCAGCCCTACCGCCCTTTCGGATTTTCGCCAAGACTGGTCCCCTTTAGCTTTTTCCAGTGCGCCCTTGCAGGTTTTCACACTGAGGGGTACCGTGGGCACTATGAAGTGGACACCTTCTCTGCTTTCTACCCAACAGAAGACAGCTCACCGGGGGAAACTTTTGATGAATACCCGGTGGAAGCTGAACATGCTGGGCTGGCTCAATCAAGAGACTCGAAATAGGAAGCCATACCTCCTTGCAGGTGCTGGGAGCAGGTCTACCCTGAAGAAGCGGCTCTCCAGGCCAAATTTGACACAACTAGCAGTAGTGAAGCCAAAGATATCGAGGAAGCGGGGCTATCCCCATCCCTTTCCTATGGCTCCCCTCGAGCAGAAATATCCCCACCTCTTATATCGATCAAGGAAGTTTCTGCTGAGATTGATCGAAAAGTACCCGTTACTGTAAAAGAATGGGCCATCTCTACCAAAGGTAGGGTGATTCAAGGAGTTGGTGGGACAGAGTTGTCTTCATATGCCGCAAAATCGCAGTGCTGTTCCTCCAGCTCAGTGAGAAATAACTGTCAACTCGTTGAGGCTGTCGACACACAAGCAAAGGCTAAAACTCCTAGCACATCTCCTAAAACCACAGCTGTAGTAGATGTGCTGACAGAACAATTCATACAGCCGCCGCCAGCTGAATCAGAAACCCTAGACGAAGTTCGGGTAAAACAAAATGAAGGGCCTGAGGTACTCAAGCTCGGAGATGATATTCCAGACTTCGTTGACCTCTAGCCAGCGCCCTCGGAAATAGAAGACGGAGGCCAAGCCATGGTCGATGAGGTAATAGAAGTCAACTTAGGAAGTGAGGACGATCCTAGGCTGACTTTCCTCAGTGCTCTGCTGTCATCTGAAGAACAAAAGTTGTATATCCAGCTGCTACAAGAGTATCGAGATTGCTTCGCTTGGACTTATAAGGAGATGCCAGGACTTAGCCCTACAGTTTCACAGCATGAGCTAGCTATAAGCCCTGAGGCCTAGCTGGTAAAGTAGCCATCACGGTGCATGAGGCCAGAGCTCATCACTCATATATGCAAAGAAGTAGACAAACTCATTGATGTGAGTTTTGTCGAAGAAAACTAATATACCACGTGGTTAGCTAACATTATGCCCGTGAAGAAGAAGAATGGACAGATCCGGATATATGTAGACTTCCGAGATCTGAATAAAGCATGCCCCAAAGATGACTTTTCGATACCAATAACGGAAGTCATGGTCAATGCCACAACCGGCCATGAAGCTCTGTCATTTATGGATGGGTCGTCTGGCTATAATCGGATATGGATCGCAGAGCATGACTGGGTCCATACTGCCTTCTGAACCCCCAAAGGCATTTATCACTACAAAAGGATGCCATTCGGATTGAAGAACGCCAGCGCAACTTACCAGCGGGTGATGACCAGAATATTTGATGAGCTGCTCTACCACAAGGTCGAGTGCTACATAGATGACTTGGTGGTCAAGACCAAGAAAAAAGAAGACCATCTGTAGGACCTCCGAGTCATATTGCAGAGGCTCCGACAATATGAACTAAAGATGAACCCCATGAAGTGTGCATTCGGAGTGTCGAGTGGTAAATTCTTGGGCTTTATTATTAGATACCGGGGAATTGAAATAGACCCCACAAAGATCAAGGCAATCCAAGAGTTACCCTCACCAAGGAACCTCTCCGAGTTGAGATCTTTACAAGGCCATCTGGCTTATATCTAGTGGTTCATATCCAACCTGTCAGGGCGATGTCACCCCTTTCACAAGTTGATGATGAAGGATGTCCCTTTCTATTGGGATGAAGAATGCCAAACGGCCTTTGACAAGCTGAAAGATTATTTGAAAACCCCTCCAGTGCTGAGGGCACCGGTGAAAGGACTGTTGTGCCCTAGGCACAAGCATGTGCATTTTATTTTGATGATAGCAACAAAGAGCAACAAAGTGTACGAGTGCAATTTCTGGTAGTTTCTCATACCTCGTGCACATTGGCATCACAATGTCCTTAGTGTGTGCATGTCATATCTGGTCTGTAATCTGCTGGGAGCAGGTTACTGGGTTACCCTTTGCGCTGTGCAAAGGAAGGGAGGTAGTTCCTCCGATTTGTGTTCTACTTCTGCTGTGCAGAAGTTCGAGGAGGTTGTTCCTCAAGGGTAAGCTGTTTGTCAGTGTTTGTTAGCAGACTGAGTCTACTGTGCTCTTGTTGCCCTTGGCAAGGAAGCCTTACTCTGAGGAGTAAGGGGTGGATGTAGATTGTGGGTAGCAATCAAACCACCTAAAAATTATCTGTCCCGTATGGTTTGCATTATCCATCCATTATTCGTTTGCTTGCATGCCTAACGCTCGATCAAACTCGTCTCTGATAGTGCTTCTGTTCACGAGTGTTAGGTCAGATTGCCTGTGGCGTCTCGTAGTGTTAAAGTTAGATCGAATTGGGGGTGATCTATTCAACCCCTCCCCTTCTAGCTCACCTTCCACGTAGTCTGTCAAAATCCTCTCGAGGTGAGAGGGGTGGACGTAGGATGACACTTAATGCGTCCGAACCACCTAAAAATCACTGTGCCGTGGTTTGCTATTGTGTGATTGCATTATTTTCTATCCGTTCGTCTATCGAGTGTGTCGGTGAGATGAATGCTTCATAAACTGTCCGTTCAGTCATCGTTATCCAGGTCATATCATCAGGCATTGAGAGTTGTGAGTGCTTGTATGCTATTCATTTGTGCATTTTAATCAAGCTTGTTCTTGTGGTTGTTTGTCATCCCTGTGTTCTAATTCAACTTAGTTTTAATTGCCAAAGAAAGGGTGGGCAATCAATTCACCCCCCCTCTCGATTGTCTCCTAATCAGGCCAACCTAACAAAATAGAATTTCATTTCAAATATACGTTTCATTACAACTTGGACCCAAATAAAAGGACTTAATAAAGGAAAATTATAAAGGACTCACTGATTAGACTTGACATGAACATAATGGCATCGACCATGAGGTTCATCTAAGTTCTCAGAGCACTCTTCACTCTTGCCCTTGCCCATTTAGTTCGGTCTCATCATCACTATAGTCATTACCTGAAAAATATTGGAAAATACTATGTGAGCGAATGCTTAGTAGGTCTTAATATCTCAAGCTCTAAACTAGCTTTACGTAATTAACAATTTAACATGAGCATGCAAGTCATGCAAGGCATCGTAATCGAGAACTATAATGGCACGAGCTTGATCAATAAGTTGGAGACAACATTATTGATAGTAGACATGACAATAGAAAATTCTAAGTGTTATGAAGACAATAGATAGATGGGATAACAATTCCAAGGATATTCATGATGAGATAGCAAGCTTTGGAATAAGGTTTCCAAGAGCATTCATGAGGAGACAATAACAATCATTTCAATAAGGCATTCACTTTCACTAGAGCATTTCACTTAACTATCACTTTGTAAGATTGGCCATATACATTGAGGAGTTCAATATTTGAGGAACAATCACTTGTGGAATGTCATATATCAATCTTGCTTTTGGTTAGTGCAATGCCACACCCGATCAATCATGATACCGGTACACGTTTGGACTTTACCTCGCCCATGGGATCAGATCCGAACTCCGTCACTTTTCTTTTTTGCATTGAGTATCAATTATTTGGACCCATAGCTCCTTTTGTGTATAGACCAATTCCACGTCATTTAATGGCCAAAGAGTTCCATGGATCAAGTCATGCAGGAATATTAAGATAGATTCACAGATTCCATGGATTTGAGGGTACAACCAACTCGACTGCCTTGAGGGAATCCAAGACTAGCGGAGATTTACGGAGGTCTCAATAAAGAAAGTACTAGTTCGAAAGAAGAAACATCCCGCTGAGGGTCCAATCATCACCAAGAGTTGAGTGTGTAAACAGGGACCAAGTCTCCGATATGAGACAGTGGTGCCAAGATCCGATGGTCAGAAGATCAAAACAAGTGAAAAAAAAACACTCAAGAAATTAATCACCTTCACCCTGCTCAGCAAGCTTCATCTCGATCATCCTTTCCACCATCAACTTGTTTACGGTGGTTGGGTCAACCAGCTCGGGGTGGATATGTGTTGGCTGTAGATATGGGGTGACCAGGGTGGTTGCCCGTGGTGGAGGACGCAGCAATGGAGGTGCCTGGTGCACCTGAGGCAGCACTGGTGGCAATAGTGGCTGAGGTGCACCTTGCTGGGTAGCAGCCTGACTGTGCTTGGCTGACTGGGATAGAGTGTATAGTGGTTGAAAATCGCCCAAGTTGGCACCTCCTCGTGATGATTTAGCTTGCATTTCAGGTTGTTTGGAAGTTGAGGTCTATTCTACCTTCTTGTGTAGTTGTTTCTTCAGGAGATATATTTCCTGTTGATATTTTTGCAGTAGCATCAACACCGATGGATCCATGGTTGCCGTGCTGGGGATGCCTTCAACTGTTTTCCCTGAAGTACCTTCGGGCGAGGTGGCTAGCAACACCTCATCTTCTTCAGTCGTCACTACATTAGCAATCAGCGTAATGACCTCTTCGCAAACCAGCGATTTTCTTCATCGCCCTTAGCATTTCTTTTGTGGCTTCACTTCTTTTGGTATTCAGCCCCAGCCTCTCAGCTAATCGGGCCAGTTCCTGGGATTCCTGAGGTAGACTCCCATGCTTGCTGGCCACTCTGGCCATGTTGCAAGCAAAAACATGCATCCTTTTCCTTTGTCTGTAGACCTTCCTCTTTGTTCGACCAGGGAATGTCAGTCTCTCAAACACAGATATTCTTGTTTTCTCCTCCAACTGTGGAGGGGCTTCATTGGCCTTGCAATCTGGGCCGTCTTCATATCCATTGTCATCTACCGATGACATCATTCCTCTTTCTTCTTCTTCTTCAACTGTCATCAGCAAACAGTCTTCTTCTTTAGCCACAACTGCTTGGAGCAGTCGCTACTGGCCTAATGAGGGGTTTCCCAAACCCCTAAAGTAACTTCGAGCCATATTGGTCATTTCTTCTTGACTACGTCCTTGAGGGAGGATGGGGGATAATTGTCGACCTCGCACCGGAGGGATGTAAGCTAGCCGGGCTCTCCCAATAGGTTGATCAAATCTTCTCCCTATTGTAGGGATATTGGCCTATCGGGCGCAGGCCTTAAAGGCAGTGCGGCGTGGAGGGTCCATAACCATTTCTTCTCTTCTTGGGGCCAAGCCCCTCTCATTCCTCTTTCTCGCCTCCACGGGCTCAGGGTAGTGACGAATAGGTGCACTCTGACGGGTAGGTTGGGTCTTCTTAGGGACCCACACTTGCTTAACTATCTTCGGACTTGGGGCCAACTTCTTCTTTTTTAGCCCTCCTCCCGAACAGGGCCTGGAAGGAGTTACAGACCGACACGGCGGGAACAACGCAGTCTGGGATAACCTGGGCATCACGTCCATCTAGGAAGATGCAGACGCCACCAATGAGAATAGACTTGTCAGATGCCGAAAGCCACCCGGTGGCAGGGGTAGCAACTTTCCTTTGGAAGCTTCCTTGGCGGCGACTCCCGGGCTTGTTGTAATGGACGGGGCGAGCCCCCTAAGCTACATGGTGCACCATGCAGCTTATCAGTTGAATCTAGACTCTTGGTAGGCCTCTGCAACTTTGGGTGTTGTGAACCCTGGGCTTCCTATTGATGCTTTCCTCAGTCGGCTCTGGAGATTCCACCTCCAGCACATCTGTAAAGGCCACCCCCAAGAAATTGGGGAAGCCGATCACTGGTGGAAAGGTGCCAAAAATGGTTGGTACAACCAGGTACCCATAAACAGCATGATTGGCAACGATCGCAGGGCCGAAGGTCAAAGCAGCGAAACCAGCAGCCATTGTTGCTTCCTAGAATCACAGAAACAAATAAACAATTAGCATTCTTTGGGAGGGCCCAGAACAACTGCAGCGTCCACTGCTGCATCAACGCTGCTGTTACACCACTCTACCATGCTGCATCAACACAGCACCCAATCCGACCCTGGAAGCATCTGTACACACCACAAAACCTCCCGATCTAGAAGGCAACACTAATACCGGAGCCGAGGTGAGCAATCTCTTCAGCTCCATGAAGCTACGCTCACACTTGTCAGTCCAGATGAAAGGTACATCCTTCCGCGTAAGTCTGGTCATCGGGGCCGCAATGCGAGAGAAATCCTGGATAAACTTTCAATAATATCCAACAAGCCCCAAGAAACTTCGGATCTCAGTTACAGACCTCGGCCTCAGCCACTGCATTACTGCCTCGACCTTGGTGGGGTCCATAGAAATACCATCACTAGAGATTACGTGCCCTAAAAAGTGCACCTCACGAAGCTAGAACTCATGCTTGCTGAGCTTCGCATACAACTGGTGATCTTGAAACATCTGCAGCACCACACCCAAATGGTACGCATGCTCCTTGGCAGACCGTGAATAAACAAGGATGTCATCCACAAACACGACCACAAACTGGTCCAAATAGGGATGAAACACCCTCTGCATCAAGTCTATGAAGGCTGTAGGGGCATTGGTGAGCCCAAACGACATCACCAGGAACTCATAATGCCCGTACCTCATACTGAACACAGACTTCTCCACATTGGACTCGCGAATCCTCAGCTAATAGTAACTGGACCACAAATCAATCCTCGAGAATACCCAAGTAGACTGAAGCTGGTTGAACAGATCATCTATCCGCGGCAATGGATACTTGTTCTTAATGGTCATTTCATTCAGCTGGCGGTAGTCAATGCACAACCTCAGACTACCGTCCTTCTTCTTGACTAAGAGGACTGGCGCACCCCAAGGGGAAAAGCTGGGATGAATGTACCCCTTGGCCAGTAACTCCTACAACTGCGCCCTCAACTCTCTCAACTCAGCGGGAGCCATACGGTAGGGAGCCTTCGCCAAGGGTTCCGTACCAGGCACAATCTCGATCACAAAATCAATCTCCCGCTGGGGAGGCAACCCAGGCAAATCCTCGGGAAACACGTCAGGAAACTCACACACCATCGAAATGTCCTCCACATCTGGACACAGCTGGTCTACCAAGACCACAGAAGCGAGAAAACCTTGACAACCAGAATCAATCAAATGACGGGCTCGAATAGCAGAAATAAGGAAACGAGGAGAGGTAGAATAGATACCTTGGAAATAGAAGGTTGGCCTATGAGGATGCTAAAAGTAGACCCTCTTCGTCCTACAATCCACCACCGCTCCATGGACCTCGAGCCAATCCATGCCCAAAATCACATCATAGTCCCGAAGCTACAACGCATATAGCTTGCCTGGGAAACTCTGACCTTCGATCCAGACCGGGACCTTCTCGAAGCAAAATGGAGTGACCATGAAGTCACCAGATGGTAACTCCACCATCAAATCGCAAGACATCTGGGAGACCGGATCCTCAACACTCCACGCAAAATCCTCCGAAATAAACGAGTGCAACGCACTGGAATCAAACAAAACTCGCATTGCGCAACCCAAAATCATAACAGTACCTTCCACAAGCTGCGATGACTATGCCTCTGCCCTGGTCATGTGGGAAACATGGCCTTGAGCTCTCTGCCTGCCCACACTCGCTGACCATGGTAATGGCAGAGACTGCCCCTACTGCTGAAACTACTGCTGCGGGTACTGTTGCTGCTACTGCTGCGAAAACTGGGTTGGCTGACGCAGTCACTGCAGGTAGTCACGCGCCATGTGACCCGGCTAGTCACACCTAAAATAGATCACCGGCGCTGAACACTGCCTGCCTGGATGTGACTCGCCACAACGGGGACACCCCGCACGAGAACCACTGACTGACCCCTGCCGCTGCAAAGGTGCTGACTGCTGAACACTACCCGAAGAAGCCTACCGCTGCTCTCGGCCCTCCTTCTTCTTTCGAAAACCCTTCCCGAAGAACCTCTGTGAGATTGGAAAGGTTGAGAGAACTCTTTTTATCTCGCACTTGTTTTGGGCTAGTAACACTGTTAGTTCTAATTCTGTTGTGCTTAGTTAGAAAGAGTTTTTAAATTCTGCCATCTCGGCAAGGGGACAATTCAACCCCCCTTCTTGTCCGACATCTCTCTCTGGGACGTCATGAAGCTTTTTAGAACTCGATCTCCCTACCTCTCATCGCGAAAAGCACACCAACACGTCCCCCTCGTTGGCGCCGCCACCGCCACGCCGCTGCCAGAGCAAGGGGGCTGCGTCTAGATCGTCCGGGGAAGAATGGGCCGCGGTTGGGGGAGGGGCTCTCCAACGGGAAGAAGAAAAGAGAAAGAAGAAGAGAAGAAGAAAAAGGGAAAGAAAAAGAAGGAAAAGGGTTGGTATTTATAGAAAATCTGGAAAATCAAAAAAATACCAAAAAAATAGAAAAATACATATTATCGATCCTCGAAACGCGTTGATCACAACGGTACCATCCCGGAGTAGGTGAACGCATTGGAGTGCCCTACACAGGGTTCTGCAGGTTCACCGGGCAAAAACACGCGCGAATCGCTAAACTCGATTCGGGATGCCCGAAAATGATCCAAAATCTGTGGATCCAGATCCGATAAATATCCAAAAAATTCGGGGCGTTACAGCCCTCCCCCCTTAAAAGAATTTCACCCACGAAATTCAGGACAAACACCAGCGGCATGGGGAGAACGCTATAAACCAATTGACAACGCCGTCAGAGCCCCAACCAAATCTCGATACTCGTAAAAACCACAAAAACACGATCTTGAGGGATGCAGCTAAACAATGATCACGGATAATGCCTCGCTCCCAACCCAAGACACCTCAATCATCAGAGCAGGCACAGGCAGAAAGCACAAGTCTAGTGTCACCTCAGACAACATAAAAATTGACCACAGCACCGCTGCCACCATCTCGCTCATCGAGAAAACACACTCCTCGCCACTAAAACCAAACCACCAGTCTACGCCCATACACGGCGGACCAACCAAATGTCAGCTTCACAACTCGTTGACCACTCTCACACCCTGCACCAGGGGCAACTAACGCGGAGCTTCCACCAGCTCACACCCGGCAAGCCATACACCCTCAACAACATAGCCAACTCTGCCAGAAGATAAACTTCTCACAAATCTCAGATCCAATCCAGGAAAAGCACACCTCATGATCAGCCACCCAAGGCCTTGCTGGCACAAGGCTCTCACCATTCTTGAGCCCCAACAACCAGCATCTTCTATCTGTTAAAGACCATCCATCGGTCACCAGACATTCGTCAGCGGGAAACCTTCGCCTTGCTCAGCTTCTTCCTTCTTTCCTAGTCCTCCACCAGATCCGAAGAAAACATTACAACTCTCGAGGCCATCCGCTGAATCTCCACTGACCTTCCACTGACCAACACTGCACCTCGAGGTAAATCTCACTCGGACACCGCATCTGATCTCGAACCTCACGCCAACTCTACCCTCTCAGGGGAGTATGACGAAACCACATGACAGGATCTCCCCTCAGTACTCACGTCACTCGACGCAACATACTGGGACATCCTCCCCTGCTAGATGCAGGCCAAGGATCACCATCCAGCACCGACGTCTTATCAGAGACCTCCGTTCACATGCACCGTCCATCGCCATCCAATCACAACTTATCTCAACTGCTCCCGATGGACACTTGCCAATCCCGATTCCACTCTTACCACAGAGCCACGGGACACAACCTCTCACAATCCACGACACACTTCTCCAAAACTGACAAGTGCCACCTACTACTACAGCAAGCAGTGTTACAATATATCCCTACTATTTTTGATGGTGTTAATAGTATGAACACTGTAACATGCTCTTACCTAATGATGTTAACACTATGTCAATGCTCATTTTGTTTAATGATATCCAACTGTTTCATTGGCCATGCATGCATTTAATAAATAAAATAAAATAAATAAAATAATAATTTAATTAATAAGAAGTGCATCCACACATCCCCCGAGTGATTGTGATCAATAACGCTCGGTAATTCGATTCCACTTATTTTAAGAATAAGTGCGTCAACCTATACATTCGCAACCACTTCACTTCGGTAGACCACCCCTAGGCTAACGAGCTGGTCGAAAATGCCAACAAAACTATCCTCAAAGGCATCAAGACCAGACTCGAGAAGGCCAAGGGTATCTGACTCGAGGAATTGCCTAGCGTACTATGGTCGTACCGAACAACTCCCAGAGCTGCTACAGGTGAAACTCCTTTCCAATTGGTGTATGGCATAGAATTGTCAGAGAACTTGGACCCGGTAGATGAAGTGCGCGAGGTCGCGAGGATCTAAGCTATGGAATCCCAGCAGCATATGACTCGCTATTACAATGCCAAAGTCTGAGACAGACAATTTCAACCGAGAGATTGTGTCCTGAGAAAGGCCGAAGCCTCTTGACCACTGGAGGCAGTGGGGAAGCTGGCCCCTAACTAGGAAGGCCCCTACTGAGTGGTTGAGACGCTCAGAAAAGGAGCGTACCGGTTATCTACCATGGAAGGAACACCCATTCCTCGGACTTGGAACACGACAACATTGTGAAAATTCTATTTTTGAGCTTCTTTCATAACATGTAAGAAACAAATTGTGATAATATCTCTCATTTTTATTACATTAAACATCTTGGTACATCAAATAGGCCATAGCCAGTACAATATGCAACAAAGTGAAAAATTGGTACATCATGAACGAATCACTCGACGCGGATGAGGTCGTCAGCTCCAGGCTGAGTCACTGACTCCGCCTCATGTGGAAACTGGCTCAGATAATGAGACGATTGACTTTGTCTACTCGAAAAGTTTGAACAGAAAGCAAGCACCCTCTAACTAGAGTGAGCGAGAAAGGTGAAGAAGCAGAAGAATAGAAGAGACGAAAGAATAAGTACTCCCTAGAATGGAGTGGGAGAGGGGGAGCGACGATGAAAGAAAGGAGGAGCAATGATCGTGAGGGAGCACGTTGCCATGCACCGACACTTCTTGTACGTCGTCTGCCCTATCACCGACCATTCTTCTACACCGGAGCAACATGAACGCCCCAACAACCGACAAAGTCTTCATCTTCAAATTCATCCTCCATGCTTTACCTGAAGGCGATCACAGAGGAAGAAGACAACCGCTTCGCAAGAATGGGAGGAGGAAGCTAGAAATTACGAGGGAAGCCTTAAGCAGTGTGAAGAGGAGGAGGCACCCTTCGGGACCTTTTATAGGCCGAGGGGGGATACCCTTGTCTTAATTGAATCTCCCCTCAAAAAGACGCAAGAGGTAGGCATACTTCTCCAGAAGCAGTCACACTACCTCCTTCACGAACCCCCCATGGGAATACGTAAAAATGGCAAGTCATTTAAAGCGTAGAAGGATGAAAAGACGCTAGCACCGCACTTGACTGACACGCAAGCCTACCTTTCCAGCTACAAATCGTATGAGATCTCCAATGCACTGGCAACTGTAGATACGTTAAATCCTACTCGGTCAAAGGCGGTAACGTGTAGTCAATTGCATTAAATACTACTACCATTATATGGAAAGAAAATCATTACACTGTTAAATCCAGAGAGAAATTACAAAAAAGAAAGAGGAAATGAACTAGTAAGACAAGTACAAGTTTTTTCTAATCTATGGAAATGGGGAAACTCTGGGAAGTCCGTGGCCCCTCTTGAAGCTCAACAGGCGGAGGACCCTCAGTGCTCAGAGATTTGCCCCTAGTACCCTCGGTGATGACCGGCCCGAGCACTGACCCCATTTGTATGGGAACTGACCCATCCGCGTGCCCTCTCGAGATAGCTGGAGTTGGCGATCTCTTCTCCACCGAGGCAGAAGCACCCTTGCTCCACCCTTCATCGCTCAACGTTGACGAGGGAGAGTCCGAGCCTTCCTCGTCAGAATCGTAGCGCTGCCCGGGGGTGAAGATGAGCTCGTTGAGGACCTGTTCCTGAGCCAGACTGGCTGCCCGCCTAAAGCCTTGGGCAAAACCCTTTCGCATCCCTCGTCGATAGCCCGGCCCATAACATGTGAAGGTAGCCTGCCTCAGGGCTTCCTGGTATTCCTCCGAGCTCTGATATCGCTCGACCGCCTCTGCCCCAGCTCCCGCTACCTTCTCCTCAATCTCGGCCACCCTCGCATCAGCCACAGCCAGCTTCGCTTCGACCTCAGACAACCCTACCCTGGCCTTGGTCAGCCTTGCCTCAGCTTCAGCCTGTGCCTCCTCGGCCTCCCCTTGGCCCGCTCGGTCTCTCAGACCCGACCCTCGAGCTCCTATCGCTCAGTCGCCCACTGTCCCGAGTGCTCTGCATGAGCCCGACACTCTTCCTCCAAGAGCTTGTTCTTAAGATTGGCCATGTACTGAGCCTAGGACAATTGCTCGACCTGTGACTGAGCATCCTCCTGGCTCGCCCGATCATGCGCTCGAAGTGAAGCCACCTTCTGCCAAAGCTCCCCGAGCTCGGACGTCAACTAACCGATCCTACGGTCGGACTCTGCTCGAACTTGGGATTGAGCCCTTCCCTCGTTGACCACCCGTGCCAGGAAGTCAGTAATCTCAGCCCCCAACTGAGCCATGAAGATACCTCCCTCCATGACCCTTTCGAGGAGCATGGATGGAGAACATAGCCGAAACTCCTCCAGAACAGACGCAGGCGCCAGATCTCTGCACCGATTATACAAGGAGGCCTGAATGATGAGTCGCCCTTGGTGAAGAGGAGGAGCATCCTCTGGGAGTGCCGGGCTCAGAGCGTCCCCTCCGGTCGTCCCCAATCTCAGGACGATGACGCTCGGCTTGGCTCGGCTCGGACCCACACCTCGACATCCTCCTCCTCACCATGCGCCCCGTCAACACCGACTGGGATCTCAGAGCTGACCTCCTCCCCCTGTGCTCCTGTCGGCTGGGAGGAAGTCCCCTTAATCTCAGTGGACACCTCTGGCCCGGACGGTGGAAGGCTCGGGTGACAGACACCCATGGCTATGGGCTCCTCGGTCGGGCGGGAAGTCTTCGCCTTCTTTGACCATCTCTTCTCGATGGTCAGAGCCTTTATTGAAGCCAGCAGTAGTCGCTCCCCGACATCTTTCCACTTGGACCCTCGGCACTCGAAGGCATCGTCCCGAGCAACTTGCTTGCCCTTATCTCGGGCAGAAGAAGGACCTATTGAAGCTTGAGGCACGCTCAGAGTAGTCGTCTCCTCCAGCTCGACGACCTCCCGATCAGCCAGTCGCCCCTTGCCACCACCACGTCTTGCTTCTACTCAAGAAAAGGCAAGTCGTCAGCAAAGGGCTCGATCGATCGAAATAAGAAAGTGCAAAGTTGAAGCTTAAAGTCCTTACCACTGGGTGGTAGCGTTCGGTGAGGATAATCCCCAATGTTGGCTAAGGTCATCAACACAACGGTGGTTTGACAATTATCCTAAGGATCCTAATCTCCTCCTCTAGCTCCGAGGGGATCACCAGCTGCTTTGGAGGGAATACCAGATGGAAGTTCGGCTGGGCAGAGAAGCCCCAGTCGGGATTTCCCTTACTAGTCTCGACCCAAAAAAATTGAGTCTTTCACCCCTTGTGCGAAGAATCCTGAGGAGAGAGAGTCACACAGCTCCTCTTCCTCCTCGCCTGAAGATAGAAGAAGCCCTTCCCAGCATGGGTTTGCTCCTTCAGCTCGAAGAAAGTGTGAAAAAGGTCTAAAGAAGGGTCGAAACTGCACAAGCGATGAAGGAAAATGAAAGAGAAGATGAAGGAATATGAATTGGAAACTAGCTGGACAGGAGCCAACTGGTAGAATTACAGCAGCTTCACAGCAAAGGGACGGAAAGGAAGGCGAAAGCCGCACTTCAAAGCCAGAAGGAAGGTGCAGAAGATGTCCGAACGAGTATCCACGTTAGACTCGTGTGGTTTGACTGGAGAAAAGAAATACCACTGTAAGATGCTAAATGTAATCTAATCGATCTCCCCGCCCCTTTAACTAGTAAATAAACATGCATAAATATGCAATGTAAACAATGAAACAAGGGGCGATGAAGAAAAGGAATGAACCGTGATTGCCACCCAAGGAATAGCAGTAGGAAATAGATGCTATGATGAATAGAAACCTACTGCGTACCTTGGGAAAAGAAGAAGAGAAGTGCAGCCGAAGGTGACCGCTACAACGTGATCACGCGCGAGCAGTGGGACGCGGGGAACTTGTGGGATCAAACCTCCTCTCCTTCCAGCCGGCTAGAGGAAGAGGGCCTCAGGTCCTATTGTTGGTCTCCTGCAAAACAAAGCCATAAAAATAAAAGAACACCTATTAGATCATGAAAGTGTAGTACGTGTCCCAAAGTGATAAAATATCATGAAAGAAAGGGGGAGAATGCACCGGGGGAGAGTTTTTAACCCCCATAAATGGGTGCAAAAGAAAGGTGGTAGTGTTGTGCATGCATAGGATTTAAAATCACAAAATTTGGTGGGTGTCATCTACATCGCTGTCCTCAGAATCGACTGGGTCCTTTTCATCTATGACTTCATAGACACCTAATCCGTCATTGCTCCACACCCCATCTAATTCTTCTTCATCTTCCTCAATCACGATCGCCGTGGCGATAAATTCTGGACATTTCAGAAGAGTATGACATCGCTGAGCTAAGTCTCGCAAGAACCTATCAAGAACGGATCTGGAATGACGCGCCAACAAGCGCGGCTCTGGCTTGGATGGGGTGAACAACTTGGAACAAGAACCCACTTCTCTAGACCTAGACCCTACTTCCCTAGACTCGACAGACCCTACATCTAACCTAGAGGAAAATAAATCTATTGGGAGGGGAGAAGCAGGGGTCTCGTGCCCCTGGGAGGTTGATGGATTGAAGATAGCGTAATCTTCCACCGAGACTTCCATTTTAAAATTGGCATTTTTTTTGGAGCTCGGTGGAGATCATACAACAAGATGGAGGAGAGGAAGGAGGAGGAGGAAGTGCTTTAGGACAGAAATAGTGGAAGATGGCATTGAAGAATGGGTCAGTGGACCGGAACCACATACTCGAAAGATTGGCGGGGTCATCAGGGGACCACCTAGAAGTGAGATCGACCGGCGGGCAGCGCCCGCACGGATAATCAATGATCAAGAATTCAACTGGCTGCTTGGGAAGAGGAGGAGACCTGAATATCGAAGGATCAACCAACAGAGGTGGCGATCGGGGAATGAAGCTGAGCTGCTGGAGGAGGATTCTTATGCGGGAAGGGGACAGAATAGGAAGATCAGGTGAGCTCACCCGTCCTTGGGGATGGCAAATCTGCTTCTTCGGCCTCCACTGTACGAGCTGAACCTCCTGAGTCTTTTTGGGACCAACCACATGCTCTTTGAATAGTCTGGAAAATGCCTGGCCGAGATTTATCATATCATCGACTGGCCCCTTTAGCACCTGGGGCGGATTGGCAGCTATATATGCCGTACTCTTCTGTTGTAGCTGAGCTGACTTTGGCTGTAACGTGCCTGGCTGGAGAGGGCCTTTAACAAAGTGTTGACAGTAGTCCCATGTGAGCGGGCCTGAATCACCCATTATTGATAGTGTGGACTCTCGGTAGCCGAGACCCTGTCTGTTCATTTTTCTACCTTTGGGCACCATCTTAGTGCACCCTTAGAGTTGCGCTCCGAGGCCTCTCCCCGGTTGATAGCCTAACTTCAAAATAATGGACCAGCCTTTAGAATCTCGGATCTTGGGCTTCTCCTTAACATTAATCGGTGTAGTGATAGGCTTGCGGGGTGCGTAAGCCCACGGGAAGTCCAGATCTAGTACAGAGATAATGGGCTGAGTGCTGGGCCAAAGAGTGGGCAAAATCTTTTCTGCGATAGCCTTCACTGATGGGGCCGAGGATAAGCTTTTAACTTTCACCACCCTTCCCTAGAACGGGAATTTGAGACATTGGTGGGCGGTAGAAGGCACGTCACCTAGAGTATCAAGCCACGGGCGACCCAGGATAGCTTTGAACATAGGGTCGATGTCAAGCACATAAAATTCAACGGCCATAGTAAGAGGCCCAAGTTCAGCCTAAAGGGTGACCACCCCATGACATGCCCTCCGCGAATTGTCGTACGCTGCAATGGTTGTGGGGGTTGGCCGTAAAAGCTCTTCCGAGAGATTGTAGGCCCTGAGAGTGCTGAGTGGGCACACATTAATTGACACCCCTGTATCAACCAAGGCTGCGTCCACGCTAACCTTGTTCAAGATAATAGAAATGTAGAGCGACATTTGTCTAGCTTCCGGAGGTGCTAGCTCAGTTTCAGAAAATATAATTATCGGCCCTTTTGAAATCATGGCCAGTGTAATAGGAAGGCTATCAACTGCCATGTCTTCATTGACCATTACCTTCTGAAGAAAATTTCTCAGTGCATCTTGGTGAAGGGTGGACCTTTTAATCAGCTCAAGCTAACGGGCTAAATGGGCCGAACAAGCCACTCAACAGCGGGCCAGCTGATCCGGCAGCCAGGAGGCGCGCCGGATCATTCCCTCCGCATGATGCCGCCGTCCCAAGCAAATCCCCGGCATCTATATAAAACCTTGTTTCGAACACAGAAAGAAGAATAGAAAACAGAAAGAAAAACAGAGAAACAACAGAGAGAATAAGAACAAAAAAAAAGAGAGAAGATACAGAGAAGAGGTCGAAGAGAGCCAGAGCAAGTAGGGAAGCGCAGGGTCAAGGTGGGTTGTCGCCGTGTAAGGCCCCTCGTGGGCTACAGTAGAGCCAGGAGCCAGAGCAAGTAGGGAAGGGCAGGGTCAAGGTGGGTTGTCGCCGTGTAAGGCCCCTCGTGGGCTACAGTTATCCCCTCCCCAAATTTTCCTTCTGTTCTTTGTACATATGCAATTTCGATCTTTTTTCTATTTTGCCCCTTTAGGCATATCAGTATGTAAGAATTTTTTATCTACAAAGCAATAAAAAAAATGATCACCGTGGCCACTTATCTGGTTTTGCTTACTCCTCTCTCTCTGTCTCTATCTATGTGTGTGATTATCCGGCGGCCAGAATGCATCTGAGCTAACAGGGTGCCCCCCCCCCCGGGCTATACGTATCGGATATCTATCGATTGCGTTTCTTTTCTTTCTCCTCTCTCCGGCGATTCCTCTACAAATAATCCCATAGGCCACCAGGGATTCGACGTCTCTCAGACGTGGTCTCTGTGCATCCCTCTAAGGGGAAACATGTGGATTTCTATCTACAATATGTGTGCATATTGAGGGAATCAACCTCGTTTTCAACCCTATATCGGCATTTCGTATTTGAAGGGGTGAATTTGTTAGTTGATCAGCTCCTCTAACCAAGGCCTGAGGCCTGTCAGCCCATGACATGGCCGCTGGCTCTCCACTATAGATGAGTGAGGTACAGTAAACTCTCCGTTTCTATGCCTTACGGCGTTCTGCAACACTCTGCAATTTGTCTCGCTTCGGCCGCCGTATTAGCATGGGTTCTTGGGCTATATTCGAATTTAGTCTACTCACCAGCTTCCCAGGATCTCCTGGTCTATCCAAGACCTTCCTCCAACGAATAAATCACTTCCCCAAGCTTCAGCCCCCTTAGTTAGCCTTCATCCACCACCTTTTTCACTTACAGGCTTCTCATCCGGCGGCCCAACCACCGTAGCCTCGATCCGGCGCGCATATCGCGGAGGATCAGGCCCTTCTCACCCAGCCGCCGGGTGGCCCCTCCGCTTTCCTGGCCGCTGTCCCAGCCCACCTCCTTTCTTGGCCACCGGCTTCTCCATTCTCCTTGGCAAACAGCACGCCGGTTCATCCGCACGTGTCCAGCCGCCGTGTCACTATACTCGGCTTTACCCAGCCGCCGGATCCTTCCCTCCCAACTGGGCTGCCGTGTCATGTGCACACCGGACCACCACCTCCCATTTTGCCGCCACTTCACTACAATACGCGTGAATAAGCATGCATGGGTGCATGCAACACACCAGTCGCTAGCTCATTCACGTATGCATATATATGTGAATATTCGTAACTTTACGCATGCATTAACAAGCCACTAGATTGCTCAAACCCATCCCAGCCGCCGTACCACCTGAGCATACCAGCCGCTAGTCTATATAATTCCCATATATATGAATAAACCATGCACACATGGGCCATGAGGTCACGTAAAAACCATGCATCTGCCGCCAGCCCACCTTACCCCACCACATACATGCATAGGTATGCATGAGTCTAACATGGGTATATAAAGTGAATAAAGCATGCATGAAGCTCACTCCACTATACATATGCCGCCAGGTCACGTCACACCCATCCAGCCATCAACCCACTCCACCATATGCATATGAATAAACCTGCCGGGGTATATATAAATTAGCATAAATATGCATGGCCCACTTATTTCACCCTTGATATTTGATTGTCAAGTCATATTATGATTACTTAGAAAAGAGTAAAGTTAAATTGTGTAGACCCATTATTATCAAATATATTATCTCTATTATCATTAGGATTGTTTGAAAGTCACGCCACTCTAGTGGAGGTGACTTACCGCTCACGCCTATTTTCTGCTTTTCTCACCCCTTATTTCTTGGGATAGTCGAGGCTCTGTGCCGGATATTCCTTCCGTCGGACTAGAACCACTCTCTTGAGACTTCCGTAAGACTCTGCGAGTCTGAGATTCCCACTAGGATGTCGAGCAAGTTGTACCTTAAAGGCTGAACCCATCGATTTGACCAGATTCTCGATTTTTGGGCAATCAGAGTTCTACCTAGCTCTGTCCTGATTGCAGGCTTAATAGGACTGCTACTAGAAGTAGTGGCCAGGCCATGACCGCATTATTCTGTCTTCCTAGCCTATGAGCCACTTTTGGTCCGGTCACCTAGCCTAGTTTCAGGTCGACTTGGTCCTGTCCAGGTCGACCCAAGTGACCCCAATTGACCTGGTCCAGTAGACTGAGCTCTGTTTCGGTCAAAACTTGACCTAGGTCGACTAGGTGATCCTAGAAAGTCTACAGATTATCATCCCGGTCCATGACCAAATTGCGGTGTCCCCTGGACCATTTTCACCAAATTGCAATCTTCCCTGGACCATTTTTGTCCTGGCCTTATATTGCATTGACCCGCCGACCCATTCGAGTCGACGTAACCTATCGCATCTAGACTGCGATTTGATGCGGCACAACAGAGCGACTCGAGACCTATTTCATACGAACCTGAGACTCTAGGTGACGACGTGACTAAATTGATGACGCGACCAGCGGCGACGCGAACAACTCAACACCAAAGGGCTCCAAAGAGGATTATGTATCCTCAATAAGAAGTACAAGCTCACTATCTTCCCAACCGAGGGAAATGCGTGGATTTACGCAGTTTAAAAATCGACAGTGAGTCAAGGGTGGTCAGCTCACACTCATGCTCGGATCGAGTCTCGCGAAGGTCACGCTCTCTTTCTCACAGTAGTGATTGAATTTGATCAAGCTAGATTCCCAATCTTACGCTAGCAGCGGCATTCAAACACATACGAAATAAGCAAAGTGACAAAAGAGGAGCGAAAATGTACCTCCACGCTCGGGGCATGTGAAAGACGTCCTGGCCAAGACCCATAACTCCGGGTATAGTAAATAGAAATAATTACGACACTGAATTTATGGGCCACTCCACACAGGGAGGTAAAGGGATACAACAGCGATCCGGGAGTGTCGATCTTGGGTTGACGGGCAGCAAGCCGAAGGGGTTCTTCGGGCAGATGCAGGCTGCTGGTTCGCATCGGTACGGTTCAGTTCTGCAGGATAGCAAGCAAGAGCGACACATGGGATGGTGGCTTCCGATCGTCTTCTGACAGCAGCAGTTGGCTGGCACATTGGTGGGATGTCCCTCTTTGATCCCTGAGATCAGCGGCGACTGGATCACAGTCGAAGGGCCAACGAGATTTCTACACCTCAAATCTATCCCACAGTCCTGTGACTGGGCAGATTTGCGCGACCCGGCTAAAACACTTGTTGCGCTCAAATCTGGAGGCGGATCGGAAAGAAATCAATGCCGTTGCAAAGAGAACTTGAAGATATAAAACATACATGAAATTCACAACCATCCAATGGCCTGATTCTCCATGAAAAACTCTACAATAGGGGATATCGATCTGGTAGGGGTGCAGGGCAGACTATGATCTGCCTGAAGAAGGGGTTTAACTGATAGGAAAATGATGGATCTGGATAAAGGGATTAATATGGGTGAAAGAGGGGGATGTGGGAAATGTGAACAAAAATTTTGGTGATCAACTGAGGTGATTTAGGGGAAGTGAAAATTGATTGTGTAGGGTTCTGTCTCGTAGATCTGTAGACCGATAGAATGCGCGGGTGGACAAAGGTACCAGCTGGCATCTACGAACTCGCACACCAAGACCTGTGGAAGAAGAATGAACAACGGCCCACCTAAAAAGTAGGGGTAAGTCTCATGTCACTGGCTCAATAGGGGTCACGCGGATCCCCACTGAAAAACATGCAGTAACACGGAACAAGAAAAATAGCAGGTGTAGCAAAGGTGGAAAACTACACTATAAAGTAGTAAAGCTACGCTAGAAAGTTGTAAAAGAAGAGGCGGAGAGCAGGAGTAGGGAGCAAGCTAAGGAAGAAGGGAAGAACCCATACCAGATAAGCAGCTGCCGAACTAACCTTCGGCACCCCAAACTACTCCAAACAGCAACAGGAAGGCCACTCTAAGCTGACGAAGTCAAGAGTTACCGATCTATCGACACTGCAAGGGACCTACAAAATAGACAAAGAAACCTAGGAAAAACATAGACAAACGTAGACCCAGACGACACCACTAGAACACCGTGCACACTGCCTCACACATGACTAGAACGTCATGCATACAATAGGACACTGACCTCGAGTACAGCCACGAGAGGGCTAACCCAGAGGTCACGACGCACAAGAAACACGAAGAGAACCGTGAAGAGCTACGTGCCATGTGACTAGAGTGCCTCTCACCAGAATAGCCAGCTGCGTCCACTGACGTCTTATGCTGCACCTACTAGTGTCTTCTCCACGTAACCTACCGCAAGGACTAGGTCGAGACCAAGACACTGTTAGAACCAGAACAATACAACAGTCACGAGTGACTAGTCAGGGTCACGTCTGACGATGCAAGTCCAAAGCCCCTGACCACGTGTGCACACACTGGCCCACTACCTAAGCCAGGCCCCTAACTAGTATTCCCCCACCGAAGGATGCTACGGTTGGACCGGGGGCCCATAGAACTAGCTTAAGAACCATAAACTGAGAAAGTGTCCCACTACAAGAGCCATTACATCGTAACGTGACGTAAGGCTACAACTAGTGAAGGCTCACAAGACATAGAGACTCAAAACATGGGTGCGAAAGTATAGATAGGCAAGAGAGCACTATCGCATGTACTTCGAAGCACCAATGGCAGCACAGCCTCTACCGACAAACTCAGGACAAGGCAACTAGGCCTAAAACTACAACGATCCTTGAGTCTCACGACTCTGAGTCAAGATCGTCGTACACAGCGGGACAAGCCGCCAATCGGTCTAACCCTAAGCTAGAGAAAATGATGCCGTCGGAGGAAACGACACGCGAAGACCTGAGGGAACATCGAGGACCCTCAGCACACCTGGGCACGTAGAACGAGATAAGACGATACCACACTGTAGCCAGAACCATGTCTTGAACTGGACAGAACCGTCGAGACACACACATGGTTACGTGTCAACCACTGGGTGACCCCGAGTTGATCGGAACCAGACAATGATGACTCTACAGTAGGGAAGAGAACCCTACTATAAGCAAGAAGACTCATGGTTGCCTTATAACGTAGTCTTAGCTCTCACAGGATGCCCAGAGACATCCGTGGGAAAACGAGCAGACCACAAGGACAAGCCAAGATAAGCAGAAACGAAAACACTGGAGGACGACGCTCTGGGCAAAACGAACCATCACTCAACCGCTAGGCAGACCTGGCAGTCAAGGAATAGCCACTATGCAACCAGAGATAAGGATGCTGTCAGTTCTAGATTGAGTCGTTAGGGAATTGTCGCAGTCAGGGAAGAGACCGCACCTAGTCACCTGAACCGACCTATCCAGAAACCACCGACACACAGACACCGCCCTAGAACTCAAACCTAAGACAGACGGACACGAGACAAGCCATCACAGCCAACATACAAGATGACGGATTCAACAGGATGGGCGGTCACAATGTGGCCGCTCAAGGGGATGAACGGTCCATATGGGGCCGCTCAAGGGGGATGAACGGTTGGGGACCAACCGCACAACGGATAGACCCCTAATACACGGAGCCACTGACGCGCCACCACGTTAAAACTCTCGGCATCTTCTAGCGGCAGAGAGTAGAACCATTCTAGAGCAACACCATCGAACGAGCAGCGGAATAAGTACGCCATAAGGTGATCATCATACTGAAATTACGCCGACTCGTACATAAAGTCCCTCATATGAATGAAGGGATTGCTATTCCCGTCATATTTACGGTATGTGGGGAGCTCGGACTGTGGAGGGGATCGAATATTGTGGAAACTAGGAACTGGAACATCCATCAAAGATTATGGGCCAACCCGCTTCTGAAGGAAGTCAAGTTGTTGTTGCATGGAGGCCCATTTGTCAAGTAGTTCCTGCTCCCTTGATGGAGTAGGTGGAATGAAAGGAGTAGGCTCAAGACGAGGAGCTGAAGGGTAAACAGATAGCGGGGGAGGCCCATAAGAGGGATATTAGGTCGGAGGATGACCCAGATTGGAGGGGACCTGGGCCGCCCCTTGCTGAGGGTGCATGAAATCGGATGGGCCGACAAGAACTTGCGGCACTGATGGAATGGACCTATAAGAATCCTCCCGGATAGAAGAAGGGAGGACGGTCTTCCCTTTGTCTTGCTGGGCCGATCCAGAGGACTGACCCATTTCCAGACTAGAAAATTGAATGGTCTTTGGCTGGACCAGAGTAAGATCACTTGGGATGGGCTGAACTCTAGGCCCATCAACTCTAGGTTGAACAATAGAGGCATTGGATAGACCTTGTGTAATCTTGGGAGATAGGGTATTGGACCCCTGCAAGGCCTGATAGACAGCCTGAAGTTTGGCCGGATCCAATTGGGCCATCATTTGAAGGACATGAGTAGCAGAATTGGTGGAAGAGAGGGAGGGCTGAGTGCCTTCCATGGGGATAGAGGATGGAGGAGGGACAGACCCTTCTCCAGATGGGAAAGAGATGACTCAAGACAGGTCTTCTAGAAGCCTCTGAGGAAGAGACTCCTCCTGTGAGTGGGGAAGATCAAAGGAAGACATGTTTGACTCGAACAGTGGGTTGGAATAGAACGTGGAAAAGGAATTGCCCCTAGGAGATGAGTCTATGGATCGGAAGTAACTCCACATGCACTATGGTACCTTTCAAAAATGCAAACAATACAAACAAACACCCAATAAGTGACTAGATAAAAATGACTCTTATGAGAATAAGAAAGGGATGTGGGGCAATCAAAGCCAACCAAGTTATGATGATGCACAAATTTTTTACTTGTTTCTCCTTTAGAACCTTAGCGATTTCAATTAAAATGTTCTCTCCAACAATAGGTTCTTAATAGGAGGGGATATGGAGACTTGGTTAACTCCAGGTGTAAACTCTCCCTCACTTTATGCAACCTAGACATGGGTGACAAAGGTACAACCGGCCTGACGTCCATGAGGGAATCCACAGCTCGCGGGGACTTATGGAGGTCCCTGATGTGGTCTCCTAGTCGGCCCCAAGGAATATGGAGACGAGAGGTTCACACACCAAGGTAGGAAAATGCAACTAAAGTATGTATATGAATGATCCTATGTGCACCGGAGTGCATGCAAATTCTATCCTAAAAACTAACAATCAAATATGCATACAATGATCTAAATATGTATAACAACCAAGGAGGAGATCAGACAGCACCCAAGCATGAAAATCACAACAAAAATTGTAGAAATAAACACAACCTCAGGATGCATACCTGTAACTGGAGTAACGGTCTAATATACGACTGGCAGAGAGATAAGACAGTCTATTTGTAGATCGCTTTTAAGCCAGAAATGGGTAGACTGTAGATCGCCAAGGAGACCAGAGAGTAGAAAATAGCAGGAAATTAAATGAAAAATCTGAGGAAAAGGCAAGGGCAACTGGGGTAAATGAACAATAGCAAGTCAAACAGAGGCTCAACACGATTGGCACTAGATGTCCCACCGTGATCGCCAAAAATTTATCTGTTGGTTCCTAGTTCCTGAACTGTACCACTCCCACCATTCTGGCCAATTCGATCATCCATGACATCAACAAAAGTTGCCTTCAGTCTTGTATGAAAGAAGGCTCATCTGCGGTCATTTTGGTACCAGTCCCGCCTCCAACCGAGTTCGTGACAGTCTGTGGCATCTTCTTCTTCCAGCAATACCACCCTGTGAGCAGACAGAGCCAGAACTGCCCAGCTCTATTCCAAATGCAACACCAGCCAGAGACCTTCTCCGGGTGAATCAAGAAAATTCAGACATCGTCCTGGGTCAAGTGGGAGAGTTTTGGCACTAGTCTCAGGTCATTTGGAGTTCGGGAGTGTCCGTGGCCGTGCCCTTTTCGTCCTGCTGTCCAGTGATTCCAGAAGCGGGCAGAACCGACACCGTCTGTCCATTTAGTTTCCGTTCAGTCTTTTCCCCTCCCCACGCTTGGCCGGCTGAAGGCCCCTCCATGCGCGGAGGTACTTTTGGCTGTAACCACTTATCTCCCACCCCAAGAACCCCCTCGTACGTGAGGAGTAGTGCTGTATCCATTCTATTTTCAGGTCAAGCTTCATCGACGCAGCGTGCCAGCGTGTGCCCACGCTTCCCGGCTTGCCCACGTCTCCGATCGGGATCGGTGTCTTCACATCGATCCGGTGAGCATCTGGTTCCCCTCCTTACTGGTTTTCACTTTGCTGGTTTAGTATCACCTTAGTGCCGTCAGTCGGTGAGGCGAGCGCCCGAACTCATACTCGATCAAATTGAGTGTCCACCGCAGAGTGAGTTGTAAGAGGTATTCCATAACCCACATCCTTGGCATGTTGGCCGCCCACGAAGTTGGTAATCCCAGCCCCTCAGGGGTTCAACCCGAGCTAAGCCATCCCCTGGAACAGCGAGGTCCAACCTCGGACCCTCTCTACCATCGCCGATTGGCCTATGGGTGATTGAGTGCGCCGCGCGAGTGAGCTCGCTCGAGTGAGTCCACCGTTCGAACCGGTTGCTTGCAAAAATTCAGGTCCAAGGGATTGTTGTGTCACATCACCCGCACCTGTGACCATGTGATGTGGCACAGCCAAGTATGTCATGGATGACACGGTGCACCTTGGACCGATAGTTGCAAGCACAGCAATTCGAACTAGAAACCAAAATCAGTGGGTAGACTCGCGCGATGCAACCCAGCCTGGGGTGACTCAGGGATACTGAGTCGAGGATGTGGAATTGATCCCTTACTAGTAGTGGGCCAGCAGGGCTTAGGTCGACCCCCCTAGGTACGGAAGCCCAATTCAATAGGGCAGACCTCGTGCCGAGTGGGCACGGGTAACACTCCACTCACTCTCCGCGGTGGCTGCTCAACAAGGGAGGAACCTCGGGGCCGGGCACTCTCTCGCTCTTAACGACAGAGCAAATGATGAATATAAGATGAACAAGAAAATATTGGAGCAAGGGTTGAGAGCTTATCAGGCCGGTTCCAAGAAACCGACCTCGGTTGGAGACGTGGGCCAGCGGGAAAGCATGGGAACGCAACCCGCACACTGCGTCGGGGAGGCTTGACTTGCATTCGCTGTTACACCACTACACCTCATGCAGGAAGGTTAGCTCAGGGGTGGGGGAATTAAAATATTACAACCAAAATTTACCTCCACACAGGGAGGGGCTTTCAGCCAGCCAGGTGAGGGGGAATGGGGGAGGTCGAAGAGGACCGACTTTCTGCCTACCCAGTCGTGCTCACTGTCTACGTAGTTGTTTGCGACCGCGGGAAATTTCCCTGATGGGGTCATCCCTTGCCCCTCTACATTTTTTCAAAGCTCAGATTGTTCGTCGGCATGTGCCATTGTGTTCGTCATGTATTTCTGAGTCTAGTCATGTAATTTTCATTTAATTTGAGTCATGTATGTGTAATCTTTCTTTATTTGAGTCAGTTAATAGGGTAATGGGTCAGTTTGTTAGTCAATTGGCACCCACGGGTTCGGGGTGAGCGTCGGGTGAGTCGGCCGCCAAATACGGCCCATTTGAGTTGCGCATCGTGCTTGCTCGTAGGTCCTAGGTTGTGTCACATCATGATTCCTACTAACTTAATGACGATCCCTGAGACTGACAAAGAGAGAGAGAGAGAACATGGGAGAGAACGCATGGGTCAAGTGAGAAAAATGGTCCCAACCGGGCTGCTACCCCGTGGGTGGCGGTCCTGCAAAAGGCCGTAAAGGGGAGGTGAACACAAACTGATAGGCAAACGGTCTACATTAGACCATGAATAGGGCTAAACGGTCAAGGTGAGACCGTTAGGGGTGCGAGAAAGAAGGCGGTGAAGAAAGGGGACAAACGGTCGTCTAACGATCGCCAGAGAAGCCTAGCGGTCGCGCGATAGACCGCAAAGGTGAAAACTTAATTAAATCTGAGCGGGACTCTCCGGGAGAGTCCTAACCCATGGATAGCACTGCTCAAACTGCACTAAGACCCATCCTGACTCAAATTGAGATTTCCTAGCCCCAATCCCATTGCAATAGGACTAGGAACTTAAGCCCTATAACTAGGAATACACCGAGAACTCGTGACTCATAGAAAACCCTCTCTTTAAGCCCTGAAATCTTTAGAAAAACTACCCAAATCACCATGAAGAGGACCTTTGAAGCTAGCACCATGGGCGAGGGCATCTACAATGGGCCAAGATCGACTAGGAGAGAGCATGGAGAGCTACAGTGGCTGACCTCCATCCCTAAACATCTGAGCACTAGTTCTTCAAGGGATGTAAGTTGAGGCAATGATGCTCAAAGTTCCATTAATTTCTTTAAGTTCCTCTCATCACTACTCTTCTTCTCTTTTCTTTTTTATTTTCCTCCTTCCTTTAGCTCCTTCCTGACCCAAGATGCTACTCCAGCCTAAAGTGGGTGGCTCCCATGATAAAGGAACTCCCTTTAGAGGTTATCTCCATTTTAAAGGTATGGCACCTCCAACCATTATTAGTTTTGTTCAAAAATTTCTAAAAAATCTCCCTTGATTGGCATAGCATTTCAGCTCTAGTGGAGTTATGGCACCCTCAAACATACACCTTTGTCTTCCCAACTTTTGAAGCCATTGTCCTTATAGAGGAGATTGAGACATACCTAGCCCTACCTAGCACTAAGGTGGGAGATGAAGACTTAGTGTGTCACACGGTTGACCCTATAGACCCTTCACTCATCTTGGGGGAATTCATACCCAATCCAAAAGATGTTAGAACCATGATCAGCTCTCGCCACATTCACTTAATCCCTTTGGCCCAATGGATCACTGCCCATTGCAAAAACAAGTGCGGGTGGAATGAGGCCATAGCAGAAGTCACATCTATTTACTTGTGTGGGGTTTTGCTCTTTTCTACCACTGACCACCTATTAGACATTCCAAACCTTAGTGTCATCAGTGAGTTGTGGCAGGGTTTATCTATCTCCCAAGCCATCCTTTCTTACCTTTACGAGGGCCTCAGTTCAGCTTCACTTGGGGGTCCTCTCTTTGGGTCTATGATAGTCCTTGAGTGTTGGATAGGGATTAGATTGAAGTTTCTACCCAAGGAGGATGTGCCATCAGTGAGCAGCATATTCGGGAGTCACCCATCTTCTTCATTGGAGGTGCATCCGAATTTTCTAAACAGGTTGAATGCCGGACCATCGATAAGAAGACAAGGGATGATTGATGACTCTTCCTCAACACCTTGCCACTTGATAGGTTCATGATGTGGCCACGGGCTCTGCAGGGCACTACCCTTAGACTACCCCGACGATTGGGACTAGACCTCCAGCTAGTGGGGAATACTACCTTGGCGCTCTACAACCCTCACCGGTGCTACTTACAAGTTGTACTGATGGGGGCATCTCTCGCCCTTCATATTTTTCAAGACCCCGGTTGCTTGCCAGCATGGCTCCATTGTGTCCGTCACATGAATATCATTTTTTCAAAATTTTTATAAATTGGTCAACTTTTTACTTACCATAATTTCCACTGATTTTCTTGTAAATTTTCTTATTATTTTATTCAATTAAATACCGAGGTGTTACACCCTCCCCCACTTTAAGGAATTTGGTCCTCCAAATTCACTGCACTTATCGGAATGGGGAGTAAGATAACTGACCTTTGAATAAATCAGGGTACTACTTCCAGATCATGTCCTCGGATTCCCAAGTAGCCTCTTCTGCTCCACGTCGACTCCCTGAACCTTAACCATAGGTATAGAGCGATTCCTGAGTTACTGCTGCTTATGATCTAGAATCTTGATAGGTCTTTCTTCATAAGTCAAATCTTCCTTCAGCTCTAGATCCGCATGTTGAATGATGTGAGTGGGGTCATACACATACTTTCTCAGCATCGATACATGAAAGACATTATGTACTCCTGATAACTGAGGTGGCAAAGCTAGACGATATGCAACTTTCCCAACTCTTTCCAGAATCTTGAATGGACCAACATATCATGGACTTAACTTGCCATGAATATCAAACCTTCGTACTCCTCTCATTGGTGAAACCTTCAAGAATACATGCTCGCCAACCTGAAATTCCAAGGTTCCCCTCCTATTATCGGCATAACTCTTCTGTCTTGATTGTGACACTAGCAACCGGTCTCTGATAACACGGATGTTCTTAGATGATTCCAAAATGAGATCTAGTCCCAGCCATTGCTTATCACCTACCTCTTCCCAGCACAATGGTGATCTATAGCTTCTTCCATACAGAGCTTCAAATGGAGCCATCTGGATACTGGACTGGTAACTGTTGTTGTAGGTGAACTCAGTCAAAGCCAAATGTTCATACCAACAGTCTCCAAAATCAATTATACATGCTCTCAGCATATCTTCCACAATCTGATTGGTTCTCTCAGTCTGTCTGTCTGTCTGTGGATGAAAAGTAGTGCTGAAATTCAAACGGGTACTCAGGGATTCTTGTAACCCTTTTCAGAAGTGCGAAATGAACCTAGGGTCTCTATCAGACACAATGCTTACCGGTATTCCATGAAGCCTCACAATTTCCTTCATATATAGAGCCGCCAAGATATCAACTGTCCATTTGGACTTAATGGTCAAGAAATGTGCAGACTTAGTCAATCTATCAACAATCACCCATATTACATCAAATCTACTATGAGTCCTAGGTAGACCCATGATAAAATCCATAACAATGCTCTCCCACTTCCATGAAGGTATATCGAGTGGCTTTAGCTTCCCTACAGGTCTGAAATGCTTAGCTTTAACTTGCTGACACACCAAGCATCTACTTACAAATTCTGTGACTTCCTTTTTTATATTCGGCCACCAAAAGGATCTTTTCAAATCCTGATACATTTTAGTACCTCCAAGATGAATAGTATACCTAGACCTATAAGCTTCTTCTAAGATCTTATTCTTCACTTCAGCCACATCAGATACATAGGTTCTGCCTTGAAATAATAACCGACCGTCATTAGCTAACATGAAATCAGGTCTATCACTCAAATTTTTCTTGATCTCTACCGACATCAGATCATTGTCCTATAAAGACTGGATTTCTGTTAATAATTCGGGATGAAGCTGAATTTGTGCAATCATAACCCAACCCTCACCGACATTGATGTCCAAACTAGCTAACTACTCCAATAGTCTCTATTCTTGCAACATGAGATTTGACAACTTAACTATTGACTTGTGGCTTAAAGCGTCAGCCACCACATTACCTTTTCCAGGATGATACTCGATAGAAAAATCAAAATACTTCAAGTACTCAAGCCATCTCCTCTGCCTCATGTTAAGCTCCTTTTGAGAGAACAAGTACTTTAAACTCTTATGATCTAAAAATACCATGAAGGTCTCTACATACAGATAGTGCCTTTAAATCTTCAAGGCAAAAACTACTGCTGCCAGAAAAGGGGACGGGGGTGGCGTGAATGGGCCACCCCCTCCCTTTCGAACGCTCTCTCTTCCCTCTCCTTTTTCTCTCTTTGGTGAGCGAACGGGTGAACCCCCTCTCCCCCTCATCTTCTCCGTCACCGACGCCGCAACCGCCACTACAGTCGTTGTCGTTGTTGTCCATCGTCGGGGTGAGGAGGCGGCCACGAAGGCCTCCCCCCTCTTTCTTCCTCTTCCCTTCTTTTCCTCTTGGTCCCTCTTCTCTTTTCCACCCCTTCTTCTTTCTTTCCCCTTCGTTCTTGGAGGATGGTGGAGCCCTAGGCCCCCCCGTCATCCTTTCTTCCTCCCCCTTCTTCCTCTCTTCTTCTCCCTTCTCTCTTCCCTTTCCTTTCCTTCGACGACGTGGGATGCCGCTTGGGCGTCACCGGTGGTGCCGGTGAAGGGGGTTCTGGCGGGCCAGTAAAGGTCACCATGGGGGTGTGCTGGGGAAGATAGCTGTGGATTGGGTGTCAGCGGAGAGTATAGGGACTGCGCCGGGGAAGGCCACCACAGGGTGTGCCGGCAAAGGGTCTGGTACCGTACCGGGGGAGCTGGGGGTAGCGTACCGGTGAAAGGCACCTCGGGGTGTACCGGCGAAGACCCTGAGGGCGTACCGGGGAAGGTCATAGTGGGTGCGCCAGGGAAGGCTTCCCACAGGGTGTACCGGTGAGTGGGAGAGGCATACATATTTGCTGCTAAAGACTTCTGGTGTCGCTCCGCAGGGCCCACCATCACTTTTTTGGGGCTGTCACTCCTTGTGGGCGAGCACCCATATTTTTTCTTATGCCTCTAGCCTAAGGGAAACTCTGCCGAAATTTCATCAGAAATTATTGATGTTTCATTCTCTTTGCTTGTAGCAGGGTCCCCCCGTTGTCTTTATCCCCCATCATTTCGATTCAGCCTTTCCTCCTCATTTTCCTTCCTTCCTTCATTCATTCGTTGTCCTTACGCTCATTGAAACTTAATGGCATTTACCGAGGCTGTGTCGGACTGGGTCCCTTGCAAGCGTGCCATGGAAGAACACTAAGGAGCGTGCCGGCAGAGGAGCTGGGGCTGTGCCGGGGAAGAGCACATAACGGGCGTCCCGGGGAAGGCCGTAGGGGGCGTACCAGTGAAGGGCTTCAGACTGTGCCAGTGAAGGCTACAGGGAGCGTACTGACGAAGGGCTTCAGACTGTACTAGGGGAGGTGCGCTCCAGGGCATGTCGGCGAAGGCCCCTCAAGGCGTGCCGGGGAAGGGCAGCCTGGGGCGTGACGGGGAGGACCTGTTCAGTGGAGTCTTCATATACTTCTTTCTTCTTTCTTTTCCTCCCTTTTGCTTACAGTGGAACCTTACCCTCCCTTTATGATTTTAATTTCTCATTGTCTGTAGTTTGTTCTGATCTTTGTTCATTGCACTTTGCAGATAAATGGCTACCGTAAGTGGTTCTTCTGTTTCTGTTGCTACTGGTGCCGGACGCATCCCTCCGCCTCCAGTGCCAGTCATCACATGGCTCAATGTTAAAGATTTGGACTGAGATCATGCCAAGGTAGCGGCATTGGTCGAGTCCTCGGGCTTAGACACTGAGAGCATGGATGTTTGGAGGCTTGCTAGGGCTGAGAAAGGCTTCACCTTTGACCGTACTACAGGGAGCTATAGGGGAGATTTCCCGAAGGACCGGCACTTGCTTCGCTTCCTTAAGCAGTCACGGTCTCGGGAGAGGCAAGAGCTGTAGGTTGTGAAGGCGATGGAGCATGCGGTTCTGCAAGCTTGGGATAGCTTGCCCCATGTTGTTCCTAGAAGCATTCCGATGTACTTGGTGGGCGAAGCCTGCGAGTGGGAACCCGTATTGGGGCTGGAGGCCGTGCTGCAGGCAGAAGACAAATTAATGAAAACCCCCAGTTTTACACCAGCCAAATGGGACGTGGCCGCGGGCCGGGATCAGGGCGAGTCATCTCACCCCTCAACAAATCCAGGCCCTTAAGGCCGTTGTTGAGGGTGCACCTCATTCTTCACCACCTCCTTCCAATCCCATTCAGGTGGCCCATCACCCGTCTCCATCTCTTGTCCATACTCCTATTCGGGTTGCCCATCACCCACCTCCTTCTATTCCTCCTCCATCACGGCCTCAAGGCCCATTTATTCCTTGCAACCCGGCCTGGCCGGGTCCTTATCTGGGTCAGCCCGCTACGCCCCCTCCACGGCCATCTTATGCGGCCCCTCCTTCAAGGCCTTGCCAACCCCCCATTGCTCAAATTACACCCCTCCAACAGGTTCTTGTTGACAAAATCGCTTCATTGGAGGAACAACTTAAGAGGGTTACGAGCCCGCGGTCTGCTCCTCCTCCTCCAATCAATCCCCTTCACGCCGTTCTGAATGACATTACGAAGATGGAGAAAGATTGGAAGGATAGGAGAGATGACTACGGCATCGGCAGTTCACGCGAGCAAGAGCCAGTAGATTTCAACGATCAAGCAGACACCGTCCGCCCTCCACCCATTCACCTCGTTCATCAATATAACCCTCCGCCTTCGTATTTGCCACCACAAAATCCTCCACAACACCATTCCATTTCATCACCCATTCATACGCCTCCACTACGGCATCCACTTGAGCCTGACCATGAGGAGCCGGCATGTGAGCGATTGAAGTGGGCACATGATGATGAAGCTCTGCAAGAACCCATTCTGAGTTTTCTTCATTTTCCTCTCCCTCCACTACCGCTAGATGAACCCCCTGCTCAGGACGATGCCACCGTTCCTAATCTAACCTCCACTTTTGAGACTCATTGGTGTTACGATGATGGGCCGATACTCCAATCACCAACACCGGCACATCAAGACACGTCTCCTAACCCTAACACCTCTCGCCCTATCCGACGTTTCTTTTGCACCAAACCTCCTTCATTTACACCTCCCATTATACCTCCATCAATCTCCATAGCACCAGCCTCCGCTGAATCTCCCACTAAACCTCCACCCATTATACCATCAATCTCCACAGCACCAGCCTTCGTCGAACTTGCCACTAAGCCTCCATCAATTATACCTTCATTAAAACCGACCTACATCAAGCTTACCACTGAACCTTCCCCAATTCACCTCCCATTGCCGTCACCTCGGCCCTACGTTGTCCCTATAACCTCAGACCTAACTTTGCCTATCCCTCCGTCTAACCGTTCACCTTTACCCAAACCCGTGGCAGATCCTGAGTAGGGTCCACCCCTTTTTACACTCGAGCCAATTCCACCCGCTTCCGAGCAAAGGGAGATACTTGATGTGTTTGAACCTCCACTTCCACTTGCCCTATCTCCAACACCTTCCATTACACCACCACCCATGGAGCCTTCCGCCTCCGCTTCACCTCCTTTTACCACTCGGGATGGGTGTATTTCTTCAAGCACATGTGCCAAAGATAATCGAGAGTCAGGCAAGAAGGATTTGGCCACGGCTATGATATTCAAGAGGCAAGAATTTATTTGCCAGATGTCAATCCGCATTTTTGTGTCAAGCATGATTGAAGAGGTCAAGTCCCCGCCGCTACTCATTAAAAGAGAATATCAAGCTTTGATGCCGTGTAAGTTCGTGCCCAAGGGCCGGGCAGGGCACCCCTTGTTTCAACTTTTCAATCTTGAACCCATTCTTCCATACAAGGGGCAAATACCTATTTTGTTCAACACTCCTTATACGCCACAATCCCTAGGCATGATGACGCTTCCTATTCCTACTTTCCAATTTCCTCACATTATTGCTCTTCGCCCTCCAAAAGAGTTGATATTTATTGTTGAAGCTTCATCATGGACTTTGATTTCATCTATTGGGTCGATTGGCTGTATACTTTCGTTGCTGTGGAGGGGCGGGCATTCTTCCGCTAAGGGGCCTTCCACCCTCTATTCAACTTCACCCAAGAGCCTCCAAGAAGCGTCTACGCCCACAACAAGAACAGCAAGCTCGCAGTCATCCCCAAGAGAAGGGAAGCGCACAGATCCGCACAGTTGAGAAATCGACGGAGACTAGGGTGGTCTACATACTCTCGTGCTCAGATCGAGACATGGGACGGTCACGCTCTCTCGCCCGTAGCAGTGAATAGAACTAAAATGGGCTAGGATCTTACTGATCACGCACAAGCAGCGGCATCCAGAACATATACGAAACAAGCAAGTGCAACAAGAGGGGAAGTGGATGCGTACCTCCACACTTGGAACGTGGGGAAGACTCCCAGCCAAGGCACACGACTACCCAGTAAAACAAAATTAGACAAGTACAGAACCAAACTCAAATGCCCACTCCTCGCAAGGAGGTAAAAGGCTATGGCAAGCAAATCCAGGTAGGTGTCACTGGGTTGACGGGTCGTGGGTCGGTGAAGCACAGTAACCACGGATAGGTCTATGTCCAGCAATGAGGAAGGTGCATCACAGGTGCCGAGGATGGAGCAAATGCATCTGATGGTGCGCTGCAATGGATGACGATCCTCCTGGAAGAAGATGGAAGCTGACGGCACTATCGTGGACCTCCGGTGTAGACACGGATAGTAGGCAGACCGTAGGTCGGTCTGCACAGGCGCAAGCGACCAGCAAGAAGAAGGGCCTAGAGTGTGGCCTTCTGGTCATCCACTGAACACGAAACATGGCATGGGCATTGGTGGAGACGTCCCAGGGATGCCCATGGAAGATGAGCTACAACCGAGCACCGTGGAAGCTGGGGTGAATTTTGGAACGGACCCCTGCGCATTCTAGTTTATCTTCTGGCAGCAAGACAGCGGGGGGAAGATGAGGGTGGTACCAGGGCTTCCAAATGTGTTTTGGGGTGGTATTTTCCTTGGAGGATAGGTGATGGTCGTGGGAAGATTGGGGAGCAGTGGCGGGGTTGTGTGTAGTGGAAGTTTTAGGAGAGGGGAATAGTTTGGTCATGGCTCAGTTCTGCAGGTCTAGACAGGTAGACAACAAACCTGAGAAATGGGGTGATGGGGCATGGAGTAAATGGACTTATAAAAATATAATAAAATTATGGGGGATGGGTTAGGATGTGGGGAAGAAGTGTTCAAAGTTCCAGGGTGTTTGGAGAAGGTTTTCGGGGCGAGATGTGTACTATGGTCACACTCTGTCCAGCAGGTCTACACTGGTGTAGTCTGCACAAGAAAAAAGGGCTATGAAGGGAACTTCGGCTACAGGTGGTGTTTTGGCATGATTTTTGGATTGAAGGGAGGGGACATGTGGGGGAAAACACAGAACAATTTCTAGAATGAACTGAGATGGGAAAGGGGTCAGACCAACCACATCTCCTAGGCTCTGTCCTACAGGCAGACAAAGGAAGTGCAACCAGACCAATAGGGTTCTTGTGGCTTCCTCGTAGCAAACAGAGGTGGATGAAGCTCCCACGAACTAGGATGGACGTCCTAGAATGGAGATCTCCAGTAGAACCACACAGGAAGAGGAGGAAGAAGGTAGATCTGGGCGTCGCACCCAACTGAAGGGAGAGGGAGAGATAGAGGACATCGCACCCTAGAGGGGAGGGGAGGAAGAAGGAAAGGCTCTTGGCAAAATTCTGATTTTCATTCATCTATTCAAATCCCTCAAGGGGGGAATACATGACAATATATAAAGTATGGGCTCCATCTTCCCTCCTTGGAGTTTGAATTTGAACCCATTTGAAATTTAAAATCTATGGACTCTATTTTCCCTCCTTAGAGTTAGAATTCGAACCCATTTCAAATTTGAAATCTCAAAATAAATGTTGTCCCCTAGCATTTAAAACCCCAAATACATGTTTGTCCCCTAGCATTTACTCTTAGGGTTGGGGTGGGCTTTGGGCCATGGCACCCCTAGTCCAAATGGGCCTTGGGTGCACCCAGCCCACTAGCTCAAAGAGAAACCCCTAACTCTAGCAGACTAACAATGTCTAGATGGCCCATACGTGGCCTACATAACAGACACGACTGAAATAAAAGATAAAGTAAAATCTAACTATCTCCGAGCCATAACGAAGCCTGTGTGGCTCTGCGGGTCCATCATTGGTGGCTCGTCTATGAGGCCTCATGTCGATCTAGGCCTCTGGTGTCCTCACCAAAAGGCTTCCTAAAGGTGAGCACCTCTCCCCTTGAAAACGAGAAGGTAGCCTAAAGGCTTCCTAAAGGCGAGCATCGCTCCCTTTGAAAATGAGAAGGTAACCTATGCGTTCCCTAGGGGCAGACACCCATCCCCTCACAAAGAATGGCGGCAAGTAGACCAACCCAAGGGAAAGCACAAGCGTTGCGAGGACATGCATATAGAAAAGCAAGCAGAAGCACATTACACGAGCATCTCTCAGCAAAGAGGTACACATTCAAAACATGCCCAAAGAGATTTTATTCCTTAGTCAAAATACAAAACTGCCAAGGCACAAGACGCTCTGGTAAAGCCACCACTAGAATACAAGGGATTTTATGCTCTGATCAAGAAACAAAACTACTGGAGTACAAGGCTGGCTCTGGTGAACCCATCTTACAGACTCGCAAGAAAATAAGGTAATGGAGACACGATCCCGCCCCCACCTTCACGTGGCGGTAACAGACAACCTTCCCTCAGTCCGCTTGTTCCGAGGAAGTGGACCAATAGAGAAAGCCATCTATGTGAGAGAAGAGGAACGAACTCCACACCTAACATCCCTTTTGATCCACGGTAGTGGACCAACTAGGGACACCGGCGGCAAGAGGCTTGCGCCAAGAATGAGGACCAGTTGATCCATCCGCCCATGGTTGACGGAGGGCAGTGGAGCAACAAGGCTTACCCATTACGGAAGATGACTCATTGCACTGGCCACGTTTGTAGACTAGACAACAAGGTCTGCTACCCCGTCCACCACCATCTTCAGGCAGTAGAGCACGTCCCTCAGCTCGGGGAAGTACCTCATCACACACCTGCAAGTGTAAAGGAAAGTAGTCACTACTATGCAATAGGAAGACGGCAGGAGAAACAATATCGAAAGGCAAGGGGGGGACGAGTACAAGGCCATCCTCAATCCCCTTAAGGATGAAACCTGTCCAGCTCCAGGAGCAGGACTCCCCGGCTGGCATACAAGTGGTTGACCTTCTCCAAGGCCTCATGCCAGCCATCCAAGTACCCATTCTGGTATTCTTCAAAAATGGGACCATTCACCCTCGGTTCTGGCCACGGTCGCTAAGGAACCGATGGAGGCTCCCTCCGGGGGGTTAAAGGTTGATGATGAGCCTGCAGAGATTCATCATCCGACGAAGTACCATACTCTCCTAAGGACATGCCAGAGAAAGGTTCCTCCCTCAAGGCTCACCAACTCAAAGATGACCACGGAGTCGTCTCGAAGGCCACTATTTAAAGGGGAGGCGAAGTCCTCAGAAGCATGAGGACTCCTACCACCTCAAGCAAATCCTCAGAAATCGAAGCGACAGATCTCGAAAGTTGCGCCTTCTCAGAGTTAATTCAAGGGCACCATTTTGTATCCCCAAAAGATTTCATAGCAGTTCAGAAAGGGGGAAGTATAAGGAAGAGATTTCAAGATTTGGGAAATAAAGGAAAGCTTTCTATTCCAAAATAAAGAGCTTACGAAAGAAAGGCTGCCACCTAGGTGAACAACAAAAAATAGAAGAAAATTTGAAGAGTCGAGGGACACCCTCTTAAAGGCCCACCCCGACTACATCGTCACGTGCCCTGGCTTCTTCAGGTTCACGTGCTACAACGGCTTCAGGGGAAGGTGGCTCGTCATCCAAGTCCACCACGTGGTCGCCCCACGCTGAAATGTTGGCGGGTACTCGCTCCCCCGCACTCGCCATCGACACCAACTTCTCGGCATTGACCTCCTTGGCTCCAAGCTCCCCTTCCCCATCGTCGGCCTCCAGGTCATAAGGAGTCGAGGGAGGAAGAAGAGGTGGGCGCACGTGGACAAAGCTCACCGTTGTGGCCTTTACTGTGGCACTCCAGCCCTCCCGGAAGCCATAGTCACGGGCTGGCCTGTAGAACTCCAAGGCCACATCCGTCAGCTCATCTCGGTAAGCCGAAGAGGAGCAGAAGCTCTCCACCACCTCCTCACCGATAGAATGTTGAGTCTCTCTGAATGATTTTGATGATCACAAAACCTTGAATTAAGTTTCTATCTCGTGCCACGTCAATGTAATCAAAAGTGAGGCTTGAGGGTACTTAAGTGTGGTTTAAGGATATCTTGTGTAATGTTCAAATCTAAAATGGTTTAACACTTCCAATTGTATAAACAAGCCAAATCAAATCCCAAAATGCATGAAATGAATAAGGACTTGAAGCTTTTGTCATATGGCTAAGTTCTGCTGGGCTAAAAACTTCTTTCTGCAGGTTTTTCACAGTTCGGTCAACCAATGGGTGTGGGTCGATCGACCAAAATTGACAGCGTTCAAAAAGCTACAGGAATTCACAGCTCGGTCGACCGAAGGCTATGGGCCGGTCAACCGAATGGAAAAAATTATGTCCCCCTTCTCTCAATATACTCTCCATACAGTACTATGGCACACTCCCTCAGTCACAAATGAAGACAAATTGTTCTGCAGGTTCCCCAAATAGCCCAAAGGGACAAATGCAAGATAAGCCACCAGAACTTACAATCTCCATTCAGAACAAAGAGTCAATTCCAACATAGGATTAACCTCTCCACGTTCAATGGAAGATGGAAGCATCATCCCATTTTATACAACAACCTACAAGCATGTCTCCTAGGAGAAGAAACATTCCAGGAATAAGTAATCTGATGCCTTACCTGCATCTTCACGTAAACAGCACGATGCCCTGATATCATCCATAAACTCTGTCAGCTTCAAGGATGCAGAGGGAGAGGGAGCCGAGTGAGAGGGTAAAGGAGAAGGAGAGGAGGGAGAGGGAGAGGGAGCCAAGCAAGAGGGAGAGGGAGAGAGGGACAGGGAAGGAGGAGCAACAGGAGTCGGAGGATGGATGGAAGGAAGTCAAGAGGGGCCGGGAAGCTATGGCAGCGAAGAAGGCCGGCAGCCAAAAGGAGTGCAGGAGGTTGCCGATCAAACATGACCTCTGCATCCGATGTTTGGGGAGAGGGCATTGGGCTAGAGAATGCAGAAATGCAGTGAAATGCCTGCAATGCAAGGGAGTTGGGCATAGGAAGAGATTCTGTACGGAGAAGAGCTGCAGCCCACCTGCAGACCATCACGCAGCTACAGAGGTTTCAGAGCCATTGTAGAAGGAGGAGGGTCCAGGGGGGAGAAGGAAACAGAGCACCGTAGACATCCCATGGTCCCCTTTGGTGGTGGAAGGCAAGAGAAGGTTAGAAGCTTGTGGAGTGGTAGCTGTCAAGGGAGAGGGTCAAGACAGGTTTGGAGCAGTGGACTTCTTGAAGTCTACCTGGAAAATCAACTCTTGGTGGATCAGACAACTGAAGAACTTGTCTGGTTCCCCAGACCAGAATAGAAGCAGTGGTGCTTGCAGAAAGGGGAGACCCACACTAATGGCTTTGGCATGTTATGGAAGTCATGGACGGTAGAGATGGCTTCTCGAGAAGTCCAGAAGGGAAGCTGCTCTAGTGCAGAATGGCAGGGATACCACTCACCTTTGGAACCTGGAAACATTTCACATCACAGTATTGTGACACCATTTGGGTTCTTGAGGTGGGTGGACAAGAAGACTCTTGACGGGGACAATCTACGATTCGCAAGACTCCTAGTAGAGGTGGACTCCTTACTGCAAATTCCTAAGGGGGTGCTCATCAGTGTGGGAGGGAGAAAATTCTGGATCACACTGGTCGTGGGGCTTGGGGAGGCAAACAAATGTGCAGAAAAGAAGCCTATGGACTGGACATGGGCAGAAGTGGCTTGCAGCTAGAGGAGTGTCCAACGCAGAGAGAATGTAGATGAGCAGGAACAAGAGAGCTCGCTTCTGGAGAAGAACGAGTCCACCACTCGGGTGCACCCAAAGGAAGGGCTGAGTTCCCCCTGACTCGGTCACCTCGAAGAAAAGGGGCTGCAAAAGATCTTCAGAAGTTGCCATATCCTCTTTGGATACGGCCGGTCACAGGCGAATAGGGTCTAGGGCCTGGCACTCTGCCCCAGGGTGACAAATGTGTGGTGTCCAAGGTTTCTCCTTGGTCAGAAGGGCCAAAACTTTCAAAGGGGGTCAATTTGGCACTAACGGGTAAGGAAGAAGCACAGTTCCCGGCAAAACGAGACCCGGTAGGTTTCCCAGACACGAATGAGGAAGCGGGTAAGTCATCCAGGCCTTCAGATCCGGGTAAGAGGGGCTTCAGTGAGCTTTCGGTCTGGCGTAAGTGTTTGGGTCATCCCTTCCATGGTTTGCCGACCCGGTGCGGGTCGCCCTGACCCGCACGACCCGACCCGACCCGACCCAGGTCGGGACCGGGTCGGCCGGGCCGTGGGTCGCCACCGGGTCGGCGGCAGCTTGGCTGTGCTCTGTCGGCTGGGCTAGAGTATATAATGGTGGGAAATCACAGGGGTTGACACATCCCCGTGAGGATTCAGCCTGCATCTCCAGTGGCTTGGATGTGGAAGTCTACTCATTCTTCTCATGTAACTGTTTCTTCAGGAGCCCTATCTCTTGTTGATACTTTTGTAATAGCATCAGTACGGACAGGTCCAGCCAGGGTCACCGTGCTGGAAGTGCCTTCAATTGCTTCGTCGGAAGCACCTTCGGGCGAGGTAGTTAGAAGAACCTCTTCTCCCTCTTCTGTTGTCACCACATTGACAGCTAATGTAGTGACTTCTTTGGGAATCACCTACTTCCCTTCAGCTATTTGTAGCCTTTCCCTGGCAACTGTACTCATTCTAGTGTTCGGCCCTGGCCTTGCGGCCAATCGGGCCAATTCTCGGGGTTCTTCTGGCAGGCCCCCATATCTTCCGGCCACACCAGCCATGTTGCATGCAACAATCTTCATGCCCTTCCTTCGCCTAGAGATCTTTCTTCTTGTTCATCCTGGAAAGGTCAGTTTTTCGAACACCGAAATTCTTCTTCTCATCTCCTCTTGCTGGTGAGGGGCTTCATCGGCCTCATAGTTCAGCCCATCTCCGTGTCCGTTGTCATCTATGGATGATGATATTTTCTTTTCTGCTTCCTCTTCAACTTCCCTTGACAAGTATTCTTCTTCTTCAGCTGCAGTCACTTGTAGCAAACGCTGCTGGCCCAATGAGGGGTTTCCCAGGCCCCTGAAGTAATTCTGGACCATATCGGTCATCTCTCCTTGATCACGTCCCTAGTGAAGGGTACGGGAGGTAGTTGTCAGCCTCACACTAGAGGCATGTAAGTCAGTCGGGCTCTCTCCATCGGCTGGTTGAATCTTCTCCCCACAGCTTGGACATTGGCCTGTCTAACACAGGTGTTAAAAATTTCTCGGCGTGGAACATCCATGGCCATTTGTTCTTCTTTCGGGGCCAAGCCCCTCTCATTTCTTCTCTCGACTGGAAAGGCACTTCCTCACGGGCAGGTTGGATCCGCTTAGGGACCCACACTTGCTTGAACTTCTTTGGCCGTGGGGCCAGCTCCTTCCGGTCTCGGTGGCCTTCTTCTCTTTCAGCTCTCTGTACACACCTAATTTTAGACATTCTGTGGACCATGTCTAGCCATCATGAAAGTGACTCTTTTCCTTGGTTGATTGAGAGCATAGGGTCTTATCCTTGTTCAGGTAGACCCCACCCTGTCCCTTTGTGGATCCAACTTTTGAGGCTCTACATGCATTTTTTACTGATCCCTAGAAGGCCATTGTCTTGGCCACCCATATCCTTGGGTGGCTAGACAGCTGGCCACCCAACCCATTCTAAGGCCGCCAGAGAGCTGGCCGCCCACATCCTCAGGCAGCCAAAAACTTGGCCGCCCACCATCCCAGGTGGCCACACATCTAGCCGCCCCCACCCTCAAGGAGGCCATCGACTTGGCCGCCTAGCCCCTTGAACGGCTAGCCTCCAGGCCGCCCAGCTCCCTTTGAACGGCCCTGGACTTGGCCACCTTCTGATAACTACAGTCAATCCCACATTTCCACCCACTCTGGGCATGTTTTCCGAAACTACTTCCACTCTAGGAGGTTAGAGAGTCACGTAGCTTGCACGTAATCTATTTTCGAATGATTTTGCAGGGAGGTTGCCCCCACATACAAAAGGCCCTCCATTCGAAATCATCTGAGGGGAGAAGGAGGAGGTTAGACATTTTCGGGAGGAGAGGCCACCAGTCCGGAGCCTAGGGAGAGAGCTGAAAGGACAAGAGCAACCTTCATGACCTTCCCCTAGTAGCAAAACCCTCGTTGCAGGGGGCGGCCATCAACATTGATGGAGGCATCACCACCACCTCCCTCTGGCTCGGGTCGTCCACACACCCGAGATTGGATTGAGCTCGAGCTTCACCCTCTAGATCTATTCAGTCCGTATCCAACAAAAGTGTCTCTAAATTACCATAAATAGAGACATTTTATTTTTAATAATGCCTCTAAAATATTTTAGTTCTATTCTTTACTTAAATCTCTATATAGAGGCATTTTAAAATTGCCTCAAGATGATCGTAAAGAATGATCGATACACTAAAAATGCCCGAAAATCATTTCGACTGCGAGCGCGACACATTAGACTCCCGCGCGATCGTAACTCCCTCCGTCCCTCTCGGTCGCGGACGCGCGTATTCCCTCCACTATCCACATTCTCCTTCACCACTCCACCTCTCCTCTCACCTCCCTGAGCCCCTCCCGCAGCAGAACTCTTCCTCATCTTCTCCCTCCACCTCTCCGTCTACTCATGGCCTCCTGTGTACAGCATCTTCTACCCGTCTGTCTCATTGCCTCCCTGCCCCCCTTCTCCCCTGCCCACTTCTCCCCACTCACCATTCCTCAGTAGCCGCAGGAGACGCCGATAGGTCTGCTACATATAGTTGCACGTACCCGCAGGGCCTAGCCTCAACCAGCATCGGGCGACGATCGCTGACCACTGCCGTCGCACTCTTGCTCTGCTGCTACTACGAGATTGTGAAGGTATTCTCCTTTGCACCAAGCCTGCTGCTTGGCCGTCTGCAGGTGCCCCGCCAAAGCCTGCTCGGCGTCCTGCTCAGGCGCCTCCAGGGGATCATCTGCTTGCGGTTCCCCTTCCCTCGGCCGCGCCGGCTCCCCAGGACCCACCTCTGCTAGTTGTTTCCACACTCCCAGGTGCTCAAGCACAGCCTGCCTCCTCTGCTCTTCCATGGATCGCTCCCACTCCACCTTCAGTGATGCTGACTGTGGAGCCCCTTGGCGTTGACGGGCCCCTGCCCTGCCTCCCTGATGATGCCATTGCCCTACGGGTCGTCCCATCCTGCCGGGGGGTCGACCCTCTCCTCCAAGGTGTCGACGCTGTGAAGGATTCTTGTGACCATTGCATGCCTATGCCACAAGCCTGCCCTCCCTCCCTCGGCAGTGCCTCGCAGGGCTGCCTGGCAGCTGATCCTGCCTCGCAGTTGACCCTCCATCATTTGTTTCATGATTTTTAGATGAGCATTGTGGCTTGAATAACCCCCTTGCATATGTTTTATGATTTCATTTGTTTTCTTAGGCTGCTTTAGGAAACAAGATGGGATTATGGATATAATCGATAGTCCCATAATTTCATTGACTTTTGGAAAGGTACAGATTTTTCATCATGAGAATTCATGATCAAAATCTCATTTGGGTGTTTCTTTGGATTATAGCTTTTGAGTGCTATTTGCTTTAATGCCCTTTGTCTTTTTGTTTAAAAATTGAACATTAATATCTACTTTTGTCCTTTTCAATTGTTTACTATTTTACCCTCTCGAAATCCATACCACTTTTCAAAAGCTCAAAAAAGGAGCTTTTGGAGATTATCCATGTCCCTTTCCCCTCTGAGTCAATCTCTCACCTCCCTTTCAAAATATGCTGTTCATGTAAACCAAGGTGTGAATGTGCATTTGGAGTGGATTGTGTCATGTCATGGATTCCAGTGACCTTTTGTGATCCATTCCAAATGTGTCCTTAATTTATTTTACCCTTACACTGTCTCTTCTTTTGGCCAGAGTTTTGCATTACATTTCACCATGATGTTGTGCATGTGAATGATAATTGTGGGTAACCTTTGTGACTCAATTGACCACCGTGTTATTTTCACTACATTAGCTCTCATGAGTTGAAACTTTCTGTTTAAAAAATAAAGGTTCTGTGCAGAGGTCTAAGTTTTTCCTTTTCTTACTTCAGAATCTAGGAAATTTCAGTTTCATGTTCATCATTCGCTCCCTTTTATCTGGCTTGTTCCGTCTTCAACAGCTTTCAAAGTTGGGGCTAGCCATTCCTTTTTTTGATGCTTGGCTCATTTGTTCTTGCTAAAATATGAAGGTGACATAGTGCCTTAACGCATTAATTAATTTTGTTTTATTTAATTTTTTTGTTAAATTATGAAAGTGTCATGGCGGCTTGACACATTTGTTTTTTTTTTTGTTTTTCTCTTTTTTTATTTTGACTTTTTTGCATATTTATTGTGTATTATTGATGTTACACTGACGTTGTGTTCATGTTTTCTTCCTTGTAGTGTGCAGGGCGTGATGAGGACTCGGATCAGCTGGTTCCTGGTGGTGGCAGCATATTGAGGGCTACCAGATTTTCAGCAGACTAGGTTGGATGGGATGTAGTTTGGAGTGTTTCTACAGATCGAGATGTTCTGGCTCGACTTGCCCCTCATCCAGGTGTTAAGGGAGAGGTGGGACCTAGTGAGCTGGGCATTCCTAATGCCCAGGGTGCAAATGGTGCCCAACTTAGAGGACGTAGTCCGTATCACTGGACTACAAGTGGGCGCGGAGGCTGCCAGTCAGATCACTTACTCGGACTATAGGGAGAGCGCCCTAGAGCTGCTAGGGTTAGAGGCTAGTGCCATATAGAGAGAGAGAGAGCAGGATAGTTGCTCAGACAGACATCATGAAGGCATTGGGGTTCGTTGACGCTCATCAGCACGTTAGCGAGAGTACAGTGGAGTTTCTGGAGCAGTTAGAAGGAGCTACTCGCGGTGCGTTCAGCCAGGACGTGAGCGACCCGGGATGGGAGGACCATGACCTTCGGCTGTTCCTCTTCTTCTTGCTGGGCTGCCTTCGTCTAGGCACGAAGGGAGACGACATCCACTATCATTTCCTAGAGATCCTAGCAGACTTGGACCGAGTGGGGCACTACGCGTGTGGAGCAGCCCTACTTGCCCACTTGATTGTCGATCTATCATAGGGGACAGATCGAGAGACGACAGTTAGTGGCTTCGCACCTGGCGATCACGGTGGGACTCCTGGTGCCAACCGTGTTTGTGTGCTGGTTGACCTATTCCCTGCTCATATCTTCTTACTGTTCATCGTGTTTTCTCAGGTTTCCCGTTTCTGTTCCTACTGTTCTCTGCTCCCTGGCTGAAGATGGTCTTGATCAGACTACATCCGGAAGATAACAGCCATTCAAGGGCCACGATCTGTGCTCAGGTACACATCCCAAGGCACCCCTCTATAGTTCATTATTTGATCATCTCCTGTGGTTTTTGAGTGCTGTTTGTTCCCCTCCCTGTTACAATGCAGGTTTATATTATTGTTTTCATATTGATTGCTCGAATCTAGGCTAGAAATTGCATTGCACTCCGATGCACATAGGATCATTCATTTTATACCATAGTTGCATACATACCTTGGTAAGTGATCCTCTCAGGTATATATTCTTTGGGGTAAACTAGGTGATCTTATCTGGGACCTTCGTAAGTCCTCGTGTGCCATGGATTCCCATACGGATGTTGGGCCGGTTGTACCTTTACCACCCTATGTCTAGGTTACATTTGTGAGAGGGTTCAAACCTAGTGTTGACCAAGTTTTCATAATCCACCCCTATTAGGAACCTACTTTGTTGGGGTGAACAAATTGCTTAATAAAATTACTGAGGTTCCCATAAGGGGAAACTAAGTAAAAATTATGTGCATCATCATAACGTGGTTGACCTTGGTTATCGTCTCTTTATTTGTATGTGCATCCCTTTGGTCATTTTGTGTTGAGTAGTCATTATTGTTTCTCTTAATCTTTAGGTGCAACAGTGCATGTGGAGTTGCTTCAAATCTATAGGATCTCCTAGGGGCAATTCCTCCATTACCTCTTATCTCAACCTCTTGTTTGATTCCACCATATCGTCCTATGACTTCTCCCATTCCCATGAGGACTCCGTTCCTCAGGGGCTTCGAGAAGACCTATCCAGGGTCATGATTGTCCAACCTGGAGAAGGGTCCACCCCTCCTCCTCTGCCATCTACTTCTATTGACGGCAGTCAGCCCTGAACTCCACCAAACTTAATAATAAAACTCAACACCGCAGTGCCATCCTCCTCGTGACTCGGTGCTAAAGGCATATCAAGGCCGCCCTCGCAGGCTGGGTCTGGATCTCGTGGGCTACCCCGAAATGGCCATGACCCGGCCTTGCTTTGGGCCGATATCTTGGTTTAACTGGACTCGTCTTCCGAACCGGATTTTATCCGAACCATCATTGAAATTGCCGTCTATCCGGTAGACATTTGAGTATGTTTATCCCACTTTTCGTCGTATTCTTGTCATGGACTTTTGTCCGAATAGGAAAGGGTCCGTGAGTGACCGACATGCCCGGCTGCCCGTGTCTCGACACTGGCTCACGCGTGACTTGTCCCTGCTCCTTTCTTTTGTAATCAGTACTATTCCCTTTGGCCGCGGAGCCCCTAATTTTAGCAATTAATAAAAAGTGTTCTCTCGTATGGGGGATGTAAATGACGTCATGGTCTTTATGACGTGGCGGAATTGGGTCCCGACCCGAACCACACAATCATCTAACGAAGTCAGATCGAGCGCACCATGGGTTTGTCAGAGCCTGAATAAATTGTCACCTCGGTGACTGGCACGCCCACGCACTTAACAAAATCAACAAACAAACGAATTAATTTAATCTGGTAAAGAAGTGCATCCACAAGTCTGGCACACCCAGTGGGACCCATCCACCTTTCATCTCTTTGCCAAAATTAGGGGCACCACGGCCCCCTTCTTGTAATACTAATTGTTTTATCTCTGCGAACGCAGGAAGAGCACGTTCTAGCTTCAAGAATGGCAGTTTCTTTTGGCCCCTTGGTCGTCGGAAGCCACGTCAGGGACGGATACCTCGTCGTCCCCCTCTGCTTCGGGAGGTTCCCTCCCGTTGTCGGCTTCCCTAACCTTTTGGGCGTGGCCTTCGTCAACATCTTGGACGCGAAGGCGTCAGACAAGTCAAAGATCGATGCCCCCGTCTCGGGAGTCATTGAAGCTACTGTTGGTCGAGCCGTGGCCCAAAGCAACGGCAACGCCCTGTCAAGGACGCTGGGTTTCCATGTGCACCATATGCACCAGACCATCGGCTCGTCGCACCAGGGGTCAGCGTCCCATCGAAGGTGGTGTCGGAAGAATACTACTGGCATTGCCACACCGAGACGCCGAATCTCTAACTCTGGCAAGTCTGTGACAGTCGAAACTATCTGGGTCCATTTGAATGGGCAGAGGTCCGAGGTGATCCCAGACCAAATAATACCAATCGTTCCGGTCCACAACTCTTTCCAATGACTGGAGAAGGTAAAAGAAGTAAAGGCACCCGTCATTCCGACCGTTGCACCAAGAGACATGCCGACTCACAAGCCGGTGAAACCGAAGCGAGCTTGGGTTCCTAAGGAGGCCCGACTCACGACACCTGTATAGGTAGGGCCCAGTTTCTCCCGCTGTGCAAGGGGGCGAAGAGGCGAAAGGGTCGAGATGAGGGCCACGACCTACCAACCTGCAGTCGCTATACCGGAACTGCCCGAAAACACCCATCACAAATGTCACAGGTGCTGTCACCATGCTGACCGCCTAGCGTATGCAGACTACATCCACCGTGGGGTCGCCCCCGATACTCAACTACCGGCTACTCTCCCCGACCAGGAGTGGGAGGGGATTGAGTAGGCCATGAGGAACTACCTCCGAGGCCCAGGCAGCACTCCCTTAGGTCGCCAGAGGCTACTAGGGGCAGTGGCCTCTGCCTTCTAGGAAGAAGAAGAGGCTCGGCCCGTACCCAGCGCGGAGTCGAGGAATTGGTTCAAAGATCCACGTCGGTTCCCTGTGCGGGAGGAGGCACCGCCTCGACGATCGGTCTTTGACAGGCTAGTCTTCCCAAGCAAGCAATCGAGGAGAGCAGCAATAAGAAGCGAAGGTTGACAGATCTTCACCTGCAATATGGTAGGATTCTCTAGTCGGTACGGATTTGACGGGCCGCCGCCCCCTTCACGGGCGAATTTATTATTCCGCACAACCCCGGCCCGCCCTGGGGGTGGGCGGTGGGGGGGGGGGGCGGTTTGATGGGGAGGGTTTGTCAAAGAGGGATAGATTGGGAAGGGAGGAGGTGAAGGTGCTTGTTGGGGTGGCGGAGAGGTTGACAGAGGTGCAAGTGAGGGAGTTGGAGGATAATGTGGGGATGCCCTTTTACGGGACTAGAGAGGGATCTTAAAGGGGTGTTTACTTAGGTGCAAAAGAGATGGCTGATTAGCACGACAAAGGATGCTAAGGGAAGAAAATCACAGGAGAGGGTGACAAGGGTGAATGAGGGGGGAGATGAGAGGAGGAGTCCAACTAGAGGAGGAGGGAGGTGGTTGCATCATCTTGTCTGCATGAGGATTGTCTCGTGGAATGTGAGGGGGATCAGTGGGGATAAGAAGAGGAGGGTGGTAAAGGAGCTAGTTAGAAAATACAAGATTAATATCCTATGTCTACAAGAATGCAAATGTGAGGGGAATGGGGAAGCTATTGGGAGAGAGATTAAGATAGCTAGATTGTTCAAGGGAGTAGCCTCCCCAACAGAGGGGAGGGTAGGTGGCATAATGATCTTCTGGAATTAGTTTGAGGTGGAAGAAGTAGGACAAGGTAGGAAGGTCAGTAGAGGGGCCATCTCCCTCCATGTCCAGAATGTAAGGGTTGACTTTTCTTGGGACTTCTTGGGGTTATATGGCCTTTAAAGTAGAGAAGTGAAGAGACTTCTTTGGGAAGAGCTGCTCCGGGATCATCACAGTGTAGGTTGGCCTTGGTGTGTGGGTGGTGATTTTAATGCAGTTGCAACGCCATAGGAGAGGACAAGTAACCACCCTCCTTCAGGGGAAACGAAGGACTTCATCGACTTCATGGATAAGGCTACACAGATCAACATCAGATTGTCAAATGCTCAATTTACTAGGTCTAATATGAGGGCATATCCCACTTGCTCCAGATTGGACAGGTTTCTTGTCTCTGTTTAACTGGGAGGATTATTTTCCTCATGTGTAGGCATCTTGTTTGGCTAGATTAGTTTTCGACCACAAACTCATTTTGTTGAAGACTAGCCATAGACATGAGAGGAGGTAGATCTTTAGACTTGAAAGATACTGGTTCTGAGAGACAAATTTTATGGACACCATCAAGAGGGCATGGAATGCCCACAAGCAAGAACAATCCTCCATGGCTAGACTAATGGGTAAATTGAAATGTGTGGCACAAGCTCTCAAGGTCTGGGTGTGGGCAAAGTCGCTAAGGATGTGATTTCACAACAGATTGAGGGATTGAATTGCTTGGAAGAGGAAGGGCTATTGGATGAACTAGACAGACTGCTTACAGACGGGCTTAAGTCATAATTTGAAGAGATCCTCACAAGCAAGGTTTGACGGATTGATCCGATCCAATATGTACCGCACGTGTCGGATCGTGCCAGGGCGGAACCGGCATGACCGACATGGCGGTAAGGTTTCAACGACGGAAGCACAGCTGGCGGCAGCGATACTTGGCGATCGATGGTGGCACTAGAGCAACGACCGGCTGTGCGAGGGGAGCAGTTGGGCAGCGATAGGCGGTGGTGATGGGGCTCGATCGGCGATCGGACTTTGGGGGAGGTCCGGTAGTGGGCGACAACGCGATGCTGGCAGTGGTGTCGAGTGGCAGTGATCGCGGCCGAGCAAGACATGGCAATGACGGAGCAGCGTGGAGGGTGGCGACAACAATACTATTTGTGATGGGGGGAGCATGACCGCGAGAGATCGACGCGGGGGAGGGCCAAGGGCGTTGTCCGGTGGCTTGTGGGAGGGGGTGGAGCCATGGAGGGAAGAAGAAGAAGAAGAAGAAGAAGAAGAAGAAGAAGATGATGATGATAAAGAAATGGGTTGGGGGAGGGCGGCGGCTGGTCGTAGAGATGGGCACACCTCTTCATAGGGCTCCCCGTCTATGGGCAAGCCGCTCAACTGGCTGAGGCTCCACAAGTCTAGTGACGTCTCACCCTCCGCCATGTAAAAAGTGTTAGTCTCTGCACTGAAGACTTCAATCATTCCGCAGTAGAGCCCCTTTGAAATGGAATAGCCATAGTGGAAGGCGTAGATGCTATGATAAATGCCAGCCCGAATAAGGAGTGGGGCGTAGTTGAATAATACATATTCGGTAAACTCCACAGCCCCTTCCCTGAAGCTGTGGGCATCTTGGAGCTTCAACTCCTCGAACCATCCCAGCGCCAACTCATGCTTAAATCTGACAACTAGGCAGTCCAAAAGGAATGGTTCTTCTCTGCAACCCCACTTCAGTGGAGCCAAGAGTAAACCGGAGCGGTGTTGCTCACCCTGAACCCAGCCCGCGGCCATGTCCCATTTGGCTGGGGTAAAATCGGGGGTTCTCACTAATTTATCTTCTGCTGGCAGCACGGCCTCCAGCCCCAATACGGGTCCCCACTCGCAGGCTTCGCCCACCAAGTACATCGGAATGCTTCTAGGAACAACATGGGACAAGCTATCCCAAGCCTGTAGAACCGCATGCTCCATCACCTTCACAATCCACAGCTCTTGCCTCTCCCGAGACCGTGACTGCTTAAGGAAGCGGAGCAAGTGTCAGTTCTTCGGGAAATCTCCCCTATAGCTCCCTGTAGTACGGTCAAAGGTGAAGTCTTTCTCAGCCCTGGCAAGCCTCTGAACGTCCATGCTCTTGGTGTCTGAGCCCGAGGACTCGGCCAGTGCCGCTACCTCGGCATGATCTCGGTCCAAATCTTCAATAATGAGCCATGTGACGACTGACACTGGAGGCGGAGGGACGTGTCCAGCACCAGTAGCAACGGGAGCAGAAGAACCACTCGGGGCAACCATTTATCTGTAAAGTGCAATGAACAAAGATCAGAACAAACTACAGACAATGAGAAATTAAAACCATAAAGGGAGGGGAAGGTTCCACTGTAAGCAAAAGGGAGGAAAAGAAAAAAGAAAGAAGTAGATCAACACTCCACTGAACGGGTCCTCCCAGGCACGCCCCAGGTGACCCTTCCCCTGCATGCCTTGAGGGGCCTTCGTCGGCACGCCCTGGAGCACACCTCCCCCGGTACAGTCTAAAGCCCTTCGCCGGCACGCCCCCTGCGGCCTTCACCAGCATAATCTGAAGCCCTTCACCGGTACGCCCCCTTACGGCCTTCCCCGGCACACCCCTTGTGTGCTCTTCCCTGGCACAGCTCCAGCTCCTCCGCTGGCACGCTCCTTAGCGTTCTTCCCCAGCACGCTTGCAAGGGACCCAGTCTGACACAGCCTCGACAAATGCCATTAAGTGTCAACGAGCGTAAGGACAAAATGAAGGAAAATGAAAAGGAAAGGCTGAATGGAAATGATGGGGGATGACGACAACGGGGGGACCCTACTACAAGTAAAGAGAGTGAAGCACCAATAATTTCTGACGAAATTTCAACAGAGTTTTCCCTAGGCCAAAGGCGTAAGGGAAAACATAGGTGCGCGCCCACAAGGAGTGACGGCACCAACAAAGTGATGGTGGGCCCCGCGGGGCGACACCAGAAGTCCTCAGTAGTAAATATGTATGCCTCTCCCTCTCACCGGTACACCCTGTGGGAAGCCTTCCCCGGTGCACCCACTATAACCTCCCCCCAGTATGCCCTCAGGGTCTTCGTCGGTACACCCCGAGGTGCCTTTCACTGGTATGCTTCCCCCAGCTCTCCCGGTACAGTCCTTGACCCTTCGCCGGCACACCCTGTGGTGGCCTTCCCCGACACGGTCCCTATAATCTCCGCTGACACCCCATCTACAGCTATCTGTCTCAGTACAACCCCGTGGTGACCTTCACCGGTGCGCTAGAACCCCCTTCACCGGCACCACCGGTGACGCCCAAGCGGGCAGCGTAGCATATAGAATGTATACGGGATGAGCAGGTGCCGATCTCTAGGAGTGAAGCGTACTCTGCGCTTCCTGGTGCGGTGACGGATCAGCCGGACCCAAACGAGCAGCTGCACCCCTTACTCGACGGGGCCGAGTGCTTCCCACCCGGGGAGAATTGATGAGAATCGACACTGAGCACTAATATTTTTATTTACACTTGTGTCCTTTTATTTACATTTATATCCCTGGGTAATTGAGTGTGCAATTGTAAGACTTTACAAGTCAATTTGTTATTCCTTAAGAACCCTTGGGTTTATTTGCAAAAGTCTAGTAGGTCTAGCAAGGGGCCCCCACATTCTTCCCCATTCGTCCACCTAATCCCTAGGGGCTCATGTGGGGCTGGTCCAAGGTCCAAGGTGGGCTTCTAGAAAGATTCTTTTCTTTTGGACCAAGGAAGAAAAATAGCATTTTTATACCTTGAAAGTCAAGGGGGCGCCCCCCTCTCATGGGATTTTTTATCTTTGTTGTATTTATTTCATAAACACATGGGAGAATTAATTCTACCCTCCCTCATTTGCCTCTCACTAACCCTAGATCTGAGGATAGTTTAGGTCATTTTTATTTTATTATAAATGCCTTGTATTTCCATTTTATGAAGAATTAATGAAAGAAAATTTGTGAAATTGTGCAAGAGAGCCCAAGGGCGCCCTTCTTCCTCCCTCCTCTCTCCCCCCTTGCAGATGGATTTCTGCCCTTCTTCTGAGGTGTGAAGCCTCCCTTCCAACCCCCTTCCTGAGTGTGAAGCTCAGCGCTGCTGCCGCCGCCACCATCGAGCCGCCATCGCGCCGCCACCGCCACCCCCGACGGAGTTCTGTCCAAATCAGGACAGAACCTCAATCCCGTAATTCTATCTTTTTCTCTTGTTGTCTGATCGAGCCCAAACTTTGAGGGTTCGTTCTTCCTGTCACCCCTAATCTCAAGTTCAAATTTCGTGCCATTTGGCCTTTGTTTGATATCTTTCCCATATTTTTGTTCTTCCCCCAGTAATCTACCAGTTTGTAGATCTACGGGATAGTGTCCCCTTGTCGTATTTTTCCCACCACCTTAGAAATTTTCATAAAATCCAAAAACATTACCAAGTGTTCCTTACATCCACCCCTTCTACCCGTAATTTTCTCAGCACCCAGAGAATTCCCAATTAATTATCTGTGCTATGTTTCAGGGACCGCCACTTTAGGGAGTCGATCAGGGACATCCTGCCAATGTCCCAGCCAAGCGGCACCTTCAAAAGACTCAAGAAGGATGGCTTTCCTTTGGGAGCCGTTGCTTGTTGTCCTGCAACTCAGGATCAAGTCGGTGGAGCATCGAGTTGGTGCAGTACCGAGTCAGACCAGTAGCCCGAATCCACCCCGAGAGCCCTTCCGGCTTGCTGCCCGTCAACCCAAGATTGGTCCTCCCGGGCCCCCTTGTAGCCCTTTACCACCCTGCGTGGAGTGGGAAATAATTTCACTACTGTAATTATTGTAATATTTTTACCGGGAGTTACCGTACTTGGCCGGAGTCTTCCCCACGCCCGGAGCATGGAGGTAAACTCGCCACCCTCCTTGTAGGCTTGCTTTACTTATATACATGTTCGTATGCCGCTGCTAGTGATAGGATATTAGCTCGCCAAATACCTTAATCACCACTGTGAGAGAGAGAGCGAGACCCGTCCCGTGACCCGATCCAGGCATGAGAGAGAGTTTGACCACCCTAGCTCTTGCCGGTTCCTCAACCGCGCACGTCCGATGCTTCCCTCGCTTAGGGACTATAGCGAGCTCGTCTAGAGTCTGAGGTTGCATATCAACTTGGAGTCGAGTCCCCGTGGTCCGTCCCACATCACCCAGAAAATTGACGATCCCAGCTATTGCTTATACCACCGCATGCTGGGTCACCCCCTTGAAGATTGCTACGTCTTCAAGACCCAGGCACAGAAGATGATCCGAGACGGCCTTATTCAAATGAGGAGCAGTCTCGTCGATCCTCCACAACCACACGTGTGGTCCAGGCCAGCTAAGGTGACACGAGTGGTTCACCATCCGGCTAATGCGATCCACATGATGGATGCATTTTCCCTTTCTGACGATGAGTCAAAGGAGCCCAGTGCCAGTTGAAGGGGACGTTTGGTCTGGTATCTAGGGTGGAGGCCCTGGCACGATCGTAGACCCCTCTCCTTCCCCAGAGAAAGAATCTGGTGACTTTTCGACGTCCTCATTGAGAGGGGGCAAATCCTGCCCCACAACTCGCAGACAGGCTACACCCATTGGGACTTTAGCCACCCCCAGCACTGTCCCTTCCAGGCATGAATCTGCCATGCGATCGAGTCCTTTGAGGAAGTCCAGTACCTCATCTAGGAACAGATCCGATGGGAGTAGATCGATGTCGAGGGGAATTCTATGACACTCGTTCGACTGCAACAAGCTGTCGAAGAAACTCTGAGCATCACTAGAAATGCGCCAGAGTACCCTGATCCTCGCTAGGAAAATGGGCATGGGTTGCCTTACCAGTACACTCCAGAATGGCTCAAGTTTCGGACCGATAATCGGGAAGCTCTCGAGTGACTACAGAGGCACAGGGAGCAAGATGCCAGCCAAGAGACAGGGCCGAGTATCTTCCTGACCAATGTCATTCACCCTCTTGCTCCTCTGGTCTCTCTTGATTCCCCGACACCACAAGCTAGTCAACTGGCCCTTGCCACTCTGGCCACACAATGGCGACCCTGGCAGGAGCTAGAGTCTCTGCCCTTTTCCAGAGAAGACACTGCTAGGCTCCTCCGAGTCCTTCTTGGCCGAGAGGATGTCCTAGTGGGTGAGAATATAACGGGCTCCTCAAGCTCTTCTCGCCCTCTCCCTACTCTACCTCTGTCCCCAATGCTCGAGGATAGGAAGGGAAAGCAAAAGGTGGGTGAGGTCTCGGCTCCATTAGACCAGGTCCTCCAAACAGTTCGCAAGTCGGGTCTGCCACCACAAGGGCCATCTGGCGCGTGAAAGCAAGACAGTCACCAGGGGCAGCAAGGCCCCAACATGTCATCGGGTGTCACCCGACCCTAGCCTCAGTCAGACCATAGAGGTCAGGCCAGGAAGCAGGATGTTAATCGTGCTCCTCGGGCCGCTCCTCAGCAAAAGCCATGGCCATCGCGGCTAAGGCATCAAACTACGCGCACGTCTTCAGATGCCAATACCAGTACATCAACTTAATAGGAGAAGCCTCCCTTGCCACCGCGGTTAAGGCATCAAACCACGCACACATCCTCGGACTCCAGTACAAGTCAGTTGGTTCATGCTAAACTTCCACAACTGTGGCGGTTAAGGCATCAAACCGTGTCCACATCTTCAGATGCCAGCCCCAGCATCCCAGCTTACCAGGAACTACTACCAGAGGTCATTGAACAGGTGATCAATGCTACCTTCCAACTACGACAATCGAAAGGTGCCTGGATTGAGATCTGGGCAAAAAGGAGTCGCTGACCTCGCCCTGCAAAGACATCAGCTCAATGGTATCCCCATAGGGATCTGTCGGCTCCAGTTCCAATGCCTCCTCCTCCTACTCCCCTAGAGGCAGCCATCGCCAGGAAACAGGAGAAGAATAGAAGGAAGAATCTCAAGAGGCGGCTCAAGAAGCTAGCCAAACAAGGGGCCTTGTAATCCCCAGTAGAGCTAACACCTCTCTAGAGGTTATAGTGACTCATCAACAACCTGGTGGAATACATTCCTCTTCGCCCTACCAGGCCTATCCCACTCGATAGCTACATCCCATGGGAAGAAATGCAGAAACGAGCTCGCCTCAGAAACTAGGTGCAGGAAATGATCTAGAAAGTCAAAGAAGGTGAAACTCTCTGCATTCCAGAAGAACTCCCCTTATTCTATAAGGACAAAGAGATCATGGTGGAACAGCTGGAATAGATGCTTCGCAGCTGCACCAGCAACATGGTAGCTATTCAACCTCCAGATAACATCAACACCTCTTGGCGAGGCGAGCTGGCAGCATCCAGAGCCAGACAAAGGATCACAGCTCTGCACAAACTACAGCAAGCCCCAGAACACACCGGTCGTGATCAGGGTCGCAGTCGTGGACGTGGTAGAGACCGCTGGAGAGTTCCTGAGCCCCCTCTTCGCCCGTCTGCCTTCGATCTGGAATGGGTCATCCTCTTTCGAGGAGAACAACCTGCCCTGATCCTGTTGTGTTTTTCCGTGTTGTTTTGATGATATTGACACTATATAAATCACTATGCATTTATTTTGCCAATATTTTAAACCATGCTAATTAAGTTACTATTGTTTGTTTCAACCACACCACTCTTCGTGTAGAAAATAATTCTTTCATTTGAAGTTTCTATACTTCGTGCACAAAATTCTTTTCACTTGAAATTGCCTATTTCGTACACACTTGCGTTGTATAGCTCATGCTTGAGATTCATACCTCATGTTGTTTTTCCAATTTCTACTTCGTGCTTAAAGGGGTCAGTAGAGCTGTTTCATTCCTCGTGTACAAATCTCAATTTGGAGTGTGAGGCGTCTTGGGAGCGCGAGGACCTTCTAACGTCATTCTTTTCTGGTGTTTGCAGGCTTCCACGAATGCCAGATATTTTTTCCCAAAAAAATAAATTTAAAAGTGTGATTAGAGGCCTAGGAACCAATTTTTCATCTCTACACTTTTTAGCACCATCTGTGGGAATATGATCAAAAGGCCAATGGCACCTCGTGGAAGCTACCACAACACCAATAGCTGGGGCTGAGGTTCTCACCAAGGTCCCACCTCCCGTCGGGAATCACAGGAAGCCTCATCCTTCACCCGACTACGTTGGGAGGTTACTGCCAATTAGCTCGCTGAGATGCGCCAACAGATCCAAGTCCTAACAGGCCTGTGTCAAGACCTCCTAAACAAGCCCGCGGGACCTGCACGCGTCCCATCGAAATAGCCTCAGAACGGTGACCCCCCGACCATAGCGGATTCCCGCTGAGTGCGGGAAGCTTCACACGTCTCTGTCGCACGGGCCCGTTGACCGTCCAGCTCGCCCGCATCATGGGCACACAGCCTGCTGCACTCTAATCCAGAGATGGCCCAGTGGCTACAACGCATCAACGAGATCGAAGATAAGGTCTGGTACTTGGACGACGTCTTACTCGCCGCCAAGACCCGTGGCCTCATCGACGACGACCTGGACTTCCATGCTCCCTTCTCCAAGGAGATCATGGAAGTCTTCATTCCACCAAAGTTTCAACTGCCACCTTTTACCCCCTACGATGGCACCACTGACCTGGCCGATCATATGCATAGCTTCGAGTCTAACCTGGTGTTCTACCGGGCCTCAGACGTGTAAAATGTTTGGTGTTCGTCACGACTCTCCGAGAAAATACCCGAGCATGGTTTGAGTCCCTACCGGCCGGGACCATCACCTCCTTTCAACTACTGAAGAAGTTGTTTAAGCAGAACTTTATTGGCTGCCGAAAGAAAGCCAAGTCTGCAGTAAGCTTGCTCGCCATCAGGTAGGGGCGAGAGGAGACCCTCTGAGGCTATGTGTCCCGCTTCCTAGCAAAGACGCTTTGTATACCCCGGCTCGATGTTAGCATCGCTACCACCGCCCTGACATAGGGAACTTGGGATTCCATCCTTCGACGATCGCTTGGAGTCAAAGCCCCGGCGACCCTGATGGACCTCCTCGCCTTGGCTCAGAAGCATGCCAGATCCGAGGAGAACACCGTGGCCCTTAGTTGCACGACCGGGTCTGATCGACCCTACCATAAGAGATCTGTCGACTCACCTCGGGAAGGGCAGAACAAGTGAGAGCGATGAGATCGAGAGTACCGCGATCGCTCAGAAAATAAGGACATGGGCCATTGCCGCCACTACATGCCCCTGACGGCTCCACCTGACCAAATTCTCATGGATATCCGTGAGGAATCCTACCTCCAATGGTCCCCCAAGATGAAGTCTGACCTGAGGACCAGAAGTAAAAGGAGGTACTGTCACTTCCACCGTGACCACGACCATGAGACTGGCGATTGCATCTTGCTCAAGGATGCCATCGAGGACCCCATCTGATGATGACTCGTCGATAAGTTCATCGCTAAGGCTGAGGAGAAGCGACAACGCGAGCAGACTCCTCCACTTATCGACAACCGACCCAACGGGAAGGAGATCATGATGATCTCCGGAGGGCCAGCTTCGGGAGGCGACAACTCCAGGAGACATCGGTGGTACGCGTCAACAATCAACATGGTGGAGCGAGATGATAGTAGTCGTCAGGAAACTGCCACCCAGGAGCACCTCAAGGGTCCCATCGTCTTCTCAGATGAAGACCTAAAAGGTGTAACCACTCCCCACTCTGACGTCCTGGTGGTCTCAGTCACCATCAACCAATGTACCGTACGACGAATTCTAGTTAATAGTAGAAGCGGCCCCGACATTATTTCTTACGACTGCCTGGTACTTATGGGTGTGAATTTATCACGAATAGCACAGTTAGCTGTTCTAAACTGCTTAGATAGGTTTTACAGCTTTACTATATTTGTGTTTAATTATGCCAATGTATGTTTATTGTTTTAAATGCATGTTTTAATTGCTTCATTGCATGTTTGTTTGTTTAGTTACGAGAGAGGGATCCGCGTGAACCCTACTGAGTCTGGCTGTGACTCACCCTTCCTTCTTTTAGGTGAGCAGTCCCATTCGTCTGCCGGTGGTTCTCGTGTTTTCGACGACCGTCCTTAGTTCTGCCAGCAGTAGTCGGCTCATCCTTTTTGTGTACTTTTGACCGGGGTATGTCCCGTGTAGTTGTACATTGGACCCTTTTTTAGTTATTGGGAATGTTCAATTGTGGTTCTGGACTATTATATACAGTTTACCACTCTGATATGTTTAATTTACTTCTGCACGAAAATTTAATTTGTCATTCTATTTAATATGGCACGCGTGTAATTTACAATTCGTTATGCATCCTCTCGACAAACTCCTCCAACCCTTACGGGGGCTCATCAGCCTCTTGGGTGGCTTCCCCAGTTCTTAGTATCGGTATATCGATGTTATCGGTATATCGGTATCCGGATCTCCGGGTCGTTACAGTTGGTATCAGAGTAATGTTGAGGATTTGTATAAGGAATTGGAATTCGTGCTGGTCCAGAACAAGTCCATATGAGTCGTCTACTGCTGGCTTTAGGATGTCTTCCGTGATCATGGATGTGTTTTTCCGTGGTTATGTGTTTTCAAGATCAAGATGCCACATCGCAAAAGGGCCTGTGCTCCTTCTGAAGAAAGTGGCACTTCTCCTCCTCCGGTTGTGCCAGCCCCAGCTCAAGTTGCTCTTCCCGTTCCTCAAGCAAATGGTGGTCGCGGTAGAGCTTTGAAAGAATTCTTGCTATTCCACCTGTCGACTTATGAAGGTCAGTCAGATCCAGATGCAGCCAGGATGTGATTTGAAGTGACTGAACGTGTCTGCCGTTCAATGGAATGCACGGAGGACGAGAATGTCATGCTTACTACTTTTCAGCTTTAGGGTGCAACACTTATGTGGTGGACTTCGGAGTGGGCGGTTGCATTCCGTTCCCGACCGCTTCGTCAGATCACCTGGATAGAGTTTGTGACTACTTTCAAGCGTAGTTACAGTCTGGCCTGTCTCCGGATGGATAAAATGAACCAATTTCTGGAATTGGCTCAAGGTGAAATGACCATGCTGCAGTATCGGAATAATTTTATAGAATTGGGTCGGTATGCGCCCCATGTTCATATAGATGAAGCCCTGAAGACTGAGCAGTTTCTGCGTTGATTGAAGGCTGAGTTGCGGTTGCCATTGCTTGCCACTCCAGTAAAAGAGATGGATGAAGCGTACCAAGCAGCAGTCGCGATAGAGCTTGATTTGGCGAGATCTCGATGGTCTACTCAGGTTGGCTTCATTCAACCGACTGTGCAGTTTCAGCAGACTTATCAACCGACTGTGACAGGAGTCCCGTCTGCTGTGCCTACTGCAAGTGGCACTTCGAAATCCAAGTTCAGGCGGATGTTCAGAAGGTCTAAGAAGTGGCTTAATCAACAAGCATCTTCTGATACCATTCAGCAATCAGCTCAGCAATCAACACCTTCCTTTCAACAGTGCCAGGGTTCTGCTGTGAGTCAGCCGGGGCATTGTGCGAGGTGTGGTGGTAGCCACCCAGGCAAGTTGTGTCCTTTGCCGGTGGTTTGCTTTCGCTGTGATCAGCTGGGTCATGTAGTCTGAGATTGTCCGATGAAGTCGGTGCCGATACAGTTTTCTCAGTTTGCCCAGCCACAACAGTTTCAGTTCAGACCTCCTCCACCACCTCAACCTCAACAGTTTTATTCTCAAGCTTCAACTTCTTCCCAACTATATTCAGCAGCCAGCTGAAAGCAAAAAGGGAAGGTTACTCATATCACTCGTGCTGAGGTGATAGCATCCAACCTCGTGGGAAAGTACATGGGAATCTGAGATATACAGTTTCCAGAGTCCTGAAGGTGCAGTACAGTCTTCAGCTGGCATTAGGTTCGTGATTCTTTGTCACTTCATTTTTCGCATGTGGTCTTGTGCGTGCTGTGTTAGCACTGTGCGAGATGGTTTTACTCTCGTCAAGATGTAACGGGATGCACTTTTTTTGTCGTGATGTCTGTCTCGATCATGTTGTACTTGGCAGAGTTCGCCGGAAGGCTTGAATCTGCAGTACATTGTTTGAGGTTTTTTCGTCATTTGTTCAGGTGGCTGGTGACTTTTAGCCTTGGTGTGATGGCCATGCACATTCTTACGTTGTTTGGGTCATCCTAACTTGAGTCTGTTCAACTCCTGATGTGCTTCACTTCTGTTGAAGTGGTCGATTAGATTCCCTAGTTGAGAAGATGCTCGAGCGAACCTAGGAACTCCCTTCCTGGTGAGCTTCTATTAGTTGAGCTGGATGCTTCTCGTCTCGTTTGGTGGAGTCTTTTCGAGGTAAGCCTAAGAATTGCTGTCTTAGTGATACCCTTGTCCCGTGTCTGCTTAACTGTGGATAGTGTTTATTCTAAGCCTGATCTGCTCCTTGTCTTACGGTTGCTTGGCTTTGGACCTAATTTTTGTGTTGAGAGCCGTTATGCACCGTGTTCGTCATGCTGTGTCTGGCGACTGATGCATTGTGAAGGCTCGATAATTGTCTCAGGATGTAATAGTAAGCTGAGATTAACATTTTCTTTGTGCTTTGTGCTGAAGCTAGTACTCTCCTTCGTCTACACTCAAGCTATTTGTGATTGGTTGCTCGCAAGATCAGTACTCGTGGCATGTTATATCATGATTTTCATGAATTACGATGCCATCGAGCGTGTGCTATGATGCGGATATCGAGATATTTCTAATGTCTGTGTGTGTGGTATGAGTGCACAGTGGAAGCGTGTGGGCTGATAACCCCACTAGTCGAGGATCGCTGTTGTAAGATTCTGGTCAGTCGAGAGAATTATTCTCCTCGATGTGACTTCATCTTGACTTCCTGTGCCTTGACGTTGTCTGTTGCCATGTCGTGCTGGAGTCATTCTGGTGTTGGCATCGGCATTTGACGTAATCGTGATCCTTGAGATACGTTCCCCGAGATTATTGTTGTTCTTGTTGTCGTGGGTCCTTTTTCTTAGTGAGCTGCTCGATGCATGGCTAGTCCCTTGTGGTCGTGCATTCAGCTGCTATTGTGTCTTGATGTGACCCAGCCTGTAGTTGTGTCCCATGGTTCTGTGTTTAGTACAGAACTCGGATCCTGCAGGTGCTGTCGTTGTTGTCATTTTTGTTGTTGTTTCCTTGTGAATTGTCTTGGCACTGTGTGGACCATGATCTTGTCGGTTAGCTTTGCTGTACTCTTCTCTCCTGGTAGAGTTAGCATGTGACTCAATCAGATGTAATATCTGAGTGAGGGCTGACGTGATTGTGTTTGTGGTCCAGTGTTGTTGTCGTTGGCGTCCTGTGTGCCAAGTGTTCCCTGTTGCCTTTGGCACTGGAGCCGATGTTGTCGAGCTGTCAGCTGAGAGGGCTATGTCTCCTTGTTTAAGCTGATGCTTGTCGTGTCAGTTGTTTTGTTTTCTCGATAACTGTTGTCGTGGCATGGTCGTGTCTCCTTTCCTATGAGACGTAAGTGATGTTGCCCTATTTCAGAGGTGTCAGACTTATGTCCACTTGTGCCGTGCTCGATCTAGAGCGTGCACTTGTGATTATGGTCTGACAGTGTTCCTCTGAACTATGTTCTCTCGAGATTCGTGTTGTTTTCATGTTAATGTGTTGGGGTTTGTTCTTCCCTACTTCTTTCTACTAGTTCCTTAAGTTTCGAGGATGAAATTTCTTAAAGGAGGGGAGACTATAATGCCCTGGATTCTTATTGGGTCTTTAGAATTCTTTTTGGAGAGTTTCGGATCACTTTTCATGTCCAGCTCTCCTTTCTTAATCAAGGACTCAGTGACATCCTTGATGATATAGCATTCCTCGATGGTATGTCTGATCATCTGATGATACAGGCAAAAGCGAGGATCATCTTTTCTCCTCAAGTCGCCTGGCCTCTTCGGCTCGGGGAGTGTAAACTTGTTGTATTTGGTAGCCCATTCAAACAAAACCCGAGTTTTATCTCGGGGGAAGGAGTAAATCTTGCTTCTCATCTTCTCCCGCAGGGAGGGGCCTTCTCACCGTTCAATAGACTTGGCCGAAGGGGGCTTGGCCGCTTCTTTCTCTTTCTTATTTTACTTTTCAAAGGCCTTGCAGTCCACCGCGTGAACCTCTTGTGGCACCAGTCTTTTCTCAGACTGTCGGGCCTTCTGACCTGATGTAGCAAGAGTGGAGGAGTATCGAGCGAGAAAAGCCTCGATCTCTGCTACAATGTTGTTCAGGCAGTCAAATGATTTGACCTCGGTGCCAATCATTCTTTCCACAACTTCCTTCTTTAGATTTTGCTTACAAATCCACACTGCGTCTTCTTAATGCGGCAGACATTTACACCTCATACTAAGGTTCCTCCACCTCTTGTAGTCCAGTGCAGATTCATCATTCCTCTGCCTGGTAGCATAAAGTTCTGCCATAGTGACATCTCGTTCAGCTATGTAGAACCTTTCATTGAATTTTTTCTGCATTCCGGGCCAATCAATGATAGACCCGACAGGCAAACCTGAGTACCACTCAAAGGTGAGCCCTATTAATGTAGACCTGAAGAACTTCAAGAGGTAAGATTCATCTGTGGCTAAGTCGCCCATGAAGTTCATGTAGTAGGCAATATGCTCCCTGGGAGATCCTTGCCCGTTGAACTTTTCAAACTTCGGGGTTTGGTGATGCCTGGTGGTAGCTTCTTGGTGTCGTGGTGCGCCAGGTAGGGCACCTGGTACACATCGAATGGCATGTGGTCGTCGTCACCCCTCTCTGTCAGCTTCATCTCTATCATTTGTTCCAGCATCAATCTGATTACGGCCGCTGGGTCGGATGGGCTAGGGTAGAAATGGGCTAGCTGTGCAAGTGGCATTTTCAGCAGTGTCGCTTGTGGTGCAACAGTAGACCCTTGAAAAGTGAATGCTGATGGTGGGGCCGGTGCCGCAGGTTGTGGATGTTGCAGAGGGGTGCCTCCGGTGTGGTTAGGCACTAGAAAGGGCACCGTTGCCTGTGGGGAGGCCTCTGAGGTCTGCCCATTGCCCCCAGGAGTTTCGGGCAATGCTTCGGTCTACCCGGATGTTGAGGGTTGAGAATTCCTTTCGTTCAGTTGTTTTCTCAGCAATTCGATCTCCTACTGGTACCGCTGCATCATGAGCAATATGGTAGGGTCATTCATAGAAAAACTAGGAGTCTCTCCTCTTTCTTCAGCTGGAGCTTCCTCAGATGATGTAGATGGCATCCCGCTAGTGTCTCCCGTAGTGACAACATTGGCGGTCACGGCCGTTAGAGCTTCCTCAGGAGTAGCGTCTTCAGCATCGGCTTGCACCACCTCGCTCGCTGCTCTTCTTCTCCTTGTGACAGGACCCCACCTTTCGGCGAGCATAGCTATCTCTTCAGGCTCCGTGGGTAGAGCCCCACACCGACCGAATACTCTGGCCATGTTACAAGTGTAGATCTTCACCTTTCTGCCCTTCCTTGCCTCCCTTCTTGACAGCCTACTGGGGAAAGTTAGCCTGTCAAAGATCGACCTTCGTGGCTGCGCCTCCCTCCGAGGCGGAGATTGGTGGTGATCTTCTGGTACATTCCTTGACTCCGCTCTTGGCGGGGATCGAGACTCTTGCTCTTCTGGGACTTTGGCCATTGCTTGCAGTAGCCTTTGATGCCCCAGGGGAGTGCTTGCAGGGCCATACAGATAAGCCCTCATAACTTCATTCACTCTCTCCTGTGGATGTGCGGAGGGGAGAGGAGGGAGAGAAAGAGTGAGGGAGAGGTCTGTGTGGAGATGGGAGGGACGGCCCACAACCTGGCCGCCCATTCGTCCTGAACGGCCCATCGGTTGGCCGCCTTGTTCCCCTGGGTGGCCATCGTCTTGGCTGCCCAGATCCTTGAGCGGCCAGCAGCTTGGCAGTCTCCTGTCCAAGTTCCTCCCTTTTTGATTTTCTACTTGATGTTTGAATTGTTTGCATCTATTGTCTACTTGGTATCGTCTGGAGGTTGATGCGTGGGTGGGCTTAGGAAGAGTTGGCACCACACTGCTAGGAAGACCCTCCTGTTAGTTTGAGCTCTTCACCTGAGGATTCCCACTCGGGTGTAACTAGCTCCTTCCATTTGGGAACCTCTGTAAGTCCTCGCGAACCGTGGATTCCCACACAGTTGCTAGACTGGTTGTACCCTTGCAATCCTGTTAGATATCCCTGGGGTTTGAGTGAGTTTCCCTTAGGATTCCCAGAGGAACATATGTCCACCCTTAGACCCTTCTTGTTCTCTCAAAAAAAAGGGAAGGAAAATGAAAAAGAGTGGGACGTTGTTGTGTGAAGACCATGTCTGTTTTTTCTTACACCTTTCATCCCTTCCATAACACATCTCCTCAAAGTCCAAATTTTCAAGTTGGAAAAGGTCTTCACTTAAATGGCGCGGGTTTTAACTAACCTGGGTTATGAGGAGAATTTCGTCCCTCAATTCGAGCATGAGTTCAAGGCTAATCCCCTATTCGAGATAGAGGATAGCCACCCGACTGCCTTCATTGACATATTTTTGGCTTTGCCAAACGAGGTCACTCATGGTGACTCGGCATCATCTCATAGTGACTACGATCAGGTTAGTCCCTAAGCTCCTACCTTATCCTCGCGCGAAGATCAAGAATTGATCAGCGTATGACGCACCATTGGATCTATCATTAAAAATACACCCGATTGAATTCCTGATCATTAATTATCTGTGCAGGCGCTGCCCGTTGGTTGATCTCACTTCTAGGTGGTCCCTTGACTCCCCCGCCGATCTTTCCGGTATGTGGTTCTGATCCACTGACCCATTCTTCAATGCCATCTTCTACTCTCTCTACCCCAAAGCGCTTCCTCCTCCTCCTTCCTCTTCTTTGTCTTGCTGTATGATCTCCACCGAGCTCCAAAAAAATGCCAATTTTAAAATACAGATCTCTATGGAAGATTATGCTATCTTCGATCCGTCAGCTTCCCGGGGGCATGAGACCCCTGCTTCTCCCCTCGCAGTAGATTTACTTTCTCCTAGGTTAGATGTAGGGTCTATCGAGTCTAGGGAAGTAGGGTCTAGGTCTAGAGAAGTAGGCTCTTGTTCCAGGTCGTCTACCCCATCCAAGCCAGAGTCACGCTTGCTTGCGCGTCATTCCCGATTTGTTCCTGATAGGTTCTTGAAAGACCTAGCTCAGTGATGTCATGCTCTTTTGAAGTGTCCAGAATTTATCGCCACAGCGATAGTGATTGAAGAAGATGAAGAGGAATTAGACGGGGTGTGGAGTGATGATGGATTTGGTGTCTATGAAGTCATAGATGAAAAGGACCCGGTCGATTCTGAGGACAGCGATGTAGATGACACCGCTAACTTATATGCACAAGGTTTGAAGAGGTTTGATGAGCCATCATCGGCAGTGGATGAACCTACAAAGGAAATTAAGTTGGGAACGGAAGAAGATACCAGGCCTATCATTATTGTCGCTAATCTCCCTTCAAAAGTAGAAGCTAATGTAATCCAAGTTTTAAAGGAGTATAGCGATTCTTTCACCTGGTCTTATGAGGACATGCTGGCCGTTGACCCCTCCTTGGTGGAACATCGCCTAGTACTTAAACCAGGGGCAACCCCCGTCAAGTAGAAGTCAAGAAGGTTTCACCCCCACATGGCCTTAAGGATCAAGGAAGAAGTCGACAAGTTGTACAAGGCCAGGTTCAACACACTCTAGGGCCCGGAGGCAAACCGGCGATAGTGGAGAGGGTCCGAGGTGGGACTTCATCATTTTGGGGGTTTGGCTTTGCTCGGATTGAACCCTTAAGGGGTTGGGATACCGAATTTCATGGGCGGCCAGCACGCTGAGGGCATGGGTTATGGGGGTTTCTCTCACAACTTGCTCTGCGGTAGACACTCAATTTGAATAATTTTGTATCAGGCACTCGCTCACTGTCGACGGGCAATTTAGAAACGATACTAAACTAAGCAAAGGAAAGACCAGCAAGGTTGTGACCAGGTGCTCACCAGATTGGCATGAAGATGTTGATCCTGGTCAGAGACGGGGGTGAGCGGGGAAGCATGGGTATGTGCCCGCATGCCGCGTCAGTGTAGCTTCAACCTAAAAATTAAAATTATTACACCACTATGCCTCACGCAGGAGGGTGGTCATGGGGTGGGGAAATCAATAGTACATTCAAACATGACCTCCACGCAGGGAGGGGCGGGAAGTCGGCCAGGCGAGGGGGCAGGAAATTTGATGGAAGCCAAAAGATCCACGCTGGTCCTATGGGGCAGCAGCCTGTGGACAGAGTCACCACGGGCTACTCTGGGTGCCGGGAGAGGCAGGGTCTGTACTTATCTACCGGGGGGCGAGGTAGCATGTTGTCGAGGAGGCCGCGAGACATCCAGAGGGTCGACCGGATCACTACAATGCCAACTTTGCACACTGCTCTGATTCTTCCTACCTGATTCTGGTTGATAGGGGATCGATGTGGGAGTGCTCACGAACAACTCAGGCAATTTATGGCAGCGAGACATGTGTCAAAATGACCTGGGATGGCCCAGTAGTGCGTCGATGGATTTGCAGGCCGATCGGCGACTGGCTGTGGTCAGGGCAAGCCCGGGATCAGAGCAGTCCGGAAAGGTTCAGTCTGACCCAGTGGTGCAACTGCCTAAGGAAAATGCTGCCACAAGATCCTCCATGATCCGGTGACGATGGAACTAAAGCCGATGCATACTTGGGGAAGTCCTCTTCGAGCAGGAACTAATGGAGCCCCTAGAGGATGTCGGAGCAGAGCATAGGGAGTGGAAAGGTGAGGGGGGGTCCGACCTAGTTCTAGCGGAACTGACCTACACACGCCGGGGAAATCTACTGGAACGCAGTGCTCCGGTGCTCAAACAGCTCCGTTCTTCCTGGGGCTGGTAGGGGACTCGTAGGATCTACCCTCCTATGAAAACCATGGTGTAATCTTCATAGGGGCAGTCATGGTCACGTCTGCACTCAACCTTAGGTTCTCTGCGGAAGGGGCTCTGTGTCGTCTGACAAAGATGGTCCCACCAGATAGTATGGACATCGGATGATGGCGGGACCACTTCAGCTGCGAAGATGCTTGGATGAGCTTTCCACCAGTATAGGATATGCCACCAGGAAGCTCTTGGAATGGCCGATGGTGGCGCCACACCCAGGACCCAATTTGTTACCTGCGAACCTAGACTGAGTCTGGTGGAGCAGTCTGCACGCTCTAGGAAAAATGGCTGAGACGGAGTCTTCCGACGGGTGATTGACCTCCTTCTTCTTGGAGTCGAAAGGGGGCTCTCAGAGGGTTGTCCCAGCCAAGTGGCACACCATGAAAGGTAGAGAGGTGGTCGAGGGGGCCTCTGCACTCAGCCTTGGGTTGTCTGCCAGAGATAGGATGCGCAGTCTGGCGAGAACAGCTCCACCTGACAGCTCTGAGATTGAATGACGGCGGGACCACCTCAGCTGCGAAGCTACTTGGACAAGGAACCTGACAGTATATGATATGTCACCTGAATCATCGAGATGTCGACATGGTTGGCTCTGTAATTTCATGGTACTCTACTATAACTACTAACAGGATAGTTGTGGCTAATAGGGAGAGTGTGGAGGCGAGGTTAGGAGTGGGAGAGGGGGCCAAAGGGTGGATGAGGCTCTCACTGTACATCTTTCTAACCCAGGATCAGGGTACACATATTAAGTTGCAGTCTTGCAGACCCTGGGTGGAAGAAAAAAAATTGCCAATGAACTGAAGAGTAAGCTCAACCAATGGCAACCTTAGCAATAAAGGGGGAGGAATCCAAGCATGGGTGATGAACAGAAGATAAGCTCAACAATACGTGCATAAAAAATTGCATGCAGCATCATAAGGATAAAGAGTAGCATTAGCTAAACAAAAAATAAACAAAGGAGCAAATTTTGAACCCACTTTCTATGTCAATTACCTATAGCATAACTGAACTTATCAGCCGCCAACATACGTGTGGTCGTAAAAAAGAAAAAAAAATGAGTTAGTAGAGATCTTTAATACCTCAGGAAGGAGCCGCATGATCCCAACAATCCAAGTTTCCTGAGATTTTGGGCTTTGCATGTAAACCTTGTACAAAAGGAAAACCAACAACCTCCAGAAAAAGGGAAGCCAACAAAAGATTACATCATTCAAAAGTTAAAAAATAATGGAATCACAAAAAAAACACGGATTCAATAGCAGCAGCCAAATATCATTCAACAGCAACTCAAAGAAACTCCTTTGTAGTTTGTACAAGCGACGTACGAAAGGAACCCACAAACACTAAAAACCCGGCCCCATAAAATGAATAGAAGAGAGGAGGGAACTTATTTCACCCAGATCGCGTGGTTGGAAGAACTTGTCAACATCTGCAACGCAACAGTGGAAGAAAAATGCAATCAAACGAAGCAGAACTCACAATCAAATATAGGAAAGAGAAACACAATCCAGAGTGCCGGTACCGGGAGGAGAGAGAGGGCTGGTGGTGAGCGCCCTGATTATGCTGGCGCACCTGCCCTGAAGTCCTTGAAGACCTCCTCTGCTGTCCACGGGCTGTACGGCCCCAAAGTCCCTTCCATCTACAAGGGGGCGCCCTCTTGGGCTCCAATGGGGTTCTAAAGACCGACACAACGTATGGATTTCACCTCGTACCATCGCATGAATCAAATCTGTGATTGCACATGTAAAGGCCGCCTAGGGTTCCAGACCAGGGCAAGATTGTTGGGGTCATGCGATTTGGTCGATCTGGTCGATGATGTGATCTACCACCAGATTAGGATCGACGATTCATGAGAAATCTAGGACATGAAAGAGGGAGATGGAGGGGGGAGGAGGGGCAAGGGTGGCACGCAGTGAAGGCAAAGGAGACATTAGAGATGGGCACGTTGTTAACGGAGCATCTGCGAGTTACGGACAGAGGGAGGTTGTACCAGTGATGAACCGGCCGTTGAAAGGGAGTCGAACCGGCGAACGGTGACTGTTATAAGTCGTTAGTTGTTTGTCTCTAGCAGAGATTGTTATATTAGCTGTATTTGTGTGTTCCTTTTAGTAATTTTGGTAGAGGGAAATGTAGGGGATGAGGTGGCACAATCTCCACCTGTAATATGTAACAAGAAACAGCTATGAGCATTATAAAAGGGGAAGGTCTGATCGTAACAGAGATCATGACTCTTAAACCACTCGCTCGAGTTCTTAGCTTACTCTAGTTCTCTGTTCTTGTTCTGGTGTGTGCGCAGCTACTCACCCGCAGTAGTCCCTGTCCTACAATTTAACTGTCAGCCTGGAGCCAGAGCCTGAAGGTCAGAACCAGGAGGATCTGGAGGCTCTTCCTCTCATCTTCTGGAAGTGTCGTACTAAATTGGTGTCTGAGCCTCCTTCGGGTAGCTCCAATTCTTCTCTCCACGTGGCTTCTAGTTCCAACGATGTTGTTCTTTCGCTCCTTCAAGATCTGCAATCCAAGATCAGTCTTATACATGATGAATTGGGTTCTATGAACCAACGAGTACATATTCTAGAGACTAAAACCTCTGATTCCTCTGGTTCGAGAGATATTACTCCTGATGTGACTAGTTCTTTTAGGCCAAAATACCATGAGTTTCCCAAATTTATGGCAAAAGTCCACCCGGGGAAGGAGATCTTCGATGAACAGAAATGGAATGGGAAATAGCGTCAGCCATGAAAGCCGCTATTTAAAACTATTGGGGCTAATTTAGCAATTTATAAAACTTTCTAAAATAAATGGCATCTTCTATAGCAGGCGCTAATTAAATAGCATCTCTTAAGGAAGTCGCTATTTATTGAAAATCGATATAAAAATAGAGAAAAATCCCACGAATAAGCGTCCTTATAGAAAGGCGCTAATTACAAATGACGTCCATCATGGCAGACGCAAATTCTAGAAATTATTCGATAAATCAAAATACTCATCTTTTTCAACTCTAAGATAGAATCCACTCTGGCCATTACGTGGTGACATGAGATTTACTAATGCTAGTGTCAATTTTAGCATGTCTACAGCTGCCCCGTCTTGACGCCTACTTTGCAAGGGAGTGAGACGGAATGGAGTGAAGTGGAAACGAAGACAAATGAAGTGGGGATGGATTGAAAAGCGGGCGTCAAGGTGTGATATGACACGCTTACGACCAGAACTGTTAGGAATGTTTCCATCGGCTCAGAATGAAGCAACCTTGGATGATTTCGAGAAAGGCACAATTACTTAGATGAAAATTAGACTAGGGAATCGTGCACGTGGTGCACAAAAGACATCATTGGAGAGCGATTACCAGCCAATGTGGATGTGCTACAACCAAGGTGAAAGAAAGAAAACAAATAAGTTGAGATAGGAATCTGATCAATGATGCTTCCAAGGAATTAGGAATCTGATCAATGATGCTTCCAAGGAATTAGCCTTAATGGCTCCAAAAGAACGTAGTACTTGATCTGGAGTGGAATATCTCATGTCGACATCAATCAAAGGTGAGTGGATTCCACTAAGACTTGAATAAGGGAATATTTTCAATGAAGCTCAAAGTCCTACATGATGCATGCTAGGCTAAAAGAAACAAAATTAAAACAAACTAAAAAGAATGGAAAATAATCAAGGATAATATTGTTAAGCCACCCAGACTTGATCAAGAACCCAGATCTCTAAGTTGACACTAAGTCGAAGCCTGTTTATCCATGCATCAACTTAGAAAATGGAACCATAGATCCAAGCCTTATACGACTCAACGGCCTATCCGTGTGATCAGGACTCTCCTAGAATTATCACTATTTTTGATGAAGGGGAACTCAAATTCCAGGTTCATCCGAATCGCAAGGTTCTTGATGTGCTATAATAATGTAAATATCGTATAGTAAAAATGCGATACAGGGATAGAGTGATGTTACCCAAATGTTGCATAAGCGCCTCAAAATCTGTAGAAATTTATCCTTCCTGCGCCCACGAATAGTCAGTGAAACAAGCAAATATTTGAGCATAGCAAGGAATAGCCGAACAAACATTCATGAAGAAATGGCGCCAACTATAATGGTCACTAATTTAAATTGGCATCTGAATTCATGAACATGAATTCTTATAATTATTCCAACCGAATTTAAGCAAAATAAGAAATAGCGTCCATGAAGGAAGACGCGCATTCCCCACATTCTCAAAAATCAAAATATGGAAATCCAGAAATAGCGTCCACATAGGAGGACGTGCATTGAAACGATGTCTGGGTGATTGGACGCGGATTCTCTGATAGTTTCGAAACTTAGAAACCTTCCCAGAAACGATTCCCAGAGCCCCCCAACCTTGCTATTTTTCCTAGGATTCCCTTATATAACCACTTTCTCTGCGAGGCAACCCCAAATCATAACGATCTAAATCTTCAGCGGCTCTTTCGTTCTGCAACGCATAGGGACTTCTACTACTTAACTTCTTGCAGGGACTACATTCAATCCTTCTCCACTCAGCACCTGCATCCATGGATCGTTTTCCTCAACGTCCAGAGAAGAAGCTTAAAACCTCGCTGTCCAGGATCAGTGAGATCAGTGGCCATGTTAGCAAGAGGATCACTCTTAATCAGGTTTATTTCAATTTCTGTTTACTTCTGTTTGCACCAATCTATTACAGCCATCTCACTGTAACTTCCCAGGGCCTCCTTTTACCTTTGATGTCATGAGGTCCTGTTACCCAACATCTTCCTCTTGCATTTTTTTTTTCCTATCAGAGCTTTGGATTGATGGCATGCCCTTTCATTATCTTTCCTTTTCTCTTCAGGACTACCCCAACATCCCGGGTGCCAGGAGGTTTACCAAGAACAAATGGCTCCCACTCTTAGTGTCCAAGATCACATTCAACATGCAGGCTTATCTATCTAGGTGACATCTCCTTAGGTTGGTCACGCATGCAAAACATTACCAAGATGTGCACTTGGACTGGGCCACCATAGGCGCGCTCGTGGAGATATGGCACCCCGACACCCTTACATTCGTATTTCCCACCTTTGAAGTGACGGTCCTATTAGAGGAAACAGAGATGCTACTTGGGCTAAAGAGATTGAAACAAGGTGAGGAAGAGAAGGTGGCGAGCATGACCCAACCCATAAGCCCAAAGGAAATTCTCATCAGCATAATTCCAAGCTCCAACATTGTGGGTCAAATCATTGTGAATAAATTAATCAACTTAATGAAGCTTGCAGCGTGGGTGTATAAGCAGATGGGTCAAGCCAAGGAAGAAGACATGGAGAACATCATGAAGGCGTTCGTGGTTTGCTTGGTAGGAGCCTTATTGTTCCTGACAGGTGATGATTTCCTAGAAGAAGAACAACTTAGTGCCATCAGTGAGATATGGGAAGGAAAGAGGATAGGCCCTGCAGTCTTGGCCTACTTATACGGTGGGCTCACCTCAGCTGCCATGGGTAGACCTTTGCACGGGTCTATGGTACTTCTTACTAGCTGGGTGGATCATCTCAAATTCGATCCATGCGGAGAGCCTCAATAGGCATCCAAAATCTTCTCCAGGAGCCCACTCCACTACATGACAGGTGTTCTTGGGTTGAGTGATAGGGTGGTCAACAGGGTGCCAAGCTGAAGAAGAGAATGGATTAGAGGGAACACTTCAAGACGGTGCCCCAGACGATGTTTACTTGTGCACCGGGCTTCCTCAAGACCCATGACCTTTGTGCCCGACTTTCTCCAGGTGTGGAACTCCGACTCATTGGCTCCACAGACTTCTTCTTATACAATGCTCATCGGTGCCTCCCTCAACTTGGTCTGCCACGTCATCACATGGAGGACGCCTCTCACCTTCCATCCATCAAGAGGAGGAACCTCCCTAGCCAAGAAGATGAAGTGGAAGTCAATACTATCAAAGCTTTATGGAGGGTGAGTAAGCTACACAAGCCAGTGGAACACGTCAGGGAAGACAGGGAACTGTGTGAGCCCTATGTAAGGGAACTTAGGAAATTGAGGGCCTAAATGGCTTAATGATGATGTATCTTTGTCTCTCTTCCAATAAAAATTAGTCCCTTTGATTCCTTTGTGCCAAATGGTGAATGAGAACTCTCTTAACAATGAATGATCCCCTTGCTGTTTCAACAATCAACGCACTCAGGAAAATAGCATCTACCCTAATTAAAACTGCGTCCTCCATCACAGTCGCCAATTCTTTGGCATTTTCAAAAATCGAATTTCTAAAATCAGCGTCTACCAATGAAGACGCTTATTATTAAAATCTTCAAAATGTAATTTCTAGGAATTACGTCATTCTAAGAAGATGCTTATTCGTCGAATATTTTGATTTGCAAATTTTGCACCTTCACAAATAGCATCCTCCCACGAAGGTGCTTATTCAATTTAATTTCCAAAAAAATAGGAATAAGCATCCACGGCATCAGACGCAGATTCTTCTCGTAACCGTTGCTGTAACGGGCACCCTTCCCTCTCTCCCTCTTCTTCCTTCATTCATTCTTCCTCACACCCTTCTTACTTCCCAGAACCCATACAAACACCTTCAAACCCTTTCTCCTCTTCTTTTTCTCACAAACTCCGGCGATGTCTGCTTCTGAGTCCACTCCGGTCAAGCGCCGTCGCGTGACGGCACCTGACGTCGTCGACCTTGGCCACAGCGGCGAGGCAGCGGTGGAGGTGATGGGTGTGGCCCCCCCGGTGGGGGGTAAACGGCTGAGGAAGAAATGGCGGTGGCAGTCGAAGGCGGAGTGGCGGCAGAGGGCGGCGTGGCGAAAGGTGAAGAAGAGGAAGGGGAGACGACGGAAAGCGACGAAGGAGGAGAGGAAGAAGATGAAGGAGAGGGAGAGGAGGGGGATGGAGAGGAGGACAGCGCGGCCGCAGCCGCGGAGGGGGCTCCTGAGGCGGTGGTAGCAGTGACGACCTAGGAAACAATGGTGATGGCAACGGCGGAGGGAGCGCCTCCGGCAGGCGCTCGTCGCCGGCAACCAATCCCTCGCTGGCCACTGCGGGGGGTAGCAGATCAAGCGGCTCCAAAGAAGGTAAGCCCCCCCTTTTCTCTCTTTTCCTTTAGAACCCTGGGTACGGTGAGGGAGGAGACGGGAGGAGGAAGAAGAAGAAATGATGTCCATCCAGGTGGACGCTTAAAACAATAAGCGTCCACCTGGATGGACGCTAAATATTTTGGCGGAAGGCCATGACTCCAAGATAGGATATTTACTGACTTAGGCGAAAAGTCATGACGCAGGACAAGAGTATTTAACGGCTTAGACATATAGTCATGACATCGTACAACTTGGCTTAGGCAGAAGGCCATAAGGTCAAGGTAGAATATTTACCAGCTTAGGCGGAAGGCCATGATGTCAGAAAAAAATATTTAACAGCCTAGACATAAAGTCATGACCCCGTACAACTTGACTTTGACGGAAAGCCATGACGTCAAGGCAGGGTATTTACCAACTTAGGCAGAAAGTCATGATGCCGGACAAGAGTATTTAACGGCTTAGACATATAGTCATGACGCCGTACAACTTGACTTAGGTGGAAGGCCATGACCCCAAGGCTGAACAGCTTATGCGGATGCCATGACGCCAGACAATAATTTTTAATGACTTAGACATAAAGTCATGACGCCATACAACTTGGCTTAGGCAAAAGGCCATGACGCCAAGGCAGGGTATTTATTGACTTAGGCAGAAAGTCATGACGCTAGACAAGAATTTTTTAACGGCTTAGACTTTAAGTTATGACGCCGTACAACTTACCTTAAGCTGAAGGCCATGACGCTAAGGTAGAATATTTATCAGCTTAGGTGGAAAGCCATGACGTCGAACAAGGATATTTAATGGCTTAGACGTAGTGTCATGACGCCGTACAACTTGGCTTAGGCCAAAGGCCATGATGTAAAGATAGAATGTTTACCGACTTAGGCGGAAAGTCATGACGTCGGACAAGGGTATTTTTGTTGATTTACATGTCAGCCTAGATGAAAGGTCATGATGCTAGCGACAAAAGTGATCTTTTCGTTTACCAATCTAGATGGAAGGGCAGAGCCATGGGTAAAAAGGATCTTTTTGTTGTCTGCTCGAACAAAAGGGTTCAAACCACATGTCAAGGGGTCTTTTTGTTATAGGGTCGGACGGAAGGTCCGAACCAAAGGTGAAAGGGTCTTTTTATTGACTGACTAGATGAAAGGTCTGAGCCAGAGGTAGAAGGATCTTTTTATTATCTGGTCAGACGGAAGGCCCGAGCGAAAGGTGAAAGGGATCTTTTTATTCTCTAGTCGGATGAAAGGTCCAGACCAAAGGTAGAATATGAACGTTAACCCGACGGGATATCAGAGTCAACAAATCTTACTTAGACGGTATGTCTAGGATGGGGGTCAAAAATAGTGCGTTGTTGTCGATTCGACATTATGTCGAAATCGACCAGTCTGGGAGAGACACAGGGTCTGGGACATGGTAGAATACGTTGTTCACTTGACAGACTTGCCAAAGGCAACCAACTTGGCAAAGGCGTGAGGCCTAGGCTAAGGGAAGAATATAGGATATGGATACTCACCCAACGTCATGTCGGAGCCAACTAACTTGACAAAGGCGTGAGGCCTGAGTCAAGGGTAGAATATAAGATAGGCGTTGACTCGACTTCCTGTTGAAGCCAATGAACTTAGCAGAGACATGAGGCTAAACTAATGATAAAATATAAGATAGGTGTCGACTCGACGTTTTGTCAAAGCCAATGAACTCAGCAGAGGCGTAAGGCCTAAACCAAGGGCAGAATGTAAGATAGGTGTTGACTCGACGTCCTGTCAGAGCCAACAAACTTGGCAGAGACGTGAGGCCTAAACCAAGGGTAGAATATAAGATAGGTGTTGACTCGACGTCTTGTCAAAGCTAACGAACTTGGCAGAGACGTGAGGCCTAAACCAAGGGCAGAATATAAGATAGGTGTCGACTCAACGTCTTGTCGAGGCCAATGAACTTGGCAGAGACGTGAGGCCTAAGCTAGGGATAGAATGTAAGATGGACGTATATGTTGACCTGACGTCATGTCAAAGTCAATGGGCCCTATCCTAATAGAAGGTTTGGGGTGAGGGTAAACCAGATGGTAGATGAATGAGAGGCCCAGACCCAGGGCCATGTGCATGGACTCATTCTCAGACTTGCGTGGACTTAGCCCAGGTTTGCATGGACTTAGCCTAGGTTCGCATGGACTCTATCCTTCATGCATGGCACCCATTTGAACACCCACATGGACTTCATCTCAGAGCATGCAGTGAGCTCATCTTGCATCTGCACGGACTTGCTTGTACACCTGCACGAACCCTTCTCGCACGTCCAACGACCTTGCTTGCACACCTGCATGGACCCTGCTCGCACGTCCACCGACCTTGTCTGCACATGCATGGACCTTGCACTAACCTTGCCCCTAGCATGCATGGACTCTGCCCCTTCGCCCCAAAACCTACATCTGTGCATATGCACGGACTCTGTCCCACAACTAGAACATCTGCACGGACTTTTTCTGTTAATCCCATGCATTCTCATGGACCCTGGCCAAAACGTGCATGGACTTCGTTCTTCAACCCCAGAACCTGCACGGACTTCATCCCAAACCCCATGCATATGCACGGACTTACTTCAGAACATGCATGGAGTTGGCCTTCATCCTTTGCACAAACCTCAAACATCTGCACGGACTTTGTTCCTTAACCCCATGCACAACCTGCACGGACTTTATTCTTCAACCTAGTGCACAACCTGCATGGGCTCTATTCTTCAACCCCGTGCACAACCTGCACGGACTTTATTCATCAACCCCGTGCACAACCTGCATGGGCTTTGTTCTTCAACCCCATGTACAACCTGCATGGACTTCGTTCTTCAACCCCGTGCATATGCACGGACTTTGTTCTTCAAACCCATGCATATGCATAGACTTAGTACAAACTTGCATGGACTGCATCCCCTGTTGCACGGACTACATCCCCAGTTGCACGGACTACATCCCCAGTTGCACGGACTTAGTCCAAACTTGCATGGACTTCGCCTTAGTTGCATGAACAGCCTGCACGGACTTTGTCCAACCATGCATGGACTTGCCCAGAACCTGTATGGACTTTATCCTTCAGCCCCGTGCATATGCACGGACTTGCTTGAGAAACTTGCATGGACTTTGTTCCTTTGTCAAAACTTGCACAGACTTCGCATGCACTCTGCATCCAAGACCTGCACGGACTTGACCCTATGAACATGCATGGACTACATCCAGCCCAATTGAAATCTGCATGAACTTTGTCCTTTACCGGTACGCTCCCCAAACCACCATCAGTGCACCTTTCTTAGCTCTTCATCGGCACAGGCCTTTGGACCCTTCTCCAGTACGCCTATCTTCAGCCTTTCACCGGTGCACTTCGCACATCCCTTCACCAGCACACCTAAACCCCAGCCTTCTCCGGTACACCCCCAACAAACCTCACTGGCATGCCTAACTCCCAGCCCTCTCCGGCACACTCTCCACTCCTTCACTGGTACACTCGCTAGCGCCCATCCTGGCACACTTCGCCCATCACTCTACCAACACACTTAACCCCCAGCCCTCTCCGGCACGCTCCCAATGCCCTTCGCTGGTACACTTGTCCTGTCTTCACTGGTGCGCCTTTCTCAACTCTTCTCCGGTACACCCTATGGTGGCCTTTCACCGGCATGCCCCACCCACTCACTCGCCGATACACCTACCCTGCTTCTCCCCGGTACACCTTTTGATGCCCTCGCCAGTGCGCTCAATCCCCGCCTTCGTCGGCACACTCTCCCAGCGCTCAGCCAGGCGCCAGCACACCCATTTCTTGGCCTTTTAACGGCCCACTCCTCCACAATAAAATACAAAAAAATACAAAATGATTGAAATTCAGAAAGTTTGGATAAAATGCTGTTGTCCCTAAGTCTCGTATGGACAAGAAGGGGGGTTGAATTGTCCCCACCAAAACGTTGAGCAATTTTAAAATTAAATGCAGCAATCAATTCTCTCTCACTCACCGTTCACACTCGATCAATCACAACAATATATGTATGAAAATGAGAACCAAACAAACCCCCTATTAAAACAAAAAAGAAAAAAAGGGGATTTTTTCATTAGGGAATTAACCCCCATCCCAGTCCGCATTAACGCCCCCAGAGGGGTTTACACAGACCAGGCTGGCCCCCCCAGCCTGGTTCGCGTAAACCCCCCTCCCCCACTCAGTAAAGAAAAATATAATATATTTTCATGGGGTTTACGTGGACCAGATTGCACCCGCTAGCTTGGTCTGCATAAACCCTCTCTGACCCTTCAACGTCCCCAATAAAATCCCCTTAGAAGCTAAAGGAACAGAAGATGAACAGATGCACGTTTGGACCTCCACAGGCACTCAACCCAAGGATACAAGCCCCAAGGCTTCTGACAAGGACGCTAGGAGATAAGTGCACGTTGGGTGGCATGTTGACTGGCTCGCATACACGGAGGGTATGTCACACATACTGCTAAGTGCACGTTGGGTGGCATGTTGACTGGCTCGCATACACGGAGGGTATGTCACACATACTGCCCTCACATGGCATCTAGTCGTCTCACTCAATTCCATCCCCACTACACATGAGGCATCATGATAATGGCAAACACATCTGCACCTCGGGTCTGCCTGCATATGGCACCCTATGATAACTATGTGTACATCAAGATGCTGCATTTGCCTCCGTCTTGGGACCACGGGCCCACCGCTCACCCCGAGCTGGCCACCGACAGTCCAGACCACTGACTCAAGTTAGCCCGACCCTGGCTCGAAAGTAATATTCCTAGAAATGGCCCTGACTCCCCAGCATAAAGGCACTCACCTTTCGGTACCCGTACTCGGCCGCTCATCCTGAGTCCGGTCGGGCCTCCCTCAGGCGCCAGCCAGTATCCTCCCGGCCATCCATCCCAGCTCTCTCTCGGTGATTCGGGCACGTCCTTAGCTCCTTGAGGAGAGCCCCTACAAAACTCGCGGATAATCCGCCTTATCCTGGAACGACCTGAGGATCGACCCATATGTCAGAATTGTCCCGTGGCGCACACCAGTTGTATCCCGGCCCTTTCGACCCCTTTGTAAAGCCCACGTGACTCCCGTAAAGCATAAAACTCGTTGAATATGCATACCCGTACCTTGGCTTCTAGTTTCCTTTCCGCACAAGCCAATGTGCAACCCGCTTCCTGGGTCCCGATTTACCAATCCCCCTCCAGCTGTAGGATAGACTTGGTCCCACACCCTTGACTTCAGAAATATCCAGGTTCTTCTTTAGCACAGAGCAAAGGTGTTTGGATTAAATTCGATGTAAACAAACACCAGTTGCTTGTGGCAGTGGGGAAAGATGTTCCGTACATGAATCCCCATGATCATCTGCGCACTCGCACCTATGGAGCCTTCTTTCTCTTCACGTGTCGCCTGATAGTCTGCGCCCACGTGCTGCACCCTGGTGGTGCTTCCCCCAGTCAACCTTGGGTTCCATGGGTGATCATTAAGAAATCGACTGACACGCCCGCACCCTGTCCGGTCACCTTAATTCCCGGAAGCCTCCCATGCAAGTTGACCCCTCTGGACTTTTCGTGAAAGACGAGTGTACGATACTGTCGTAAGAGGCTTATAACTACTAAGGAGAACATCCCTGGGATAATATCAACTCCCTTATTTTCCTTTATCACTTTATTCTCCCTCTCACCACGGTCACCGCCCCACTTTCACTGCACCGGACACGCGGACGCATGCGGCGGTGAAACAATCATGTTATGTAATTTTCCAGTTTATTGAGTCTAGGGAGTCACATTGTCAGTAGTCATTATCAGATTGTAACCTTTCATTATTATTTAATAAAAGTGAAGATTTTTCGTTATATCTTGTGCATTCATTCTTTTTTTGTGAATGTTATAGCACTCTGGTTGTCATTCTAGCTTGAGACTTATTTGCCGGTTGTTCACATTCCCCACTTAATTTCGCTGCATATCTCAGGGTGTGACAGTTAAGGTGGTATCAAAGCGTGGGGCCGAGAGGGCTGTCCTACCTGAGGTTCGCTGAGGGGTGGAGGGGGTTGGTTTAGGCCGGCATGGGGAAGTTTTCCTAGGATGGACTCACTAGGAGCATGTATGGGTTGGCCGAGACTAGTCATGGTGGGCTGACCTAGAGACTGATAAGGGGCACCACTATAGGTGGCCATTAAGGGGAGTGGGATGGCGGGTGAAACAGACTCACAAGCAATGAAGGTCAAGGCCTAGGACTCGACAAGCAAGGGCAAGTGGAAAACTTACTCTAATACCAAATCTGACGCGGGACGAACCCGATCGAGACACGGGACCCTAAGCCAACAATCAACGAGCGCAAGTCATCTAAGCAACAAGGCAAACACACACGTGAGTCGTGGGCTCCACAGGACTCGAAGTGATGGCTCGGCAAGCTGTGGCTCACGAGGAAGCCGGACATGGTCCGAGCAGCGAGGAGAGTGGTGGTGAACCACCCGGGGAACAAGTCACAGGCACCGGATTCAACCGGGCGGACTGATACCAGGGGGATCGGTTCAGATGTGCACTCACTCACCGGCAGCAAGAACTCACGATTAGTGGAATTATGGATCGGGCACTCCTCACACGGGCACTGCAGTTGGAGCTAATACTAGATAAGCAAAGAGGAGTGGCAGCCGTACGTACCTAGCCCGTCCGATGGACCGGCTCCGATCGAAGATGAGGGCGCATCGGGGAGCGTGCACACCCGGCGGACACGCTACGTGGAGGAAGCTTGGTGGCGATCCCTGCTAGTACATTAACTACACTCCATGCAGGGAGGGGTTCACGGGGAGGGGAAAACAGTTACATGCACTACCCTCGCGCAGGAGGGGGGATCGCGGGGTGGGGAAACGAGCGATCGACCGTACGCCGAGCTCGGGCATCCAATCGAGGTGCAACCAACTCCTGGACGAAGCCCGAGGGATGCCGAAGGATGCTTGAAGGTCTGGCGCCAAGCTGATGTCACTGGATGGAGACAGCGGCTGCAGCTGTGGGCCTGTGCAGTTCTACCGTGTAGGACTGGTTGGCGCGGTCGTGGTGCGTCGACCGGTACTTGCGCTGTAGAACTCCAAACATGACATGACCAAGTCGTGGATGTTGCTGATAGGGATATCTATGAACCTCAGAAGATGGCGGCCGTCTGATCACCTTGCTGGATGTGGTCGTAGGAATGGCCGGCGTCAGATTCCTGGGTGATTAGTAGGATAGGGCGCCGTTGCTCATGGTGGAACTTCCAGTGCCGACGTCGGAACGAGGCAAACCCACTTGCGTTGGTTTCGCTTTGTCGAAAGCCGCAACTTTGCTGAAGACTGCACGACCTGAAACAGAGAGGAGGAGGGGGTTTCGGGGCTGACTTGGCAGCAATCTGTCCTAGGCGAATAGGGGACTTTAGGTCTGGCACAACTGAGGGAGATTGGACGCCCTGGATGGAGGCGTTGTTGAAACCAGGCGGGACCACCTCTGGTTCGTCGGTGCTTCGGAGAAGAAGAACTCTCGTGAAGAGAGATCTGACTGATTCGCACAGGGGTGGGTGGTGGAGCTGCTACCAAATGGTACTCAGGTTCAGACCCGAATCTCACGTAGTTGCACGAGAATGGATGACGCGAACGGAGCTGAGGTCGGATCGCAGCGGGACCACCTCTGGAGCGAAGCTGGCTCGACGAAGAACGACTCCACAGAAGAAAACTTTGTCTGGTTCACACTGCAGATACCGGGGTAGCCTCTACAATCTGAGCTTCATAATCTGCCTTGAATTTGTGAGTAGAAGATCAAGGTTCCAATGATGCGGAGGGGTGGGTGATGTCAGGGGAATTCCGGGCTGCCATGGACAAATGTGGGAGAGGAGAGGTGCGTGGGAAGCTGTGGGGGAGGGGCTGGTGGAGGCTGGGGCATGGGGTGCTGGGAGAGGATGGTTAGGGTTAGGGTTGATGGGGGAGTTTTTCGTTCATTCCTTTTATTCTAATATGTTACCCTCTAAGTTCACTTAGAGGAAGGGAGAGGTTCTCCGATTTCTCTCCATTGTGTTTGGAAGAAGAGAGGAACGATCCTCTGGTTCGTGAGTTGCTGGGAGCAGCTTACGGGGTTCCATTTGCTAGTTGCGAAGGAAGGGAGTTTGGACCTCCAGGGTTTCTTCTGATTCTCAGAAGAACAAGAAAAGTGTTCCTCGGGGCAAGCTGTCAGGCAGCGGATGTTAGCAGACTGAGTCTATGGTCCCTAAATTACTTAGTGCAAGGAAGCCTTACTCCAGTGGAGTAAGGGGGGGATGTAGATTGCAGTTCGCAATCGAACCACCTTAAAAACTCTCTGTCTCATTTGTGTGCTTTGTTTGGCTGCTATCATATGTGTGGTGTGTTTGGCTCATCACTCATTGTCATTCAAGCTCATCAGCTGTTCGATTACAATTGTATATCAACTTTCTCACGTTAAGCTTTTGCTCATCAGCCTTCTCCATGGCCTGATTAGGAAGATTCTCTTACTGCGATTGGGATTTCCTCACTTAGTTTTCAAATCAGTTTTGAATTGGCTGTGATCTATTCATCCCCCCTTTTAGCTCACGGTCTGTGAACTATCATTAGCCTTGCGTGCCAGCCTAGGGTTGTCTCCTATTGTGGTTAGGGTGTGTACGTGAATACTCTGGTGATTCTCATTGTGCCGTATGGCCTATTATTTTCTATGGCACCACTGAGTGGGTATATTGTGGCAGGACCAAGCGAAGACAGCCTAGTGTGTATGACACTCGTAGAGCATAGGAAAAGATAGGCTAAAGCGCACATGTCTTGGTTAAGGAAAGTGTACATTGCTGATGGGTGTAGAGGTGTGTACCCTATGTCAAGTTGTACGATACTGCCATGTTGTTAGGTGTAGAGACATGGACCTTAGCCAGTCCTAGTGAGAGGTGTGCATGTGTGTCTTATTACCCCACTCGAAGACAAGGTGTGGGTACACACGTGAGACCTGGGTGCAGTATAAGAGTTAGTGGACGCATATGGCCTAGTTATGTAAGCAAGTGTTGAGCATTCAGACAGTCAAGGCTGAGTCACCGACTGCGAGGTTGCAACCCTTCTGGTAATTGAGATAGTGGTTTTCCTACTATTGAGACAAAGGTTTTCTTGATAGTGAGGTCGTGGTCCTCCTAAAGGTGGAGGTCGTGGAGGTCGCACTTCTTAACCGAGTAGTCTTAGTTGTGGTTTTCCCGACAGCAAGGATGGGGTCCTCCCGATAGAGGTGTCGTGGGTTCCCAATGGCTTAGTCATGGTCCTTTCGTCAATCAATTTTGGGCTCTCTGACCGTGGCGGTAGAGTTCAAAGTATTGTGTTCCACCACCTGCTGTTGCTATTATTGTTGCTATGGTTATCGTTGTTACTATTTACTACTCTTATGTTGAGGTGGGGGATCCGCAGTGTGACGTCCCAACTCGTAAATTCGATCTAGTCATAAAGACTCACGTCGCATCCCAATCAAAACGTCACAGTGGGACAACCTAAATGGTACATTACAGTAGAGAATTTTATATAAATATTAAGATATTATTATAGTAAAAATAAAATTTCTTGAATCATCAGCTTACATTCAAATGACTTCATCCACGTAAATTGAAATAAATGTAACGATTTAACAAGTTATTTATTACATAATCAAATTTCACACACATTTTTTTTCTAACATAACTACCTAAGGTAGTGACTCAGAGTAATTTCCAGTCGCAGTAAGAACACTGCAAGTTCACTCCTCACTTTCTTCTGCTGCTTCTCCTGAAAATGTTCAACGGGGTGAGTCTATGAATAGACCTAGTAAGAGACTAAGCATAGTCCCCAATCATAACATGTAAAAATATATTCAAATTGATTTACGACATTTTATTTTATAAATCATTCTTAGGCATAATTTTTCTGTGATCAACAAGGGAGGATTCCCCATAAGTCTGAGTCCAGTGATGTGAGGATCGAAGATTGTAGAGTCATGTTATTTGGTTTCGTCGTGCTCCCCTAAGAGGGTAGAGTTGGCGTGAGGCTCGAGATCGGTTGCAGTGTCTGAGCGAGATTTGGCTTGAGACATGGTATTGGTCTATGGAGGGTCAGCGGATGGCCTGTTGTGATTTGGATCATGCTTGTCGGGCCGGTGGAGGTTCCCCGTTGACGAGTATCTAGTGACCAGTTGATGGTCTTTCACAGACAGAAGATGCTGGTTGTTGGGGCTCGAGAATGTCATGAGCCATGTGTCGGCGACCTTGGGTAGCCGATCATGAGGTGTGTCTTTTCCCAGATTGGACCTGGGATTTGTTAGAAGTTGTCTTCTGGTAAGAGTTGATTCTGTGCTGTTGTAAGCGTTCGGCTTGTCAGGTGTGTGATAGTGGAAGCTCAGTGGTGGTTGCCCCTGATGTAGGGGGTGAGATCGGATAGCGGGTTGTGAAGCTGGTGTTTGGTTGGTCCACTAAGCATGGGCGTTGACCAGTGTTGGTTCTCTTAACGAGGAGCACATGTTCTCATTGAGCGAGATGGTTGCAGTGGTGCTGTGGTTGGTTTTCATGTTGGCTAAGGTGACGCCAGACTTGTACTTTTTACATGTGCCTGTGCTGATGATCGATGTGTCTTAGGCTGTGAGCGAGGCGTTGTCTATGATCATTGTCTGGCTGCATCCCTCAGGATCGTGGTTTTTGCGAGTATCGACATTTGATTGGGGCTCTAACAGTGTTGTCAGTTGGTTCAAGCGTTCTCCCCTTGTGGCTTGGTGTTTGTCCTGAATTTCAAGAATGAAATTCTTATAAAGGAGGAGGGCTGTAATGCCCCAAATTTTTTCAAATATTTATTGGATCAGGATCCGTGGGTTTTGGATCGCTTTCATGGGTCCCGGGTTGAGTTTTACAATTTATGCGTGTTTTTGTCTGTCGGACCTTCAGAACCCTGTGTAGGGCGAACTGTTGTGTTCTCCGACTCCAGGACATTACTATCACATTGTGCATTTTTTGAGGAGCGTGGGGAGTATTTTTTTCTATTTTTATATTTTCTAAAAATTTTAAATCCTAGAATTTCCTATATAAACCCCCCACCCCTTTCTCTCTCCCCTCACTCTCATTTCTCTCACTATCTCCCTCTCTCTTCTCTCTTACATTATCTCCTCTCCCCCTCTCTTCTCTCCGGGCGGCTGACGGAGATGGACGAGGGTGAGGCGGCGATGCACGTGGGGCAAGGAGCACCATGGATGGGGCGAGGATCGAGGCGATAGAGGCGTGGCGAGCTCGAACACGTGTTCGGGTGCCCGATGAGGGTTTCGTGGACATTTCGCAGCAGATCGGCATCCACGGCACGTGAAATCTTCGGTGGTGGTAGGGGGATGGTTCGCTAGCCCAAGTACTTCATTTTCCACGAGTTTTGTGGGTCATGGTGAGCCGAGCGGGGTTTATTGCTCATTTGGGGGGAAATTCATATGTGTAGGGTGTGGGACGGATTCGTCGAATCGAGCACCATTTTCTCCATTTCTTCCTCCCACTTTTGGGTTTTTGAGTCAGGGGAATGATCCCCTATGTTTTCCCCATTGATTGGGATTGAATGGGGTGTGGAACTGAGCTCACGACGGAGCCCGGCCCATCTACAAGTAAAACAAAGAGGGTGGCCACCTTTGTGGCCGTCCACGCCCTGGTCTTGGCCGCCAACACCCTAGCCGTGCAGGTCACTGGGCGGCCATAGGTCTGGCTGCCCAGGGGTGTCGGGTGCCCAGTGATAACTTCATGTTTTTACATATTATTTTCATATATGCTTAAGGAAGATTCTCAGTAAATTGTTGATTCTGTGTGAAAAGGTTCACAAAAATAGATTTTTGTTAAACACTTGAGCTTTCATGAAAAAGATAGCCTACGCGATCATCGGAAAGAGCACTACGTATCTGTAGCGTCCTGAAGTCTCAGAACTCAACCGTTCACTCTCCACGGGATTCCGTAACTTATACAAGGAAAAAATCCACGTGCATCGTAAAATACAACTCGGGACCCACGAAAGCGTGTGAAAGCTCTCTAATTCCATTCCGAAGGATCCAAGGCATTACATCCTCCCCTCCTTCTAGAAATTTCATCATCAAAATTCAAGGAGCCAACAAGTGAAAAAGGGAAGAACAACCTAAACACTGGCTATGCTCTCCAAGCATCAGCTAAGCCTCGAACACCTGCCACAACAACACGAAAACATGAAATCACGATTCTTGAAAAACATAATTTAGAGGAACACTAGCAGACCATGATCACAAGCAAGATCATCATGCTCTGGATCTCATGGCAAATCGATCTGTAGAATGAGCACTACACACAAAGGAACACAAGTTTGGCACCTCCAAAACAAGGCAGCATCGCTATCGTCTCACAAGCAAAGGAGACACGATCCATGCCATGAAAATAACCAACAACAACACAAGCATCAGCTCTTCACGAGCAAGACAAACATCACAGCTGACTGCTTAAACCATCGACTTCCGCACCAAAATGAACAAACAAAATTGGCACATAGAATGCCAATGACAGCACTGGACCACAAACACAATCAAGTTAGTCCTCCCTCAGACATTACATCTGATTCGAGTTGCATGCTAACTCTACCACGACAGAAGAGTACATCACAACCAATCGACAAGATCACGGTCCACACAATGCCAACTTTAAACTCACAGGGAACTTCTACTAAGCTGAACACAACCAACAAATAAACAAACAACCTCAACAACACTGGCAGAATCCCAGCTCCGTTCTCAACACAGAACCACAGGACACAACTGTAAGCTGGGTCACATCAACGCACAATTACAGCTGAACGCATAGCTAAAAAGGAACTAGCCACGCACAGTTTACCAATAAGGACCCACAACAACTCTTAGAACAATGCATCTCTAGGACCACGATCATGTCCCGAGAGCACAAATTCCAAGAAATTTAGATAAAGAAAGGGTACTTAATCAGCATATTTGCCAATAGATTTTCCTAATTCTCAAAACCGCTAGTGCCAACAACCACAATGCCAGAAGCAACAACACTACAACCAATAACTTCAAGGCACATACAGTCAAAGACGAAGACACACCGAGGCAACAATCCTCTAGGCTGGCCAGAATCTTCCAACCAATGATCCTTGACCAATGGGTAATAAACCCACACGCTTCCGCTACGCACTCTACACAACACACAAGGCAAAACAAACAACCTGGCATCCACATCTCACCACACCTCTCAGCACCATTGCAACTCACGAAATAAAATGTACCACACCGCGAGTAACGATCCTACTAACAGTCGATCACAAGTCGCAATAATGCAAATCATCATGCTAAGAGCCACAGCACATGCCACCAAGAATACTAATCTCAGCTTATCCTCGCATCTTGAAATGATTACTGAACCTTCACAGTACAATAGTCGCCAAACAATGCACACCGAACAGGGTGCACAACGGCCTCCAATGTACAAACTGGGTGCAAAGCCAGGCCACCGTCGAAACAAGTGCAGATCAGGCTCAGAATGAACGCAGCCCACACATAAGTAGACACAGGACAAAGGCTTCACTGAGATAGCACTTTGAAAGCTTACTTCAAAAAGATGCCATAAACAGAATAAGAAAGTTCAAGATCGTCTAATAACCATCTCAAAGCACTCTCTCAATGAGGCATCCAAACAACCATCTCAAAGCACAACCTTAACTCCTTAGGGGCTGACCAAACCTCAAATGGAACGACTAAAACAACATAATCTCCATAGGAGAACATGCATAGCCATCACAGAGCCCATCAGCCACCTGAACACACCACGAAAAAAGGAAACACTGAAGGGTGCGCCTACCGACCGTCCGCCAAAGAAGCAGAAATCTGTTTCTAAAGATTGAATGCTTGCAGGAATCTGTAGGATGAAAGATTTTCCCCCTTCTCCAATTTTGATCATATTTTCCACAGTTGATGCAGAGAACACCAGTGTCACCCTATATTCAACAAAAGGTGATTAAGGGCTATGCCATAGCTGAGCATCTCGCTCACCATCCTTTGCCCAGATTTGATCATGTCCAATTAGAGTTTCCAGATGAGGAACTAATGTCCGTCAACCAATCGGATGATCATATGTGGATATTATATTTTGATGGAACTTTAAATTCCCAAGAAGAGGTGCTGGCATTGCCCTCCTGTCGCTTGAAGGTGTCACCATCCCACAGGCGTATCAGCTCACATTCCCATTCACTAACAACATAGCTGAATATGAGGACCTTCTAGTTGGCCTAGAAGCTGCCCATTCTTTTGGTGTCACTAAGCTGCGAATTGTAGGTGATAGTCAACTTGTTCTCCACCAAGTGCTCACCAAATACTGCACCCTTGATCCCAAGCTCAAACCTTATCAAGAGCTCACTTCTACTTATGCCAAAATATTCACCAAGCTAATCTTTGTCCATATCCCTCGTGACTAGAATATTCTGGTTGATGCCCTCGCCTCCTTAGCATCGTCTTTGAAATTCCCTCTAGGTAGACACTTTAAGTTTATTGTCATCAACAAGCGTCTCACCCCTGCTGTCCAAGATGTCGCCTTCCTGAGGATTAAGGAAGAATTATCAAGGAAGGTCCAAGAGGGAGAAATCATTGAGAAGAGAGAAATCATGTTCGCAGAATTGAAAGAAGAATTGGTCGACAAGGAAAAGCCATGGTTCTATGAAATTGCCAAATACTGTAAAGATCAGTCCTATCCCGAAGAAGCCACAACAGAAGATAAGAAAGTCATAAGGAGAGTGGCCCAGACATACACGCTGGTTGGAGGAGTGCTATATAAGAGAAGCCTTACTGGTGTTCTTTTAAGATGTCTTGACGACGATGAGGTCTGGAAGTGTGTTGAGGAAGCACACTCAGGTGTGTGCGGTGGCCACGTGAATAGCCAGATGCTTGCTAAGAAGATCTTTCGGCAAAGCTTTTACTAGCCTACCATGGATGAAGATTGTGTTGTTTATGTCCATAGGTGTGTCAAGTGTCAACTTCACGCCGACAAAATCCATTCACCCACTTCCTCTCTTCATCCAATATCCTCCCCATGGCCTTTCTCCATATGGGCTTTCGACATCATTGGCCCTCTCGGTGATCCCAACTCCTTCACCAAGCAGAAATCCTCCATCCTTATTGAAACGGAGTACTTCACCAAATGGGCCGAAGTCGAAGCTTACGTGAAAATCAAGGCATCAACGGTCTGCAAGTTCATCGTGAAGAACATCATCGTTAAATTTGGCATTCCCAACACGATCATCACCGACAACAGACCACAATTCATTTATAAGGACCTCTGCAAAAGGTACAACATTGCATTGCATCATTCATCACCATACTATCCATAGGGCAATGGCCAGGCAGAGGCCACTAATAAAACTTTGATCAAGATCATAAAGAAAACATGTGAGTCTAATAAATTCTTGAATTGGTTAGAAAAGCTTATCAAAGCTCTATGGGCTTATCGCACTTCAGTCCGTACCCCCACTGGGCAAACTCCATTCACCCTTACTTACAGGATGGAAGTGGTAGTCCCGTACGAGACCTTGATCCCTTCTCTCAGGGTAAAATTGGACAAGGAACTTTCCCTCGACGCGTGTCGCGACTCACTCCTTACCCAACTGGAACTCTTAGACGAGAAGTGGCTGGTCACTGTCGAGCATGCATGTGTTTATCAAAGCAGACTCACACGTTTTTATTAAAAGAAGGTCATTAAGAGAAAATTTAAGGTCAGTGAGATGGTAGTCAAAAGAATTTTTGTGAACATTTGGTTGCCTCTTGAAAAAAAAATGACATCTTTTAAATCACTCATGATTCATTAAATTTGAACTTGGCAAATCTCAAAACTGTTGTGGACGTGAACATCTACTCTTCATCATCATAAAGATAGTCACCTGATGGGCAAATCTAAAAGTAGGTTGAACATTTATACAGCATCATGATCATCATTAAAAAAGAACATCTAAGAAAACAACTCAAATCATAGTCAAAAGCTGATAGAAAATGGCGTTTAACATATCTAGTAAGTAAAACCTCAAAATAGCAGACTAAATGAGCACTTTCAGGAAGCATATATAGAACTATAAACTCGTGCAGAAGATAAGCCTGCATTGGACCTTCTAATGCAAACAAGAAGCGTGCATGCTATATGCAACTATTCTTTTAAAAAAATAGTAGAAGAACTAAGCATAACCAACCTGTGAACATCTCGAGCATGCTTTAATGAACGTTTGTTAATGAAATTTTCTCTACACCATTTGTTTATGCTTTTCTCGGTTGCTTTGTCTTGGCTCTTCTCCATAACCTCTTTGGAAGCTCGATATACATTAATCAAGGTTATATGGTCCCCCTCTGGGGTTGAGAAGCATTTCCTTGCCAATCTTGCCTAAGTAACAAGCGAAAGCGAAAACTTTTTATTATTTTGCTAATTTCAAACTTTTCAAACAAAAGAAAGTACACTTTTGTTTCAATAAAAAAACCACAAACATTTACATATACTTTGATCCTTCAACAATTTGACTAGCACATATGCTATCTGGAAAAGGAAAGCTCAGCTGATGGATCTCGTCTACAGTTAAAAGTCAGGAATTTTGGAAGAATCTTCCGTCAAGTAGAAACTGAGGATGGTGAAACTCTATTGTTTGACATGGCATAAAATGAAGTGCTTCCTGGTTGTAATGCCTGTCCACTCATGTTGCTAAAACAAGTGAGTATGGTGGGTGATATTCTCTCAGTGCGCACTTATGTTCACTTTTAAAGGCCCGAGAGGCGGATTATGCGGCATGAAAAAATCCAGCCTGTATTTTGTTATGTTCCTAATACCTGACTGCATGATTTTGCTGATTCAAGAAGGATAGATAAAGGGAAAACATCTAAAACTATGCTCTAGACCATGTCAATAATATCACCATCCTTAACCTCCAAAGCATAAGATTGTCAATCTTCTAGCTTAAGCTATCTGCAACTAGAGAAGAATAAGCATCGACCTTTCAAGTACGAGACCTTCTAGGAAACCTTGCAATTATGTCAAACTTGAAAGATTGATGATGATCCATGCAAAGTCAATTAATGTTTTTCAAAGGGAAAAAATGCAAAACTTACTAGCGAAGTCATAGCAAGGCTACCTCATCCAACTTATCATTGGGGATATAAAAAATAGACTCCACTGACAACATTGCAACAACGATTAGCATTTCCTCCAAGCACTGGAATTCCCCAGCCAAGATAAGCGCCTTGGAATATATTGGGTCTAATGGTATTCTAGCCATTTGATAACCAACTGGATCTGACAACTTGTAATCTTCAGTCAGTGCCCCAAGTAAGAACAACTGCTCCAATGATCTTACGATGGCCATTCTGAAAAAAAGAAAACAGTTAATGAATATGAAGGCAATTAAGAGAACCATGAACATGACTTCAAATTACAAGCTGGCTGACAATAATCTTCCAATTAGCAAGAAAATAATCAGAAAACAGCCCATGAACATCAGATATGTTCAGGTAACATGCAAATTCCAATTAAATACCATTTTTCCTCGACTAAAGGGGAAAATGTTTGGCTTGTTACATATACTCATGAAAGGCACTAGCAATTAGCATCTCAAATTTTAGTCAAATCAGAGACATGTAGCAGGAATATGTATTTTTTGTTCTCTACCAAGCAGGCTGAGGATGCAGGACTTCCACATCCAGAATTTACAGACAATCATTAAGTCTTCGAGGCACATTACTGGTTTCTTTATTTTGACCCTTGGACAGCCTAATTATTCATAAATCTTGTGGTTGTGATGTCACTAGTGGTTTAGATAGGTAGACCATGCAGTGGGGGAGCTAAACTTGGAAAGTTGTCTCGTAAAGTGCATCCTCTGTCCATGCAAAGATGCAGGAGAATCTTCCCACTAGTGTGCAGCAATGTTCATACATATCGCTATGTAGTTGGAGGCATGAAGTGATCGAGGCAACCAAGGGGCTTAGACTATGGCCTAGTCATTTGAGGCGACAGTTATATAAAGGGGTCTTTGTATAGAACACTCATATAAGTGGTGGATGGTCTGAGGAATCATCAAGAGTAAGATGTGGCAGCATGTAAGAGAAAAAGGACATTAAACGTTTTTAGAAGAGGCATTAACCCACTTTAGAAAAAGTAAAAATAAGAAGCAGCAATGTCACATAGACAAAAAGGTACAAGCATTTGGCCCTAGATAATATAGGCGAGCACCGAGGTGAGTGAGGCGACCATGAGGCGAGGCGAGTTGAGGTGTTTTTGTTTTCCTTCGCCCTACTCCATTCCCTGGGAGAGCGAGGCGATCAGCTTTGATAACATAGTTGCTGGGGCAAATTTTGGTCAGCAACTAATTAGCCCATGCCCTCAGTTGTTATTTTATGTTGTTTTTTTTTTCCGTTCAAGTTGAATTTTAATGCATGAGACTCCTATATAATTTTCAGATTGAAGGCTAGTTTTCCGTCCAAGATAAACTCCGGGCCTTTGCGATGTGCCATCTGCCAGATAGATCAAGAACAATCAGAGGATATCTGTGTCAACTCTAGTGCATACTTCTCGCCATCGCCAAAGCCATGGGAGGGTCCCTTCCTTTGTTCCGTTTGCCGGAAGAAGAAGGATGCTATGGAAGGAAGGAGGACAAGGCAACCGTTGGTGGCAACCCGACAATCATAACGAGTAGTTTTCACTTTCTTTCAAGCAGGTGAGAATGTTGGGCTCTCGCAGGTGTGCTATTGCATGTAAAAAGTAGAAAAAAGGTGAATAATGTGTTTCGACCTGATGTTTGTACAAGTCATATCGTGATTGCTTGCTGAGCTTAAGAGCCTGAACGCTGCCTAAAGGTTGTGATCCCGTGATGGCTTGACAGCTAACTACCGGAAGTTTTTTATGAGGTCTGACCACTGAAACGGAATTCTTTCGTGGGGTTCTCTTATTTGGTTTGAACATTTTGGATTTATCTTGGAGAAGGTATTTGTAATGGGGGACGAGTGTACATAATCAGTAAAGGGAACGATTTTATTGCAGCGCCAGGCAGGAGTGCACCATGTTATTGTGTACGTGGAACGGTGGAACGGATGTTGGTGTCTTCTTTGGATGTTCTTTGCTTGTCCTTGCGGACAAATCTTCAACAAGCTTCCACAGGAAAATATATAACCGAAGCATGCCGGGAAAGCAGCGAGTTAAAAGGTTAAATCGTAGGTTCTGTTTACGAACAGGAATACTCAGATTTGAAGGCTGGGAGGGAACCTAGTAGCAGGCTATAGATTTCAACTGCTTAGGTGATTCGAGGGGGTTTGGTCAGTTGCGTGCATGGCAACACATTGGTTGAGCTCATCTCAATCAAGTGAAACACGTTCAGCACATCGCCTTGTGAAATCACATATCCGAGGATGAAGCAGAAGCGCCAGGGCAAAGATACCGGTCATTAGCTTGATTTCGAGGAGGGAGGGGTGTGAAGGGGTCAAATCGGTGTAGGATCTGACCGGACCCACGTAGGGCCTGGGCCCAAAAAATCGGGTAGAGACCTAGAGCCAAGTAAAGATGACGTATGGGCCTTGTTTAGAAAGTCGCATGAATTACAGATTCTTTCTATGATCCAAATGACTGTGAGAGAGAGAGAGAGAGAGAGAGGGAGGTCTTAGATGGATTCTGGATATTTTAAAAATTTATCTCTTTTTCTTTTTTTCATTCTTCTTCTTCCTTCTTCTCCTTTTCCCCCCGTGAGAACCGGTCGTGGCTCCCCCTCCTCCGGCGTGACGACTGCGGTGTGCTCCCCTCCGGCTGCAGACGACGGTGAGATGACGACGTGGCGACGACGACAAGGAGATCATGGCGGCGTGCGGTTCGTGAGAGCTCGTGGGAGCTCGTGGGTTTCAAGGGGTTTTTCATGGATCGGTAGCGATCCGTCACGTTTCGAGCAACCTTGAGGTAGGGTGACAGATCCTTAGCTCATTATTTACCTTCCCTGCGATTTCTAGGCCGAAGGGAGGTCGAGAGAGGGTTATTTTATGCCGGGAAGAGAAATCCATGCTTTGGGGATCGAGCGCCAGATCTAGCGTTTTAACGCGTTATTTCATGATTTGATGGCATCAAATGATGCTCTGGGGCATGAGGAAGAGTTTTCCCGTCGTTTCCCCTTCACCTGGGGGTGAATGGGTCATGGAATGGCATTTTTGAGCCATTCCCGCTGTTCTCAATTTTTCGAAATGAAAATGATCCTAATAGAAACCATTTTTAGGGTTAGCGGCCCACATGGTGACAGTTAGCCGACCTGGGAGTGTCGGCTGGGTATGCAGTCAAACGACTAACCGCTACTCCAAAGGCGGCCAAGTGGCTGACTATTTTTCCTCGTGGGGCCAGTGTGACCCCCGAGGCGCTTTGACCGTTGTATTTGACCATTGAAAAGATTCTCGAGATTGGTAGTCATGGGGTGACTGTTTAACCCTGCTTGGCGGTCTCGAGGGAGACCGTTTTAAGCTCCAATGGTCACAAGGTGACCATTTTGCTTTTCTCACGGTTTTACGGCGTGGCGGCCCCAAGGGGGACCGTTTCACACCTGAAGCAGCCCAGGGTGGACCGCTTTTGTTTCAAACGGTCTGCAGAAGATCGTTCCTCTCCTATGAGTGGCGGCCTGTGGATGACCGCCTCTCTTTGTCTTGTGGTCTAACATTTGACCGTTTTTGCCCTGGGATGGTCCAGAGTGGACTACCACCTGGGTTCTGTCCGACCGGAGTTCGGTTCGTGCAGATTTAAATCCCGGGTGAGTAGACCTCGATCCATGTGCTGACCTGCAGTCTGACTGATGCTGGGCATCGTGTGGGGGCCATGTGTGTGGGTGTCGTGGGGTCCCGAGAGGCGGTGTGTTCTCAGCTTGTGTCACCGTGAGTCAGTGTTGGTATGAGGAGCGATCCTAGTACTTTGTCCGGTTCAGGCATTGTTTCTATTGGTTAGAGAGTCTACTCCTTCAGTGACCCTCCACTAGTCGTAGCCTTCAGGCACGCGTGTGGTCCCACCAGGGAGTGGTGGCGAGGCAACCCGAGAGAGACGGCTTTAGGCTGGTTGCCGTGGGCCTCCTACTGTGGCGGCTCGAGTCCGTGCCGGGAGGAAGAACCAGCTAGAGGGCCTGACGTAGCGTAGTTAGTCAGTGTGTGTACACGTGGTTGGGGACTTCGGATGCGTGCTAATGAGCACGACCCCGACTAGACCCTTGTCAGTGTTACTTGTGTGTGTGTGTCTCAATTTCCGCCTGGGGCGAGTAAGGAGACACTGCGACATAGTGTAAGTCATCAGGGGATGTGTCCGACTGTGCTTCTAGTGGGAGGTACTCCTGTCTTTGTCAGGTTGTGACTCTTAGTTTTCACCGTGATGTGTGTCTCAATTTTCACACCGTGATACCGGTGTCAGGCGTAGCAGGGTTTTTCCATTTATTTATTCCTATTGTACTCAGTACCACGACTTGTATAGCACTCACCTTTAGCTACTTTATGTTGCAATTTTCTCAGTTGCGAGGTGGGGGTCCGAGTGATCCCTACTGAGTCTTTTGTTATGAGGCTCATTCCCTGCATTTTTTCGCATTTCAAGTGAGACGAGGCTTCAGAGGAGCACGCCTAAGGCTCCACGTGATTCTTGCGAGAGCTTGTTTGCTTGTGGAGCTTAGGTCCTAGGAGTGTCGTTGCATCAGTTGGGCTGTGCCACATCAGGAACTCCCTCCATCGGCCAGCCGGTAGGAAGGGAAGGAAGTCGGCTCACATTCCCCGCTCCACAGGTATTTCGTGATCCCTCCATTATTCGTTGTTTATCATTTTGAGGCCCTCGCGTCTCTGGCGATCACACCTCCATATAGCACCATGTGCTCACACGCTTATCTCTTTATATTTTTTAGTATATTTTTACATAGATCTACAATATCAAGCTGCTCAAATCACAAGGCTGGCTTAACAGCTGAAAACCCAAGAAAGGCTGATGCCTCAAGCTGATCTTTACAGGCACAGTCAAGAAGAAATGGACAGAGTGGTCCAAGATTACTTCCACTGCCTAGGAAATTCATCCCTAGGGCAGCAAACATTGTCTCACGCCTTGGGCGCCAAAGAGAAAGAAGAAGACATCAAAGAAGAAGTGATGCCAGGAGTCTCATCTTCGGACTCCAACGACTTCAAAGATGATCGCAGGGCCAAATGTTTGAAAGATGTCCTACAGAAGAGAGAAGAGAAAGAAAGAATATCTGTGTTTGATCGGCTGACCTTCCTGGGTCATGCTAGAAGAAGAGTTCGAAGGCAGAAAGGAAAAATGCAAATATTTGCCTGCAATATGGCCGGAGTTGCCGGAAGGTATGGTGCTTTACTTGATCAGCCTGAGGAGCTCGCCAAATTAGCACAAAGACCTGGCCTGATTACAAGGCGAAGTCAAGCAGCCAAAGAAAGGCTCATGGTCGTTGATGATGCACCAATGGTCACCACTATGACTGTGAATGTTGTGACCTCAGAAGAAGAAGATGCATCAGTCATGGACCTGGATGAAGGGACCTCCAGTCCAATGGTGGAAGAAATGCATATTCCCACGGCCCTGGATCCGATGATTCAGATGATGTTCAGAAGATACCAGCAAAAGATTGAATCTCTTAAAAGATAGTTAAATGAAAAGCACAAGCAAACTCCAGCCTCCAAGCATGCTGAACCTGCAAAGGAGAATTCTAGCTTGGCAGAGGTTGTTATCACTGCCGTCTCTTGTCAAGCCAACCTTGGGAAGGCTCCATGTCAACCTCTCCCGCAGCAAACAATAGCACAGCCTTCTGCATCCCAAATGCAGTCCACCTTGCCAGTAGTCCAGCCTAGTCTGCATGCGACGGTCATGACGACCCCTCTCACACAACAGCAGGCACACTTCTTTCCAGAGCTTGTGGACCCGGCCATGGTAAACAAAATGATGATAGAAAGGATGATTGAAATGAAACTATCTGAAAAGGTTGATGGTGACTCCGATAACTATGATGTCTACCGGGTACCATATCCTACACACTATGCCACAAGAAGATTACCCCCAGGCATAAGCCGCCAAAATTTGAGAAGTTTAATGGGCAAGGTTCTCTCAGGGAACATATAGCTTACTATACAATAGTCATGGGGGATCTGGCTGTCGATGAAGCATATTTATTGAAGTTCTTTGGTTCATCCCTCACTAGGTTAGCCTTTGAATGGTATTCCAGCCTTCCAGTCGGGTCGGTAGCTGACTGGCCCGACATGCAACAGAAGTTCTAGGAGAGATTTCATGTTACAAAAAGGGAGATCACTGTGGCAGAATTTTACTCAACCCAATAGAGACAGGATGAAACAGCGCTCGATTACATAAAAATGGAGGAATTTGGCTATGAGGTGTAGGCAGCCTCCACACCAGGAGGATGCCGTGCAGATCTGCAGGTAAAATCTCAGGAGAGAAGTGCTTGAAAAGATGATCGGGGTGGATGTCAGAACATTCGACCGGTTAAACAATGTGGTTGCAGAGGTTGAGACCTTCTTGTCCAAGCATCCGGCCACTAATGCCCCTGTGGTTTAGAAAGGGAAAGCTGCTGATCGGCGGCCCGCGCGATCTAGAAGTGGGAGTTGAGAATAGATCCCTTAGAAAAACTTCTGCTCAATTAAAAAATCACACCAAATTCAAAGCACAACAGAAGCTAACACAATAGAATAGCGTAGCAGACTCAACCAGCTACTCACTAATCAGGAAGTAACACACGAATGAACAAAGGTACCTTCAGATATACTAGGACAGTATGCTACCGATTTAGACAATCTTAACTAAGCGAGCAGCGCTGAAAAGATTGCTCACTCAGACACAATGCAATAAAGCACATATCAGTTTATACTAAAATGTAGCAATCCACACAAGACGAAACTCGAACACTTAGCCCAAGATGAGAATGCACGCTAGAACTGGTTACACATCAACCTATGAAGGGGGTAGATGAGAAGGAACAATCACACAAATCAAACCATGATGCTCACAAGACCTTTAGGTGGTTCGATCTGCCACAATAGATCTATGTCCACCCCTCACGCAGACCTGAGTGAGGTTTCTCTTGCACACTGCAAGAACACAGACTCAGTTTGCAACAAAAGCTGACACACAGCTTCACCCAGAGGAACACACTCCTCCCTTATTCTAAAATCTCCAAAGGAAATGTGAGTAACGCCCAGTTGCCCACAACCAGAGGACCAGTCCTCTCTTCCTTTGAAGCACAGAGGGAACCCAGAGAGCAAATGTCCCTTCATCTGATAGACTTAGAGGAAACACCCAGAGACCAAGTCTCCCTTCCTCTGCCTACACAGAGGGAGCCCGGAGAACAACTCTCCCTTCTTCTGATCACTCAGAATGAACCCGATCCCCAAACAAGGTATCAGAAGAACATAAACCGAAGGTATCAAAACAAAACAAAAACGCAAAAGAAGTACAGAAGAAATGTAGCTCCAAAGGAGCGGGACAGTTCTGGATTTGATCTACGAACTGATGAAACAAGCAGATCTTCAAGGTGAACTCCCTAGCTGCACTCAATCTTTACTCACAAACTGAGCTCTCTCACAAATTCTTTCTACTTTCACTCTCAGATGTTCTCACTGAACGATCATCATTCTGATCTTTCTAGATTTCCCTCTTTTCTTCTTTCTTTTCTGCTTCTCTCTTCATCGCTCTATTGTTCGCTCTTTTCATTGATTCTCCTACTGCCTCTTCGCTTCGAAGACGAAAGCTGCATATATATAGGATGGAATTTAGTAATTTCTGGAAAAGGATTATCTTCAGATCTGGAGCTTCATTGGACCAGATGTAATTTCAAAATATTCTTCTTCAGAATCCTTCTTCAGAGATTGCCACATGGCTTAGGAATATAAGTGATCCATTTAAGTTCAAAAGCACCTGATTTCTTTAAGTCATCAGGTGCTTACTGAAGTGCATTGATGCTTCGACGTGCTGGGAAGATAGGTCAAGGCAGTCTCAATAGTTGCATCTCCTGTATGTGCTGGTGCATCGATGCATTGAAAGATATGTCGATGCACCCTTTACCAAAATGAGCTTATACAGCTGTTGAGGCTTTATTGCTTCGACATAGAGGCCTTGAATCATTGATGTGGGGTGGATGAAGAAAGACCTTAACTGGAATGCTTAAGATCCTTGGCAGATGACTTAGTGCGTTGATGCACTATCTTGATGCCTCGACGTGGTAACACTCAATTTCTGATCCTAGACTTGGTGCGTCGGTGCAACTATTTGACGCGTCGATGCGCTAGATGAAGACTGGGCTTAGTGCGTCGATGCATTACTCCGACTGCGTCAGTGCAGTAGTGAAGATAAAAAGCTTCTAGACAATCTGTTCAAGTGCTTGCCATTCGGTGCATCGAGTCCTCGTGTTGCGTCGATGCACCCAATGAAGGCGTGCTTCTGAAGATGACTTCTGTGTACTTGACTACGTCAATGCACAAAACTTGTGCTTCGACTTGTTAACTTGGGTAGCATGAATGTGACACATGTTCAATATATTCAGGACTTAGAGTTCATATGATTACATCATGATTCATAGTGTGTCATCATCAAAATCAGAGATCCAACAATCTCCCCCTTTTTGATGATGGCAACTATGAGTCATTAAAATAGTTGTAGATTATGAAAGATTCATTCACATTCAACACAAAAATCAAACATCCATTCTCATTCATTAGTGAATCAGACATGAACAACCATTTTCATTTATTGAAGTATAGACAAAATAGTTTAACAAATTTGAACAGCGTTCAAGAACAAGGACACACAAAGTCAAAAACACTCCAAAAACTAAACAAAGTGATATGCCCCTATATGCATAACTACATGACTATGCATTGACTACAAGACTATGACTCCTTGACTCCCATTTGTGTTTCAGACTTCAGCTCTGCTCTGACAACTTTGCTCTGACTTCTTTAACTCTGACTGACTCATTTCTTTCTTTAGCTCTGACTGACTCATTTCTTTCTTTAGCTCTGACTAACTCATTATCTCTCCCCCTTTTCCATCAGCAAAAATATGAGAGGTTCTGAGGAAGCATCCCTATTTATCTCTCCCCACTATATGTCATCAGAAAAAAAATTTAGAGATCGAGAGGCAGCATGTCATCGGTTTGTGAAGAGGCATCTTGAGTTGAAGAACCATGTTGAATGAGTGCAATATACTGAATTGAAGCTTGTAGCTCTTCAGCATTCTGGTTAATCCTCTATGCAATAGATCAGAGGTTTCTATCTATGGAAAAGTGTCATTCAAGCAATGCTTCATGAAACAGGTCCATCTTGCCACTTAACACGGTTGTTAGAGTGTGGATCATGTCAGCAATGTGGGTTAGTTGTGCATCATGCCGAGAAGCCTCAATAGGTTCCTGAGAGGATGTTGTTGGGTTTGCAAGATACCATGTGTCTCCTTGCTCTTCAACAATAGGCTGTGGGTAGTGATCCTTGAACACTTCAACCATGTATTTTATGTCATTTGTAATCATCTACAATTTGTTTGTCATATGAGCATAATTTCTTACTAGACGATTATGTTGTCCTTTGGTTTCATGGAAATACTCTGTAGCCATGGTCAATTTGTCATTGTGTTCATTGAATCTATCACTCATCCTGCCAATTTGATTTCCAGCTATATGAAGGACACCCTGAATATCTTGGACCAACCTGGTGAAGTTTCTGTTAGTCAGCTTGTTGTCTCTTTGAATTCCAGCAATTCTACTATTCATTTCCATCCTCAGATGAGTTAATTGCTGCTCAAATTTCTTTGACATTTCCTTCATGCCAGAGTTGACTTTCCCTTTGAATTGAATCATCTGATGCTCAAAGTAATTAGACTATTCTTTAATAGCAAAGTGTAATAGTCCAAACTGTATAGATATGTACCGATAGAGAGTATCAGTCTCTTGAACAGAAGAGGTAGAGGCTTGAGAAGTCTGAGGATCAGCTACTACTACTTGTACTTCAGGAGGGATGTTTTGCTGTTGGTGTTCTGGAGATGCTTGAGGTTGTTGTTGTTCTTGATGTTTCAATTGAACCTCAGCTACTTCTTGAACTGCTGGAGCTACAGGAGATGGTACATCTTGTTTAATCTTTGCCTGCTACTCCATCTATTGAGCCTGTTCTGTAAGAGGTGGTTCATCTTGATGTTATTCGAGCTAATGTTCTATCTGCTGAGCCTATTCTGTAGGTTCATCTACTTGTGGTGGAAGGTTCCCATGTAGCTACCTTCGCATTTTTCCTCCAACCTTCTTAAATTTCATGAATTTCTCCACAAAATCCATAGTGTAGACATTGGACATAGGTATTTCTCTAAACTTCTCATTGTCCAAAGGAATCTTCATCCTTTTAAATACTACAGTTAGTTGGACTGGATAAGGAAGATGTCTGCTAATATTTCTGTGAAACCCAATAATCTGAATCATCAGGTCAGGCAGACCTTGATGTTCTTGAACATACAATAAAACAGGAATCTCTAGGATTTAGTCAATCTACCCCTTCCATCACCCTGTGGAGTTATAATGGTGGCAAAGATGTGGTGTAGTAGCCTCTGAAGGGGTGGAAATCTATTAGTGTTGAAGCTAGTCAGATATGTCTGTTTGATGTCCTCAGGGTTACTGGGTGAACCCGTCATGATAAAGTAAGCTTCATACTCATCATAATCAAACTAAGATTCTTCAACTCCACACTATGGAATTCTAAGCAATTTGTGTAGCAGGTGATTATTGATTATAATCTCAACTCCCTTGACACTCGTCCATAACTTGTAAATGTTGGCTTCATATTTCAGATTCTCATAAAATTGGGTCACCAACCTAGGATAATAGATTCTATGTTTGCTGACAAATTTTATCCACCCTTGAAATTCTATCATTTCCATTAGTTCAGGAAAACTTTCAAGTAGATTGTGATCATGGGTGTCAATATACCTCAGAAACAGGATTTGTACTGAATCGCCTGAAGTAACTTCAACCTATTTAGCCTCAAGTCTAATGGGGATTTCCTTTCTGGCTTTCTGAGAAGGTTTTCCTTTTTCTTCTGAAGATTCAGTTGCTCGCTCTTTCCATTCTGCTGACTCTCTAGATTTATTCAGGTTGAAGCTTCATCGGCACAGCGTGCGAGTGGTGATCCCATGCTCCCTGCTTGCCCTCATCTCCGATCGCAGTTGGCATCTTCACGCTGACCAGGTGAGCTTCGGGCCCCAATCCTCTACTGGTTTTACTTTCGCTTATATTAGTATCATTTTTGGTTGCCCATTGGCCGATGAGTTGAGTGCCTGATCTCGATTTACCATTACATGAGTGACTACTGTGGGTGAGTTGTGAGAGAGGCATTACACCCCACACCTTCGGCGTGCTGGCTGCCTACGAGATTGGGCATCCCAGGACCCTAAGGGTTAAACCTCAAGCTAGCCAATCCCCAGAACAGTGAGGTCCCGTCCTGGACCCTCACCACCATCACCGAGTTGCCTACGGGTAGTAGTACGTGCTTAGCGGGTGAGTCCGCTCGAGTGAAGTTACCGGTCCATGTAGTGCTTGCCTTGCTAGGTCCAAGGATCGGGCTAGTTGCTGCATTCCATTAGTTGTGTCACACCCATTGTGGTGCCCTCACATCAAGTGGTATATCAAAAGATGCCGCTGGATGTTCCGATTACGTCGGCCCAAAAGCAGCATTTCTAGTGTCGAGGAAGTCTTCGGGCTCATCCTTCGCCACGTACCACTCAGTGCTTAGGTTATCACATCCATCCTAGGTCGTATCACATCACAACCAGCCTGACATATGTGAGGGAATCTATAGCTCATGAGGACTTATAGAGGTCTCGGATGCGATCACCTAGTCGACCCCAAGGAATATGGAGGCGAGAGGATCACAGACCAAGGTAGGAATGCAACTACGATATGAAAGATGAATGATCCTATGTGCACTGGAGTGCATACAATTTTTGGCCTAAAAACTAACAAACAATATGCAAACAATGATATAAATATGTGTCACAACAAGGGAGGAGACCAGATAGCACCCAGGAATGATAGAAATCTGTAAAAATGCAAAAATAACAGCAATCATTGGGTTGCATACCTTTAACTGGAGAAATGGTCGCTTGAGGACTGCTAAGAAGATAAGACGGTCTATCGCTAGACCGCTTTTAATCTGTAAATGGCCGGGAGGAGACTGCCAAGGAACTAGAGAGCAGAAAATAATAGGAAATAAAATGGGAAAATCGAGGAAAATATAGGGACAACTGGGAAAAACAAACAAGAGCAGGTCTAACAATCACTCAACACAATTGGCACTAGATGTCCCACCGTGATCGCCAAAAAATCAAGGGCGTAGATATGTGAAGTGGTGTAAAGTGGATGATGAAGTATGTGAGAGATGGGTGATATGTGCTAACTCAAGCAATCAAGAACATCCAATATAGAGCATGGGGGCATGTCATCTTAACAGTGGAATATAAAGTAAAAGAAGAACTAAACAAACGCCGTGGGCGTGGAGCAAAAGAAAGGAAATGAAATAAACACACATCGTGGGTGTGGAGCAACTACAAGAAAGTAAAGAAAATAAGAGGAGATAGAAGAATATGATGACAAATTCCCCAAAGAAGAAAGACATGATCACCACCAAAGTAAATAATGCAGTAAAAAATTACACTACGTACCTTGGAAAGAAGCTGAGTGAAGCACACTCGCCTGCGGGAGAGAAAACCAGGTGCAGACATGAAAATGGTCCTGATGAGACCGCAAGGTGAATAGAAACGGTCACCCGATAGACCGCAAAGGAACAGAAATGGTCTATTGACGATAGCTAGGTGCACCCAGAAAAGTGTAATGTGGAACTTGAATCTCCACCCCTCCTGGCCGGCCAGAAGAGTTGGGCCTCGTGTAGTGAGCTCTATAGACCTGCAAAAGAGTGTAGACACAAAGAGAAAGGAACCCAATTAACCCTGGACAAGTGCAATATCAATAAAGCAATGAAGCTAATATGCATAAAAGGAAGGGTGAATACCTGGGGGGTTGGTGATTTTTTAGCCCTTGTGGGGATTTTGTAATCATCAAAATCATTATCAAAGATAAAGAGGGAGTGCAATGAACCCAACAAAAAAGAAATACATGGAAAGGTTTCAGATGACTAAAAAAATAATAAAAATAAAAAAGGGAGGAAAGGCCAATAAAGCAAGTGCAGATTAAACCTAGTCTATGGAGATAGGAGAAGGGCGGGAGGTCTGCGGTCCTCCATGAGGCTCGATAGTCAGAAGGCCCTCGATGCTGGGCACCGTTTCTGTAGTCATGGGTAGCATGCCCCCAACCCCTTCGGTGATGGCCATCTCGGACACTAACCCCACCTGTGTGGGAACTACCTCGACTGCGTGTTCTCCCGAAGTGGTCGGAGTTGGTGATTTTCTCTCCACGGGAATAGAAGTGTCCTCGCTTCCCTCTCTACCATTCGACTCTGATAAGGAAGGAGAGGTCAAGCCCTCTTCGTTTAAGTCATAGCATTGTCCGGGGTTGAAAACAAGCCCATCGGTAACTTGCTTCTGTACCAGACTTGCTACCCGCCTAAAGCCCTGCGCAAAGCCTTTCCGCAGTCCATGCTTGTAACCCAGTTCATAATAGGCGAAGGTAATTTTATTTAGGGCTTCGTGGTATTCTTCCGAGCCCAGATATTGCTCGATCACCTTTGCCTCAGTTTTTGCTTCCTTCGCCTCGAGATCGGCCAACTTTGCCTTAGTCTCGGCCAATTTTGCCTCAGCTTCCCTCCTCGCCTGCTCTGCTCCAGGAGGCGACTCCCGAACTCTTCCCGCTTGACCCCCCACTGCCTCGATCAAGTCTCATAGGCCTGGCGCTCCTCCCCTAGGAGTTTGCTCTTTAGCTTGGTCGTGTATCGGGCCTGGGATAGCTGCTTGGACAACAACCATACCTTTTCCTGACTCACACGATTCTGCGATCGGAGTAATGCCACTTCTTGTTGAAGGACCCCAAGCTCAGAGGACAGTTGCCCGACCCTCCAGTCGGACACGGTGCGAGCCCTAGCCTAGGCCTATTCATTACTTTTCACCTTCGCCAGGTGATATGCTATCTCAGCCCCTAGCTGAGCCACGAACAATCCTCCCTCCATAACCCTTTCGAGAAGCATTAGAGGGGAGCAATGCCAAAATTCATTCCCAACAGATGGAGTTGCCAACGCTTGACAACACTCATAAAGGGAGGCCTGGAGGGTGAATCACCCTTGCTAAAGGACGGGACTACTCCCCGGATGGATCAGTGCTAGGATGTCCCCCTCGAAAGTTCCCAGGCATTGGGACAGCGGCGCTTGGCTCAGTCAGGATCCCTGGATTGACCTCTTCCTCTCTGCGCGCTTTATCGGGCTCAGCAAGGGTCCCTTCAGCCAAAGTCGGTGCCTCCGACAGAGGGACTGGAGATGTCGAGCAATAGACGCCCTCAGTTGGAGGCTTCTCAGTCGTGTGAGGAACATTCATCTTCTCCCGCCTGCTCTGCTTGGCGGTCATGGCCTTCATCGAGGCTAGCAGTAGCCGTTCCTCGGGGACTTTATGCTTGGACCCCCGTCGCTCTGGCTCTCCCTCGAGAAGGACCCTCTTGCTTTTATCTCCAATAGAGGAGGGGGCTTTGGAGACCAGAGGGACATCTTGGGCAACCTCCCCCACCCATTCGTCGACCTCTGTAGGTGTTTGATGATCCTCATCAGCACCGTGGACAGGCTCTATTGACCAAGGGTGAACTATCAAAAGAAAGTTTGGCAAAATGATGCATAAGATTAAGCGTCCATAATCTTTACCCTCGGGAGGCAACACGAGGCGTCCATAGCATTGGACATTGGCTGGAGACATTAGCTTGGTAGTCGACCGCTGATGACTCTGAAGGATTCTCATCTCTTCGTCGATCTCTAAGGAGACTGTCGAATGCTTCGCAGGGAATATGGATGATAATTCAGCAGAATGGAAAATTTTCAACTAGAATCTTTGTTGAACCCTACCCCTCAGTGTTACACCGCCAGTTGGACGTATGCTCTCGCATCCACGTTCGGGCCTCCAGCTACCCTCTGTGTCACCTAGCGTGACCCCCCAGCACCCTTCACCCCTGGCCAACATGACCCAGTCTGAGATGAACTTATAGCTGCAAAGTACCCTTGGGTCTTCATCCCGGACTTCAGGAATGCAGACTTCGCTTCGGCATGGAACGAAGGTCTTCGGATTCAATCTGATGTAAATAAACACCAACTACTTGCGGTCGGTGGGGAAAGACGTCCTGTACATGACTCCCCATAGTCGCCTGTGCACTCGCACCCACGAAATCGTCATTCCTTCCACGTGTACCTCACCCCTTGAGTCCACATGCCGCGCCCTGGTGGCGCATCCCTGGTTAAACATTCGGTTCCATGGGTGATTGTCGAGAAATTGACTGGCACGCCCACATCCCAGCCACGTTTCCCCTCAACCCAAAAACTTCCCGTGTCACTCGGTCTCCCCTCGACTCTCCATAAAAGGCGAGTGCACGGTGCCACTTTGAGATAGATATGGTCATGAGAGGGAGTGCCCGAAACACATTACCTTCTAGCCTCTCTCCCGTAGCTATACCCAACCCCTCACTATGGTCACCGCACACACGTCGTGCCGATGACAACCCCGCTTGCGCGTGAACAAAAGGATGGCACATCTGGTGGGACGTCTCCCTCCTTCCTTCTTTTTACTAAAGAGAAAGTTTGTGCCAGCCATGAAGCCCTAGTGCCCTTTTCCTGTCCTTGCAGGAGAGGTAGAAGAAGAGCACCTATTCGCACTCTCCAGTAGCTTCCAATTCACCTCCTAGTTGCCAGATCGTGTTCGACGACTATCAGCGGCGGTTGTCTCAGCTCGTCTGGTGCTTCAACAACTATGGCGGTCGTTACCTACGGTCCCATCGTCGTCGCCACCCACGCTCCGGTGGGCTACTTGGCGGTGCCGATCACTTTCGATAGTTTTGCCCCAATCGTCAGATCGCCCTACTTTTTGGGTGTGGTCCCCATGACTGCTTTGCCACCACCCCCAGCTCTTGTCTCTTTTGGCGCCACCAATGCGCCACACTAGTTACCAGTCTCGATAGCCAGATCAAGCGTCAAGATTGGGTCTCTCGTTATCGATCCCCATAGGGGTTCCAAACCAGTCCCAGCCCGGGCATGCACCAACTGTCGGGCCCAGTTCCGACCGACTCCCCACGCAGGCCTCGCCTCCCGAGTTCCGATCTCCACTTCTACAGTTCGCTTGGGCCTCCAGCCTCGGGCCCCGGCCAAGTCGGCATCTGACGTGGGTCTCCACCCCAAGGTGTTCAACACCTCAACACCCTACTCGGGTCGTCAACCCTGAGCCACCACAGAGCCGGCTCCCCACACGGGTCCCTTGAGCCGGGGGCATGGCTCCCCAGCACCCCGTTCGGGACTCTGGACCCGAACCTCAGAAGACCAACCACCCCACTCGGGTTCCCAATCCCTGGTGCGAGGTGTCTCAGCATCCAGACCGGGCATACAATCTTGTGTTTTCCCGCGAATGACGTCTGGCATGACTGATCCGCGTCTGGCTCTGGATCTCTCGGCTTTATCTCGGGGGCACTACTCCCACAACCTGACAACACTAATTCCCAACACTGGTCTGCTTCTATGGGAAACGATGACCTTGGGATGGACTGAGGGCCTCCTATCATGCCTTCTGGTCTTGCTAGCTCCTAGTCTAGGCTCAAGGCCTCGGGTCACCGGCACCCTGGTACCCCTTGTAGCGTCAGCTCCAGGTGCAAGCACATCGTTGCGAGTATCTGCAACACTACAATCGGCTCGGGTGAAGGCTTATACTCGAGTCACCCAGCCACCGGCCTCCACTACAGACTATGCTTCTTGGCGGCCCATTCTGGTATTCCTGATGAGTCACCCCGCACCACAAGCATTCACGGACTAGGTTTTCTCCGTATTATTTTTTATTTGCTCTTTTTTTTATTTTATTTTGTTCATCATTTTTTTGTTGTGTTAAATCCCGGTGGGACGAAGAATTGGCGTTGACTGAAAGCAACTTTTTATTCAGATGGCAGTTCTGGTCAGGGTGTGATGCCATCAGGTTAGATGGAAGGTCGTGATGCCAACTTCATGAAGGTTATTTTCTTTTATTCCCTGGCAGGGACGGGATATCCGAGCCAGAGTGGAAGGGTTTCTTTTCGTTAATTCTATGGCTGGAGAAGGATCTGAACTACAGTGAAATGTCTCTTTTTTTTATTCTCTGACCCGAAAAGGATCCGAACCAAAGTGAAAGGGTCTATTCTTTTGTTATCTGACCGGGAAAGGATCCGAACCAAAGTGAAAGGGTCTCTTCGTTAATTCTCTGGTCGGGGAAGGATCCGAACCTAAGTGAAGGGGTCTCTTCTTTTGTTCTCTGGCCGGGAATGGATCCGACCCAAAGTGAAAGGTCTCTTCTTTTGTTCTCTAGCCGGGAAAGGATCTGAACTAAAGTGAAAGGTCTCTTCTTTTGTTCTCTAGCTGGAAAAGGATCCGAGCCAAAATGAAAGGGTCTATTCTTTTGTTGGGTGGCCAAAGACTGAAGGTGGGGTTGCTTGTTGGCTCGACATCTGTTGGCTCAAATGTGGATGGTTGAGAAGCTGCCAGCTTAGTAGCCGATAATTAGGAAGCTGTCAGCTGGGACGCCGATGGTTGAGAAGCTGTCGGCTTAGTAGCTGATAATTAGGAAGCTGTCAGCTTAAAAATCGATAATTAGGAAGCTGTCGGCCCGGATGTCGATGGTTGGACATCTGTCAGTTGAAGCCCCGATGGCTAAATATTCTTTGGTTTAACGCCCCGATGGCTGAACATCTGCCGGCTTGAAGTCCCAATGGCTGAATATCTGTCGGCTTGAAGCCCCGATGGCTGAATATTCTTCGGTTTAACGCCCCGATGGCTTAGCAATCTGTTGGTTTAATGCCCCGATGGCTGAATATTCTTCAGATTAACACCCCGATGGCTTAGCAATCTATCAGTTTAACACCCCGATGGCTAAACATGTGTCGGCTTGAAGCCCCGATTGTTAAATATCTATCACCTTGAAGCCCCGATGGCTGAATATCTATCAGTTTGAACCCCCGATGGCTGAATATCTGTCAGCTTAAAGCCCCGATGGCTGAATGTTCTTCTGTTTAATGCCCCGATGGCTGAGCAATCTATCGGTTTAACGCCCAAATGGCTGAACAATCTTCAATTTAATGCCCCAATGGTGAAATATTTATCGACTTGAAGCCCTGATGGCTGAACCATCGGCTCGGACGAAAGGTCGTGATGTCGACCAAGGGAGAGGTTTATTGGGTAGATGGCTGAAGGCCGAAGGTAAAAGACCACGTCTGCCTCAAGACCTCCTTTCCTTTCTTCTCTTCTTCTTTTGTGTGAAGAGGCAGGTGCGAAGACCATGTCTATCTCATGACTTTTCTTTCTTTTCTTCTCTTTCTTTTTTGTGTAGAGAGGCGGGTGTGAAGACCATGTTTGTCTCATGACTTTTCTTTCTTTTCTTTTCTTCCTTTTTTGTGTGGAGAGATGGGTGCGAAGACCATGTCTGTCTCATGACTTTTCTTTCTTTTCTTCTCATCTTTTTTTGTGTAGAGAGGCGGGTGCGAAGACCACGCCTGCCTCGTAGCTGTTCTTTTGGTTCTACTCTTTTTTTCTCATTAATGCCCCCGGACTGGGGTCCATTTCTCTTAATGTGCCCCCCAGTTGGGGTGTAGCTTTTCTTCATCTGCCCCCTAGGTCAGGAGGGTATGCCTCTTTGCTTCTGTGCCCTCAGGCGGGGTGTATTCTTCATGGCTTCTGCGCCCCCCGCCTAGGCCGGGGTGCATTCTTTATGGCTTCCATGCCCCCGTGGCGGGGTATGCTTCTTCTTTGAATACCCGCTATTATCGTGGCTTTGCAAACCCCGGCGCACTTTAAGAGCTATTTTGTCGAAGCACAGTAGGGGGTGGCTATGACTTTTACGGAGAATGATATGCTTCTACCCTCTGTCAGCCACAATAGACCACTCTACATGAGGGGACAGTAGAATGGCTTACCGATAAGAAGAATTTTGGTTGACCCGGGAGCAGCACTGAACATACTCCCCTATCAGGTATATCAGAAATATTATTTTGATGTGCACCTGATCGAGGTCAAGGATATGAGACTTATTAGTTTCAACCAGAAGTTTGAAGTCACTATGGGCGTGGCAAAGTTTGAGCGGTCACTCGACAACTTCACCCCCAAAGTGCAGTTCCATGTGATAAACTCCAATACCTCATACAAGGCGCTGCTAGACTGTCCATGGTTGCATCAAAATTAGGTGGTGTCGTCTACCCTCCACCAGTGCATAAAGTACCCTCAAAATGGGAAAGAAGAAAGGATATTCGCTGACTTACACCCTTTCTAGGTGTTCGAATGCCACCTGCTAGATGCATCACTATATCTATAAATGCCAAAGAAGCCTCCTCGCCTAGCTCAGGACAAGGGGAAGAAGAAACTACAGCCCGGCGATTGGTTCCCTCTATCGCCGCCTGATTATGTGGCTCCTCCAGAAGTGTCACTCGTCTCTGAGGAGGAGGGTGTGCTCAGAGCAATTCAGTCCAATATTTACCCTGAGCCGAGGGTATCGGGACTCAAAGATTTGTTCGGGAATATCAAAGTCCCTCCAGGGGTCATCAAACCCATAGTGGATGCAGACTGTCAGACAGTTGAATTGTTAAAGACCCTAGAAGTCCCCAATCCTTAGGGCCAACCCACTATGTTTTATGCGGCCAAAGAGCAGCTAGTGAGAGGGGATGATGATTGCAAATTCCCCGAAGCGATGTATGATCCACCTATCCCAATTATGGGACTCCCACATATAGCTGGTTGCGTGGTCAAGATGGCCAGGAAACAGCATATTTCCTTCTACCAACCCTCCAGTCATAAGAAGTTGTTCAAAGAATTATGGTATCTACTGAATATGGACGAAGAACTACTACAGATTACTCAGCACCCAGGATTGGGCTTTTCTGTAGAAGACTATTATGAAGTCGATATGTGCTCCACCTGCACTTCAATGAGTGAAAACTCCTTGGGGGCAATTTATGATGAATACCTGGGAGACTAGGAACTAACAGAGCCATCTGTTGAATTGAAAAGCACATGCCCGTCCCAGCCACGGGCTCATAATAATCAGGAAGCTGCTACCTCATGCAGATGCTGGGAGTCCATCTCTGTGGAAGCAACTACAATTTTCAATGACGACTCACAAGAGTCAAAAGCTGAAGAAAGTCATTCCACCCTCGAGGGCGCTTCACCAATAAGTCAGCATCCAAGCTGTACAAAATCTACACCACCAACACCATGGCTGTGTCTCCAACCCAGTCAAAAGCCAAATGGCTCAAAAGGAGGCAAAGCTGAAGTCCCGCTGTCAGGCAAAACAAGACAAGAATACATCTACAATATCCTCAAAGCTGAAGAAGATAATGAGGACTTCATGACTTACAGTCGGCTCCTCCGGAAATAGAAGATGGCGGCCAAGCTACCGTTGATGAATTGGTCGAAGTAAACCTCGACACAAAGGATGATCCCAGGCTGACTTTTCTCAGCGCCCTCTTACTACCCGAAGAGAAGGGGTAATACATAAAGCTACTCCAAAAATTCTGAGATTGCTTTGCTTGAAATTATAAAGAAATGTCAGGCCTCAGCCCTGCAGTTGCCCAGCATATACTGGCCATTGACCCTAAAGTCGAGCCGGTGAAGCAGTCACCTCAGCGAATAAGACCAGAATGATGTGCCCCCTGGGCTTTGATGATAGAGTGTTGTTTTGATGATAGCAACTTCTTGAGTCACCACATTTGTTCCTAAATAATGCAGAGGATTTGGAGGTTCTAGAAGGCGGGGAAGATACTGGTCTGAAAACCTGGGAAAGAAGAAATGCATATGCATACGGATGCAACAGAATGGATGCGATGAATGCATGGAATGCATGAGATGCAAAGAATATGACGGGCGATAGGATGAGATCCTCCTCCTTACCCCGGGAGTGGCCCATGAAGAATTGGTGATAGACAAGAATATGGATGAAGTTGAATAGAAGATGGATAAGATAGCTGAAGGCCCCTTGGCACCAGGATAACCGCCCCTCCATAGCTGTGAGAGTGTATAGCCAATTGGCCCAACAGATGGAATCAAAGCCCATGACGGAGCTTCAACAATAAGTGCCAACTCCCTCGGAGAGCGAAGAGCAACAATGTGAGGGAGTTGAAAAATTAGAATGGGAAGTATCATGTTGCTCAGGGATTGTGGCGAACAAGAAGTGTTGCATAAAATGGGCATTCTCCCCTTGTACGAAAGAATGGGTTCAAGATGCAAAGTTGAAACAAGGGGTGCCCTGCCCGGCCCTGGCGCATAGACTTATACGGTATCAACGCTTGACATTCTCTTTCGATGAGCAGCGGCGGGGACTTGGTCTCTTCAACCATGCTCGGCACAACAACCCGGATTGGCATCCACTAAACAAACTCTTTCATCTTCAATAGCACGATCGTGGCCAAATCTTTTTTGCTCGACTCTCGATAGTCTTTAGCACAAATCCTTGTAGAAAGACGCTCGTTCCGAGTGGTAAAGGAAGGTGAAGCGAAGGTGGAAGGCTCCATGGATGGTGGTGGTGTAATGGAAGGTGTTGGAGGAGACAAGTCGAGCTTCTCCCCTTGCCCAGAAACGGAAGGGATTGTCTCGGGTGCAAAAAGGGATGGACCCTGCTCGGGATCTGCCATGGGTTTGGGTAAAGGAGTAGGTGGTGAAGAAGGTGTAGTTGGGTTAGGGGTTAAAAGGGTAATGGGTGGCCGAGGTGGCGACAATGGGAGGCTGATTGGAGAGGGTTTAGTGGTGGGCTCGGTGGAGACCGGTGGAGTGGAGACTGGTGAAGGTGTAATTGGTGGAGGTGTAATTAGTGGAGGTTTAGAGGAGAGGTCGACAAAAGCTGGTGTTGTGGGGGCTGGTGAAGGTGGTTGAGGTTTAATGTGAAGGAAATGCCGAATGGGGCAAGTGGTGTTTGGGGTAGGAGACATGTCTTGGTGTGCCGATGCGGGTGATCGGAGTATCGACCCATCGTTATAACACCAATAAGTCTCAAAGGTGGGGGTTGGATTGGGAATGGTGACATCATCCTGAGCAGGGGGTTCATCTAGTGGTAGCGGAAGAAGTGGAAAGCGAAGGAAACTCGGAAGGGGTGCTTGCGGAGCTTCATCATGTGCCGTCTTGAATTGTTCAATTGTCGACCCTTCATTAGCAGGCTCAAGTGGACGCCATAGTGGAGGCGTATATGTGGGCGGTGGAATGTAATGGCATTGCAGATGATTTTGTGAGTGTAAGTGTGTATGCATAAGCAGAGGCGGAGGGCCATATGAGTGAGTGATGTGGATGGGTGGAGGGCGGACGACGTCCACTTGATCGTTGAAATCTACTGGCTCTTGCTCACTTGCATTGTTGATGTCGTAATCATCTCTCCTATCCTTCCAATCTTTTTTCATCTTCGTAATGTTGTCCAGAAAGACGTGAAGAGGATTGACTGGAGAAGGAGGGGGAGCGGGCCGCAGGCTCGTAACCCTCTTAAGTTGTTCCCCCAATAAAGTGACTTTATCAGCGAGAACCTGTTGGAGGGGTGCAGCTTGAGCAACAGAAGGTTGGCATGATGACCTTGATGGAGAGGCTACATAAGAAGGCCGTGGAGAGGGACTAACGAGCTGACCCGGAAAGGGACCCGGTTGGGCCGGGTTGCAAGGACTAAAAGGGCCTTGGGGCCATGAAAGTGGAGGAATAGGAAGACGAGGAGATTGAATTTGCGAAGTTCCCCGCATCCCATTCTTCAAGCGCAATCAAGTCTTCATCTTTTTCCAAGGTACACGACGTTGTTTCTTCCATCTCTTCATTCCTTTGGCGTTGTTGTGACTTTGGTGGTGATCACGGTATGTTTCTATGTCTATTTAACTCCCCTTTGTGTATACTTTCATGCCAGTTCATGCTTGTTCATGTGCATATACACATGCTTAGTTAAAGGGGCTAGATAGGTCATTAAACAAATCAACACCTGTGACTCAGCAAGATGTCACCCGAGGGGCGTCACAATGTCTTCCCGTCATGAGACAGTGTCGAGGTCAGGGCAGTAGGGGTGTCGTAGGCACCATTGTGCTAGAGTAGTTGGGCGTCACCAAGGTCGAGACGACAGAATGACGGAGGCACCACTTGTCAGTGGAGCAACCGAGCACTGTTAAGACTGGAGTGGTTGGACGGCATGGGCATCACCATGACTAGAGTGACCAAAAGTCGTTGAGCTCAGGATTGCCGGGTGTCGTGGGCACCAGTGGGACTGGAGTTGTTGAGCGATCGGGCGCCGCGACTCCCGATGTGATTGGAGTAGCTGGAAGTCGGGCACCGGGGGTGCCGCTGTGACTGAGGCAGTTGAGTAGTCAGGTGCAATGGGCCCCAATATGACTGATAGTCAGGTGCCGGGGCCACCATTGGGACTGAGGTTGTTAAGTGGTCGGGCACCGCAGACCCCGATATGGTTGGGATGGCTAGCAGTCGGGTGCTCAGGGCACCGTTGTGGCTGGAGTGGCTGGCAGTCGGGTGCCGGGGACACCGTTGTGTCTGAAGTGGCTGGCAGTCGGGTGCCGGAGGCACCGTTGTGACGGAGTGGTCGAGCGGTCAGATGCCGCGGGCCCCGACGTGACTAGAGTGACTGGCAGTCGGGTGCCGGGGGCACCGTTATGACTGAAGGAGCTGAGTGGTCAGGCATCGCGGGCCCCGATGTGATTGGAGTGACTGGTAGTCAGGTGCCAGAGGCACCATTATGACTAATGTAGATGGGCACCGTGAGACCTTGATGGTTGTGCTCGGGGCCCATTGACAGAGGCAGGGGCCTAGTGCTTCATCTTGCACTAGGACTTGTGAAGTATGCCCATTGTCTGGGTAACAACCCTGAGGGTATGCTTATCGAGGTGACACTGGGGTGGCATACGATCATCGAGGCAGGGAATAAGGCTGGGCACCTCGATTGAGCCATGTCTGATGGTGCGCAACCATTGGGAGAGAGACTGGGCAGGGTGCTCTCATCAAGCAATGGCTACATCATGCAGAGATCAGGCAGGGTGCCTCAATCGAGTAGCGTCTGAGGGCTGTGCATGATTATCAAGGTAGATACTGGACAGGGCGCCTCCATGAAGTAGCATCAGAGGTCATGTGCGAACGTCAAGGCAGGCTGGGCAGGGTGTTCGGGCCGAGCAGGGTGTTCTCGTCGAGCAACGTCTAGGGGCGCATGATGATTGAGACAGGGCTCAGGTAGAGTGCTTTCACCAAGCGACATCAGGGTCGTACATGAATATCGAGACAAGACCCGGGCAGAGTGCTTTCACCAAGCAAGATCTGGGGTCGTGCACACTTATCGAGATGACATACATTCTTCAAAATAGGGGGGCACCTTTTAGGAGGTCGATGTTTGGGCTAGATGCCGTATGAGGGGTGACCATGAGGCATGCCCTCGGCGTAAGCCTAGCAAACACACACACAAATCTCCTTAACGCGCCCTTGTACTCTAAGGGTAAGCTCCTTGATGCTTGATGCCTTCATCTTTGATGCCTTTTTTTATCCTCTTCCAAAGGGGGGATTTTATAGGGGAAGGTGAAGGGTCAGAGGGGTTTAGGCAGACCAGGTTGAAGGGTTGAATCTGGTTCGCGTAAACCCTAGGGAAAGCGTTACGGAGTGGGGGAGGGAGGGTACAAAAATAGATGAAACGATCCTCGTGAAGGGTACATCGCAACTGTATCATCCACGAGTCGATGAATTGAGAAATAAACTCACCGTAAGGTTCCGTAGATTTTACGGAAGAAATACCCACACGGATCATAAAACTCAACTCGGGAGCTACAAAAGCGATCCGAATCTCTCCAAAAAGCATCCGAAAGACCTAACAATGATCTAGCAAGACCCAATAAGGATCCAGGGCATTACATTTAGAGTCCGTGCATGTTAGCTCATATGCTACTAAGGTCCATGCACTATATCTCATTCATGAGACACAAGGTCTGTGTACATCTCTCTTGTGTAATACATGGTCCGTGCACACTTCATTCTTGTGGGATGCTAAGTCAGTGCATATATCCTCTTATGCATACCCAATGCCTGTGCATGTCTTGTTATATGGTTTGTGTACATTTTTCTTATGCTATTCAAACTCCGTGCACACTTGTTCATATGCTATCAAGGTCTGTGCAACTTTATCATTGGGTTTGAGAATATGAGCATGGTTTCAACAATTCAAGTCTGTGTACGTTTGGCTCCAATGCATTTCAAGTTATAAGGTCTGTGCACATTTGCTTTCATGCAATCCAAGGTCTGTGCACATTTAATTTCGTGCGATATTAGGGTCTGTGCATATGTGCATATAGACTTATGTGGTCTATGCTCATTTTCATATACGCATTATAAGTCTGTGCATGTTTGTACATTGCACTATGAAGTCTGTGCATCTTTCGTACTTAACTGAAATTTATTTATGCACAATGATTTTCATATTAATAAGTCAGTACACATTAGCTATCCATTCATGATTACAATGTGTTTGACAAAATACTTTCTACTCTTTTGACAGGAACATAAGTGTGCAGAGGGTCAAGTCATGTGGCTCAAGTCTCAACTTAAATAGACACGTGATCCAAGGTAGCTATAAGCACATGATCCAAGGAGGAGTCACATCTGGAGAGTCTGCCATGTGGACTCCAGTGGTACCTCAGTGAAATACTTTTATAGAAAAGGTTTTGGTAGGAGTGTTCCCTCCACACGCCTCCTGGGTGAACCTTGTAGGGACCACATGACCATAGTTGGAATCCTACCATGTGGAGCCATCTGACAGTGGGAGCATCATCGTCTTCATCAAATTACCTCCGGCACCCCAGTTCTATAAAAAGATTGCCTCATCCTTCGATGAGAGCTGACGAAAAAGACGAAGCTAAAGGCTACAGAAAGAAGTAGAGAGAAAAGGAGAGCAGGAGAGTCTGATCAAAAAGGAGTAGAGATAAGAGCAGGCTGAGAAGAAACTGAAAGAGCTTTTGAGAGCAGAGATCGTGAGAGAGTGCAACAGTAAGATTGAAGGAGAAGGAAGACCAGTAGCTTTTGGATCAGATCTGAGCTACCCTACTCCTGAGTGAACTACATTGTTGTGCTTCATTTTCAACTTTCCATAGCTGAATTTCTATCATCTTTGTTTTTTCATTTTTGATTTTCTTTCAAGCTGTATGTCAGCAGAGCAAGCTGTAATGCTCAGCGGGCGAGGTGGATACCTCAGATAGCAAGCTGTGATGCTCAGCAGGTCAGTAAGCTTTGATGCTCAGCGGTTATAAGCCAAGCTGTAATGCTCAGCAGACGTAAGTTGTGAGGTGCAGCAGTAAGTCACACTCTGGTTTGAGTGTGGGGTGGACGTAGGTCTGGAGGATCGAACCACCTAATCTCTGTGCTGTGTGATTGGTTTCTCATTCGTTATCCATTAGATGCATGCATAGGCTCATTGCCTCAAGGTCAGTTCAGATCAATCTGATTGTGTTCTGGTTAAATAGTCCATAGTGTGTTTCCTGCTAAGCGCCGAAGCAAGCTAACTACTTGTGCATGTCAAGTGTTCGAATAAGATTCACATAAGATTAACTAGCTTAGTACTTGAGTGTGGATCTTGTTAGAACCTTCAACCGCCATTGGAACATGGTGGCCACAGTGAAGGGAAAGACTTCGCTGGACTTGTAGTCTCTGTTCAGGATCTCTGGGTTGTCGGTCAGTGGCAAGGGATACGAGGAGATAGTGCTTGATGACCTTTATCGCAGCCACGGTGATGGACGGGGGAGGTACCGGGTGCCGTTCAACTATCGGTATCTGATGAAGACCTGGAGGGACTTGGCCCTAGCAGGGAGAGAGAGGGTGGTGCAGACTCCGAAAGTGCCACTGAATGTATGGGTCCATCATTTCTACAGCTGACCATTTTTCCCTGGGAGGAGTATACAGAGGTGGAGCTGTGCTTCAGGACCTACAACCGGTACGTCTATGCTCCACAGGAAGGGTGGATCCCCCACGGCTTGCCGGACGTGACACACCTTGCTGCCTACTTGGCATACTAGTTAGCGATGTTCGTGGTTCCACATGGGGAGGATGGTCTGCTGAGGGCCGAGTTGTTGTGGCCAGCCTGTCTGTTAGCTGAGGGGAGAGAATTGGCCTTGGCTCCTGTTGCACTGGCTAACGTCTACCAAGGACTGGGAGTTCTGGTGGCGCACTTGGTGCCGAGAGAGAGAAGCATACTCCTTCCGACCCACTACCTCAACGTGTGGGCTGGACTGCTATTTTCGGGACTAGTGACGTGAGGGACAGTGATGAACCTAGTGGCACCACTTTTGTTCAGCTTCCCTGGACAACCTGAAGAGGATGTAGAGATGCAGCTAGAGGGGGCTAGGAGAGCCTTTGCTACTTGCCCGCCCGGGGCGAGGAGGGGCTACCTTCTACCAGCGCCATGCGGGACTCCAGCCTTTTTTTGGGGCCTTCAGGTGGAGGGGCGACCAGCACGCACCCTGTTCAGGAGCTGGCAGATGTCGGGCTATCGACGGAGTGGACACGGAGTACCCGGTTAGCGGTGCTGACGTTACACAGGTCAGCGACGAGTTCCTTGGAGCCATACTATCCACACTGATTTGCGAGGAACTTCAGGTACGACCATGGGATCCCGTCGAATCGGGAATTCCCTTTGTCAAGTAGGCAGTACCGGGGCAGGGATGCCCACCTACTTGCGACAGCATGGTGGTACTTCTATAGTAACCGAGAGCCGGAGCAACTCTCGATGCCTGGACAGGGACATCGAGGGAGGTTCGATGTTTACTATGACAGATGGTGGTTCAAGCATAGCCATCTGTACTGTCAGAAGTGTTTCGCGATCCCGAAAGAGGAGGAGAGCTACTTGCCGAGGGAGGACCTGCCTCTGATTATGCTGGACGACGAGTACCTAAGGACCTGCCTGGCTCGGATCTGTCGAGAGATCGAGCGGGTTATGGAGCGGTGGCCCCGGGGTGGCCGTGGTTCGACTTCTGGCAGTCGGAGCAGTGGTGGGGCACTGAAGCCCCTCAGATAGGCTTCTGCGAGGGCAGCGGCGACAGGAGGGAAGGGGTCCCAAACTAGGGCACCTAAGGCCTGGTGGGCCCAATTTTTAGCCGATTGTGGATTTCAGAGCCCGGGTTCGCTGGGTCGGGAGCTCCTGTACGAGAGCTTTGCCAACTCAGTGATCGACGACTGGCGGTGGCACATTGCTCACGCGATCAGGTCTGCCAGGCCCATGGAGTTCTTGTCCCAGATTGAGTGTGCCCGCACTCTATGGGACATCTGAGAGGCGGTGATGATGGCGGCTCGGGCGCTGGCACTGAAGCCAGTGCAACTGGTACTCTTGCCACTGACCCCCTTCGGGGCTCCAGGTATAGCCTTGTTTGGGACACTCCGTCCCCTTTTTCTTTTGTTGCTTTCTAGTTATAACACTGGGACATTGTATAATGCTGTGTGTCTTGACAGGTTCGACGACAGAGGGGGATAACCCCTCCACAGAGGCGTCCTCGGTGAGCGGGGACAAAAGTCTACAGTCGAGGCGGAAATGCCCCCGAGTAGAGGGCCAACTCTATAAATAGGGTTCAGGTTTGACTTACGTGAACCCTAGTTTTGGAGTGCGTGGTTCGATGGTAAGACGACGTTATTTCATGTAAGTCATTTAGAATATTTTGTTCCCCTTAGTTTTGTCTAACTCTCCTCAAAATCTTGTGCTAGGAGATCAAGCCATTGGAGAGCTACAAGCTCTGCACGTTGCTGGGTCGCTGGAGACTGCACAGGAACCAGTGCATCTGTCTAGAAAAGATAAGGAGATTAGAAGCCCTAGCAAAGGTAATTTCATGCCAGCCCTTAAGAGGTTATTGTTCCCCTTCATATCTTCTCCTCACCCTCCAAATTTCACGAATTAAGGACGAGAGGACTAGGAGATAGAGCCACGGGAAGTTGCTGGTTTGGCACAGGACGTGTAAAAACTGGGGTCTTCTTCCAGTTAAAAATTCAGAGTATCTAGCCCAACTCAGAGGTAGGTTATCTCATGGATGGCTAAATTAACGTGTTAGGAACAAAGCCCTCTGCTCCCTCCTATTTTCATTGATTATACACGGAGTATTTTATGTTTTATTATCACTACGCATATAGAGTTATCACAGCATGCATGAATCCTACCCTTTAACAAGAAGTTGATAATTTTGAATTGATTCACGTAATTCTATGCATCTCCCTATCTTATTTTTCTCCTATCATGACTTACCTCCATGTCTACTAGAATTTTCATGCATAACTTGCTCTAGAATAGGCCTTAACTGCACTATTTTGACCCTTCTGACTGGCAGGTGAAAGACGGTCTCACAAAGACCACGACTATCTATTAGCAGTCCCCGACCGACCGCATATGTATATTAGCGATTTTGGATAGACTGCTATCATGTTTCTTTTTTCTGCTCTCTATTAACTCTAAATAGAACACAGAATGACCCTTTGAAATATATGTTAAGCCTAATTATGTAGGTCTTATTCCTGGATATATCAGTACATTCCTTCTAATGGTTATATTGTGCATCCATCATGCTAGATTTCATAGTTTACATGTTTTAGGAACCTATTTTAAACTTATATTAATTCCATGTCAAACTATATACTCTTGTATTAAAGTTAAATTTCATATGGATGATGGACTTGTTTTATTGACAGTTTAATCCCAATACGATGTCATTAGTTATACTTTGCACATGATAGGAACACTTTCTTGGACTTGTGAATCTCTCCGTCAGATATTCTTTCTGTCGGACAAGGGGATCATGTTTCAAGGCCTCTATACATCTCCGCGAGTCTGAAATTCTCACTAGGACGTCAAGCTGGTTGTACCCTCAAAGTCTATTTGTCTAGAAAGTATTTTATCAATGTTTTCTGTGTCCTTGCTTGTCGCGGCCCTCAGGCAACCGCTTATATCCAGTAGTGGTCATCTCGTGACTGTGTTATTTCAGTTTACTCTACTATGTCGACTCTTTCTCACTCTGACGTCGACTCCATCCAGAAACGGTCTTGACCCGACTGCCTATTCATGATAGCGGTCCTGTATTGTCCGCGTCTATCTAGAAAGGGTCCAGGAATGACCGCTTCTTTCCAGATCTTGTCTAACTCGAGGTTTGACACAAGGGTTGGTTTTCCCAAGTTCCTAGATGATCTATTGATGGTTTGGAACTCCATACTTGGTTTAATAAACTATTAATGAAATTATGAAAGTTAAAGAATATGTCGTTATGCTGCCAGATCTCTTCCGAAGCATGACCTTGACCTTAACTCTTTCCTTGAACTCTCATGTTTCATATTTGTTACGTTCTTACCTTGATCTTGTTATCATAAACTATTACTTGAAATCGTTACATTGCTGACCGAACTTTATTGTTATATCTCATGGAAGTAGCTTGATTTATAACATGAAGATGTAGATTGGGCACTGATTGTGTCCAATAGCTCGACACTAGCCCCCTTGGCTGATTGTCAGAAACATACTATAAACGATGATGATGGCATGCGATGAGGACGAAGGCGAGGAGAGTGGGGAACGGTGAGGCAGGAGCAGTTGCAGTCGTCGGAGTCGACCATGGGGAGGATCAATGTTTCTGTGAGGTTCTGACTTTTTAAGGCTTCGAAAAGGTAGGGGGACGGATCCCTGCTCTTCCCGTGTGTTTTCCCTACAATTCCAGGCCACGGTGAGGCCGAGAGTGGGAGTATTTCATGTTTTAGGGAATATTCATGTTGGGGGATGAGCAATGTATTTCGACCGATCTAGGCCTCAATTTATGGTTTACATGTGGTTTCCCAGATGTAGGAATGCCCAAGGATTGATTCCCCTATTTTCCCCCTCGTCTAGTGATGAATGGGACGTGGTATCGAACTCCGCGTGGAGTTCGATAGTTTTATATGAAACTCGACAGGAGGCGGCCACAAGGGTAGCCCTTCCGTCCAGGGCTGGGTGGCCAATGGCCTGGCAACCCAAGTCTGCTGGGCGGCCAAGGGTCTCACCACTCAGAATTGCAGGCAGCCAAGAGCCTAGCCATCTTGCTCCTTCTTTCTGTATCTGTAGCCCACTTTCTGGGCGGCTAAGGGGGTGGCTGGCTCCGGAGTGGAGGTGGCCACTCCTATGGCCGCCCAACCTCCTATTCTAGCTTGACTGGGCGGCCAGACTGGTGGCTGCCCATGCCTCAGAGTGCCTAGGGTGGGCGGCCAAGACTTGGCCACCCAGCCCTCTAGGTGGCCAAGGATGTGGCCGCCTAGCCTCTGGGCGACCAGGGGTTTGGCCACCCAGTCACCTACAGCCGGGGGGTGCCATTTTCTACCGTGTTCATTTCCTGAGGTGTCCGTGTTGGACGTGGCTTCACGAAATGTGTGTCCGTGTGATTCTGTGTGTCCCGCCATTCCCGTATGATTAGAGTAGCCCATGCCTGTGTAATTTATGTAGTGTGAATAGCCATTCCTTTGTAATTGGGCTATAACTGATGACTATCCCTGCGAGAGTTCCGTGACCATGGAAGGTATTCCCCCGTGAGTTCTATGATGGCGGCTAAGCATTCCTATACAAGTCAGTGGGTCGATGTTTATGAGTTTTTGTCATCCCCCCCTAGATGGTTCATCAGTAGCTTCCAAGGTTTCCTGTGGTTCGAGCACGTGTGTGTGCATGTTCTCAGGATTCTCACGAGAACACGGAAGATAATGCTTACAGTTTCGCAGCCTAGAAGGCAAGTCGTGATTGGACCCAGAGAGATCGCCTTGTGTGTACAATGCCCCTTGTAGAGACAAGATCATATGAGTGTATGTACCTTGGTTAGGACAAGTGTACATTGCTGTTGGGCACAGTGGCATGTACCCCTCGTCAAGCTATAGGATACAGTCGTGATGTTGGTTGCAAAGGCATGGATCCTAGCTAGTCCCAGGGTGTGGTGTGTGTATGTGTCTACTCTACTCCTCCTGAGATCAAGTGTGAGTAGTGTGCGTGTATATGAGGCCTTAGCACAATATAAGATATTAGTGGACGCATCTAGCCATGTTATGTATACTTGAGTGGCGAACCCTATGCCGGTAAGGTTGAGTTACTGATAGCGTTGTCAATGGCCCTTCTGGCAGATGGGTTGGAGTCACCCTATCTAGAGGTATGGTTCTTTTCTTAGTCCTAGCTCGAGATTGAGGGTTACTAGTGTCTAGATGTCCTCCCGAGGGTGGAGGTTGCGTGTTTGGCCACGTGTCCTTGTTAGAGTTTTCGTCAATGAGAACAGGTTTTTTCGACCACGAGAGTCAGGGTAGCATAGTGATGTGAGCGGATACTCGTCGTTAAAAGTGCCACACACAATTTCAAAATTTCACACTCATACACAATAAAATTAAGATTTTATGCGCAGTTGTGAATACGAGTCGATCTCACAAGGAGGTTAGAATTTTTCAGTTAAAAATTTTATATTTTTAAGAGAAAATTTATTGCAAAAGTCAAAGAAAATAGATACACAAGGGTCCTCTCAGACTATTGCACCCTCGGGTCACCTAAAAGCACCAGGGACTCCACCTCAGGATGGTCAGAAGAAATCCGCAACAAATTGGCAGTGCCGTTCGGCCTACCCAATGAACCGGCATTGACTCAGTCGTGCCGAACAAACCCCCATCCGTCGTCCGATCAGGACGAGAACATACCTGGTGGTCCGCCACCTGATAAGAAGACCCCCTAAGGTCAACGAGCATCTCTGACTCCTCGGAACAAGGTGCCGAAGGCCATTTCAGCGGAAGACCTGAGTAACCCAATGCGGGTACGTCTTATTGAAGAATAGGTCCATTGGCGATCGAACATCTGCCCAGCTAGGGTGAAAGTACCCCAAGTAGTGTCCCACTCCCTGGGAATGTTACAAGTATAAATGAAGTTGGCCCGGTAGCACAGATCAAAGTGCCGAAGGCCAAGTCAACGAAAAACCCAAGTGTCTAAACTAAGGACATGGGTAACGCCGAAGTTGGCCGTTCAGCGGCCTGAGGGCTTTCCTGATACTTCTCATGTCAGTCCCACAGGGCCACGATGAGATGAAAGTTCAAGTCGACTCCCGGAGTCAGTCTGAGATCCGCAGATCGAGACCGATCCAAACAAACACAACAAGAGGTTAATCTGACGTGCCCTTTACCTGACATGCTCTACGGCCACCGGAGCCCTCCAAATCTGGCGCATAAAATCAAAAGGCCAAGCCCTTAACCGGCGCACTCATCCTCCACGTCGGGTGAAACCACACCGATCAAGCCTATAAGAAGAGGAGTTTCACAGAGAGACGAGGGAGAGACATACGCAGAGTGAGTGCAGGAAAAGAAGAGGGATCGAAGAGGAAAGACTTGGGGAAAAAGAAAGTGAGTGAGGGTTTCTCTGGGCCATAATCTTCGCCATTCTTCCGCAGAGGAGAGAGGTCCAGAACGAGGAGAGCAACTGTTGTTCCGATACTCTATTTTCATTGCACAGAACAGAGGTGGGTTTCAGCAAGCTTCGTTGATCGTTCTCTCCCCCCTTTCTTGTTGGAATATCTGATGATTTGTAATAGAAATGGGCGATGACATGAGCCCGTAGCTCCCTCTCCCCTTTAATCTCTTTTCCCTTTAGCATTTACTTCTTGTATCCCTTTGTTTCCAATGCAAGAATGTAAATGACCGGTCCCCGTGCGATAAAGTTGGGCCGTGTCTATGTATGTAATATGCTGGTTCTTCAAGCGACATGATGACCTTTGGGTCTGAATGAGAATGTGGGTGAGTGTTTTCTCCTTCTCCGTTGCACTCCTTTCCATATCCCCTGTGCGCTATTGTATGATTCTCTCCACCGATGCGAAATGCACCCTGGGTTACCCAAGGGCCACGTTGACGTTATTCCACCTCACCGGTGTCCTTCCAGTGGATTGGTTATACCAAGTATCCCGTGTATCTACTGTGGGCTTCATCTATTCACCGGAGACATGCGTGTGTGTATCTCTGACCATCCCTGAGACTGGATCCCCATCACCCCTCAGTTTACAATCATGAGCTGGAAGGAATGTGGCCGCCCCTACAACCTGGGCGCTGTGCGTCTGATACCATAGTCTTCTTCCTGTGTGCCACCTGCTAACTGTTCGAGTATTTGCTTCACATAGCCATCTATATGTCATCCCTCTCCGTGAGCTCCGTAGCTCATGTGCTTATAGCTAACCCCTAGATGCTAACCAACTAACCTCTCTATGCCTCACCTACCATCGATGGTTTAACAGCTGAATGACTGAGTACTATATTTTCTTTTGCCCCGAGAAGGATAGGGTGAGGGCCTGTCCAATGTGGTCTATTCTACCTTTTGTTATACGGGTGACATCAGAACACTAGTGTGAATACTATATTTCTTTCGATAGTACCAACCCACTGACAAGGAGGGGGAACATTCCCATCCAAATCTATGAATCTTGGGATAGATTAAAGGAATTACTTAGAAAATATCCCCATCATGGTTTGTCTCAGTGGCAAATCATTCAAGCTTTTTATAAGGGATTGTTTGATCAATATCGACAAATGGTGGATGCATCATGTGGAGGGTCCTTCATGAGTAAAAATGAGGATGAGGCCTATGAATTGTTTGAAATGCTCAGTGAAAATTATATCAATCATACCTCTTTGTCATCCTATGAAAGATCAATTGGGCCCTTAAAATGGGCCGGGCTATATGAGATAATGAATCGTGGGGAGCTCGAGGCTAGGATGGATATGAATTTCATCACTCAAAGATTGTATAAGATGGATATTATGGTCCAGAAAATGGAGAAGGTAGAGTCAATGGCCCATAAGGTAGACCAACTCTTGGCTCTTAACAAACAAGAACCCACCTTCCAAGCCACGCCAAATCCATACTTGGATCCAACTCCCCATGAGGTGTGTGTTCTATGTGCTAGTCCGGACCATCATGTGTCCGATTGTCTGACTGCGGCCCAACTTCCACCTTTCATCCAAGAACAAGTTCAAGCTGCTCAGGAGTTCTCCAAACCCAATTATGATCCTTACTCTAACACTTCCAACCTGGGCTGGAGAAATCACCCCAATTTTTCTTGGAGGAATCAACCAGTTCCACCCCAACCAAAAAATCCCTCCACTTCTCAGGCCCCAAAATAATTCATCTAAAATCAATTCCAAAATCAACAAAACTTTCAAGGAAATGCCTATGCTCGAGGGTCACAAGCCCAATACAGTAGTCCAACACAGGCTCAATACCATCAAGCCCAATACCCTCCTTTCAGACTCAATCAAGCCCAAATCCCATATCAATAGTCTCCTCAGCCCAACTTTGATGAAAAATTCGAGCAACTCCAACAATTGATATTGACTCAAAACCAGTCCATTGCAAAGTTGGAAAGCCAACTCGGGCAACTTACAGAAGCTAGTATGAGGAGAGAAATGGGTCAATTGCCTAGCCAGCCTGTGGCTAACCCTAGAAATCAACCTCTGGGTTTCCCTCCACTAGTAAGTCTGCTACCCCAACCTGGCCCACCACCACCTCCACCTAAAGGTCCACAATTTAAAAATGCTAAAGCCATTTCAACTCTTAGGAGTGGCAAGACCGTGAAAGATCCCTACAAAATTAAGAAGGAAGGAGAACCTTTAGCCCAGGTGACCCAACAAGATGGGAAGGAGATTGAAAAGGAACCTATTCTAGAGGCTGATCTTAAAAAGAAGAAGATAGGAGAGGAGCCCAGTACCTACCAACCTAAGGTACCATTCCCAGATGCTCTAAAATCAAAGTCCAATAAGAAACTATCGGCCCATAATGAGGAGTTAATGGAACTATTCAAATAAGTGCATATCAACATTCCACTCCTTGATGCCATCAAACATGTCTCGGCCTATGCCAAATTCTTAAAGGAACTTTGCACCCCGAGAAGGGAAGCAATAATGGCTCCAAAGAAAATTATGTTATCTGAGGATGTAAGTGCAGTGGTGATGAACCACCTCCAAAAGAAATTGAAGGACCCCGGAGCTCCACTGATTTCTTGTGACATAGGTGGTGTGACATTTGAGTGAGCACTCCTTGATTTAGGGGCCAGTGTTAATCTTTTACCCACCTTTGTTTATGAATAATTTGATTTGGGGGAGCTTAAACCTACCTCCTGTTGGATTATGGGGTCCAACGTCTCCCTTAGGGATTTGCTGTCCCACATGGATTATGGGGTCCATGTGGGACATCGGTGCTTGATAGCCCAGCCCGCCGCATGGATTATGGGGTCCATGTGCGAAGCCTCTCATGCCCGCCCATAGTACATCATAGACGTGGGGCTCTGCGCTGCCATAAGGAAATACGGTTCCACCTTCGCTACCAGCTTGAGCTTTTAGCGCAACGGTAGGGGCTTGATCCTGTCGCCTATCACTTATGCAAGAAATTAAGATATGAGAGTGGTGAAATAAATAGAAGAACGTACAAAACTAACATTTGTCTACTTTTACAATCCCACAGAAATTAACAAATATCTTGCACAAATTGAAGGACTAGAATCTGAACACTTTCTCAAAGATGTTACGTATCCACATGATTTGGCCATGGATAGGAATTCATGTTGAATGTACACCATTTGGGAAATCATTTCAAATCCATTCTCACAAATCCCTTTCAGTAGTGTAAGGACATCTTCACTTTAGAAAAAGAAGACAGGCCAAGGATCATGAAACAAATCAAACTGGAGGCCAGATGACAAACACCAATAAAAACAAATGATCTATTGACACAGAATTCAAACATCTAAATCTAAATATTTATGAGGACATGTGAAGGAACACAAGAAATTTTTATGTCAAAGCATTGGGCGCCAAGTCTATATAAGAACTTTATCCCAGGAAAGTATTGTTCTACTTATTCAAGGATCAACCAAAGGATACTCATTCTTCTTTCTCTTTCAAACCAGCTTTTGGTAAAGTGGCACTGCCTCATCACACACCCCAACATCAAAATAAACCCTTCGGAGCTTTCTTCTATTCAAGGGTCTCAATTACCTATTAAAGGGACTTGTAGCCCAAGTTTTTCTTTTCTGGTCCACAATGAACAAGTTCATCAAATTTTAAGGGCATGAGGATTAGTGACACCTCAAAACCAGTGACTTCATGGATTTTGAGAACTAAAAAAGGATGAGATCATGGACTCGAACAGAAGAATTAGAAATTCTTTCCATACTACAGTTGACACTAAAAATATTCCTAATTTTTCCTAACTTCTGCTTCTACAGGTCTTAAGTTCTGATCGAGTGCTCCTACGCCGACAGAGAAGAAAAGAAGAAAAAGAATGGCGGATGCCGAACAAAAGATGAGACCAAAGAAAAAGAAGAAAAGAAAAGATGTCCGGCTCTAACGGACAACCGCTAAAGCAAGACCTGAGAGCTCGAAAGAATATTTGGGACCATCCCCAAAGAAATAAGCAGAAGCCTGGACAACGAGTGCAAGCCGGTCGATTGTCCTTCACAAGAGAAGAAAATAAACACAATTAGGCCTAGACAAGTTAAATGGGCCGAAAGATGTTGGAGATAAGATGGAGGAGCCCCTAATCCCGTGTGCTCCAAAGCTCCTAATCCGGCGTGCTCCAAAGCTTTTAATCCGACACGCATGAGGTAACCCTTGCTAAACCGACGCACCCATATGCGCGCCGGGTAAGGCCACGCCGGTCAAGGCTATAAAAAGGGGGCTTTCAACCAAGAGAGAGGAGAGAAATCAATCACCTGAGAGAGGAGAATTAGGGAAGAAGAAAGGGTCTTTCTAAAAGTGAGCCAGAGAGCCACCATCTCTCTCGTCCATCCATCTGAAGGAGTCCGAAGCCAGAGAGAGAATCCCTCCTCTTCCGATACTCTATTTTCTACAGTGAAGTTTTAGGTGGGTTCCGGCGAATTCTCCCAGCTGCCCCCTTCTATTTTCTCTTGGCAACATCTCTGTTAATGAATATAGTCGGAGGGGCGATGATATAAGCGCATTTTCTTCTTTGTTCCTCTGCCTTCTCCACCTCTGGAGCTAGATTTTATACCCGTCTGTGTAAGCAGTGACCGGCCTCTGAGCGACAATGCCATGTCGTGCCATATGTGCGTTGTATTCGCCCCTTTCTGATAATATAATGGTGTGGTGTTGAATGTGGCAATATCTCCCTGCGTGCCCTCTCTTTTCTCTGGCTGCATTCAACTTCCAGTATTCCGTGTGGTGTCGTGTGGCTTCCTTCATCGGCGTCAAACGAGCCCTGGTCCTCTCCAGGGCAACATTAAGGTTATACCCCCCTTTTCCCGGGGTTTTGTTTTCTCTTCTCACTGGAGTGGTTCCGTTAAGCCCCCTCTTGTCTATCGGGGAACACCCCCTCTAATGCCAGCGACCAAGCTGGCGAGCTGCCCCCATCCGCGGCGGGGGGGCAACCCCCGAACGGGAGTGCGGACGCTCTCCAAACCCTCAGCGCCAAACTGGACGTCCTCGTAGATCTAATGAGGACCCAGGCGGCTAGGGAAGAGAAGTCGCGACTCCCCCGAGAGAGCCCCCCAAGTGGAGATGCCTCCCTGCAAACCGCCAGGGGTCGTTTCACCCTCCGGGGGCGGCGGCTCATCCGCAACCGGCCAGGAGGGCCATCGCACGTCCCTCCCCCGGAGCAAGAAGCCTCTTCCACCCCGAGAAGGGAGAAGTCCAGAGCGCATCGGCCGTTCCCGGAGACCGATGCCCCCAAGGGGCGCCAGGGCAGCCTGCAGGAGAGCCCCCACAGCCGCTCGGCCCAACGGCAACCGGAGCTGTCTCTCCGACTGCGAGACTTCAAGAGGCGTTTCACAGAACAAGAGCGTGCCCTCCGCGCTCTACAGGAGACCTCTACTGTGGAGGATGATGAGCAATCCCCGTTCTCCGACCATGTCTTGAAGGCCGAGATCTCTCCCAAGATCTCGCTTCCAACCTTCAAGTCATACGACGGCCAGGGAGACCCGGCCGACCACTACGATAGCTTCGACGCCCTAATGACCCTGCATGGGGCATCATACGCCTTCAAGTGCCGAGCATTCGCGACCACCCTGGTCCAAGGCGCTCAGGCTTGGTTCCGAGCCCTCGCCCCCGGCAGCATCCGTGACTTCCGACAGTTCGGGCGAGTGTTCAAGGAAAGCTTCACCGGCAACGGTCCTCCCCAGTCAGTAATGGGACTCTTGGCTCTTAAATAGGAACATGGGGAGAAACTCCGGGCCTACATTAACCGATTTAAATTGGAAGCCCTGTGTATCCCCCGTCTGGATGTTGCCTCGGCCATCACCACACTGACCAGAGGCACCCGTGATGAGAACCTCTGACGTGAGCTGGTCCTTCATCCCCCTACCTCCCTCGCTGAGTTAGTGACCTTGGCTCTGTGTCATGCAGAGTGCGAGGAAGTCCTCAGCGCTTGCCGCAGCACGATGGGCTCGGGTCGAGAGGGGGACAATAGGCAACCGTCCGAGCAAGGCTCTGGCTCTCGCCAAGGAAAGAGGCGGAATCGGGATGGAGACCACAAGGAGACCTCTCGAAAATACAAGTGGTACACTCTCCTGACCGCCCTCGTCTACAAGATTTATGAAGATATCAAGGGCTCGGGCCTCCTCCGCCAACCCGAGCCTATGAAGGCAAAGCACCATAACCGCCACAAGTATTGCCTGTTTCACAGTGACCACGGGCACCACACTGGTGATTGTCATCAGCTCTAGGATGAGATCAAGCGTCTCGTCCGCCATGGGCATTTATCCCGGTACGTGTCTAAGCAAAAGAAGGATGCCACTGCCCCCAAGGAAATTGACAATCTCCCCTGCGGAGTCCATATTAACATCATTGCTGGCGGCGTGGCATCAGGCAGAGACAGTAGTCGAGGAAGAAAGGGTCACGCCGAGTGGGTGAGCCGGGCCTCTAAGCCCCCGAAAACCCCGCAGGCGAGCGAACAACAGGCCCTGGTGTTTTCCGACCAAGACCTGGAGGGGTTGACTACCCCGCATGATGACACTCTTGTTGTATCGGCTACGATAAACCATTGTAAAGTCGATAGGATCTTAGTTGACAATGGTAGTGCCCCTAATGTACTTTCATATGAGTGTTTTCTTAAGATGGGTGAAAATCCATCTAGACTCTGCCCGATCCGAACACCTCTCTATGGGTTCAATGGCCAAGCAACCTATCTCGAGGGAGCCCTGAGCCTGCCAGTCACTATCGGCACCCTACCCAAAATCGTTACAGTTATGGTGGACTTCATAGTGATTAAGGGAATGACGACTTATAACACCATCTTCAGCCGAGACATCCTCAACCAAATCTCAAATTTCTCACCATACAAATAGTGTCTCCAGATTTTCAGTGCAAAGATCACCGTTGTAAGCTCTAAATCATGAGTAGGATAATTCTCTTCATATTGTTTTAACTGTCGGGATGCATACGCTATAACCTTGCCATATTGCATAAGCACTGCATCCAAACCCACTCGAGAAGCATCCGGGCACACCACGAATCCACCCGAGCCAGAAGGCAAAATAAGCACTGGAGAAGAAGTGAGTAGCCTTTTCAATTCATTGAAGCTCTGTTCACATTGATCTGACCACACAAATGGCACATCCTTGTGAGTCAGTCGAGTCATTGGCGCAGTAATCTGTGTAAAATCCTGAATGAATCTTCTGTGATAACCAGCAAGACCTAGAAAACTTTTGATCTCTATCACAGTCTTAGGACTCTGCCATTGAAGAACAACTTCTATTTTAGCAGGATCAACTGCAACTCCGTCGCCAGAAATCACATGGCCTAGAAAATGGACTTCCTGAAGCCAAAACTCACACTTACTGAATTTTACATAAAGCTCGTGATCTCGCAGAGTCTGTAATACTACCCTGAGATGTTGAACATGTTCTTCCTCAGAAGCAGAATAGACTAGAATGTCATCCACAAAGATCACCACAAACTGGTCCAAATATGGATGAAACACACGCTGCATCAGGTCCATAAACGTTGCTGGAGCATTGGTTAGCCCAAACAGCATAACAAAAAATTCATAATGACCATACCTCATGCCCAAACGGAACAAGGGAGCAATGGAGTGACAAAACGGACATGGGCTAACACCTTATGAATAATATTTTGTGCTGACATTGGGTGGCCCTCATGCCTGGCAGTGTTCCTCGATTGCCAAAGCTCCCAGGTTGTGGCAGCCACTATTATCAGAGAGATGGTACCATGGGTAGAGGCAGGACTGAGGAGGCAAAAGATGGCTGAGATGTCAGGGTCTGCTCCCAATGTTCTCCAATGAACACAACAGAGGAAGTTGTCAAAGAAAGCCCAAACAGCAGACGCCGTGACCCCAGTGAAGAATGAATGGCCAACAGTTTTAGAATCACCATTGGGGTAGCAAAGACATTTAGAGCAGAGTGCAATACCACACCTTCGAATTTTATTATCAATTGGCACAACATGCTGTTGAATTTTCCAGAGCAAGATGGCCCATTTCGTAGGGATATGGGTCTTCTAAATCTTGCTCCAAGAACTAGGCTAGGTGTAGTTGGAGGAGTGAAAGGAGAGGCAAGCAGACTTAGCTATGAAGGCACCACTTGTCGTGAGGTACCAGATCCAATGGTCATGAACGGCATTGCTAATTAAGATGGCAGAAGAGATGGACAGAGGAGTGTGCCTGTGCACCAGTAACAAGTAAGGGTGAAAAGAGTCTGACAGGACCTCCATGACAGAGATCATCTTGCAGTTGATGGCTGCCCATTGTCCTTCCAGAATGAAAGATTTGAGAGGCCGGTCCCTATCCCATTTGTCATACCAGAAAGCCAGATTAGATGAGTGAGGGTCGATGATGACTCTGTGGTGTTCATATATGGGTTGTGTAGCTCTATGGACACACTTTTTATTAATTGGTTTATTGTGATTCGTTTGTTGGTTTATTAAGACGGGTTCATTTGTTTATTAAGTGTGTGGGCGTGCCAGTCACGAAGTGACAATTTATTTGGGCTCTGAAGAGCCACAAGTGCGCTCGATCTGACTTGATCAGATGATTGTGTAGTTCGTGTCGGGATCAAAATCCGCTGCGCCATAAAGATCATGGCATCATTTACATCCTCCATACGAGGGAACACCCTTGATTAATCACCGAAAAAAAGGGCCCTTCGGCCTAAGGATTTGTAGATAAAAATGAGACTAAGAAAGTCAAGAATTGTACTAAAAAGGTTCTGCACAATCGGGGTGAATATTAAAACCATGTCGGTCACTCATGGACCACCTACGAATTCTAGGGTTGTTCCTTCTTATAGAGCCTTATTTTTGGTATAGGAGTGTTAGGATTGAGGTTGGATAGCCTTATCCTAAGCCTAGGAGAGTTCTAGTGTAGACTAAGGCCTCTTTGCATCGGGTTCAGGCTCTCACGGGAGAGTCCTTCTCGAATCACACAGTTTTATGCTCTAACGGTTTATCGTAGGACCACCAGAGAACTCTGACGCTCTAACATTAGACCGTCACGTCCCTTCATCCGCCGCCCTCTCTCTCTATTGCTTTAACGGATGAAGCTTCAACCATTACAGAACCCTGGCGGTCTTAAAGTAGACTGTTACATGGTTTTCCTGCCGATTTTAGCTAACTCTTTCCCTCTCTTTTGGTCAAACCTGCCATTCTCTCTCCATCTCTCACTCTGTCCCCCCGTCTCGATGTCACATTCATTCACATTTTCACATCCATTCACATTTGCACAAAATAAAACAAAAACAACAAAAAAGATTTTTATTCCAGTTTAACTAACATAATCATGTACAAGTGTGTGTCAAAAAGAAAAGAAAAGGGAGAATGCAACAACATCACTTGGCCGGTCTATCTCCCTGGCCGTCGTTGTCTCCAGTACCCTCGTGCCGCTTTGGTGGTGGCTCCATGGCACTGCTCTCCTCCTCACGTCGGTGACTCCGGTCTGCCTCCTCGTTCCTCTGCTGGCTGGAAGAACTAGTGAGGTAGTCCGCTACCGGCCTACTCTGAGTACCACTCCGTGCACCACTCTGGGAAACACTCCTCTCAGGTCCTCGGTCGACCATCCTCAGGGCTCTTTCTATCACCCGGAGCTTGATCTTCAAATCATGAGCCTGAAGTCACGCCTCTCGCGCCTCGGTCCGGTAACGCTCTGATTCGGCTGCCCCAGCCCGAAGTCTCTCTGTCTATGCTCGTGCCTCTGCTAACTCTGCTCGGAGCGGAGGAACCTCCGCCGCCTCCGCTTGAGCCCGCTCTGCCTCAGCCGCCGCCGCCGGTAGCTCTCTCGCCTGCATTTGCATGCATCACAGTTAGTCTAAGCATTCGCATAAACACAGTCATTTGAGTCAAAAGGGAAATTCAGTTTAGTGCTGCTTACCCGCTCTGCGAGGGTGGCCTCGGCCTCCTCGGCCCGAGCAACTACCCGGGCAAAGTCTGCATCTCGCTCGGCCCTACCTCCGGCAGGCTGTGAAGATGAAGACGACGCATCTAGTCCCACCCTCTGTACTCCCTTGGCTCGCTGCATTTAGAAGTTAAAGTCAGTCATGGCATCAACATGAGTTTAGTCCAGGGTTCAGAAAGCTTACCAGAAGCTCCAACGCCACCTTGTACTCATCCCTCTGCTGGATTGTGGCATGTAGAAGCCCCTGGAGCTCCGCTATGCATCCCTACAGGTCTAGCTGCATGCATCAAGTCCAAGTGTTAATGCGTATAGGAATAAATCAATTCAATAAGAAGAGCATGAGTTTAGAAGTTCATACCAGTCGTCGGGCGCCGCGGAACACCTGGTCTCCATACCTCCGAGCGTAGGCCTTCAAGTAGGCCTCGTCGTTATCTGCTCGGGTCTTCACCACCTGACCCCTCCACATCCAATACTGCACCTGGTCGGCCACTCATACGCTCCAGTCGACGTCGCCACTAATGCCCTTTAAAGATTTCCCAAGACGCTCGTCGTCTCTGTCGGGGAACTCCACCTCAGGCTGATGCCCTCCTCGCGTCCTCATAATCAGGCGTAGTGGAGGGGCTTGATGACATTGATACAGTGCAACCAGATGTCTCACCTACCGTACGCTAGGGAAGCCTCCACCCACGACTGTCCCTCGTGTCCCTCATCTCGATATGGTGTCCAGCGCACCTGAAAGGGCAATCAAGTCCATGTAAGCATTTAGAAAGCATTTAGAAGCATAGAAAGCATATATGAAGAGTTTTGAGTTTTGGAATCTACCGATGCATATGGGAATGAGTCGATGTCATCTTGAATAGCCCAGGTCAGTCTCTTGATCGACCCCATGTCCCGCACAATGACCCACCGCCTCGCGATGGGGATCCTCTCTGGATGTAGCTCTGTCCCTCGTCCGATCTAGGGGAGATAAAGGGAGCTCCAGATCTGTATTTTTAGAAGGCAAGTGTCAGCATATAGTAGTCCTAAGCATAAAGCATATAGAAGCATTTAAAAGTTTAGAGTTTACCTATAGGAAGGGTGAGAAGCCACCCAGCATTGTCTCCCGGTCAGTCGTGCTGAGTGACTCGAATAGGAAGGTAAGCACTGTCGCTCCCCATGCATATCTGCCAACTCTATCCAAATCTTGTAGTAAAGGTAGGAGCATGCAGCTGATGACATCAGCTCTCATCGGGAATAGTAGCTTCCCAAACAGCAGGATCAGGAAGTGCCTCAAGATCCTATCTCCCTCTGGTCCCGCCTCTGCTGCTACTCTAGGCCAGACCTGCTCGATCACTCTGTCAATGTGCTGCTCCGGTAACTGTCCTACTGCAATCGCTGCTCCTCGAAGCCCCATGATGCGGGATGGATGTGCGCAGACTAGACTCCAAGTTGAAGACCAACCTTTGACTCTAGCAAGCTCACGGTCATCCCTTAGCGAGGGAAGCATATGATTGTGCATGGTTGAGAAACTGGCAAGAGCTAGGGTGGTCAACTCACTATTGTGTCCGGATCGGGTCACGAGATGGTTTCGCTCTCTCTCTCATAGGGGTGATAAATATTTGAGTGGGTCAATTTCCTATCACATGCAGCGGCATATAAAAAATATACGATTAAAGCAAAGCCTACAAGGAGGGTGGCGAGTTTACCTCCACGCTCCGGGCGTGGGGAAGACGATCTCGGCTAGTTACGGTAACTCCTGGTAAAACAGTTATTCAATAGTTACAACAGTGAATGCTTGCCCACTCCACGCAGGGAGGTAAAGGGCTACAAGTGGGGCCCGGGAGGACCGACCCTGGGTTGACAGGCAGCAAACTGGGAGGGTTCTCGGGGCGAACTTGGCCTGCTGGTCTGACCCGGTCCTGTGCAACTCAGTGCTGCGCCGACTCGGTTCTGACTCACTGGGCAGCAAGCCATTGCCTCCAAAGGAACATCACCTTCTTGAGAATTTCTGAAGGTGCTTCTTGGATGGGACGATGGCTGGACGTCCCTAAACGACTCCCTGAAGTGGCGGTCGCTAAAGTTGATTTTTGGTATTTATTTGTGAATTTCTCCCGGACTACTATTTCAGACTTGCACAAGGAACAGATTTGCGCGCCTCGACGGCAAGAATTAATTCTCTCAGATCTGGAATCCGATCGATGAAAGATTAGTGGCGTTGGAAAGAGGACTCCTAGATCTACAACATATATTTTTTTCAGATCGATCCAAAGAAAGGATGAGAAATGGAAGGCTCTGAAACACTATGTTTGTTTGTGGATCTGTGAACAGACCCTTAGGACAGACAAAGATCTTCCTGAAGATGATTTTTGACCAAGGGGTAAATGATTTTTCCAGAGACTGACAAAATTATGGGAGGCTGGTTAGGATGTGAGGAACACTAGAGAACTGTTTTGATTGTTTTGGAGATTTATAAGGGGGGTGAAAAAATGTGACAAGGGGACACTGTCCCGTGGATCTGTAGAATGGCAGATTACAGGGGGGAGAACAATAAATATGGGATAAATACTAAATGAAGGGTTACTAGCTTGAATTGTTTTATGGCAGATGGGGGGGATGTGGGGAGATCACCCTCCAATTCTGGGTGCGACATGAGCTATTGATGGAGAGCTAAAAATCTCACAATTTGATTTTATCCAGGGATGGACAGAACTCTGAAGAAGCAGCAACGGAGATGTGGTGGCGGCACGAACGGCGGCGACGGTAGCAGGGAAAGAATACAGAGGATCAGAGGGGAAGGTAGAATGGGTCTCACACCCTAGAGGGCTGGAGGAGGAAGAAGAACAGTAGGGGGAAGAGGAGAGAGGGGAGCACCCTTCTTGCCTTTGGCAATTTTCAATCAATTTTTCATCATTTTCTTCTCATTAATTCTTCTAAAATGGGAAATACAAGGTATTTATATGAAAGTACAAATGACCTAAACTACCCCTAGATCTAGGGTTTGGGATAATTAATCCCCCATGTGGTCAATAGAAATACATAACAAAAATAATAAACATCCTAGAGGAGGGGGCGCCCCCTTGACCAAATGGGTAAGCATCTTGGACTTTTTACCTCATTTGTCCCTTTGCCTTGTCCATGAAGGAAAGGATCCTTCTAGAAGCCACCTTGATGTGGGACGAGACCACAGACACGACAAGCTCGTGACTGCCCCTGAACAAGGGAAGCGTCGGACGTGCACGGTTGAGAAACCGGCAAGAGCTAGGGTGGTCGATTTGCACTCTCGTGCCCGGATCGGGTCACGGGACGGTCGCTCTCTCACTCGCAGCAGCGATGATACAACAATATATAGCAAGCTAGGTCCTAAAACATGCTCTCTAGCAGCGGCATAATCAAATATATATGAAGTAAGCAAATGCCTTTATTCATGCGGGGCTCCCCTCGGAGCCGTTCACTGATTTTACTTCTATTTTTTTTTCTTGAACTCCGGGAACAAACCCTACCAGAGGTCGCAGAGATACATATCCCGGACGCACCAGTCGCCCGACTAGAAGGAGTCAACGCAGGCTTGGACAAGCTCGCGTCCTTGGTCGAGGTCCTGCGGCAGGAGGCGGCCGCGAAAACTTCTGTTATTCCCGCATCGGGGACTGGGGTGCCATCAGAGGTGAGGGAGGAAACAATTGTAAGTATAGGCTCTCCTTTCTTGAATCTTCCTCAGGGCTGCTAATTTATTTTTGAATTGAATAGGATGATGCTCCCCAAGGGGTTACGGGGGCTCCTACACCAATGGACGAGCCTCTGGAGGAAGGGGAGATAACACCGAAAAGCAGTATAGTTTCGGTGGCCGAGGTAAGCATCAGGACCCCTCAGCTTCCCTTTGTTTCTTCATACTTTGACAGTTCACCTCAGATGGTGGGTAGCTAATCCTGCTTTGCATGATCAGGTGACGACAATGCCCCGGGGGGCCTGCAAAGCTATTCCCAAATGGAGGATGCCTTTCGGTCCGTCGGTGACGAAGAGACTGACTTCACTCCTGGGGCCAGATGCGGAGTCCTTCGCATCATTCGTCCAATCAGGAGCCAGCCCGCGGCTTGCGGTGCCGCTTCCACCCCTCCAGAAGCTTATAGCGCCAGAGCAAGACCAGCTTCTACAGAAGATATTGGCAGGCCTCACCATACCTTCAACGGAGACTCAGGCATGGGAAGTGGCAGGTCCTTTGGAAGCAGGCTGGGGACCGGCTTTACTGGATACCCCTCCTTTGACCGAACTCAGGGCTCTTGTGCTCCTGTCTTGTGAAGTGGTGACGAGTCTGGGCTTAACCAAGGAGGTAGAAGTGAAGACAAGTTCGTCAGTGGCGGTGTCCGACTCAGTCCCTGCGGTAGCTTATTCTTCGACTGAGGTGGCGGCCCCGGCTTTGGCAGTGCAGGCAGCGACAGCAAGCCCTGACTTTTCCCCAGCAGTGGAGGTGGGTCAACCCCTCATGATAACGGCGTCGGGTGATCCCGCAGTGGTCTTTCCCTCTCCACTAGCGGTGGTTGGCCAGGAGTTATCTTCTGAAGCTGGAGGATCTTGCAACTTAGCTTCGACGCTTCCATCCTCTTCAGCCGTGGTGGATGCAGATCTGTGGGCAGCTATGGACAGTGCAGTCGAATTCAACCCACCGGCCGTGCCTTCCATCGGTCATGCCACTTCAGATCTGCCAATTCGACAGACCCTGCTGACGCTATGATCAATGATCTTCGTTGATCCTTCCCTTATGTACCAAGGAGTGCACGGCGTGGTCATGTAGCTAACCAGGGCGCTGCAGATGATGGTTTGCCCATTGGAGGAATGGTCGCGGCGGGTCTTATTATTGCTGAAATATGTCAACCATCGCGAGTTCCTCGAGACTTGAGCTCCCGGTGAATTCACAGCTATCAGCACCCAAAAGGACGAGTACCTACAGGCCCTAGAGGCACGGAGGGACAGCAAGGAGCAGCACCAAAGGGACTTGGATGAATGCCATCGCAGCGTTCGTGCCCTCGAGAGCAGAATAGAGAAGCTCAAGGGTTATCTTGCTGCGGCGGAGTCTGAGCTTGCTGAGGCCGAGGCGACCATGGTGAGGGAGACCGAGGAACTAGACGTTGCCGAGGTCGAGGTGACCTCTGTGGCGACCGAGTTGGCGCGCCTCGAGGGACAGGAGAACCGTCTGCATGACATGGTGAACTTCCTTTGTGTCGGGATCCTTCCTCTCGAGGAGATATTCCGGGGTGTAGACTAAGCGCCGCTCCTCCTTTTCTCTCTCTTTTTTTTTCTTTCTTTTTCATGACATGTAACACAGGGGTATGCCCCAAAGCACATGTAGCTTTTCCTTCTCTTTTTAAAAGCAAAATACCCTTTTGCTTCATAGAAAGTGTAAAGGATCTATTAAGGAGTTTAGAATGCTAATGGGAACTGACCTACACACTGGCCCTAGGGTCTGACCAACCCTATATTCATAACTTCACGCTCCCAGCTTTGAGGTCTGTTACCTCGGTGTGCACCTTGGGCCCTATCACCACCGACGTCTTATTGTTCCGGAGGACCTTGAATTGGGTCAGTTTGCTTCTTCGAGATATATTAGCGCCTATCTCTTTTTGGGTTTACCGTCTTTTTTTGCATGACAACTGATGTGTGCTATCAAATCAGGTGATGAAGATGAGGTGAAAGAAAGGGAAAATCAACAGGAGTACAATCTTTTGTGTGACTGGATAAAGCAACAGCTCGGTGACAAGGTGGCAAAGGTGCAAGTATCAAAGCGGCTTAGCTCTTCACCATGTGTTCTCGTTTCTGGCAAGTTTGGCTGGTCTGCCAACATGGAACGGTAATGTTGCATGTGCATATTTAATTTACTCTCGAGTCACTGCAATTATTTTGCTTAACTGTATGTATGCTTGTAGGCTTATGAGAGCACAGACACTTGGAGACACGTCTAGCTTGGAATTCATGAGAGGCCGTAGAATATTAGAGATCAATCCAGATCACCCAATCATTAAGGATTTGAATGTAAGATGTTCACACCCCCCAATCAGCAGTGGCAAAGATTTTTCCTTGAACATCGTCAAGCTCTCTCTATTTGTTGCATTTCTTGTGGGGGTTCTCTCCCAGAGATGTGTAACTTGTCTTTTATCATAGCCTGGTATTGCAAAAGTTTCGCCATTAATGTTCTGAAATGCAGCCTTGTTCAGCCTTTGTTATTATTACTTAATGTTTGAAGCAAATTGCATGTGATGGTGTTGCTCACCAGTATTCTTCCCATGTCGTGTAAAGGCTGCATGTAAAAATGATCCCACTAGCACGGATGCAAAGAGAGCTGTCGACTTGTTGTACGATACAGCTTTGATCTCCAGTGGATTCACTGTTAAGTCCCTCGACTGTTCATCCCCGTGGTTTATGCCCTACAGTCTGTCTTATTTATTTATTTATTCTTTCGGCTTAATTCATTCAACAACGACATGCTGCAGCCCGACAGCCCAGGCGAGTTGGGCAACAAGATATATCAGATGATGGCGATCGCACTTGGAGGCAGATGGGGGAGGTCAGATGCGGCAGAGGAAGCAGCGGAGGGTGATGGTGATTCGCAGGTAAGCTCGGAAGCTGGTGCTTCTGAGACTGAGGCAGAGGTGGTCGAGCCCTCGGAGGTGAGAACAGAGAGCGACCCCTGGAAGGACTAGGGATTTTGCTGCTCTAGTGGTACCGACTGCGAGGAAAGAAGATTTTTGTTGACCCAGTATCTTTTGAGGTTGTGATGCCTCTAATCTAAAGTAAAGAGTGTTAGGTTTTGGTAGTTTATTTATCTAATTTTTCAGATCGAGAAAAGGTGGTGAAATTAGAGCAGCAGGGAAAGAAGTTTACATTAGGATATGCTCTTGTTGAGGACTCGAATCTGTTTTCTTTAAGGAAAACAAAGAATTTTGTTTTAGCTTTTACATGCACCCCCTGTGGAGGCTTCATGGTTTTTATTTTTGAGGTGGTACTCGTCGCTGATTCTGGTTTGGAAAGTGCCAGCCAATATGGTTTGGTTATTATAGTGAACTTCATGGGCAGGTGGCTTTGGTGATGATGATGCAAACCATTTTACAAGCGTTGAGATTTCATTTAGTCATGTGCTAATAAATCAGACTATGCGGCTGGCCTGAAGTCAAAAATCGTTAAACTATATCATCGTTGCATTTTTCCCGTAGCCATTTTTTTGTTTTAGCTTTTTTTTTTGTTTTGAAAAACCATCCAGCTATTATGCTTTGGTGGGATGTGACAAAGGCGGTCGTCGGCCGAGATGCATGCCCTTTCAATTAGTGTAGAAAAAAATGAGGGTTTTCCCTGGGGATTCATCCCTGGGCACCTCTGACTCGTTTCCCTCTTTGCAGTTCTAGCATTCGTGGTCATCGCCCTCAGCTCAGGCACCGTGCGAGATAACCCCTCTTCATCTGCCACCGTCTGTAGGAAATGAACAAAGAGCCAACATGGTGCAAAGGAGTTCTAGCAGGAGGATCACTGGCGACAAAGGGAAAGTCATGGCGATAGAGGAAGGTGCACCTTCCCATCCTACGGGGAACACCCCATCACGCGCCAGCGACCTAGCCAGCATAAATCCCCCACCCATGGTGGATGGCCAACCCCCTATTGGGAGCACAGACGCCCTCCAAACCCTCAATGTAAAGCTAGATAGCCTCACTGATCTAATGAGGACCCAGGCGGCTAGGGAGGAGAGGTCATGACTCCCCCAAGAAAGCCCCCCACCGTGGAGATGCTTCCCTACAAATCGCAGGGGGCCGTTTCATCCTCCAGGGGCGGTGGCTAATTCACAACTAGTCAGGTGGACCATCGCAAGCCCCTCCCCCAAAGCAAGAAGCCTCCTCCACCTTGAGGGGGGAGAAGTTCGGAGCACATCAGCCACTGCCAAAGATCGAGGCCACCGAGCGGTGTCAAGGCAACATACGGGAACGCCCCCACAGCCCCTCGACCCAATGGCAACCAGAGTTATCCCTCCGACTGTGAGACTTTGAGAGGCATTTCATGGAGCAAGAGCAGGCCCTATGTGCCCTATAGAAGACCTCTACCACCGAGGACGAGGAGCAATCCCCGTTTTCTAACCATGTCTTGAAGGCCGAGATCTCCCCTAAGATCTCACTTCCGACCTTCAAGGCATATGATGGCCAGGTAGACCCAGATGATCGCTACGATAGTTTTGACACCCTCATGACCTTGCATGTGGCATCTGATGCCATCAAGTGCCGAGCGTTCGTGACCACCTTGGTCCAGGGCGCTCAGGCTTGGTGCTTAGCCCTCACCCCGGGCAGCATCCATGATTTTCGACAGTTCGGGTGAGTATTCAAGGAGAGCTCCACAGGCAGTGGTCCTCCACGATAAGTAGCGGGGCTCTTGGCCCTCAAATAGGAATAGGGGGAGAGGCTCTAAGCCTATATTAATCGATTTAAATCAGAAGCCCTGCGTATCCCCCACTTGGATGTTACCTTGGCCATCACCGCACTGACCGGGGGCACCCGCGATGTAAACCTGAGGAGTGAGCTAGTTCTTCATTCCCCTACCTCCCTCTCCAAGCTAGTGACCCTGGTCCTACGACACACAGAGTGTGAGGAAGTTCTCACCGCCTGCCACAGCATGACGGGCTCGAGCCAGGAGGGGGACAAGAAGCGACAGTCCGAGTAAGGCTCCCAACAAGGAACAAGGTGGAACCGAGATGGAGACCCTAAAGAGCCCTCTTAGAAGTACGAGTGGTACACTCCCCTGACTGTCCCCGTCTACAAAATTTACGAAGACATCAAGGGCTCGGGTCTTCTCCACCAACCCAAGCCTATGAAGGTGAAACACCACAATCGCCGAAAGTACTATTTGTTCCACAGTGACCACGAACATCACACCGGTGATTGTCATCAGCTCCAACATGAGATCGAGCACCTCGTCCGCTAAGGGCACTTATCTCGATATGTGTCCAAGCATCGAAAGGATGCCGCCACCCCCGAGGAGATCGACAATGTCCCCCGCGGAGTCCACATCAACGTCATTACTGGCGGTGCGGCATCAGGTGGAGATCACAGCTGAGGAAGGAAGCGTCATGCCGAACGGGCAAGTCGGGCCTCTGAGCCCCCGAAGGCCCCGCAGGCAAGCGAACAATAGGCCTTCATGTTTTCCAACCAAGACCTGGAAAGGTTAACAACCCTGCACGATGACACCCTAGTTGTATCGGCTACTATAAACCATTGTAACGTAGATAGGATATTAGTTGACAATGGTAGTGCCCCTACTTGGCACAGAATAAGTTGACTATCACCTCCAATCAGTAGCTGGGTGACACCAATAGATGAGCAGCCTCCTGTCTGGCCAGAAGAGCCTCGTATTCAGCTATATTATCTGTAACAAGAAAGGCAAGCTGAAAGGCTTGTGGAATGGTGACTCCCTCAGGTGATAGGAGAACAATGCCGATACCGTTACCTTGAGAATTCAGAGCTCCATCAAAATGTAACGTCCACATTGAATCGGACTGATTGACAGACATTAGTACCTCATCTGGAAACTCAGAGCGAACATGATCAAATCGAGGAAGAGGGTGATGAGCAAGATGTTCTGCTATAGCATAGCCTTTAATTTTTTTTTGCTAAATGTAAGTGATGTCGAACTGAGAAAGGAAGCTTTGCCATCGTGCTTGTCGATCGGTGAGGACAGATTTCTAAAGAAGGAACCTGATGGGATTCATGCAAGCAATGAGATGAACCTCGTGAGCTAAGAAATAGTATTTCAACTTCTGAACTACCCAGACTAGAGCTGTGCAAGTCTTCTCCATGGTTGTATACTTCTGCTCACAGGGGTTGAGAAGCTTAGACAAGTAGTAGGCTGCCCTCTCCTTTCCTTCATCATCAACTTGCACCAGGACAGCACCTACTGAGTCATCCAGGACCGAGATGTAGAGAACAAGCAGTTTGCTTGGAACTGGTGGCCTCAGGACAGAAGGATTGGATAGATAGTCCTTCGATCTGTCAAAAGTCGCTTGACACTTGTCATCCCAATGAAATTTGACTCCTGGTTTGGTAAGCTCGTAGAATGGCCTACACCTTTATGACTGTTGGGAGATAAATCGGTGAATAAATTGTAACCTCCCAATCAATCCTCAAACTTCCTTCAAATTCTTAGGAGGAGGCATATCTCCTATTGGTTGCGCCTTATTAGGATCAATCTCAAAACCCCTCTTGCTAACAATGAACCCTAGCAACTTTCCTGATGACACACCAAATACGTATTTCTTGGGGTTCATTTTCAGTTGATATTCTCGCAATCTCAGCAAAACCTTGGCCCGAATCCCAGGATGCTCGATCCTTGTCCTTGATTTCACTACCAAATCATCAACATATACCTCGAAATAAATGTGGATCATATCGTGGAAAATAGCCATCATGGCCCTTTGGTAGGTGGCTCCAGCATTCTTGAGTCTGAATGGCATGACCACATAGTAATACGTTCCCCAAGGTGTAGTGAAAGATGTCTTTTCTTGATCCTCTTTAGCCAGCGGATTTGATTATATCCGGAGAAGCCATCCATGAAAGAGAGGGTCTCACACCCTACCGTGTTATCAATTTGAACATCAATGTGAGGGAGGGGGAAATCATCTTTAGGACACGCGCGGTTAAGGTTCTGAAAGTCTATGCAAATCCTAACTCTTCTGTCCTCCTTCATTACCGGGATGATGTTAGCCACCCAATTAGGATAGAGGACGACCCTAATGAATCTAGCCTTATGAAGCTTATCGACCTCTTCTTTCATTTTTAATGTCATATGTGGGTGGAAACGCCTCAACTGCAGCTTGACCGGGACAGATCCTGGCTTAAGTGTTAGATGGTGTTTGACAAGTGCAGGATCTAGACCCAGGATGTCTTCATAACTCCATGCAAATGTGTCCTTGTACTCTTGAAGAACTTGAATGAGTGCCTCTTCTTCAGATGGTGGCAAATTATTACTTATGAAGATAATCCTAGGATTTTCCTAGGTTTCCAAATTAATTTCTTTGGTGGGCTCTTCTACTGAGACTGATGGTTTGTCGAATCTCCTCATGCCACTAGCAAAAGCGCCAGTCTCGTCCTCATATTCTTCATATTCTTCATCCCCCTCTTCGACATGGTCTTCATCATTCATAATTTCATGAACATCGAACCCTTCATCGAAACACATGCATCCTCACATTCTAAATCTGGCAGAAGAATTGGATTTGATAATATAGAACGTCACTTTGGTGGCAAAGTCACCCATGACCAGTTTCACCTCGACCCGACCGAGAGCTTCTTCAGAGTCTTGGTTGAACCCGGAGATTTTGACAACGCTGACTTTTTGCAAATAAGGCGCCAAGTAGAGAGACTTGAAAGTCCTCAAAGGCAAAATGTTCACCGCCGCCGCCCCCGCATCGACCAAGATTTGGTTAACCTCATGCCCGTTGATCGTCCCTTTTATGTATAGGGGGCGATTATGACAAGGAAAAGCCAGCAGCATGTCCTTGTCGGAGAAAATAATATTGGCCGCAAGAGCTTCATACGCTTGGGCCTGCAATTCCGCTACATGGGCTTCATAGGCCTCGAGATCCTAGAGTACTTTTACAAGAGCTTCCTCCAGGTCCTTGCTCCAAGCAATGACCTCCCATATGGTGACATTAGTCGGGAACCGCTTCATGCGTTGAATGATTTTGCGGTCCACCCTAGCACGGGTCTTGTCGAATGGAGGAATGATTTCCCCCAGAGTCTTGGGGGCTCCATGTGGTTTCTCCCGCTTGAAAGGGTGCTCCCCCTCATCTTGCGCACTAGCTCCCTCTTGGAACAGCGGTGCCAGGGACTCCTCCGAAGTAGGCTGAGACTCGTTCGAATCTGACTGGCCCGAGGGACCTTCTCGTTCGCCAGCACTAGTTGAGGGGCCTGCCTACCCCGAGGTTGGAGCTAGCGACGGGCGCTGACTGGAGTTTCTTCCTTATCGGAAGAATGAATTATGAAAGGGATGCCTCCTGGTCTTCGGGCTCTCGAACCAAGGCCTGCACTCTCTGAGGGTTCACGTATAAAGGGTATGCCCCGCACTTAAGGTGCAGATTGGGGCCCGGCTCTTCCCCAATGAATATTATAACCTGGTCGAGGGTTAAGGGATTTTCTCGCCCTCGACCCTGTCCTTGGCCACGGCCTCGGCTATTCCTTGCCGATCAGCGCTGGTATGTTGCTATAGGGGCATTGTCCTCCCCAACAGAGGTGTTTATATTGTCAGGAGGCGGGATAGCTACTGTTTTACATGACAGCTTCTGTAGTGCTCGTTCAAGGGCCTCCACGGTGAGCTCCTCGTCTTTGTAGAACAGCGAGAGCTCTTCCAGAATTGGAATTCTTTCACCCTCGAGACGATGCAAGGTCTCTCGGAGTCAGTCGAGGAGTTGGGCTTTCTGCCCAAATCTTTCCCAGGGAATATATTTGTCAAGTGTGACCGCCATAGTAGGGCAAGGAGGCACATTTTCTTCTAGCTCGTCTATGAGCTTTTGTAACCGATGTAAAGGGGTGAGTTCCTTGGAGGCTTCCATGATTGCCGCCTGCTCAGCTTTCTTTTTCAATCTTCTCTTCAGATTCTTCTTTCGATTCTTTTCCTGCTTCTTGAGGCGAGCAGCCTCATTTAAGGAAGGTGAAGATGGCTTTGAGGGGCGAATTGAGTTGCCCCCGAGTCTTGTCTTTTGCCTCGAGCTGGTCGCCTGACATTTTGGACTCCGCGACCCTTTCTTGGAGCGACGCAAGTCCACTCCCCTTCGGCGGGCTGTGGTTGAAAGGTGGTATTAATTGCTTGGGCGACTATCTCCGGTGGCAATTCTTGAAATTCCGGCTGACCGAATTGGAACCCCAGGGGGTCTTGCGGTGTCGCCAACTTCGTTTCGGCTGGAAGCCTGGCCCCGGAGAGTCGTTGCGATCTCCCCGGAAGGGTGGACCCCACTGGCCTGCCACAGGATTGGACTTTCGGCTCGAGCTCCACGACCTTGATTTTGCCTTTGCCTTTCGGCTGTGGGTGTCTGGCGGCAGCCCTCTCGGAGTGGCCCGACTGGGTAGAGGACTTGGAGGCTCCGCCAGGGACCGGGCCTCGAGGACCTTGGGTCGTAGGCCTGTCATGCTTAGCCTTGCCTTTAAGGCTTGGCTTGGGATCTCCCCCAGCCATCAGTGTGAGATCTATTGGTTCTACGGTATGGCACACTAGATCTTCATCCCCGACTTTAGTCTTGGTAAAGGAAAGATAGGTTTCTACTTCCTCCAAGAGGACTGTAGCTTCAAAGGAAGGAAAGATAAAAGTATGAGTTTGGAGATGCCATAACTCTACAAGGGCAGAGATACTTGCCCAATCCAAGTTCAGTTTCTGAAAATTCTTCCCTAGGACAGCCAAAGGCTGAAGATGCCACGCCCTTAAGATTGAGAGGACCTCTAAAGGGAGCTCTTTGATCATGCGAGCCACCCACTTTAGGTTGGAGTAACGTCTGGTGCCAGGAAAAGCCTGAAGAAAAAGAGAAGCAAAGAAGAAGAAGATCATGAGAGAGGAAGAGCAGAAAAATCGAATCTTTGATGAAAACTTGAGGACTTACCTCTCTTGGAGGGTTTGAACTTAGGTGCTTAGGGATGCAGGTTAGCCTTTGAGGTTCTCCATGCTCCTTTCTAGTTGCTTTGGGCCCAGCATAGACCCTCTCCTCCATGGCCAAGGCTCCATGGCTTCTCTTCATGATGTTCTAGCTCTTTTCTGGTTTTTCTGAACTTCTAGCAGAAAGATAAGATGAGTTGTGAATTTGGGGTTTGATTCTTATTTATAAAGGCTTGATGTGGGTGTATTATGGCTAGGTCGTCCTATCCTAGGCCTGGAAGGGTTCTAATAGGGATTAGGCTTCTTTCTACTAAACTTCGGATGGCCTTTATAGAGACCCGATCGAACTCTGCTACGGATTAATTTAACAGTCTGTCGTGGACCCGTTATGGAATCATGACGCACCCCTTATGGTCCGTTAAAATCTGACTGTCAACAGAATTCATTCTGTCAAGTATAACGCATGGGCCTTGGTCCGTTATGATGACTTAACGGTCTCAAGGAGGTCCGTTAAATTCTTCTGTGGCCGGGTAATGATCTGTCTGTTCTCTTTGTTTTCCCTGCCGGCCTTTCCTACAATTCGCACACACGTCCACCGTTCTTTATTAGCCTATTCGCATTCATGCATTCACTCACATGCATCCACACACACTCACATCAATTCACAACCATCCGTCCACACATTCATTCCCACAACCACATTCACACAATCATGCATTTTCGAAGTTTCCATTTCACCCACGATCACACATACACATTCCCTTCCTCGCATTCATACAACCATTCGCGCAATCACAATCATATAGTCATATTCATTCATTCACATCCATATATCCACATTCACATTTTCACAAAACAAAAATTAACTTCATTTATCATATCAATTGTCACATAGTGTGTAAACCAAAAAACCAGAAAGCAATACAAAAAAAAACCACAAAAATAAAAAAAAAAATCACTCCGCCGGTCTATCACCCAGGCCGCCGCTGTCCCCGGTGCCCTCATGCCGCTTCGGCAGTGGCTCCATGGGGCTATGCTCTTCTTCTTCCCATGGGCGTCTCTGCTCCGCCTCCTCATCCCTTCGGTGGGTGGAAGAGCTAGCCAAGATGTCTCCCACCGACATGCTTGGTGCCACGCTCCGTGAGCCTCCTGCTGCGCCACTCCATGACACGGTTTGCTCGGGTGCTCAGCCCATCAGCCGGACGGTCCGCTCCATGGTTTGGAGCTTGATTTTCAAATCAAAAATCTTAAGTCATGCCTTGCGAGCCTCGGCACGGTACCGCTCGATGTCTGTCGCATCTCGACTCAATCGGGTCACCTCCCCCTAGAGCCGGTCAACCTCTCCCCGGAGATGGGGCACCTCAGCCGCTTCTACCAACGCTGCAGCTAAATCCCTCGCCTACACATTACATTTGCATATTGGTCAGTTTAGGCATTTGCGTAAGTCTTGAAGCATTTTTTAGGAAAAAGCTTGGTTTCTTACCCGCTCCGCAAGGGTAGCCTCGGCCTCCTCGGCTCGGGCTACGGCTCAGGTGAACTCGGTTCTAGATAATCAAAGGACCATCTAGGAACATAGAGGAATCAACCCGAGGGGTCAAACCTCGGGTTAAGCACACTGAGATAGAAAGCGATCATGTTTGGACCTTTTTTTGAATAGGCGGTCATGAAAGGGCCGCTACTATGAAGTGGCGGTCCGGTCAAAATCACTAAAAGATAGGGTCGACACCAGAGAGATGAAAGGGTCGACAAAATGAAATTCTGGAAGAATGTGGTCACGGGAAGGCTGCTACTTGACAGTGGCGGTCATCTGATGGCCGCGACTAGTCTAAAGTGCAGAAAAACACCAGTAACACAAGTGCTTTCTAGAAAAATAAGTTTTTAGCGTACAACCAGCTCGGTGTCCTAGTGGGAATCCCAGGATCGCGGAGACTTAGAGTGGCCTTGAAACATGATCACTTCGTCCGATGGAAGGAATATCCAATGGAGAGGATCACAAGTCCAAGAAAGTGTGCCTATCACGTCCAAGTGTAACTAATAGCATCGTACCGGAATACGTGCTATGTACTTAAGAAAGACTGAGATGAGAGTGAATCATGTAAAAATAGCGATCAAATCATCAACGTGCCAAGTTGATAAATCATGTGAAATAACTTTACTATGAAACTATATGATTTTGGCATGAAATTAACATAAGATTAAAATAACTTTGTAAAATCGGGAAGGCATGAAAACTATCATGATGGGTGTATAATATAACCAAAGTCATGAATATAAGGACATAACTAGGAATAGGACCAATTTACCTAAGCTTAACATATAATTATACGGCTTGATCTACAATTTGTTTAGAGTTAACAGGAAGTAGAACACAGAAAGAGGAAAGTGGTCTAGGGAGAATCGCTTCCTGTAATAACGGTCGGACGGGACGGCTACTTTACAGTAGTAGTCTCTGAGAGACAGCCTTCTGCCTGCAATAGGTAGAAGGTAATTAAGGCGTCCCCAGCCTACCTAAGGGTAATCAATGCATGATACTGAAAGATAAAACATGACAGAATAAGAATTTAGTCATGAGGATGCATGAGTTTGCATGGATTAAGCCACAATTATCATCTTTTCTATTACGGTCCAGGGATATGCATGTAATAAAAATCTAAGTGCGCAGTCATGGTAAAACATGAAATACGACGTGTAGAAAGCATGAAATTAGAAGAAACAGAGGACTTTTACTCCTAACTTGATGTTCGTGCCAATCATGAGATAACCTACCTATGGACTGGGCTCTAAACTTTGAATTAGTTGTTGGAAGGAGATCCGAATTCCTGAGCATCTTGCGTGGAACCTTCAACTTCCAGGCACTCTAACTCTTTATCCTGTTGTCCTAAATTCGTGAAATTTGGAGGGTGATAAGAAGATATAAAGAGGAACAAGTTATTCTAAAGGATGAACTTAAAAATTCCTCAATTTGAGTGCCTAACCTCCTGATCTTCACTAGGAGAACATGTCTGTTCTTGCCTGATTTACAGAGAAACAGCAACTTTCGGCCTTTCTAACCCTCGAGATGCTTGACCTCCTAGCACATGATTTTGCAGAAGGTTAGAAGATACTTAAGGGAATAATAAAGTCCAAAGAACCAACATGAAATACCCATGTCTTACCGTCGAACAACGTGAGCCAAAATGAGGGTTCACGTAGGTTGAACCAAGGCCCTATTTATAGAGTTGGCCTAAGTTTTGAGGGATTAGATCAAATTAGAGTCCTAATTTAGTACAAAATCGATCCCCAACAATCCTAAATATGGTTACATGCTAGATAACATTGATCCTAGGCCATTTGGATGGATAAAAATCCCTTTTTTCTACGGTTTATCAACCTTGTTCACGGAAGTCAGAACACAGTCTTGTCCAGACTGCCTTATGCAAAACTCGATCGCGCGATAGACTATGTTCTAGTAGTTTATCCATAATTTTTAGATTTTTTTATTTTTCTTTTATTTATCTTTGAACATTCTGCCGTTCCTTTCACTCCACAGGTCCCAGAGAGTGGCATGTAGGATAAGCCACCAAAAAATCTTGTCGCCTTTGAGTGTCCACCTGAAGTGCCACTTGGAAAGAAGCTGTTGGACCCCCTCAAACTGGCCCAAGGTCTCCTGTAAGCTATAGCCAATTCTCATCCAAATGCCCTTCGCAAAGGAGTAGCCTATGAATAGATGATCCAGATCCTCCTCGTCCCCGCACAAGCAACAAGAGGTGGATATGTGCTGAAAAAAAGGTGTCAATCTGTCACAGGTCAATAGTCGACCATGGGAGATCCTCCAAACCAACACTTTCACCATGAGTGGGCTCTTGGGAACCCAAATGTGGGGTGTAAAGGGATGGTGTGTCCCCCCATCAGCCAGGAGAGCATAGGCCAACCTAACAGAAAACTGGCCCTCCCTCTCCCATCTCCACAACCAAGTATCTGCCCTACTGACGACTGGACTCAAGTCCAAGAGGAAGGTGAGAAGGTGTTCCATCTGGTCCATCTCCTCTAGGGTGAGATTCCTCCTAAAAGTTGGGACCCAAATAACCCCAACCAGCTGAGCATCAAAGGACTAAGCCACAGAAGCCCCTGGTACACTAGCAATAGCAAACAACGAAGGGAAGGCCTCCACCAGTGAAGAGTCACCACATCACCTATCTTGCTAGAACAAACATGTCTCTCCATCACCCAGACTGACCTGAACACCAACTCTGAAGAAGTCTACACACTGTAAAATGCCTCTCCAAATCAGGGAGACATAATATAGTCAAGGTGGAAATAAGTCCCACACCCTAGACGAAGTATCTCTATCTGATCAGCTGCACCCACATTCCCCCGTCCTCTGTCCTAGGCCTCCATAGTCACTTGCATAATAAAGCCAAAGTTGAAATATCTAATGCTCTTGATACCCAAATCGCCAACTTCCTTGCTCTGATAGGCTCTACCTCATGTGATATCACGCCATCCTCTATCTCTACTTCCGCTGCCGTGCCAAAAAAATCTAGCATGGATAGACTCTAATCTCTTAGCCACCATGTTTGGCACTCTGAAATGGAGAGGAAATAAATTGGTAAACTATCTAACACTGATCTGTACAGGACCAAGCAACCTCCATATGATAGTAATATGGTCTTCCATCCTACAAGTCTAGTATCGTACCTCTGCACCACCCCCTGCCAATCCCTACATCGAAGTGGTCTTGGGGATAGAGGAAGGCCCAGATAAGAGAAAGGGAACATCCCAATCTGACATCTGAAGATGTGAATAGCCCTCCTGATAGTTGACTCTTCCATATTGATCCCCACCAAATGGCTCTTACTGTAGTTCACTTTCAACCCGATGATGTCCTACACCTCTCTAATAACAACCTAGCATTAACTAGCTGCTGCTCCTCATCGGAAGATAATAGTGTCATCAACATATTACATGTAAGAGATAGAGCTATTAGATTGACCTGCTTGAAAGTCAAAAATGATCCTTGTCACCTCAACTCTCATCCACAATCTACTGAAGATCTGAGCCACCAGAACAAACAAGAGTGGGGAGAGTGGAACTCCCTGCCGAAGCCCTCTCCCACTAGGAAAATAGGAAGAAGACTGCCCATTAAAGAGCACAACAAAGGAAGTAGACGAGACACACTCCCTAATACATGAGATCCACATATGATCAAAACCCATGCTTGCCAGCACCTGAAGGAGGCAGTTTCAGTTCATCCTGTCATAAGCTTTCTCGAAGTTCAGCTTGAGAACCAGTCCCCTCTTCCTCTGTTGCTTCATGGCAAATAAGCATTCATGTGCAACAAGAAAATTCTCCTGGATGTGTCTTCCCCTGATGAAACCACCCTGATAGCCATTGACCAGACCATCAATCACAACATCAAGCCTTCTTGCCAAAACCTTGTGATGATTTTATAAGTGCTATTCAACAAGCTAGATTTTTTCAAAATTTCTTCAAGATCTCTTCTCTTCTGCCTTTCCGAGACGGAAAACCTTAACCCCCACGGGTCGTCCACCAAAGCCGTAGGCAAGAGGCGGTCGGCCTATGTGCTTCGCATGTAGGTTGCCTAGGCTACGACTCTCGGAGGGAGTCTTGGACTTTGTAGGACTATGCTTCATAATTGTTTTGTTGTCCTTGAATATTTGGCCTGACCTTTTTCCCTTTTCTATGTCCACAGTGCTTATAGACATGGCTCGCATCAGCGGATATAGGGACTGGTCTAGGAGTACAAGAACTGGGGGTGCTGATGACGGTTATATTCGGCAGACTGATCGACCCATGCCGCCTTTTCCTCCCCATACTATCACTGATGACAACTTCGATGAGGTGGATCGTGGTTGTAACTGGGCCGCTGAAGGCCCAATTGAAAGTGTTGGTGATAGCGAGGGACTTGTGGATATTTCTCGCATTATAAGGCGAGACAGAGTCTACTCATATGACCAATCAGGGGTGTATCCAGCCCACCACCCCTTGGACCGTCATATTTATCTCTTCATCTAGAGTTTTGCCCCTATTGGTACGAAGAGCGATGATCCTCTTTTGCTGAAAGAGAGGCGCCACCTCGAGCGAGCCATGTTACTAAGGAGGGATAGTACGCAGGACGTGTATCCTTTCTTATCCGAGCTCTCCAAAGGGCTTCACTCGATAGAAGCAGTAACCCGATCGACAAAGTTTGGGCTTCTTCCAGCACCATGACAGCTTCTCTGTTCGCGAGGCACCATTGGCTCCGACAATTTGGCACTTACATGGGCAACATAAAGCCATCAAGCCTACTATGGATGGTTTGTTCTTGACACCCTCAGGGGTGAAATTTGCGAACAATGACTCTGTCTACGATTGCTTACTCGAGAGGATCTTAGCATTGAAGAGTCTGAGTTGGTACGAGAAGTGGTCAGTTCTCTCTTCCCATAGTTATCACCAAGGGGCGGCAAAGTGGCTCTGGGACATTCTTTCTGTCTACAGGTTAGTGTTGGATAGAGCAAGGATTCGCCATGCAGTTATAGCAGCTTTATATTCCTATCCTTGCCATGCAGATTTACTGCAGGCCCTGGCCGAAAGATTTAACAACACATTTATCACTGCTGAGGGAGAGACCTCTCGAGATCTCTGGGCTTTCCAACGGATTTCGGGCCTTTCCAGTTGTAGGTGACCCTATGAGGAGCTATCATTTGATGACCTACATCCCAGCTATACAGATGGAGCCAGCAAGTACTGAATGCCTTATTGTTTCAGATTCCTGATGAAGACATGGAGGAACTTGACTCAAGTAAGGAAGGACAAGACCCCTCGTACTCCCCGGGTGACTTTAAATGCTTGGGTGAGCCATTTCTACAACGGCACATTCTGCTTCCACGAGGACTTTGCCCAGTCAAGTGCGAATAGAGTACAATGTAGAGAGATCATCTTGGATTTCCATCCACATACGCGCCATCTACCTACTCCTACATAGGGATGGAACTCCAGGGAACTGCCTTCTCACACATATTTAGCTACTTATTCGGCCTACTGGCTGGCCAACTTGGTGATTACTCATGGTGAGGAAGGTCTTTTGCGAGCTAAGGTGATATATCTTGCCTGCTTGATGGCATGTAGACAGAGAGTTGCAATTGCCTATGCTGCCATCGCGAATATGTATCATTTTTTTAAGACTTTGACAGCATATTCATCTCCCAGAGACGAGCATATTGATGCCCACTCATTATTTGAGTGCGTGGGTCGAGCTACTATTTCCAGAGCTCTCTCGGAGGTCTCCAGTTGACAACCCTACAGTTCAGTTGATATTTGCTTTTATTGATCAGCCTTCTCAGGACGTCGTCACTCAGCTAGTGGGTGCCCATAGAGATCTGTCTTTTTTGCTTGTCAGGAGAGATGAGGGCTTAGCCCTTGACCCACCGCCGCAACAATGAGGGCGGCGGTGAATTGCATCATGGTGTATTGCAATTGCTTGTAAGGGGCAATGGCAGCATCAAGCGAACGTTGCAGCAGCACGAAGGCATGCTTGTCGCCCGTCAAAGGGAAGGTCCGGATGCTGTAGCTGCTCTCGCCCATTTCAATACGCGTCAACGTCGTCAGTTGCCCTCCCTGCGCCTTGAGGACTTCAGTCAATTCCTTTTCCTGCTCGCTTTTGAAGGTGGTGGCATCGACGATCCAGCCGCCATCGTTGCCGGCGACCAAAAAGGAGACATCCAGCGAAGACAGCCCGCGCATGTCTTGCGCCAGCTTGTCGTCCAGTGGGAACGCCATGGCGATCCAGCCTATGGTGACCGGAGCACGCACCGGCACCACCAGCACCTGATAGATGCGGCCGTCGAAAATGCTGATACCGACGGCGCCGTCATTTTGCTCAGCCTGGTCGATCAGGGACAAGATGGTATTTTCCAGGCTGCCGGCCGGCCGCTGAACCGTAGTAGCCTTGATCTGGCGGTCGAGGCCGACCAGAAGCGTCAACGATGCATCGATCCGCTCGCCCAGCGTGATCAAGCCCGATTCGATCGTTGGCCTGTCGTCCGTGCCGATGGCGCTGCGGAAGCCGGTATCCTTGGCCAGCACCCGCGCACTGTCGGTCAATCTTTGCTTTTTCTGTTCGAGCAGGCGATTGAAGAGATTCTCGCCGAGCTTCAATTGCTCGCGCATGCTCGCTTGGGCGTTATCGACGATCCCATTGCGGATAACGAAAAAACCGCCAAGTTGAACCGCCAGCACCAATACAAGGAACAGCGTGATGATGCGGCTTTCAAGGGTACGAAAATGCATCGCGCTCACTTATTTCGGGGTAGTCGCGCCGGGCTTGAGCTCGAGTTTGAAACTTGCCAAGCTGTCGCCGCTCGCCATGGTCAAGCCCTGCTCCACATAAGGTACCGAGATGGGCAAGTTGTAGTGCCAGGCACGCAATTGATATTTCCCCGGAGGCAGTCCATCGAGCTTGAGCTTGCCGGCAGCATCGGTCTTGCCGAAAAACGGCGTATTGACCACTTCGACGTAGGCGATCATCTGGTCATGGATATTGCAACCCAGGACCACAGTGCCCGCCTTGTCGAACAGTTGCGGCGCCGCCGACGTGCCTGAGTACAAAGGCAAATCGAACACCTTGGCCGGCGAAAAGGAATAGACGTGATGCTTGACCGAGTCGTTGTTGGGGAAACTGATTGCGGTGCCGACTTGCACCACCGTCACAAGCGGATTGAAATGGCGCTTGCGCTGCTCGATTTCAGCGCCATGCAATGCGGATTTAGGTAGTGCCTGCCCCGATACGGGCTCGGCATAGACTACGGCATCCGCCAGCGGCGCACCGGCAGTATCGGTCACATCTACGGCGAGGGAAGCCGCCGATGCAAGTGCTGGCCCCGCCAACAGGGAGACGAAGAGCGTCTTGAACAATAGGTGCAAGGTCATTATCCGAAGCTCTCAATCGAAAATGTCCATCGAGTTGTTACTTTACACTGTAACAAGCCCCACGAGTAGTTTTAATTTCCTGCATGTAACTAGTGTGGCGTGCGGCATCTCATCCCGTTGATACCGGTTCGGTGCCATTTGGTATCTGCCGCAGTTGCTTGGACAGTAGCTGATCGACAAGGTGCATATTCGACCAGAAATACTGGGCAAAATGGAAAATCAAAAAAGGGGCTTCCATTGTGCAATAAAGCTGTGCTATACTTTCGTTTTGCTTACGCGGCTGTAGCTCAGCTGGATAGAGTACTTGGCTACGAACCAAGGGGTCGTGGGTTCGATTCCTGCCAGCCGCACCATTATGCAGTGTGAAAAGGGCTTAAGAGAAATCTTAAGCCCTTTTTCTTTTATGGATTATTTTCCGCCTGCGCCGCAAATGGCGTGCGTGAACTATTCGATGAGTGCAAGGTTGAGATTAACTATAAAGTATGCATAATTGACTAATTATGTACATATGAACTGATGTATGTAATGTGAATTATCATAAAGAAATAAGCACTCATCAGCAATGAGGTCCCACAAGGGTTCTCTGTATCCCTACTTGATGGCGAGGAGACTTACAGCGGACCTAATCTCCTTTTTGCAAATGAGGAAAGTCACTTTGAACATCCTCTTCATCTGCTAGAAGGAGGTAATGGAACCAATAGGAAGCGACTCAAATCATGTCCAAACATTTTCTCACAACCTGGTGGCGAATGCCAGACACTTGACAATGTCCGAGACCCAGTGGAAAACTAGGTTGGACTCAAAGTTGTGCATGTGATCGGTGGGATCAATGGTATCATCGTACAAAGTAAACGTCGATAGCTGCAACTTTGGGGGGATCGGTGCTTCCATGATTTCTCAGGAGGAGGCGGCATGGAAGTCGGTGTTGTTGTCTAGGAGCCCCCTCATCCGAGCAGTCTGGATGATGTCGTCTAGATATCGAACCTTCCCCTCGAGCTCGCACTCGACCTCCTCATAGCATCTTAGCCGCTGTGCCATCTCCGGATTAGAGTGGAGTTGACTGATAGGGTGTTGAGAAGGTTCACCGGGCAGACGTTGAGTGTAGGCTACAGATGCCATCGACACCTCACGTTCGCAGCAAGAGCGACCATTGATGGGGCTTTGTCATTCAGCAATGCAGCGGTGGTTGCCTATACTGGCTCCGCTTGACGATTCAGGAGGCCATGGTATGCCTTGGTCATCATTTGGATTTGTCGTTGCATCTTGTCTAACCCGGCCACGGCGGGATTCGCTTGAGATCAGGGTGATGATGTTTGTGATGAGGATGGGCTAGTTGATCCATCATGGGGTGCCTGTCAAGAACTCGGAGCACCCTGACAGTTGTTCACATTGTGGTAGTTCCCACAGGGAGCCATGACTTTTTGCTCTCTTCCCACAGACGACGTTAAAAGGTGTAGAGATTGAAATATGATATCTTGAACCTCAAATCACACCTTTATGATTTCTTGAATGGGAGAGAGATTAGCAACCCTATGAAAATCTCAGTCCCAGGTCAATACCCAAGGGACAACCCTTCGATGCTTAAGTTAGCAAGAAGTTCGGGTAAGTAGAAAGGGAGATGGAGAATGTGGAGACGGATGCTCTGTAGCAAAGACAAGTGCGCGGAAGCGGGTGACCATGCAGTTGTGTAGACTAGATTGCGTACCTTGGTTAGCTGTTCACAGCTTTATTTATAGAAATTACCTTGGGGGCATTTATGTCTTGACTTAGAATGGCGTGATCATCGTGGGGTAATGGGTTTCTCGGCTATGGAATAGGCGGTTACCCACTCGCCTGCTCTCTAAGAGGCAAAAGGATGACCTCATGGGTGGAGACCCGACACTTGTTGGAGTAACCTCTATGATCATGGCGATAAGTAGCGCTCGATTGAGGGCCTTGAAGGCATCTAGAGTGTACACGTTGATGGTGTACATACCCATGGGCCTCCCAATCCCAAGTGGGTCTTGGTTGGCGACGTTCTTGGACTGTGGGCTCATAGATAATGGGCCATAATAAGCCTATGGAATTCCCCCCTCCTAAGCACCGATGAATGTGCAACTATAAACTATTAACATCAAGAGAACCAAGAAAAATTAGACTTCTTCTCAAATCTGGGACATGTTTGACCTTAGTTATTGTCGTAGCCATCTCATTAAACATCTTGATTATAACTGTTCATATCCTAATAGATCTATATTCAGTGTTATTACCCATGAGAACTCTCCACCCATCATGAGATATATAAGAATCAAACCTGTGACGTCCCCTTCCTAGGGCACACTCAGTGCCCAATCGGGGCGGTGACCATTTACACTCTTCGATCAATTGCGCTGTGAATCGGGATATTCGCGAGCACTCAAAACCATTGTGTATAATATCAATGTTGAAGCAAGGGAGAAAAGGTTTTATGTGTTAAAATGAACCTCGACGAGACCAAGGGGGTTGGTGCTAACCGAAGGATGGTCATTCTATATTGGGAGAGAGGGCTCGGGTAGAGGGCCTGAGCCGACATCAGGAAAGTGGGCTTCGATCAAAATTCTAGGCCAAAATTGGGAGAGCCAACTACGAGAGCCAAATGATGGTGGGAGAGTAGGCTTTACAAAGTCAAAAGATAGCTGGAGAGTAGACTGTGTAAGCCAAAGGATAGTAGGGAAGAAGGATGTGTAAAAGCTAAAGGATAGCAGGAAAGTAGGCTATGCAAGCCTAAAGGATAGCTGGGGAGTAGGCTGTGTAAGCCCAAACATAGTTGGAGAGCAGGTTGTACAAGCCCAAAGGATAGCTGGAGAGCAGGCTATGTATGCCCAAAGATAGCAAGAGAGTAGGATGTGCATGCCCAAAGGATAGCTGGAGAGCAGGCTGTGCAAGTCCAAAGGATAGCTGGAGAGCAAGCTATGTAAGCCCAAAGATAGCGGGAGAGTAGGCTATGCAAGTCCAAAGGATAGCTGGAGAATAGGCTATGTAAGCCCAAAGATAGCGGGAGAGCAGGCTGTGCAAGCCCAAAGTAAAGTTGGAGAGCAGGCTGTGTAAGCCCAAACATAGCTAGAGAGCAGGCTGTGTAAGCCCAAACATAGCTGGAGAGCAAGCTGTGCATGCCCAAATGATAGCTAGAGAGCAAGTTGTGTAAGCCTAAAGATAGCGGGAGAGTAGGTTGTAAAAGTCCAAAGGATAGCTGGAGAGCAGGTTGTGTAAGCCCAAAGGATAGCTGGAGAAAAGGCGATGCAAGCCCAAGGATAGCTAGAGAGCAGGCTGTGTAAGCCCAAGATCTGGGTCTAATGTAGGACATTTATCAGTTTAGATGAAATGTCATGACGCCGAACAACTTGGCCTAGATGGAAAGTCATGATGCCAAGTTAGAATAGTGCTCGGCTTAGACGGAAGGTCATAATGCCAAACGACTTGGCTTAGATGGCGTGTCATGATGTCAAGATAGAATATATGTCAGCTTAGACAAAAGTCATGATGTTAAACAACTTGGCCTAGATGAAAAGTCATGATGCCAAGATGGAATATATGTCGGCTTAGACAAAAGTCATGATGTCGAACAATTTGGCCTAGACAGATAGTCATGATGCCAAGGTAGAATATCTTTGGACAACTCAAAACATCTTTGAATAGCTGTTGGCCTGGATGCCAATGGTTGAATTTTTTTTTTGATATCTTGGAACATCTTTTTCTTTTTTTAAATATCAGGAAAGTGTGCTTTGCATAGCCAACCTCGAGAGAGTAGGCTATGAGAGCCAAAAGATAGTAGGGGAGTAGGCTGTGGAAGTCGACAGATATTGGGAGAGCGGGTTGTAAAAGCCAAAATTGGGAAAGCAGGCTGCGACTGAGGGTCTAAGCCATTGAGTTGTATTGGTTATCGCGGTAGGACGGACGGATTGGTCCTGATAGTGGGTTTTGGCCAAAATGGCTAAACTGAGAGATAGGATAGTTGGAACATCTGATAGTGGGATTCGGCCGAAATGGCTAAGCTAAAAGATAGGGTAGCTGAAACACATGAAAGCGAGCTTTGATCGAAATGGCTAAGCTGAAAGATAAGATATCTAGAATATATGAGAGCGGGCATTGGCCAAGATGGCTAAGTCGAAATTAGGACATCTAAAATATATGAAAGTGAGATTCAGCCGAAATGGCTAAATTGGAAGATAGGACATTTGAAAGGTACGAGAGTGGGTTTCGACTGAGATGGCTAAGCCGAGAGATAGAATATCTTGAATATGTCTTTGACCGATATGGCTAAGCCAGGAGATAGGAAATCTAACATATAAATGCGAGTTTGAGGCGAGATGGCTAAATCGAAAGATAGGAAATCTGAAATATAACCCTGTATAGGGTGAACCGTTGCGTTCTCCTACTCCGGGATGGTACCTGTGCGTTGAGCGCGTTCCGAGGATCCAGAAAATAATTTTTCTCAATTTTTTATATTTTTTTAATTTTTTAGATTTTATATAAATGCCCCTCCCTTTTTCCCTTCTTCTTTTTCCTCCTTCCCGTTGGAGCATCTCCCCCCTCTCCCGGCCGTTGCCCCACGATCGCGGGCGCGGTTTGCTTCCTCCTCTAGCTGCAGACGGTGGACCGACGGCGGCGACGTGGTGATCGTGGTGGTGGTATTCTCGCGGCGAGGGGCGTGGAGATCGGAACCTTTAGAAAGTGATTTCGTGATCGGGGGCGATCCGGTGGCCTTCGAGCTTCCTTGAGGTAGGGGGACGGATCCCTACACTCGTTACCACTTTCTTCGTGATTTGTAGGCCGAGGGGAGGTCGAGAGGGGAGTTTTTGAGTCGAGAGGGTTAAATTCCATGATTTGGGGTTGAGCGTCAGATCTCTCATTTTGTGGGGTTTTTAATCGATCTAAGGGTATAGAATCATACTAGGAGGGTTGGGGAAGGATTCCCCTCTGTTTCCCCATCATTGGGTGATGATCGGGGCGTGGATCAGATTTTTTGGTGTTTTCCGCCGGTTTCGCGCTCGGGTGAGCCTTGCGGCCCTTCCAGGGACCGCTTGGCTCCCTTGGCGGTCCTCAGGAGACCGTTAAGCAACCCTGTAGTGTCGGCAGGCCTTAGCGGTTTGCCCAGGACCGCTAGGCTCGGTGCGGTAGTCACGCGATAGACCGCTACCCTCGGATTAGCGGTCGCCAGAGGACCGTTTCTCCCGTTTGACCGTTGTGCCCTCGGGGTGCATGTTTCTGACTGTTGGGAGCCACGTGCAGGGTAACAGTCGGGGCACGACCATTTCTTGCCACCTTGCAGTCCTGTGAGGACCGTTTGGCTGGCCTATCGGTCTGGTGATAGACCGCTAGGCTTTGCGGTGGCTCATTCCCTTGCGGTCATGGTTTGACCATTTGGCTGACCCTTGCAGTCTCAAGGGAGACCGCTAGGCTCGCCCTGCGGTCCAGAGAGGACCGCTAGCCTGGGGGGCAGTCCTGAGTGGACCGCCGCTCCATTTCCTTTCGACTGGTGATTTCTGTGAGTCGAGTTTCACATCCAGTGACCTATCCACTAGTCGTAACTTTCTTGCGCAAGCGGGTGCGAAATCACTTGGGAGTGGTGGAGAGCGTGACCTGAGTGAGACGGTTGTTAACCTAGTTACCGTAGGGCCCCCACGCACAGCTGAGTCTAGGCTTCAGGGGAAGAACCAACTAGAGGGCCTGACCTAGGACGCATGCTCTGTGTGTGCACAAGTGATTGGGGGCGTTGGACCCACGCTGACGAGCGTGACCCCAACTAGTTCTTATTCGTAGTACTTGTTGTGTGTGTCTCAGTTTTCACCTGGGGCGAGTAGGGGGACACTTGGACGTGGTGTAAGACGTTAGGGGACGCATCCGATCTTACTTCTAGTGGGTGGAGCTCCTGTCTCCTGGCAGGTGTGGACTTGTGTTTCGTCGGACCGAGGTTGGTTTGTACGCTACCGCTAGTTGTAGAGAGCTTTTCTGTTTATTTATTATTGCTTGTTAGTTCGATCGTACTCTCGTTAGGTAGTGTTATCGTTTGTGCTTGTTCATGTCTTTCACCTTGTTTCTTTCGTGCGAGGTGGGGGTCCACGAGATCCCTACTGAGCCTATGTAATGAGGCTCATCCTTGTGTTTTCAGATGAGGCGGGTTCGTCGAGAGGCCCGTCTGAGGTTACTCGAGATTCGTACGGTCAGGGTTAGCTGTTAGTTGCTAGAGTCAGGGTATGCCCTGCGTACTTGTACTTTTCTTTCGGTTGATTATACTTATTTTTGGACATGAGACACACTAGACCTTATAGCAGTTTATTTATTTATATTATTATTTATTCTATTTTTATTATCATTACTATATTTTTTTTGTGTGTCAACAAGAGGAGAGTGGGTTCGAAAGGGTGTATACAACCTGGCAGGTTATTCTTGCGTCCCCTTACAAGGCTCATATATTAGTGCGGTGAGGTGCTAGAAGCTAATGAGCATTTATTTGGCGACCTGGCTGGAGGATCCAGGTTGAGAATGGAGAGGTACCCTGATGGGGCCTGGACCCGCATTTGAGGCAGGAGGCCTGGTGATCAATGAAGGGTTCCTAGTGTCGATGGGGCTGCCAATTAACATTGTGCCCAGGGGATATTCGGCAACAGCATTACATCAGATCAATAGTTGTCTTCTTTTGTTATTGATTTATGCAGGAGGTGCTCTGAACAGTTGCGGCTCTTGCCGAGACGGGCTCCCGGTGATGACACCAAGTGTCATCTTTTTGGCCCTTTGTGTTGTGGTTGCAGTTGCGGGTCTTCCTGGTTCCGTAGATGGCGTAGCCATCGTGTGATGCTAGTAGGGAGCCCTTTGCCTACGAGGGTGGATGAGGAGGCCATATTTGCCTCATGAATTCTCCTCTCTCCTTTTTTTTTGAAGCTTCCAAGCAAGGAATACAAGATTCGTTACTTTTGTTGGCTTAACTACTTTGCTTGTTTCTTCGGAGAGTTATGGCCATATCTAGCTGCATTGCTATGAAGCATCCTCCTGCAGATTATACTGGCCTTTGCAGAGCTGCAACTATATGTAGTTGGGTCTTTTATTTGCAGAGAGTATCTCTCGGTGGCTTTCTTCAGTAGCCTGACTATTCTGTTGCTGGCCCTGGCATTGGTCGTATTTGTCTCTTCAGTTATGGGTTGCTTGACATCATTCTGTGCCAACTAACAGCTTATATTTGCAAGGCGGTTCATCCTCCTGCTTCACGCATGCTATTCATGCTTATTGCGCTTGCATAGCTGACTCCTTGCTTGTAGAGATTCAGTGATTGAGCAGAGGTTTTTACTGTTCTACTTATAGCTTGCAGGGGATGCCCCCCATTTCATTCCAACCATGACAGTGTTGTTGAGAGCCTTTGCTGCTGCGAAGCATGTGTATATTTTGAGTGTGTGGACATGGATAGTGCCGACAATGAGCCACAATGTAGAATTATTTTCATCAATTTTTTTATTCTTCTTCTCCTTTTTTCCTTTTTTTCTTTTTTTTCTATTCTTCATCATCTTCTTCTTTTTTATTCATTCTCCTTCTTTTTTTTAAATTCATTCTCCTTCTCTTTTTTCTTTGCCCCTGAATGCGATGTCTTTTTTTATTCTGCATTATTCGCCATTCTCTTCTTTTTTTTTTACTTGTCAGCATCCACATTCAAGCTACGTGGACATTCCAGATGTCTGCTTCAACCAAACTTGTGAGGAGCAGTTGAGGTAGTGGTGTCGTGCGGGGACATTATTTTCAAGGCAGGCATTTGATGAGGGCACGGTGGGTCCACCTTGTAATCTCCCATTTGCAACTCGCCTTTCTTAACTAGGCATTTGATCATGTCATTAAACACATAGCAATCCTCAATAGGATGCTCCAACACTTGGTGATAAGGACGGAAGCATGGATCATCTTTTCTTTCGACATCACTTGGTTTCTTCAGCTCCGAGAGCATAACCTTGTCGCATTCACGGGCCCACTCAAAGAGAGTACGGGTCTTGTCCTTCGAAAAGGAGTATGGTTTCTTCATTTTGTCCCTTAATGAGGGCCCTTATTTTGTTGGCTTGGCAGAAGAAAGGCTAGCTGCGTCTTTCATTTCTCTCCTTTTGTAAGGCCCATGGATTAACGGATCCTTACTGGTATTAATCTAGAATTTATTTTGTAAATTTGGGCTATTTTTATAGATTTTATGGGTATTTTCTGACATTTAATCTATTTAGTTAAAAAATTATAGAAATTAAATGGACATTTATACATTTTTAGTTCTTTGGGGGTTAACACTCATCGGGAGGATTTTTTTTTAATTTTTGTTTCTCCTCTAAGAAGAAAGGGTCAAAATTAGATATCATTTGTGAGATTCGAACCGTGAATCTCACACGTGAACATGTGACTCTCTAACTAATTAAATCACAAAAACTTTAACATTTAATTTATTATATTATTAATATATATTATATCATATCATATTAATAAAATATCAATGCCAAGTTTTGAAACAAGATATCTATGTGAATAAATTGTCATGAAAATTCACTTCTACGAGTATCTATGCAAAATAATCGAGTCTTTACATATTGATGCGCCGCGGTGCGTTACATAGTTTTATGGAACTCGCCACACCCGTTGGCGCGACCTCACCGTCTGCTCCTCGTTGGGCTGGCCGATAACACCACTCTTCTCGCCGGCGAAAGGTTGGGTCCGCCCTTCCCTAGAGAGGCCGCTGCAATGGCGGGAGTGGCCTTGCTGCTGGATCTGCTCAGGAGGAACAGCCCCGGTAGCTGCACCTCCGCCAGGTCGGTCCACTCCTGCGGCCTGCTCTCCGCCACCGTCGCCGCCTCTGCCGCTGCCGCCGGACACTTCGCCCCTCGTGGCCTGTTCAGGTGCGCAGATCGGAGCGGGCAGTCGCTTTAGCTGGTCCACCTCCCCCTATCCCCGTTTCTCCGTTCCCAGATACTGTTAGATGGATCGAAGATTATTCTATGATTCCGCTGTGAAGGCTGGGAGAAAAGAGATTTGGAGTCTCATGTTGTGTACTTCTTCTGCTTTTTGTTCTTGATGATCGATTCAAGTATGTGATTAAAACTAGGGTGGAAACGGAGACTCTGGCGCTCCTCTGGTGCTGAATCTTGCTGGCGTTTCAAGCATTTCTTTGAGGGAAACTGATACCTTAATCTTTGCTGAAAGGGAAAATGCTTGTCATGACTTGTGTGGCCTGCGGTTTATTCCCCGCGTTCCTTCTCTGGGCTAAAGTATATCTTCGGGAGGTCCCTGCTATCCTTTTTGGAAGCAATTCCACTTCCCCATTCTTGCACGGGGAAGATATTGTTCTTACATGATTTGTCTGGATATCTGGAAGCGACGATAATCTTCACCTCTTGTTTTTCATTTTTCCTTTTGAATTAGGAGAACACCAGAAATGGAGAAGGAGCCTTCTCGATTCATTCCCATTCTCATAGTTTTGAGCTCCTTTTTCTATGAATGCATTACTGGAATTGCTGTAAAATAGGGACAAAATTCTAGTTTCAATTGAAGAATGGCTTACAGGAACAGTAGTGAAACTGCCCACTTGATGTGGCCGGATTAAGCTCTCTTTTTTATGGCCATTCGTGTGGGTAGTGCAGGATGACAACCTACTGCTGTTTCAATGCATCCCAGACCAGCGCCAAGCAATGAGCTTTGGAAACACGTATAGATAAATGAATGTGATTGGACAAAGTTAAGTGCTCTAGTGCAGAGGATGCCTTCTCACGTTAGATGATAGTTTAAGATTGGGAAGATGTAACATACAGTGCAATTGGCCCAATTTAAAATTTATATTTATGTTGTTCGCCTAAGGCTTAAGGTTGTGTATGTCTTGGCTCATGTCCCCCTGAACCTCGGTGATAATGGATGATTTCTCTCGCATGAGGCCAAATGTCCATGGATGCATATGATTTTGTTGTTTTCTTTTACTCCATTTTGTTCCTTCTAAATAACAAAATTACAGATTCAGGACATTTGCTAGGCTGCTAGCAGCACTATAGTTCTTGATCAGCCACAACAGTCCATAAAGTTTTATAAGACTGTGGAGTGGTGGTATCATGTCCCTTAAAACACAAGCTATCAAGGGTATCCGATGCATGATTGGCCTATACTCCAGAATCTGTTTTTCTACATAAATGTTTATGAGTTTTTACTAATAATTCTTGTTCATTCTTGTTATCTTTCCAATATGGTAGGTTCCCCCCGGTCCCGGTCGCTAATTCAGGAAGTGAAGACCCCAACGTAGTCACGCTTTTTTTTAGTTTTTGTTTTTGAGTTGGCTGACCACTAATATATGTCCATTTGTTTGTGCTTGTGTGTTGCAGGGACTGATACGGACTCGTATTTCCTGGATCCAGGTGATAGCTGCTTATGAAGGACTGTTTGACTTCCAGAGGGCGAGGGTGGAGGCGATGGGGTTTGGTCCTTTCCTCAGCATAGAGCTGGTGCGCCCTGACTTTGTTCTGATTTAGGTGCTGAGTGAGAGGTGGGATTGGGTTAGTCAAACATTTTTAATGCCCTGGGGACCCTAGAGGATGTGACTCGGATTACCGGGCTGAGGGTGGATGGGGAGGCTGTGAGCGGAGTGACCATCCCAGATTACGGTGAGCTAGCCCAGAGACTCCTAGGTATAGACACGGTATATGAGCCCCCATGCAGGATGATTGGCCATACTGATTTGACGAGAGCTATGGGGCTAGGAGACGCTCGACAGAGGTCAGGGGAGTCATTGACAGAGTACGCGGAGCGTCTGACCGAGAGAGCTCGGGCCACCTACTGTCAAGATCCAGCTGAGAGAGAGAGAATAGACATAGATCTGAGGAGAATCTTGCTTTTGATGCTCAGGAGGTTACTACTGGGGACAAAGGGAGATGACATCAACTACAGATTTCTGAGCATCCTCGAGGACCTGGAGGGAGTGGGGAGATATGCTTGGGGAGCCACCCTGCTGGCGCACTTATTAGCCGATTTGTCCACAGAGACAGGTCGCGAGACGACCATCAATGGCTTCTCACCTTTTCTTCAGGTACACATTTATTTTATGTTGATTATGAATGTAATTATGATTAATGCATGACTGATAAAATTGCTAATGGATGATGGTGTGGAGCCATCTCTACATACCTATGGACTGAGCCAACTTCTGACCTAGAGATGAGGCTACCTGCCCACTAGCACGGCAGTGGTTACCATGCATGATCGGGGCACCTTATGCGTACGAGCTGATGGTCGTGAGACAGGAGCTCCAAGACTACCCTCCCTTACTAGTACGTAATGTAAATATGATGTATTTTATTCCTATGTCCTGCTATATGTAATGACATGATGAATTATATGCAGATCGTATGGAGGCCGTATGAGGGGATCCCCGATGAGGGCCAGCCATGGGTTGTAGCGGGCCGACCTTGCTTTGGGCGTGACATTTAGGTTCACTACCTGAACGAGATCGATCCGCTATGGCTTCGGATGGTGATGAGGACACTTGGCCTGCACTAGGAGTGGGTCGAGATAGACGAGCCTTGCTGGATTGGGCAAAAATTCTGAGGACGAACGAGACCGATAGACTGGCGGCTGCGATTTCCATAGCAGTTCACCAACTGGCAGAGGGGTGGGACCCCGATCGTCTCTTATGTCCCAGATAGTTTAGCTTACCTTCAGCGATACTGGGAGACATACGTAGGCCAGCCTCAGATGAGGCCAAGAGGGGTATGTATGAATGCTTTCTAAATTAATTTATATGCTTCTAAAACTTGCAACTAATGAATGGTTTATGCAGGATGCGTGGGATGTAGCAGCAGCGGACTTACATGCCCATCTCCACAGCTTGGAGGCCTAGTTGGCGACCACGTGAGCGGATTTAGAGACCCTGGTGAGTATGCACTATCTATATGCTGTTGATTGGTTCCTGAATTTTTGATGTTTAAACCACTGATAGTCCCAATAAATGCAGCGTGCCCAGCAGGGAGCAGTAGCTGGGGGGGCCAGAGGCGCGTCTAGTTCGAGTGATCCAACCGTCGAGATTACCACTCTGGAGGAGCGATTGGCATAGGCAGTGGCGCGAGCTAAGGTGGTAGAGCATGACTTAGCTGAGCGGGTAAGCATTCAAATGATGTTCAAGTTTGTTCTAATAATGGTATTGGGGCATGAAACTAATAATGATGAGGAATCAAGGCAAGTGATCATACTTAATAGGTGCACAGAAGTCAATGCACAGTCAACAAGATCAACAAGAAAGTCAATACAAGTCAACGTAGGTCAACGCAAGACAACGCTACTGACTGTTTAAAAAAAGTGACAAAAGGTCAACGTCAGTTAGCTGCGATGCATTGGAAGGTCAGTGCATATTCCTTCTCCTTATCAGGTAAGATCAATGCACATCTCATGTAGACTCATTTAATCAAACAGCTGAAGGTCAATGCATACTGCATACAGGTTGATGCATGTACTCCAACTAGTGTACATAAGGTTGATGCATATGTGTGTAGTCAGTTTATTAGGTCGATGCAGACTCATAACATTTTGTCATGCAGGTCGATGCATCTTCATAACACTTGGTCATGTAGGTCGATGCATCCTCATAACATTCTGTCATGCAGGTCGATGCACATGCCTATCACTGCATCCTGAGTCTGTCTGGTCATTTAATCAAATAGGTTACATACATATTCATTTTACCGAATAGGTTGTGTGCACAAACATTTTTCATATGCATAAAGTCTCCTTCACTAGTCAGAGCACGTGCATGTAAAAGGTCTGACCACCTTCATAAGGTCCAAGCACTTTCATACCAGGGTCAATGCACATGTTCATCTCATTGCATGAAGGTCGATGCTAGTTGGATAGCAACTGAAGATAAGGTCGATGCATGTTATTGCCTTAAGAGGATAAGGTCAGTGCATATGCATACATGGTGTGTCATAAGGTCGATGCATATGGGCTATCATGCATAATCAGGTCGATGCACATTTCAGTTTGTAGCATAAAGGTCGATGCATATAGGCTATCATGCATACATAAGGTCGACGCCAGTTAGCCAAGTTCAGCATTTAAGGTCGATGCATATAGGTTCTCATGCACTATAAGGTCGACGCTTGTTTGCTCTCATGTGCTACAAGGTTGATGCATGTCTTGTTAATCTACACATAAGTTAGTGCACATTTCTTTCAACCTGCATACAGGTCGATGTACATTTCTGTAGTAGTGCATACAAGGTCAATGCATGTTGCATATAAAGGTAGATGTAGGTCGATGCACATCTGCCTTATACAGACATAAGGTCGATGCACATCTTGCCTTAGTCATACTAAGGTCGATGCACATTTGTCTTAGTCATGTATAAGGTCAACGCACATCTTGCATCTTGCATTCTAAGGTCTATGCACATATTGTATCATGCATTATGAGGTCTGTGCACATTTACATTTCACATACTAAGGTTGATGCACATCTACCTTAGTCATTCAGAAGGTCTGTGTACATGTGAGTGTAAGGTCGGTGCACATTCTTGTTCTATCATATAGGGTCTGAGCACATGTGATTTCAAGGTTTTTATTTTGGGGCACTAAGTCTGAGCACATGTGATTTCAAGGTCAGTGCACATTTACACGACAGTAAGTAAGGTCGAAGCACCTACTTTATCATCCATTGGCATGGTCAGTGCACTTTAAGCAATTTAGAGCAAAGCTCGATGCAGCAACTTCGTATCTGCCAGTAAGGTCGATGCATGAACACAAGCCCAGAAAAGTCAAAGGCCTTATGTAACGACCCAGAGCTCCGGGTACCAATAACCTGATGTAGCATCGAATTACCGCTACTAGGAACTGGAGAAGTCACCCAAGAGGCTGATGAGGCCTCTGAAGGGTTGGGGGAGTTTGTCGAGGGAGCGTATAACGAATTGGAATTACACTACGCGTAAATTAAATTAGAACAGTTATTTTAAACTGAAATGCGGAAGCAATGAAAATATTATATATATCAGAGTGTTAGTCAATATACACTAGTCCAGAATTGCCAAAAGAATAAGTCCACAATATACAAAGTCTGAATGTACAACTACACGGGGCATACCCCGGTCAAAAGTACAGAAAAGACCACACTGACACAGCTGGCTGACTAGACTCGGTCAGGAAAGGCACGAGGTCCTCCGGTCGAAGGCTGGGGTGGCTCACCTGAAAAGAAGAAGGGTGAGTCACAGCCAGACTCAGTAGGGGTCACGCGGATCCCTACCACGCAACTAACAAGCAGGCATGCAAATATAAAGTAATTAGAGCATGCATTTATGCAATTAACAAGCATTGGCATAATTGAAATACATGGATTACAAAGCTGTAAAATCTAGCTAAGCAGTTTAAACAACTATCTACATGCCAATTTAATATAATTTAATAGCGACAGAGGCTAAATCTACCAATAGAATAAACCTCAACTAACCAAGTGAAATGAGAGACGGAGAACTCACCAGAAGGTAGAAACCAGAAGTGTCCACTGACTGCTTACGCTACGTTTCAGGCAACTCGCAAGTCAGACAAACATAACGTGCGAGAGGTGTAGAAAGTACCAGAACAAGAACTAGTTAGAGTAACACTCGTCAGTGTCAGTCCAAGCCTCTGACCATGTGTGCATACATCGACCCTTACCTAGGGTCAGGTCTCTAGCCAGTTCCACCCCCTAGGACGCTACGGCAATTGCGGGGGCCCACGGCAACTAGCCTAAAAACCGTTAGACAGGAACACCCCTCCACCTTTTACAGGTGGGCCGACACTAAGGTCGTTGGGCTACGACTAGTGACTCCATTATGAGGAAAGAGAAAGTAACTCTACTGAGACATAAAGATGTATTTTTATTCATAAAATAACTTAAATTGGGCGAAGAATGCATTAGAATAACAATTTATTACTCTTAGGATAGTAGAGGATATGACGAATCAGAGCTGCCCCGTTATAGCACATAACGGATCAGTTTTGGCCCGTCATACACCATGATAGTTCAGGTGGGGTGCGTTATGTTAACATGGCGCGCCTCCCCTGGTCCGCCATCCTCATCTGCTATAATTCCAAACTCAGCGGCCATGGCGGATCGGTGATGGTGCGTTATGTGACATAACGCACCTCCACTGGTCCGCTGTGACTACCCGAGTGATTTTTGTCAAGTTTAACTACTCAGAAACTATAATGGACCAATGGGGGTCCGTTACGGTCACTCGAACGTGAAAAATCCACAGAAAACCCTTGACTATAACGGTCATGGAGTGAGGTGTTATACCAACGACCTGTCTACGGTGTACATGAGCATAACAGATCGATGGTGGTCCGCTATAAGAGCATAACACGCCAGAGGCGGTGCGTTAAGTACATAACGGTCACTGGTGTGACTGCCATGTGAGCTGGGCGATGAACGGGTTCGGTTTGAAACTGAACCACTTCCCGGTCGATTAAAATCGATGGGTTCACTTACAAAAACCTGTAAAAAGGTAAAACCTGCCATGCCATGCATCCATACAAGCCCACCGAAGCTAGAAAATGTAAATATAATGCCCATAAATGATTAAAAACATAAATTAACACATTTGTAGGGAAAAACTAAAAATGGACATTAACTAGGCCAAACGGCCGTGGATGGGCGTGCATGTGGTATGGATGTGATCCTAGCGTGGAGGTGGTTCCATCCCCCTACCTCAATCGTCCCGAAATCGGCGTTTCGGCCGCATGCAGGCAAGGTGGGAACTGTGCCCCACTCGTCCCATCTCGCTCCACTGTCTCTCGAACCGCGTGATGGAGGGCGTCAACGCGTTCCTCTCGTCGCACTGGTTCCAGTGGTACCTCTTGTGTCTCGGTCCGACCCTGAAATCACCAAAATCGAGAAGGAGAGAGGAAGGAGAGAATGTTGGAGAGAGAGAGAGAGAGAGTGAGAGAAATCGAGAGAGAGAGAGAGAGTTAACGGGAGAGAGAGAAGGAGTGGGGTGGGGTGGGTTTTTAATTAAAAAATTTTATTTATTATATTTTTTTGTTAAAAATATTTATTCAACCCCTTAAACCCCTAAATTCTATTAATTGCTTAAAAGTCTAATTTATTTACTAAAATATTTTAACTCTCTCAGAAAAATACTAGAAAATAGTCAAAAAATTCGTAAAAATCGACAGAACTGACAGAATCGGATCCAGGTCCGAACTACTACGGATCCATTAAGTCACAGGCGCTACAGTGATCATTTGAGAAGCCCATGGTAAGGCGGTCATGGATGCGGTCACACGATCCATCGCGTCTTTGGAAGATCGCGATCCTCATGGTGATCGCGGTCCTCATGGACGCGGTCATACGATCCACAACTTTCTACAACTCTGAGCGGTCAAACCGCCACATAGGGTTTCCGGAGAATGACGTAGGATGCCGATCGACGGCCTGGCCACCCAAGCAGTAATCCATGACCCTCGCAAATGCCTCCGGAAGAGAGGGGCCATTGCGACCTTCCCAAACTCCGGTGTCGACATATGAACTAGGGATGTCAACGGGTCAGATACAGTGCGGATAGTGGACTATCTGTATCTGTATCTGATAAGAAAGAATTGTATATGCTTGTTGTTCGTTAAGTATTCGGAAAGTGGTGTATCCGAAATCGTTATCGAGTATCCGAAAAATATGGTTAACGGACGGTTAGCGACTAGTTACTGGACATAAAAGTACATATAAGATTAGAGGGCTGCGGTTCTCTTGGAGAATCGCCGACCGACGGGTGAGCTGGTGAATCCATCTAACATCGAATAGTGCCTTTCCGAGCGGCTGCTGACAACGGGTAAGGGCCTCAGGAATCAGCTTCTCCCTCTATTTGAGAAAATGCTCTTATTTTCATGACCATGTCTTCTTTTGTTCAGACATGAGGCAGTCGGTTGAGGAGGAGGTGCCATCGACTGAGTTGGAGGTGATCGATGTGGACGACACGTCGGCCGCCGTCAAGTCGCGGGCTCCCGAGGGTTCTTCCCGAGCCTAGGACAAAGGCAAGCGGGTAGCCCGGGAAGGGGCTTCTACGCGGCGGGGGGCCAAGCGCAAGGATCCCATGAAGAAGATGCTACGGGATTCTATGAAGGCTCGGTCTGGGGAGAAGAAGCGGGCAAAGAGGGTTGGGGCCGCCCGCTCGGTCAAAGATGGTGCTCACTCGGCTCTCCCCTCCACTGAGCTAGAAGGGGCCGAGCCTATTCAGCCGGCTATCCCTTCCGCTGAGCGAGAGGGGACCGATGAGGTCGTGGAGGTCGCAGCGGGGGCGGACGACTCTCGGGCGGTGGTGGCCGATGCTGGAGCGTCGGGCGAAGCAGGAGGAGCATAGGGTGGAGGCATCGGGGCTGAGCCAGTTGAGGCCAGAGGGTCACAAGGAGACGCGACTCAATCCCAGCCGACCGAGGGAGGAGAGACACAGGACGAGGCGGCCTAGTCCGAGCCAACTGGCGGGGCTCCCGAGGGAGTATCGCTCAGAGGGGGAGCCCCCATTCCGGCCGCTCTGGAGAGGATTGGCCCTCCTCCCGACATCCGAGGTCCCTTGTATCAGAGATGTCGTAACATAGCATCGGGGGTGGTGCGAGGAGGAGATAGGCAGAATCCTTCGTCCATGGTCCTCGAGATGATCATGGAGGGCGGTTTGTTTCTAGCCCAGATGGGGGCCGACATAGCAGACACTTGCACTCGGGCGGAGTCAGAGCGATCGACTCTTGCTTGGGCCATCGACACATCCGACCAGAAGGTCGCTCAACTCACTATCGATCTTGAGGAGCTTCGATGGGAGATTATCTCACTTCAGGAACAGGCAAAGTCGAGCCAGGCAGAAGCTCAGGCATTGGCCGAGCAACTGGCTTAGGCCCGCAATTCGCTCGAGTTGAAGAGTAGGCTCCTAGAGTAGGAGCGTGCAACTCAGATCGAGCGTGATGGGCAATGGGAGGCCGAGCGTGTGGAGCTTGAGGACCGAGCCAAGGGGGCCGAGCAACTTCAGGCGGAGGTTGAGGCTGCGTTGGCCGAGGTGGAGAAGAGGTCGGCCAAGCTTGCTAGTCAGGTGGAGTCGGCTGGGGTGGAGGCACTCGAGCGGTACAAAAGCTCGGAGGACTACCAGACCGATGTCCAAAAGACCACCTTCCCTTATTACCAGTCGGGCTTCCGTCGAGGCATCCGAAAGGGGTTCGCCCAAGGCTATCACCGGGCCAGCTTTTGGGCGGAGGAGCAGGCGCCAGGGGCAGTCATCTTCCCATTCGGGTAATGCTACGACTCAGATTCGGTGTCTTCCGAATCTTCTAGTTCGGCGTCAAGTGAGGAGGGAAGCCGAGGGGACTCTACCTCGTTGGAGGAATCACCAACTCTCGCTGCCTCGGGAGGGCACGCGACCGAGGTAGTTCCCACACCAGTGGGGTCAGTGCCTGGGTCGGCCGTCGTCGAGGGTGCCGAGGGCAGATCACCCAATGCTAAAGAGCCTTTGATCCTCGAGTCTTAGGACGGACCCAAGGCCTGATGTATCTTTGATTTTTTCCTTTCTTTTCTTTAGTGCGGTTATGTAAAGACTTTTCTTGCATGTGAAAGCTTTTGTAATAGTAAATGTTGACTAGACTATTCCTTATCGCCTTTGGTGCAATTTGACTGTTGTACTTGTAGTTGTTGGGAAAGTACCTATTGAAAAAGCCCTAGCAGAGGAAGCGTAAAGCGTAAGCATACGGGAGTGTTTAGATATGTATCCCAACTTCCCTGACGAGATACGTTGCAACGTTTCAAACTTCCAGAAGGGTTCCCCCATGCCAGCTCGAGGAGAAGCATCATCATCATACATATGCCCCTAGGACAGCCACATTAAATGGCCCCTGTTGGCAACCATATCCCCGCCCGAGCCACCAACGCTACCCCAGAGGATCTCACTCTCCGAGCCCAAATTTGGCTCGAGAGTAGGGGGCAAGTGGAGAGAGGAAATCCACAGCACAGCTATACACGTAGATCAGGACGGCCGAACCAGGTCCAGATTGGCCCAATCAGGCCCGACGTGACCCAAATAGGCCAAGCTCCCCAAATCGATAGCCCCAAGTGCGGGCCCGCCCATCTTAAAGCCCAAACATCCTCGGAATAGATCTTCCTAGGTGGCCGTTAGGCCCGAAAGTCTGAGGATCGGTCACTCAAACAGCGCCCGAGCATAACTGATATAGTGCCACCCTCAACATGGGAGAAGCCCAAATGCCTCACTAGGGGATATCCTAACGTTCGGAACCCCATCGGATAGGGCATTACTCCCTGCGGGAATCTCATCACCGCTCGAACGGAAAAACTCCAAAGGGCATAGGAGAGGAAGGGTCTTCCCTTGCAGTATAACACCCCTAGTCCCTTTAAGTACCCCACAATAGTAATTATATAAACTCCAAGGAAACCCTTAGAAAAGGGAGACCCCCTGAGCACTCAACACCACACCCTTTGGTGCAGAGCGATCTTGTTCCCCCCTCTTCTTCTCCTGCTCTATTTTCCACCTACGCTTTGCCAGTTCGCTGACTTAAGCATCGGAGGGTTTTTCTCGGGGTTCCAACCCTGGGCTCCTCTGATCCATTTCTTACCTTGTAGATCCCTCATTGGTCGTGACGTCAACCATATCAACTGCTCAGGGCTAGGTGCTAGATTACCCCTCTTTAGATGGCATATATGAAAGTCGTGGTAGTTTGGCAGTTTGAGTGAAGTTTCTTGAATATTTGGAAATGTCAGCCTGTCTTGCACAAGTCTTGACTATTGGTGGAGGAGTTGTAATCGTGGCCTCCTCTGCAAGCGTAATCTTCTTGCCCCTTCTCCTGAGAACATCAGTAGAATTGTTGAAGTTCTGCAGGGTTGGTGCAACATCTCGAGTCTTCTTGGGAACCCACATTTGCTTGAATTTTTGCAAGTTCGGGGTTGGCCTCCTTTGCTCGTTGTCATCAAAATTCACCCTCTGGCTTGCTAGCACTTTGAAGGTGTTATGGGTGGGGACAGTTGTGATGACTTGGTCTAGCAGGACTTCAACATCACAGCCATTGAAGTAGACCCGGACTCCCCCGGTCACCATGGACTTCTCAGATGCTGAAAGTCAGGATCAGAAAGTAGCAGAGACTCTTCCTTTTCTGAAATTCTTTTTATTGCCCCCAGTGGGCTTCTTCTCGGGTGCCCTAAGCGGGCAGGTAGTATGGTGGACGTGACAACTCACGATCACCAGGCTTTTAAATAAAGTTTCCTGGATTCGGCCTTCAATTTTGTGGGCTACGGCTTTGTTGTTCTTCAGCTTTGTAGGTTCCCAACCCTCCACGTCTAGGAGACTCACGAATGCAACTCACAGGAAGTTGGGGAAGCCAACGACTAGGGGAAAGTTACCGAAAGTGGTGGGTACGATGACGTAGCCATGTGTAGCATGGTTGGCCACGATCTGGGGGCCGAAGAAAAGTCCAAACAACCCGCTCGTCATCGCTTCAACCTATAAAAAGGAAAAGCAAGATGAACGAATAATTAGTATGTGAGTGGGAGCCCCATGGTCCCTTTATTTTGACGAAAAGATGAAGGGAGGTCATGTCTCACCGGGCATGCCAATTTGGTGGAACACTTTTTATTTGCGTAGGCGTGCCAGTCACCTGATTCCTTCGTGCGAGACAACATAGCCCAAGAAGACCAACCTATTTGTCTTAAAGATGAACCTCTCAAGGTTAAGATAGAGTTTCTCCTTCTTAAGAAGAGTAAGGATTTGCTGAAGATGCAGAGGTGTTCTCTTTGGTCCATGTTGTAAACAAGGTTATCATCAAACTAAGCCACTATTATTGTTGAGACAATATTCTCACAGCTTCCACCATCAATGATGACATTGCATATCTTGCCATAGGCTGTGCATTTGGTGTGAAAAATGTTGTTGTGTAGCCAAGCGTTGTCATCGAGTAGTCAAGTAGCATTCATGACTCGACGGATCACAAGAGCCTCTCCATGATCGCTATAGGCGATTCCTTCTTCATCTTCTTGTGGCGAAGATTCAAGTCAATAATGCTCTAAAGGTGCTTCTTCCACAAGAGACACAATCTTATTGTTCAGGCACTCGGAGGCAATGTGACCGATTCTCAAACACTTGTTACAAGTAACTCCCGAAGAGCCGGGGTGGTTAGAAGATTGAGGAGTTGCCCTTCTTGCAGTAGGAGAACCCTTCAAGAGAGGAATAAAAGGTTTTACCTTGGGCTCCACTTCCCTAGTTAGAAGATTACCCATGTTTGGACACCTGGCTTGTTGATTTTAACTCCTTCCGTTGTTGAAGTTGGCACACCACGCGGACGGCTAGTTTAAAGACATCGTGATAAGTTCAATAAGGTTGGAGTTGGACAACATTGGTAATCTCTTTACGAAGGGCACCAAAGAATCGGGCAATAGTTTGTTCCTCCAATTCCGTCACTCCGCAACGAACCATAAGTTGATCAAATTCTTCTATGTCCTCTATGGAGCGAGCACCTTGCTTGCAATAATGTAATTTGAGAAAATAATCTTGAATGTAATTTTCAGGAAGAAACTTACGTTTCATCTCCCTTTTTATCTTCTCCCAAGATTCAATTTTTGGCTTGCCCTCTCGTGCTCGTCGCACCTCGAGTTGCTTCCACCAAATTGAAGCATGTTTCTTTAACTTGATGGCTGCAATCTTCATCTTTCGATCTTCAGGAACCTCATTGTATTCAAAGACTCTCAATGATGTTGAGCCCATCAATGGCCAGACTGGGGGTCTGGGCTGGTCCGCCTAACCCCCCCCCAGGGGGGGTTTACGCGGAGCAACTATGGGAGAGAGAGGGGGGGTCCCCACCCTATAAAATGCCCTTTTTTACTCTCTTTGGTCCCACCTTGACCAAGTGTGACTGCAAGAAGACAAAAAAGGACACAAGCGTTGGACAGGTTGGCTGGCCATGTGAGCACCGGGAACAACAATGTTGACATGGGATTTTGTGTGATCCCGAGGTTCTGTCGTTGAATCCTTTCCCACATGGGTATGTTGGTCGATCTTGCATGAAACTGGGGGATACCAGGACTGGGGAATGGCCGTGGGGCCATTAGACTGGGAGGAGGGTGCACCCCCCAAGGGTGTTCGGCCTCCCTGGGTGCGACCGCACCCCGGGGTGAACTACCCCCCAGGAGAGCCGTGGCTCCGAGGGGTGGCCCTGGGGGTCTTCTTTCATTGTCTGGGGTTATCCTTTGGTGGATGGGGTACTCTGGGGGGCTGGGATTGGCCCGTGGGGGCTCATTATTGTCGTGTTGTTGCTGTCGCTCGCAAGGTGTTTAGGGAAATTCTCGACACACCTTGGGTTGTCGATCGGCTTGGGTAGGTGATCAACGGGCCTTGGATTTGGCCTTGGGATGGGGGCAGGGACTCATAGGAGCTGAGAGAGAGCCTTCTGGGCGTGTGGGCCGAGCTTTCATGGTGTGTGCCGCGTAGTACGGCGAGTTGACAGGCAGTCCTGAGTCGGCCCAGGAGCTAAAAATAAGCAGCTCATCACCGCATGTCTGAGGGTCGGGGGTGGCCCCGACTTGTTGGAGGGCTGTCATAGGACATGACTACAGTGATGTCTTGGGCAATCATAGAACTCTATAAAGGAAGATTCTTCTTTTAGATTTTACTCTGATAAATGAATTCAGCAACAGATGGAAATTCTCCCAAGAGTTCAAGCTCACTCAAAGAAATAGGAATTAGGCAGCTGAACATGTAGAAATAGATGGCAGATCTTCAGAAATGCCAAGGAGGTTCAAATTTGAGGACATTTCAGACCCAAGATGGAACATAGCAAATAATAAGTGTGATGCAAAAGTTGATGTATACATAGAATGCACTTGGGTAGATGAATGGAAGTAGGCAGTGAACTCTCCCCCTCAAGGAGTGACTCACAAAGATGTCGCAAAAGGAACAAGGGTAGGTGATGCTCATGAGCCATAAATAAGCACAGTTCAGTCTGAAGATGAGAATTGAAGGAATATAAACAGCAGGATCAGATGAACTGGTGAGTCGACGCAGGCACTGTATGGTGTCGACACACAAGGCTCAGACAGAAAGCAGATTTCAAGAGTAATCAACTGTTGGGTCGACTCTGCAAGATCCGTGGGTCGACATAGTAGGTAGACAACATTCTGAACATCCAAAAGGAGTAGGTCTTTCAGCCAACATTTTTTTTTTAAAATTTTGATTAGACATTATACATGGCGGATGATTCATTTTGCAATCAAAACACTCGAGACCATGTCTATACATCAATAAGGCAATTTCAAACATGCTTCTCCATTTTTTTTTATTTTAAAGTGACATGAAAGGAATTATACAAATTCAAGCATGAGCAATTTATCAAGATGAATCAAGCTCCCTCTGAGAGTGTGCAATCAATTCAAATGTTTGACATGATTATCCTGAGTCTTCATAGGTGGAAGTATGGAAGCATGCAGACTGGGCTTTTATGCTGACTCCCCTTAACTTGTGCATGTATTTCAAAATGCCTTTGCAGGACTTGACAAGGGAGTGTGCAACCTATGACTTGCATGAATATTTGAGCCATAATACTGGGCGGAGAACTTGATCCAAAGATCCTCTGACGCATAGTGACAATTTCTAGTTGAACTAGATCCAACCTTCCACACATCACCATTCTATATACCAAAAGGGTCATGATATGATGGTGCAATGAAAATGCAGTACATGCTAACCTGTAGAACAGATTATTCAAATTTCCCTTAGCATGATATGCATGAGACCACAAGATGATGCTCAAGATCTTCAACACATGCAAACTCAAGATGTTTGCAATGCAATTTAAACTGAAGGGCAAGCTTTCAGAACCCTTAGTCCAATGCTTATGGAAGTTAGGACAATCAAACAAAAGGTTAAATGTCCACATAAATGATGAGTTGGATTGTATGCAGCCATGATGGACATCATCAAAATCAATGGTTAACAATGATAAACAAGAAATTCATATGGCTGCTAAATTCGAAGTAGCAACATGCTAAGCCATAAATTTGCAAGTTATTAACAATAACAAATCAACATATCAATTCCATCAGCATAATAGATTCTACATGAATTGGGCAGCTGAAGTATCTACCTTTTGGTACGAGGCAGAGAACGTAGATCCGAAGATCACCTCACACAAAGTGTTGTCTTTCTGATAGACTTATCCTATCATTCCAACATGCACCTTTTGATATAACAGAAGGCTAGACAATTTCAAGGTGAAGTTCACTTAAGCAAATATCATTCGAGCGGCCCATATCAGATTTTCAAATTCAGTTGTGGGGGTTTTTTTAGCAGTTCTGAGACTTTAAGTAGGATTTATTAAAAGTAGAAGAGCAAGTCAATCATAGCAACTCAAGGAGAACCTAACATGCAGAATTAATATGAACTAAATTTTTATTTATAAACCTGTGCCTTGAGTTTTAATTTTCTGTTGATCCTTTGTTCAGGTCCAAAGCACTCCTACATCCAAAGTTCTCATTTGGAATTTTTAGGTACCCAAGTTTTCTTGGGTCCTTGATGGATTCAGATGATTGTGGCCCGCAGTGGTCCTAGGCTGACCAAAGAAGGTTTGTCTATAAGGACCCCATGTCCTAGACTTCCCAAACCAGCTAGCAAGCTGAGGTCGAAAAGGCTGTGTGTGGAATTGCGGATAACTAGACCTCACCTGAGCTTTATTCCATCCTGACTTATAGGATTGTTGTGGCCATCGCACTTATATCATCACCTTTTGATCTAACGAATGCTCCTGTAGCTTTTATGTAGCTGATGAATAGCGTGTTCCGACCCTACTTAGATCAATGGGTCGTGATGTTTATTGACGATATTCTTATTTACTCGAAGAGCGAAGAAGAGCATGAGAAGTACTTGGGGATGGCTTTCCAAATATTATGAAATCATCAGTTGTACACCAAGTTCAGTAAGTGTGAGTTCTGGTGGCATGAAGTGTCTTTCCTGGGCCACATTATTACTAAACATGGTATTACTGTAGACCCCTCTAAAGTGGAGGTAGTGAAAAATTTGTATAGGCCTGTGAATGTAACTGAAAATAGTAGTTTCTTAGGCCTAGCAGGCTATTATGAGAGATTAATTAAGGATTTCTCCAAGATTGCAGTACCCTTGATGAGGTTGACCCATAAGGAAAATCGATTCGAGTGGTCGGAAGAGTGTGAATGGAGCTTCGAGACTCTAAAGGAGTGTTTGACCACTACCCCTACCCCTGTTCTGGCCTTACCTTCTGGAGAAGGAGGATATGAAGTGTCTGCAGATTCCTTGGATATTGACTTAGGTTGTGTGCTGATGCAGCATGGTAGGGTAATAGCATGTTTGTCCAGACAGTTGAGGAAGCATAAAGGGAATTACCCTATTCATGACTTGGAGCTTGCTGCGGTCGTGTTTGCCGTGAAAATATAGAGGCACTACTTGTATGGGGAAACCTTTGTTGTATTTTCTGATCATAAGAGTCTGAAATATTTGTTCTCCCAAAAAGAGCTTAATATGAGGCAGAGCAGATGGCTCGAGTATCTAAAGAATTTTGATTTCCTCATTGAGTATCATCCCAGGAAGGATAATGTTGTGGCAGATGTTTTGAGTCGTAAGCCAATGGCTAAGTTGTCAAGTCTTATACTACAAGAGTGGAGGATGCTAGAACAACTAGCAAGTTTAGATCTTAATGTTGGTTAGAAGAAAGATCAGGTGATGATCGCTTACGTTCAGATTCATCTAGAGTTGTTGGGTGAGATCAAGTCCTTACAAGATAATGACCCGTGACTAGTAGAGATTAAAGAAAGCTTGAGTAATCGACGAGATTTTCTATTGGTTGATGGTGGCAGATTATTATTCTGGGAAAGAACTTGTGTCCCTGATTCAGCAGAAGTAAAAAGCAAGATTCTTGAAGAAGGCCATAAGTCTAAGTATACTATTCATCCTAGAGCTACTAAGATGTACCAGGACTTGAAGAGGACCTTCTGGTGGCCGAACATGAAAAGGGAAGTGGCCGAATTCGTGAGCAGATGCTTAGTCTATCAATAAGTCAAGGCCGAGCATTTTAGGCCTGCCGGGAAGCCAAAGCCTCTCGAGATACCAGAGTGGAAGTGGTAGAGCAGTGGCATGGATTTTATCATGGGTTTACCTAGAACTCGTGGCGGCTTCGATGCATTTGGGTAATTATCGATCGACTAATGAAGTCTGCCAAGTTCTTATAAATCAAGTCAAAGTGGATAGTGGATGTGTTGACTACCTTATACATGAAGGAAGTAGTGAGGCTATATGGAGTGCCTGTGAATATTGTGTCCAACAAAGACCCCAGGTTCACATCCCATTTTTGGAAAGGATTGCAAGAATCTTTGGGAACCAGTCTGAACTTCAGTACTGCCTTTCATCCTCAAACTGACGAGCAGATAGAGAGAACGAACCAGATTATAGAAGATATGTTAAGGGCCTGCATGATCGATTTTGGAGGTAGCTGGCATGAGCACCAGCCTGGGGGCCAGGTTGGTCCGCCTAACCCCCCAAGGGGGGTTTAAGTGGACTAGCTCCAAGGAGAGAGGGGTAGTCCCACCCTATAAAATCTGATTTTTGGGTCTTTTTTTCTTCCTAAATTAGCTAAGAAGGAAAAGGACAATTGGTTGGAAGGATACGTGGAGGCTTGTGAGCGCGTCGAACTTGAGGAATTCTCCCGTGCTTTCGCTTTGTGCTCCCGCATCCACGTGTCGACTTTATGGACAGGTACGGCCCACGAACTGCACCATAGGACTGTAAATTCAACGAACTGGGACTGAGTGGGGCCACAGAGCCACAGGGCTGGAGGGAGGGCGCGACCCCCAGGGAGTTCACCCTCCCTGGGGTGCGCGGTGGCCCCCGGGGTGAACTGGCCCCAGGGCTGGTCGTAACCCTGAGGGATGGCCCTTGGGGGTCTTCTCCTGTCTTCTTGCGGTGTCCTTTGAGGGACACTAAGCTTCGAGGGATTGGGACGGGCCCCTAGGGGCCGTTGTTCCTTAGGTTATGGTAGTCGCTCGCAAGGTGTTCGGGTAAATGTCCGACATACCCCGGATTGTCCTACGACTTGGGTAGATGGCCGAGGGGCCCCAAGATGGGCCTTGGGTTGAAGAAGGGAGCTCGTGGGAGCTAAGGACAAGCATCTTAGGGATGTGAGTCGTGCCCCGAGCTGCATGCCGCGTTGCACGGCAGGTTGGTAGGGTAGCCTCGGGTTGGCCCGAGTGCTCAAATTAAGTGGCTTGTTGCCACGTGTCTGAGTGTCGGTGTTGGCCCTGACTTGCTGGGGGGTCATTGTAGGACCCAATTGAGGGGCTGGAATCATGGGGTAACCCATGGTTTAGTGTAGACGGGCTGGAATATCTGCGCCCACAAGGTGTTCAACAGAATGCTGAACATACCCGTGCCAGCCGTATATGCATGCGACAGGCCCCCAAAGCCTGTGATTGACAGTGTTAGGTCTCCCTTTGACCTTGGAGGGTTGCCGGGAGTGTTTCAGGGTGGGCCCCTTGGCCCTTTTCACTGGGTTCCACGTGGCGTGGCTTAATGTTGGGGCACCCCCAGGTTAGCCCAGGCGGCGTTGTAGGATATGGGCAAGGCCCATCTGTGAGTGGCCAGAGTTGACTCCAGATAGTTGCTCGTGTCATCGTGTGTCACGACAAGCTGGTCAGGGCCTTCATAGGTACCCACGGAGTTGTAGAAAGGGCTAGTTAGCCCAGGCCTAGAAAGTGTTCGTGGAAATGTCTGGATGCTTGCTTCTTGTCATTTTGCCTGGAAATAGTCTGGGTACAACAAATTCCCCCCACGGGGCGTGCGTCGGAGGTGGAGATGAG